>BNCR01000007.1:26671696-27314895 GCA_014656515.1 Oryzias celebensis | reverse complement strand
ACCTCGTAGTTCCTGGCCAATGACTAATGAGATCTTTAGTCACGTGGTT
This sequence comes from Oryzias celebensis, assembly GCA_014656515.1. Classification (NCBI taxonomy): domain Eukaryota; kingdom Metazoa; phylum Chordata; class Actinopteri; order Beloniformes; family Adrianichthyidae; genus Oryzias; species Oryzias celebensis. The sequence goes on along the minus strand of BNCR01000007.1, from coordinate 27,314,846 downwards.
TTGTTTAGAAGCTTCAGTAAGAAACAGAAACCTCCCATAGAGAGTCTGACCAACCCAGACCAAACGCAATCTTTAGGATTCAATCTGAAACTAATTTGTGGACTCGGACTGAACAAAACAATTTTGCCCCAAATTTCACAGACCAATTCTGCATGTCTGCATCAGTGTCAGGTACAACACTGTTTACTGCTGCTTTGGTGTGGAGGAGGCATGCTGTAAGGTGGTTACTGAGGAGACGGCGAGTGGTTAGCGTTTATGACAGATTGTTGGGAAAGTGTGAGAAGTAATGTGGATCACGTGAAAAGTTGTCCACTTGGGTGTACTCAGACTGAAAATTTGTTCCAGATTTTCGGGTAAATGCACTTTGGTTCACTTTAAACAAACCAACTGTCAGTCTGAATACACCTTTTGGTTAATCACTCAGGAAAAGTTTGAATAAAGACCCTTGAGTTGAGGCCACATGTTGGAGTCATAGGTCACGTCTTTTGTCGTTGCCTCTAAGTATGCTAGGTCCAGCTTTTGCACATGTCACAGGGCGGAATTTTTAACGTGTTAAAAGCTAACCCTAAGAACGAGACAAGCAAGTAATGATGAAGCTGGTTCCTCACAGCTTGGTCTTACTCTAAAATGGTTCCACGCAGCGGGGTCTTACTCTAAAGCGGTTCCACGCAGTGTGGTCTTACTCTAGAGCCGTTCCATGCAGTGTGGTCTTACTCTAGAGCCGTTCCATGCAGTGTGGTCTTACTTTAAAGCAATTCCACGCAGTGTGGTCTTACTCTAAAGCGGTTCCACGCAGTGTGTCTTACTCTAAAGGGGTTCCACGCAGTGTGTCTTACTCTAAAGGGGTTCCACGCAGTGTGTCTTACTCTAAAGGGGTTCCACGCAGTGTGGTCTTACTCTAAAGCGGTTCCACGCGGTGTGGCGTTACTCTAAAGCGGTTCCACGCAGTGTGGTCGTTCTCTAAAGCGGTTCCACGCAGTGTGGTCTTACTCTAAGGCGGTTCCACGCAGTGTGGTCTTACTCTAAAGCGGTTCCACGCAGTGTGGTCTTACTCTAAAGTGGTTCCACGCAGTGTGGTCTTGTTCTGAAGCGGTTCCACGCAGTGTGGTTTTACTCTGAAGCGGTTCCACGCAGTGTGGTCGTTCTCTGAAGCGGTTCCACGCAGTGTGGTCGTTCTCTAAAGCGGTTCCACGCAGTGTGGTCGTTCTCTAAAGCGGTTCCACGCAGTGTGGTCTTACTCTAAAGCGGTTCCACGCAGTGTGGTCTTACTCTATAGCGGTCCACGCAGTGTGGTCTTACTCTAAAGCGGTTCCACGCAGTGTCTTACTCTAAAGTGGTTCCACGCAGTGTGGTCTTACTCTAGAGCCGTTCCATGCAGTGTGGTCTTACTTTAAAGCAATTCCACGCAGTGTGGTCTTACTCTAAAGCGGTTCCACGCAGTGTGTCTTACTCTAAAGGGGTTCCACGCAGTGTGTCTTACTCTAAAGGGGTTCCACGCAGTGTGGTTTTACTCTAAAGCGGTTCCACGCGGTGTGGCGTTACTCTAAAGCGGTTCCACGCAGTGTGGTCTTACTCTAAAGCGGTTCCACGCAGTGTGGTCTTACTCTAAAGCGGTTCCACGCAGTGTGGTCTTACTCTAAAGCAGTTCCACGCAGTGTGGTTTTACTCTAAAGCGGTTCCACGCAGTGTGGTCTTACTCTGAAGCGGTTCCACGCAGTGTGGTTTTACATTAAAGCGATTCCACGCAGTGTGGTTTTACATTAAAGCGGTTCCACGCAGTGTGGTCTCACATTAAAGCGGTTCCACGCAGTGCGGTCTTACTCTAAAGCGGTTCCACGCGGCGTGGTCTTACATTAAAGCGGTTCCACGCAGTGTGGTCTTACTCTAAGGCGGTTCCACGCAGTGTGGTCTTACTCTAAAGCGGTTCCACGCAGTGTGGTCTTACTCTAAAGTGGTTCCACGCAGTGTGGTCTTGTTCTGAAGCGGTTCCACGCAGTGTGGTTTTACTCTGAAGCGGTTCCACGCAGTGTGGTCGTTCTCTGAAGCGGTTCCACGCAGTGTGGTCGTTCTCTAAAGCGGTTCCACGCAGTGTGGTCGTTCTCTAAAGCGGTTCCACGCAGTGTGGTCTTACTCTAAAGCGGTTCCACGCAGTGTGGTCTTACTCTATAGCGGTCCACGCAGTGTGGTTTTACTCTGAAGCGGATCCACGCAGTGTGGTCGTTCTCTGAAGCGGTTCCACGCAGTGTGGTCGTTCTCTAAAGCGGTTCCACGCAGTGTGGTCGTTCTCTAAAGCGGTTCCACGCAGTGTGGTCTTACTCTAAAGCGGTTCCACGCAGTGTGGTCTTACTCTATAGCGGTCCACGCAGTGTGGTCTTACTCTAAAGCGGTTCCACGCAGTGTCTTACTCTAAAGCGGTTCCACGCAGTGTGGTCTTACTCTAGAGCCGTTCCATGCAGTGTGGTCTTACTTTAAAGCAATTCCACGCAGTGTGGTCTTACTCTAAAGCGGTTCCACGCAGTGTGGTCTTACTCTAAAGCGGTTCCACGCAGTGTGGTCTTACTCTAAAGCAGTTCCACGCAGTGTGGTTTTACTCTAAAGCGGTTCCACGCAGTGTGGTCTTACTCTGAAGCGGTTCCACGCAGTGTGGTTTTACATTAAAGCGATTCCACGCAGTGTGGTTTTACATTAAAGCGGTTCCACGCAGTGTGGTCTCACATTAAAGCGGTTCCACGCAGTGCGGTCTTACTCTAAAGCGGTTCCACGCGGCGTGGTCTTACATTAAAGCGGTTCCACGCAGTGTGGTCTTACTCTAAGGCGGTTCCACGCAGTGTGGTCTTACTCTAAAGCGGTTCCACGCAGTGTGGTCTTACTCTAAAGTGGTTCCACGCAGTGTGGTCTTGTTCTGAAGCGGTTCCACGCAGTGTGGTTTTACTCTGAAGCGGTTCCACGCAGTGTGGTCGTTCTCTGAAGCGGTTCCACGCAGTGTGGTCGTTCTCTAAAGCGGTTCCACGCAGTGTGGTCGTTCTCTAAAGCGGTTCCACGCAGTGTGGTCTTACTCTAAAGCGGTTCCACGCAGTGTGGTCTTACTCTATAGCGGTCCACGCAGTGTGGTTTTACTCTGAAGCGGTTCCACGCAGTGTGGTCGTTCTCTGAAGCGGTTCCACGCAGTGTGGTCGTTCTCTAAAGCGGTTCCACGCAGTGTGGTCGTTCTCTAAAGCGGTTCCACGCAGTGTGGTCTTACTCTAAAGCGGTTCCACGCAGTGTGGTCTTACTCTATAGCGGTCCACGCAGTGTGGTCTTACTCTAAAGCGGTTCCACGCAGTGTCTTACTCTAAAGCGGTTCCACGCAGTGTGGTCTTACTCTAGAGCCGTTCCATGCAGTGTGGTCTTACTTTAAAGCAATTCCACGCAGTGTGGTCTTACTCTAAAGCGGTTCCACGCAGTGTGTCTTACTCTAAAGGGGTTCCACGCAGTGTGGTCTTACTCTAAAGCGGTTCCACGCGGTGTGGTCTTACTCTAAAGCGGTTCCACGCAGTGTGGTCTTACTCCAAAGCGGTTCCACGCAGTGTGGTCTTACTCTAAAGCGGTTCCACGCAGTGTGGTCTTACTCTAAAGCGGTTCCACGCAGTGTGGTCTTACTCTAAAGCAGTTCCACGCAGTGTGGTTTTACTCTAAAGCGGTTCCACGCAGTGTGGTCTTACTCTGAAGCGGTTCCACGCAGTGTGGTTTTACATTAAAGCGATTCCACGCAGTGTGGTTTTACATTAAAGCGGTTCCACGCAGTGTGGTCTCACATTAAAGCGGTTCCACGCAGTGCGGTCTTACTCTAAAGCGGTTCCACGCGGCGTGGTCTTACATTAAAGCGGTTCCACGCAGTGTGGTCTTACTCTAAGGCGGTTCCACGCAGTGTGGTCTTACTCTAAAGCGGTTCCACGCAGTGTGGTCTTACTCTAAAGTGGTTCCACGCAGTGTGGTCTTGTTCTGAAGCGGTTCCACGCAGTGTGGTTTTACTCTGAAGCGGTTCCACGCAGTGTGGTCGTTCTCTGAAGCGGTTCCACGCAGTGTGGTCGTTCTCTAAAGCGGTTCCACGCAGTGTGGTCGTTCTCTAAAGCGGTTCCACGCAGTGTGGTCTTACTCTAAAGCGGTTCCACGCAGTGTGGTCTTACTCTATAGCGGTCCACGCAGTGTGGTCTTACTCTAAAGCAGTTCCACGCAGTGTCTTACTCTAAAGCGGTTCCACGCAGTGTGGTCTTACTCTAAAGCGGTTCCACGCAGTGTGGTCTTACTCTGAAGCTGTTCCACGCAGTGTGGTCTTACTCTGAAGCTGTTCCAAGCAGTGTGGTTTTACTCTGAAGCGGTTCCACGCAGTGTGGTTTTACTCTGAAGCGGTTCCACGCAGTGTGGTCTTACTCTGAAGCGGTTCCACGCAGTGTGGTCGTTCTCTAAAGCGGTTCCACGCAGTGTGGTCGTTCTCTAAAGCGGTTCCACGCAGTGTGGTCTTTCTCTAAAGCGGTTCCACGCAGTGTGGTCTTACTCTGAAGCGGTTCCACGCAGTGTGGTTTCACATTAAAGCGGTTCCACGCAGTGTGGTCTTACTCTAAAGCGGTTCCACGCAGTGTCGTCTTACTCTGAAGCGGTTCCACGCAGCGTGGTCTCACTCTAAAGCGGTTCCACGCAGTGTGGTATTACTCTAAAGCGGTTCCACCCAGTGTGGTCTTACTCTAAAGCGGTTCCACGCAGCGTGGTCTCACTCTAAAGCGGTTCCACGCAGTGTGGTATTACTCTAAAGCGGTTCCACCCAGTGTGGTCTTACTCTAAAGCGGTTCCACGCAGTGTGGTCTTACTCTAAAGCGGTTCCACGCAGTGTGGTATTATTTTAAAGCGGTTCCACGCAGTGTGGTCTTACTCAACAGAGACGGTCAGACTTGGCCTTTGAACTCCTCAGGAAACGGCCTTGGCTCTACCCACCGTGAGATCAGGTTGACTGCCCCGCCGGCGGTGCGCGGGGGGAAGAACTCCAGCGAGAACCAGCGGTCTCCGGACTCGGTCCTCCTCCGCATCTTTTCCCGCAGCCTGACCGCGCGGTCTGTGTCCGGCAGCGGTGTGGAGCACCGGGAGCTGTCCTTGGAGCTCTCTCCGCTGCTGTTGCTTCCCCCGCTGGAGTCGCTCCTGCAGGTCTGCCAGCCCCCCTCCACACGCTGGTTCACCATGTCGGCTGACGAAGCTGGAACAGACAACAGCCTTCTTTACTGCGGCCGGGAGCGGTTGACTCTGGTTTATGAACCCCAGCAGAGTTCAAAACCTATGTCAACCCACACCATCATACCTCCTCTTCCTTCCCAATGGCGTCTGGAGGTGATAACGAGTCCGTCAAAGAGGGACACGCGAGTTTTATAGATAGGCTGTCTCTCACGTGCGCGCACATGTGCGCGGGCCCGCTCTCTGAGCCCAGCAGCTAGCTTAGAGCAGCACAAGATGCGTTAGCCTGCGGTTCGTGGGGTCGCGTGGACAGACCGGAGAAGCCTCAGCTCCATCAACTCACAGTCGGCCACACGCCGGTACCCCGGAGACGCGCAGCGGACAGTGCGGCTCTGGAGGCGCGTTTTCCTTTAGCCGGGACAGACGCGAAGGCAGCCGGGAACGAGCCTGCAACAGGCACTTCTGACGCGTTCACTGATGCTCGGAAATATCATCTCACTTTCCGTTTTACTGCCTTCTTTTTTGTGTTGATCACGTTCTGCAGTTTTTAGATCATATAATAAAACAAAATATCAACTGTTAAGTTTACTTCTGTTCTTTACACGACAGCCTAACATGCACTAATTCAGAAATGTGTTTAATTTTTATGTTTTGCTGTTGGGTACTATAAACTGTAACAGTAAACATAGGGACAGTTTTCCCTAGAAACGCATAAAACCGCAACTAAGTTAAAGACCCACTCCAACCATTATTATTATTATTTTTTAATTTTACGTTAACATGTACTTTTGACTTTTTTCATGATGGAGGGCATATTTGAAGAATTTCTTTCTTTGTTTTAATTATTGTGGAGCATTTGAAAATAGCTTATATTGGACGTGGGAGTTAGGGGAACTCCATCACACTGGCTGGATGTTGTAGCTGCAGGATCTGCATAAGCGAAATTCAGTTGCACTGCAGAATTACTCTTCAGCCAACGGCCAGAGATCTGTTTCTGAAGCCTGTCTTACTACATCCATTTACCATCTCAACGTTTGAGAGCTAAGCCAGGGTGACAAAACACACGCCTTCTAAATGTGATGACAATCTGCAGCGCTGCTGTGTGAATGGTGAAGCGAGGAGCACAGGTGACAGCCATTCCCACCTAATGAGGGACTCATTAAAAGGAAGCAGGGAGACTCCTTGAGAGAGAGCATTCTGCCAGCGCTACCAGCCACTCGGCCTTGTGGGGAGGGGGCCGCTCGCTGCCGTCTAGGGCTGCCGGCGGTGAAGACAGGTAGAGAGGAGGAGCTGTTCCAGCGCAAGGAGGGGAGGCCCGCTGTCTCCTTTAGAAAGAACCGGGCCGGGCTAGGAGTGAGCTGGTCGCCAGTGCTCTGATCTCATCCATCAGCGCCCTGTGTCACTGCTGCTGAGATTCCTCACATTATCACCGCCTCCCGGAGCAGTCAGACCCCGGGGAACCGGACGGCATTGAAGCGTAGACCCGCCCCGGCGGGGGCCCTCGTCAGCTGGACGAGCTAAGTAGCGCACCGTCACACACGCTCCATTTTAAAGACTCTTGCTTTTTATCTTTTTATATTGTGTAAAGAGAGAGAGAGAGAGAGAGAGAGAGAGAGAGAGAGAGAGAGAGTTAACTCCTTAGTGTACGCAATGGGCGATAAAGCAGAGGATGTTCTGAGCACGCTCGGGTTAAGTGAAGATGAGCAGAAAAACTACAAGAGTGTGAAAGACGCCTTTGATAAGCACTTATTGGCAAACAAAATGTGTGCACATCTAGCAGGATTGGAGCAGTCCTTGAACATGAGGACAACACACTATTTCTTGGAGCAGTTTCGTCAGGAACACAGCCCAATAATTGCAAGAAAACACTAGAGGTAAATGGCAAAAACGTAACCTTCAAACGGGATACAGGAGCGGATGTGACTGTAATACCACCTGCCACCTATACAAAAGACCTACTTGGCCCGCTTAACAAAGCAGAAAAGACACTGTGCGGTCCAGGAGGAGAGACCCTGAAAGTGAAAGGTCAGTTTGATGCAGTCATGAAATACAAAGACAGAACGACAGAGCAGCCAGTGCATGTCGTACAGAGATTGACCACCCTCTGCTGGGCTTTCCAGCCATTTCTGCATTAGGCCTGCTGCATCTTATAGACGACATTTAAGAACTTGAGACTGACATTAAAAGACGGTACCCCAAAGTCTTCACTGGTCTGGGCCTTCTAAAGGGGGAGTACAAGATAAAACTCAAAGAAGGTGCCAAGCCATATGCATTGTCTCTGCCAAAGCGAGTCCCACTGCCCTTATTTGACAAAGTAAGGGCGGAACTAGAGAGGATGGAGAAGATGGGAGTGATTGAGGCCAATGAGACACCAACAGAGTGGTGCGCTGGGATGGTAGTGACCCCTAAGCCCAATGAAAAGGTCAGGATCTGCTCAGACATGACTCGCTTGAATGAATATGTCTGTAGAGAGCACTACATACTGCCGGCTGTGGATGAGACGTTGGCCAAGTTCGCAGGCGCAACAGTCTTCACAAAACTGGATGCTACTGCTGGGTTTTGGCAAGTACCTCTACACCCAGAGTCAGTCCCTTTAACCACGTTCATCACACCGTTTGGACGCTACTGTTACAAGAGATTGCCATTTGACATCTCATCAGCACCTGAACACTTTCAAAAGAGACTGACCCAAATGCTGTCAGGTCTGGACGGAACTGTGTGTCATGCAGATGACATACTAGTGTTTGGGTCTACTCGTGAACAGCACGATCAAAGAGTGCACCAAGTGTTGAAGCGTCTCCAGCAGGAGGGGCTAACTCTCAACAATGACAAGTGCCAGTTTGCTCTAGAAAAGGTAATGTTTCTTGGTCACATTGTCTCGGCACAGGGAATTGAAGCAGACCCCGGGAAAATTCAAGCGATTTTGGAGATGCCTACACCCAAAGATGCTGCTGATGTGAGAAGATTTGTGGGAATGGTGAATTCTGTTGGAAAGTTCTCCCCACGTGTCGCTGAACTCACACAGCCATTACGAGAGCTCCTCAAAGCAGACACCTGCTGGGAGTGGGGAACAGCGCAACAACGTGCCTTTGAAGAACTACGCCAGGAACTGAGCTCACCCACAGTTCTCACCCAGTACTGTCTAAACAGAGAGACCAAAGTTGCAGCAGATGCAGCCTCCTTTGGATTAGGAGGTGTTTTGTCCCAAAGGCAACCAACGGGTGAATGGCGTCCCGTGGCCTTCATTTCACGCAGCATGACAAATCCAGAGCGCAGATATGCCCAAATCGAAAAAGAGGCTCTTGCACTAACCTGGGCTTGTGTGCGATTTCAGTCTTACCTTGTCGGAATAGACTTTTTGATCCAGACGGATCATAAGCCTCTCATTTCCCTGCTTGGCAGCAGAGCTCTGGATGACTTGCCAGTGCGTATTCTAAGATTTAGATTACGACTTCTTCGTTTCTCGTACAAAATTGAACATGTTCCAGGAAAGAGCTTAATCACGGCAGATATACTGTCCAGGGCACCCATACAAACCCCACCCACAATACAGGACAAGCAGTTGGAAGAGGATGTGTGTGTCTCTGTTAACCAGATTTTGCAACATTTGCCAGCATCTGAAGGTAAACTAGCACAAATCAGAAGAGCACAAGAAGTGGGCACTACGTGCCAAAAATTAAAAATGCTAGTACAAGCAGGAGTACAAGCAAGAGTGCGGGAGGGAGGTTCATGTTGCACCAGAACCTCTTATGACAACGCAACTCCCTATTAGGCCTTGGCAGCGTGTTGCGGCTAATCTCTTCCAGTGGAATTGTGCCATGTACTTGTTAGTAGTGGATTACTTTTCCAGATACATTGAAGTTGTAAACCTTACCTCTACTACTGCAGTTCCAGTGATAACCAAACTGATGGCTATTTTTGCGCGGCACAGGGTTCCTGAAACCCTTGTTACTGATAACGGCTCTCAGTTCTCAGCAGCGGAGTTTGCAACATTTGCAAAGGATTATGATTTCATCCATGTGACCACAAGTCCTCGCTACCCTCAAAGCAACGGGGAAGCAGAGAGAGCTGTGAGGACCATCAAAGCTCTCCTGAAGAAGGAGGAAGATCCACACAAGGCTCTCATGGCCTACAGAGCCACAACATTGGCGCACGGCTCCTCACCTGCACAGCTCCTGATGGGTCATAACATCAGGACTCCACTGCCTGTCAGTGAAAAGAAACTTCAACCGAAGTGGCCAAACCTGCTACTTTTCCGGAGCAAAAGACCAGACCAGAAACAGAAACAAACTTTCTGGTTCAACAAGAGACACAAAGTTCAAACAAAACAGGAACTCAGACCAGGTCAACAGGTCTGGGTGAAGAACACCAAGAGCCTGGGAACTGTTAGCGGCCCGGCCAACACTGGGTGGGCAAGAACTACAGCATTTAGTAGACTGTTTTTCAGCATGTCAAAAGCCTGGATGCAGTCAATAGTCCAGTGGAAAGCAGACTTTTCTGAACTGTAGTCCAGGTCTATTATTGTGGGTTTTTCTTTTTCCGCCTTTGAGAAGGTCAAACATGGGTTTAGCTTTGGCTGATTAACCTGGCACAAAATACTGATAATAGTTCACCATTCCCAAGAATGACCTCAGATGCTTCTGGGAAGGAGTCGCACCATCTGGCTCCATCAGATCAGCACAGGACATGTTTGAGATACTTTCAACTTTGCACGACTGCTTACTTTGGGCCAGTGTTTACTGGCCACTTTCTTGGACCAGTGTTGTGTGAACTTTACGCTGAGTAGCACTGGCCCGCCGGTTGTTTACTCTCACTTCTGTCTGATGAGCGTCGATTCTGAGCTGCATTTCCCTTGATGTCCACTCGTGAACGGGTTTCCACATAAATGTGGATGACAAAATGTGCTTGACAAACATGAGAGCCGTCTCAGTATTCAAACTGCTTGTCATATTTCCCTGTCTCTGCATACTCTCCTGAGCTCTGTCAGCTGCTTTGTTCAACCTTATCCAGTAGTCGACTGGACATTCTTTGTGCATGGGCAGAGTGGCATAAAAGTCTGCAAAGGGAAGGCATGAGGATGCTTCACTGAAACAACGAAGAAGAACATCATAGATCAGAGCAGGATTCTCCTCAACGGTGACGTCTGGATCACCACGAAGGGCAATTTTAACCATGTCTCTGCCTTTGCCTAGTAAATGTGTTAATCCTCTCGAGCTCAATGAAAGGCACAAATTGTTCTTGGGTTTAACAGACATTTATTCGGACACAAAGTTCTTTCTATGCCTCAGCAGTGCCGTCAGAACTATGAAATAAAATACAGAAACTTAAATTAATCCATGTTCCAAAGTTTTCTCATAAACACAAATACAGTACACATCAAACAAAATAGACACTTAATTAGCCTTACACATTTCAACTTCTCTTGTGACGTGGCATAATTTTGCAAACTAATTAAAATTAATGAAATGCGTACCTCATTGGCCGCATTAACTCAAGAGGAAAACTTACGAAACTTAGAAGATATGAAGCTTCGTTCTTCTTAATTCACAGCCATGCATATCACCTGCAGACATAACTCAGACAGGAACTTGTGAGACTCATTCAGGTGTGGTAACATCACCCCTGGGAGCAAATAATTACAAGTGGAGCAAAAAATAAGTTGTGCCTATTTAACAGTAGTTTTTAATTGATTAACATCAAACTTTATTATTTATCAACTGTAAAATATTTCTTCTTTTTCTTAAATGATTCCAAAACAAAATACTATCACTTACCTCTTTTAACTCAAAGTAATACCTCTTAATTTAAAATATTTTTAGAAACAAAATATGTGTTAAAGTTGCCTTGACAGCATCTACAAAATGTGTTAGGATTTCTTCTGCATGATCATGCAACGGAGTCCCCCTTTTTCTGAGATGTGTCTTAGTCATGTCAATCCAGTACTGAGAAGAGACTGGGCGGAGTCGGAACCGTCAGCTTTAAACGCCTGAAGGTCTCTGTGACATGGACAGTCACCTGGGGCAAGTCTGATTTGCTCTGATTACATTGGTAAGAAACATTGTGAGGATGAGGAGTGTTTTGAGAGTCACCAGAGAGATTAACCACACCAACACACATCAGCTTAGCCACATTGATTATTCAGTTTGGGCACCCAACTGTCCCATCATGTCAGTCAGCTGGTGAATGGCATGTACATCACTGCTTGCCGTGGTTGTTTGCACATTGACAGTACTAAACTCATCAATATTTGTAAAACCCTGGCTTTCACTTGGTTTTCACTGGAGTGGCACATCTGGCTCCCCTCTGCAGGGAGCCTACCTTTTGAGACGTCCAGGACGCAGCCGGACCAGATGCTTGAGCCACATCTGGCTCCTCTGGATGTTGAGGAGCAGCGGCTCTACACCACATCAGTTAGTTCTGCTTAACCAGGACCCTTTGACTACACTGTATGTGTGCAGAGGGTTAACTCAAATGCTAGCTCGGGTCTAAGGAAGTTAAACGAGAACAGCTAATTCCACGGAAAAATAAACAACCTCTACAGAATGGAGCAACCGTCTCTGTTTGAAGAAGATTCACATCCACTGAATCCAAGCTTGAATTCAGTGGATGTGAGAATCCATTTAACAGAGGACACTGCAGCAGTGCATTCCACCAGCTACCTGACTTGCATCATCTTTGCAATCATTTTTGATTCTGTTAACTTTTGCTTAGGACAGGTATAGGAAACTCCAGGCCTCGAGGACTGCATTCCAGCATGTTTTCCAACATAACCTGCTCTGATATGTTCTAATTGGCTGGACTCACCTGAACCAGGTAATCAGTCATTAGCAGGGCTTGGATATCTGGAAACCATGCAGACACAGCGGACCTCGAGGCCAGGAGTTGATTATCCCTGGTTCAGGACATGGAAACTAGATCTCTTTTTTCTATTTTGATGAGAATCTTTTGAATCGCCCTTAGTCCTGCCTGATCCCCCCAGGAACAACACCATCATGATGGTGGATTTGCCATGACCCAAACATAGGCAGGGCAAATCCCCTAGACAACATTGCTCCTGGGGGTAATTTCAGGCACTCAAACCCCTCCACCACGATAAGGTGGCGATTCATGGAGGGGACATTTTTTTTTTTACCCAATTACTAATTATTTGGGTGGGAAAACCGAAGTGCTCGGAGGAAACCCAAAGGCTTACTCAACTATTTTTAATTTCTGGGTGACAGATGTAGTTTGTTAGTTTTTTTTTTTTTTTTTTTTTTTAATTTTTATTTTTTTTAATTTTTTTTTTTGTTTTTATTTTATTTTTTTAATTTTTTTGTTTTTTTTTTATTTTTTTTATTTTTATTTTTTTATTTATTTTTTTTATTTTTTATTTTTATTTTTATTTTTTTTTTATTTTTTTTAATTTGTTTTGTTTTGTTTTTATTTTTTATTTTTTTATCTTTTTTATTTTTTTATTTTATTTTTTTTTGTTTTTATTTTTTTTCGTTTTTATTATTTTGACCCAAAACAGAGAAAAATGTACATTTGTATGTTTTATCATCTACAGCATTCTAAAAGGTTCTTTATAATTACACGCATTAACATAAAGTTATGATGATCATTTAGATCAATCACATAAAAAGTGAAGAGCAGGCCCCTTTTTCTTGCTTTAAGAGCAAGATTATAATCTAAACCTACTATTTGTCTAAATGACCCCTAACCCCGTTCAACCCTAAACCTACTCTTTATCTAAATGACCCCTAACCCCTTTCAACCCTAAACCTACTCTTTATCTAAATGACCCCTACCCTATTTCAACACTAAACCTATTATTTTTGTCTAAATGACCCCTCCCCTCTTTCGCTTCGTTAGCAGCAGGACTCAGCATAAGCTGAGAGCAGCCACTCGTTTGGTGAGCTCAGTTACCTGCTGTTGAAGCATTTCAATTTCCTCTTCCTGCGCTTTCAACTTGGTTTGCAGGTCCAGGTTGGAAGTAACTAACTCATCAAGTTGTAGATTTTGATTTTTTAAATCTTCAACTTCCCCAAAGTCATCGAGTTCATTCAAACACCAGGTTTTCTGTTTTCTTTTGCGTTTGAATTCAGTAGGTTGAATATCTTTGGTAAATTCAACCTCATGACCCACAGGACCCTGGAAATCACCAATGACCTCTTTATGTTTGGAGATTTCCTTTTCCAAAAGCTGCCTACACTCATGGTCAGTGTTGAACTCTTTTTCCAGCTGTGAAATTCTTTGGTTGTAAGAGTCCAATTGAATCTGAGCTGAACTTCTCTTTTGTTCTTCCAAGTCAAGAAACATGTCCTTGTTCAGTAGTTTTTCTTTCAATGTCTGAACCTGGTCTAGGAGGTCACGTTCTGTGTAGACTTTTTCCGTTTTCTTTGGAGGCTGATGTTCTTCTCTTTTTGTCCTGTTTTCCACTCTCTTTTTCTTTTGATAGCCCTGCTGTGGTTCCACCGTTTTAAAACGTCTGTTGTCAAACGTGGACATGGAAGAAAACACTATTTTTTGGGCATTATCAAACACCTTTTTCTTATTTTTCTTATTTCTGTTCTTCTCCTCAGTTGGAACGTTGGTGACCGTCTTTGTTGTTTCTTCTGTGCAAACCTGGTCTTGTTCCATTTTATTTGAAGGCTGATTTACCACTGTTTCAGTCTTTTGAACCGTCAGCTCAGGATTCACCTTTTTGAAATCTGTGTTCACAGACATTGTTGGTGTCAAATCCACTTTTTTATGGCTGCTGTTAAACAAGACTTTCCTCTGTGTTGCCTCTCCGTTCTTTGTCTGGGTTGGAGTGTTGGTGGCTGTTGTTCTTGTGTCGTTGCAATGTCTCTGGTTAGAAGAATTGTGACTCAAAAAGATTTATGCTGGATATATATATAGTTTTTTGCTTTACAGGTTTCTGACATCAAATTAGGTTGTTGTAGGATGTCAGACGACATCATGACATCAAATGACATCAAATGACATCATGAGCTGTTTGTATCCTTTTTTCGTTGGACCGGAAGAAAAAAAGAGGCATGGGGGGGTGGGAATAGTACAAAAGACAGGGGAAAAAAGGGGGGGGTTAAAGAAATTGGAGGATGATTCTAGGGGAGGGGGCGGAGGGTGAAAAACAAACCAAAACAAAAAGCAACAAGATGCTGGAAGTTTATAATTATTACAGTCAGGTGTGAATGTTTGTCTACAAGGGTGGGACCTTTCCACACACTCAGATGTTACAAACATACCTGTTGGCTCCAACAGTCTTCACAAACCTGTCAACATGTACACAACACAACCACAGCTCACAAACACTTGTGCATACAAACAAACACATGTAAAGCATTTCAATCTGTCACGTGAACAAAGAGCGCAAAGGTGAGTCGAGATGTGTGCTCAGGTGAATGTTTGTATGAAGCTGAGGTGGATGATGGAATGTAAAAATAGAAAAAAGAGGGAGAGTTGTCGGTCATCCCCACACCAAGACCCCGCGTCAAAGCAGCAGCAGCAGCAGCAGCAGACCAGGGCCAGACCAGGCGAGGTCTCCCTCTGGTGGTCAGAGGTGGACATGGGTGACTGAGACCTAACAATAACAAAGAGTGACAAATTTAAGGGAGTTTGAATACTTTCTGAACCCACTGTATCTTTGACATTCTGTATATAACACAAAAAATGTGATTTAAAATAGAAATGTTAAATATAAAACTAAGTATTGTATTACATACAAAGACATATGTATTTATCCAAAGCTGTAGACAATACTTTTTTCACGCTATAATTGCACAGGAAATACACAGAGTACATAGATTTGGAGTATATTCATGAATAAATTGATTAGAATCATATAAATTGCATTTATAGAAGAAATTAGGGGACAAATATTTTTACTATAAGGACAAATCTCGTGGTGACGGGTGAAGCACTAAAATACAGACACATTCACACCCACATAGTAAATATCTTTAAAGCAGAAAAAAGAAAAAGGAAAGGAAAGCAGCGCGCAGGAGTGCTGTTGGGAGCCACCAGGGGGCGCCTCTAGTCTGAACTTTCTTTGCCCTGACAGTTGGACCACAGCTGGTATGACATCCAGGACTGTTGGAGGCAGCAATCCTCTTTGAACGGCTTTAGTTTAGAGTGTACGTGTGCTTGTGTGTTTTCTGTCTGTTTTTTTTTGTTCTCAGAGCCGGCCCTTCATGAGAACTGGGTTACAGGTGGAGGTGTTGTCCTGCTTCTGTACTTCCCCCTCCTTTCACTGTTTGTGTGTGGGTGTGGTGCACGTGAGTGTGGTGTTCATGTGACTCATGTATCCTTCCATGTCTGTTCAGTGTGTATTTGGGGGTAGGCTGAGCTCTACATTATTATCGGATGGTTGTTCCAACCTTGAAACAGCGTCTGTGTCTGCTGTGAGCCTGCCTAAAACATGTTAGCGTGTCCCATCTCTTAGTCTCTGAATAGATGCATCAATTCTCTCTTTGAACTCCAAAAAATTGTCCCAACTTTTCTGTAATTTGGGTTGTAAATTTTTAAGGCTCCTTGAACTTCACTCTGATCAAAGCGGCTACATGTGAATCTGAGACTCAATCCTCCAGAATGCAAAGTACAAAATAAGTTCGTGATGGAAAGAATCCTCAGGAAATAACATCAGAACCTGGATGTTCCTCAGCTGCTTCCTCTCATTCTTTATTTACCTGTTTTTTATTTGCAATCACTCAGCCTCTTTATATTCAGAACACCAAGCTTTGCTCAGTGCGAAGTCTTAACTAGTTTCCTGATATTCATGGACTGTCTTTTTACAACCGTGCCGCTGACCTACACTGGATCACAGAATCTGTTTACTGCCTCGACCCTAATCTGCCCCTTCTCCTTGTCTGAAGCTGACAACTGCCACCCTCATCTGCCAAACTCTCTGTGCTTGTATTTTTTTTTTACCTCAGTTACAACAAAACTCTACATATGGATTCATCTGCATATATGTGGTGGCTGGATAACTCAGTTGATTAAGCACAGAACTGGGATGCAGGAAAACTAGGGCTCAATACCCTGAACGCTGCAATGAGCAATTGAGGGGGCAATGAACATAACAATGGTTAGCTATTAATATCATCCAGTAAAGTCTTGGGCAGAACTCTACTTCCCTATCTTCAGAAAAAATGAAAGAAATGCCTTCTCAGGCGTCGCCCGGCCAAACAAGGCCTGCGTTAGGTGCTGGGGAACCAGAGAACATCAATGGAAAGTGGGCAACTAGAACAAGACTGAAATGGACTAGATGTGAGAACATGTTCTGTTGGAATGCTAGTACTGAAGTAATCCTACTCAGAGAGTATACAGGCAGGGAATGTGGAGTGAATGGATGCTTCAGAAGCCACAATTCAATGTTTTCAGTCTGGTCACATAATCAATATCCACATACAGTAGAACGGGACATTTTATTCCACCCTTCTGCACTCTGTGCCCCTATATGAATATCCCCCAAAATCTCTGTCAAATCAAACAAAATACAGTGTCTCTTTCCATCACGACACAGAACAGGGTGAACTGAAGGTGAACTGCTGTTCACCTTCAGTTCACCCTGTTCTGTGTCCTGATTGGCTGGAGACCTTGTCAATCAACCTCATCCATTCTGTGTCTCCTGTACACCTCTGCAGATCTCCATAAATCTTTCAATCAGATCTTTGTTTTTATTTTATAAAACTGGATTTAGTTTTTAACTTTGAGAGTTTAAACAAGAGACAAAAGTGTAAAAATGTTCGTGTTTGTCTGAGAAAAGTGTAAAGTTTGTTATGAGGGATTGGCGGATTTGATCTTTGACGAGTTATGTTTTGAATGTAACTCCTGCAATAAACGAGAGAACACTGTAATGGTGAAAAGGTAATGTACATCCAGTATATGTCCATCTGCAGCAGAAGCTAAAATATTTGACTTGTTTCCCGTTAGTTCAGGACTCAGCCCAGCTGGTCGTTTTGATTAAGTAGTTTTGCGAATCTTCTCTTACTTTTTTCTCTTTTAGCTGCTCGTGACTGATCAATATGTGTCTCTTTGCGTGGAACCATTGTTAAGGTAAGTGTCCGTTGTGCAGCTGAAGTCTTTCTCCCTGCGTGGTGGATAGATGAAAGAAGAATCGGAGCTGGATAAACTTCAGCCTCCTCTAGGCGTATTTATTGTACACAGAACAGGTACGTCTCCATCCAGGCAAAAGCTCATACGCTTGTGATGTCATCAAACATCGACAAGTACAGATAGAGCAATGAATCATGGGAAGAGTAAGAGTGCAAATATATACAAAAGCATTCAATACTCAACACCCCCACTCGCTCTTAACTCTTCGGATTATCCATAAAAGTTAAACAGTTTCCTCTTTTCTTGGACAACTTCTTAAAGAACTTTTGCATGTTTATGTGCCAAACATGTCTTGAGCAAATCTCTTCATTTTTTACTTCACTGTCGGTCTGCTTAAAATCTATTCCTAGGAAATGTTTCAACCTTCCCATGTCCGTCATTTTAAACCTCTCAGTTAGCATCCTTTTTGTATTGAGAGTATTTGTGTAGGAACTGAAGTAGTGTTAACATCCAGCAGGGGGACAGAATAAGGGAACGGACTAATAGAAAGTCGAAGGTAATGTGCTGAGGCGGAGTGTGAATAAAGCTACAGAGGAAGAGCTAAAAGTGACTCCTGAATTATTAATCACGGCGTGCCTGTTCGGACATAACACTACATGGTGTCAGAAGTCAAGAAACTCGTCTCAAGCAGAGTTCGGAAGACGACGCCGGGGAAACTCAGCCGCTGTTACCGCTAGCCAAACAAAGCTAACTTCACAAGTGGTAGTAAGCTAACGGCGCGCACGACATCGAATCCGGAGAACGGCAAAAGATGGATTCCCTATTTTCAATAAACCCACCTGAACACTTTGACTTTAGTGACTACTCATCGTGGCCCAATTGGAACCACCGTTTCGAAAGGTTTCGTATTGCAGCAGGACTGGACTCCAAGGAGGAAAGGTACCAAGTTAACTCCTTAGTGTACGCAATGGGCGATAAAGCAGATGATATTCTGAGCACGCTCGGGGTGAGTGAAGATGAGCAGAAAAACTACAAGAGTGTGAAAGAAGCCTTTGATAAGCACTTTATTGGCAAACAAAATGTCATTTATGAGAGAGCACGTTTTAATAAAAGAAGTGAAGAACCAGGGGAGTCAGCCGAGTCCTTCATAGCTGCAGTCTACAAGTTAGCAGAAAACTGCCAGTATGGATCACTGCAGGAAGAAATGATAAGAGATAGGCTGGTGGTGGCAACACAGTACCAAGGACTATCAGAAAAACTGCAGATTGATAGTGGATTAACATTGGAAAAGGCAGTGCAACAAATAAGACAGCATGAAGAGATAAAGAAACAACAACCTGTTGTGAGAGAAACAAATATTAAGGACATGAAAGAAGCAAACGTGGATATATTAAAGTTTAAGAGAAAGCCTTTCAAAGACAATCAGCCACAAAAAATATTTGAGACTAAGAGTCATAGTGAAAGTTAGAAAGTATACAAGCACTGTGGACGCTGTGGCAAGTCACCTGCACATTCAAAAAACACCTGTGCCGCACGAGACGCCATGTGCAGGAAATGTCAAAAAAAGGGACATTTTGCAACGGTGTGCAGATGTAGCAGGATTGGAGCAGTCCTTGAACATGAGGACAACACACTATTTCTTGGAGCAGTTTCGTCAGGAACACAGCCCAATAATTGCAAGAAAACACTAGAGGTAAATGGCAAAAACGTAACCTTCAAACGGGATACAGGAGCGGATGTGACTGTAATACCACCTGCCACCTATACAAAAGACCTACTTGACCCGCTTAACAAAGCAGAAAAGACACTGTGCGGTCCAGGAGGAGAGACCCTGAAAGTGAAAGGTCAGTTTGATGCAGTCATGAAATACAAAGACAGAACGACAGAGCAGCCAGTGCATGTCGTACAGAGATTGGCCACCCCTCTGCTGGGCTTTCCAGCCATTTCCGCATTAGGCCTGCTGCATCTTATAGACGACATTTAAGAACTTGAGACTGACATTAAAAGACGGTACCCCAAAGTCTTCACTGGTCTGGGCCTTCTAAAGGGGAGTACAAGATAAAACTCAAAGAAGGTACTAAACCATATGCATTGTCTCTGCCAAAGCGAGTCCCACTGCCCTTATTTGACAAAGTAAGGGCGGAACTAGAGAGGATGGAGAATATGGGAGTGATTGAGGCCATTGAGAAATCAACAGAGTGGTGCGCTGGGATGGTAGTAGCCCCTAAGCCCAATGAAAAGGTCAGGATCTGCTCAGACATGATTCACTTGAAGGAATATGTCTGCAGAGAGCACTACATACTGCCGGCTGTGGATGAGACGTTGGCCAAGTTCGCAGGCGCAACAGTCTTCACAAAACTGGATGCTACTGCTGGGTTTTGGCAAGTACCTCTACACCCAGAGTCAGTCCCTTTAACCACGTTCATCACACCGTTTGGACGCTACTGTTACAAGAGATTGCCATTTGACATCTCATCAGCACCTGAACACTTTCAAAAGAGACTGACCCAAATGCTGTCAGGTCTGGACGGAACTGTGTGTCATGCAGATGACATACTAGTGTTTGGGTCTACTCGTGAACAGCACGATCAAAGAGTGCACCAAGTGTTGAAGCGTCTCCAGCAGGAGGGGCTAACTCTCAACAATGACAAGTGCCAGTTTGCTCTAGAAAAGGTAATGTTTCTTGGTCACATTGTCTCGGCACAGGGAATTGAAGCAGACCCCGGGAAAATTCAAGCGATTTTGGAGATGCCTACACCCAAAGATGCTGCTGATGTGAGAAGATTTGTGGGAATGGTGAATTCTGTTGGAAAGTTCTCCCCACGTGTCGCTGAACTCACACAGCCATTACGAGAGCTCCTCAAAGCAGACACCTGCTGGGAGTGGGGAACAGCGCAACAACGTGCCTTTGAAGAACTACGCCAGGAACTGAGCTCACCCACAGTTCTCACCCAGTACTGTCTAAACAGAGAGACCAAAGTTGCAGCAGATGCAGCCTCCTTTGGATTAGGAGGTGTTTTGTCCCAAAGGCAACCAACGGGTGAATGGCGTCCCGTGGCCTTCATTTCACGCAGCATGACAAATGCAGAGCGCAGATATGCCCAAATCGAAAAAGAGGCTCTTGCACTAACCTGGGCTTGTGTGCAATTTCAGTCTTACCTTGTCGGAATGGACTTTTTGATCCAGACGGATCATAAGCCTCTCATTTCCCTGCTTGGCAGCAGAGCTCTGGATGACTTGCCAGTGCGTATTCTAAGATTTAGATTACGACTTCTTCGTTTCTCGTACAAAATTGAACATGTTCCAGGAAAGAGCTTAATCACGGCAGATGCACTGTCCAGGGCACCCATACAAACCCCACCCACAATACAGGACAAGCAGCTGGAAGAGGATGTGTGTGTCTCTGTTAACCAGATTTTGCAACATTTGCCAGCATCTGAAGGTAAACTAGCACAAATCAGAAGAGCACAAGAAGTGGGCACTACGTGCCAAAAATTAAAAATGCTAGTACAAGCAGGATGGCCTACCAGCAGGAAAGCACTTCCACCTGAGCTTCAAGTGTACTGGCAGTATCACCAAGACCTGCTTGTTGCAGAGGGATTGTTAATGAAAAATGACAGACTCGTCATTCCAGTCAACATGCAGGAAGACCTGCTGCACACAGTGCATGAAAGGTCACCAGGGTATGACAAAATGCATTGCCAGAGCACAGCAGTCCATATGGTGGCCGGGTTTGACCAGACATATCAAAGCCAAAGTTGAAAACTGCACAGAGTGCGCGAGGGAGGTTCATGTTGCGCCAGAACCTCTTAAGACAACGCAACTCCCTATTAGGCCTTGGCAGCGTGTTGCGGCTGATCTCTTCCAGTGGAATCGTGCCATGTACTTGTTAGTAGTGGATTACTTTTCCAGATACATTGAAGTTGTAAACCTTACCTCTACTACTGCAGTTCCAGTGATAACCAAACTGAAGGCTATTTTTGCGCGGCACAGGGTTCCTGAAACCCTTGTTACTGATAACGGCTCTCAGTTCTCAGCAGCGGAGTTTGCAACATTTGCAAAGGATTATGATTTCATCCATGTGACCACAAGTCCTCGCTACCCTCAAAGCAACAGGGAAGCAGAGAGAGCTGTGAGGACCATCAAAGCTCTCCTGAAGAAGGAGGAAGATCCACACAAGGCTCTCATGGCCTACAGAGCCACACCATTGGCGCACGCCTCCTCACCTGCACAGCTCCTGATGGGTCGTAACATCAGAACTCCACTGCCTGTCAGTGAAAAGAAACTTCAACCGAAGTGGCCAAACCTTCTACTTTTCCGGAGCAAAGACCAGACCAGAAACAGAAACAAACTTTCTGGTTCAACAAGAGACACAAAGTTCAAACAAAACAGGAACTCAGACCAGGTCAACAGGTCTGGGTGAAGAACACCAAGAGCCTGGGAACTGTTAGCGGCCCGGCCAACACTCCGCGTTCCTACAATATCAACATACAATCAGGACACTTAAGGAGAAACAGATCTAGCATCAAAGTGATCCCTGAGGGCTCCACGGTTACAAGATCGGGGCGGGTTGTTCGAACTCCACAGAGACTGAACTTATAGACACTGTTTAGTTTAGAAAACTCTGGCTATCAGGGCACAATAATCCCTGCGGAGAGACAAAGGGTGTCAACATGTTAATATCAGTTGTGTTAAAAGAAAAAAAAAAAAGAAGCACAGGTGTGGTTGCTGGGAAGTTTTTCTGAGACTGAATTAATGACTTGCTAGCAAAGGTTATGGGCCTGGCACGTGACTCTCCCTCTTTGACCTGTGACAAAACTGCACCTCTGCCATCTAAAGAGGCATCAGTGGAAAGTACAAAGGGGCAAGAGAAGTCAGGGTGGGCAAGAACTACAGCATTTAGTAGACTGTTTTTCAGCATGTCAAAAGCCTGGATGCAGTCAATAGTCCAGTGGAAAGCAGACTTTTCTGAACTGTAGTCCAGGTCTATTATTGTGGGTTTTTCTTTTTCCGCCTTTGAGAAGGTCAAACATGGGTTTAGCTTTGGCTGATTAACCTGGCACAAAATACTGATAATAGTTCACCATTCCCAAGAATGACCTCAGATGCTTCTGGGAAGGAGTCGCACCATCTGGCTCCATCAGATCAGCACAGGACATGTTTGAGATACTTTCAACTTTACACGACTGCTTACTTTGGGCCAGTGTTTACTGGCCACTTTCTTGGGCCAGTGTTGTGTGAACTTTACGCTGAGTAGCACTGGCCCGCCGGTTGTTTACTCTCACTTCTGTCTGATGAGCGTCGATTCTGAGCTGCATTTCCCTTGATGTCCACTCGTGAACGGGTTTCCACATAAATGTGGATGACAAAATGTGCTTGACAAACATGAGAGCCGTCTCAGTATTCAAACTGCTTGTCATATTTCCCTGTCTCTGCATACTCTCCTGAGCTCTGTCAGCTGCTTTGTTCAACCTTATCCAGTAGTCGACTGGACATTCTTTGTGCATGGGCAGAGTGGCATAGAAGTCTGCAAAGGGAAGGCATGAGGATGCTTCACTGAAACAACGAAGAAGAACATCATAGATCAGAGCAGGATTCTCCTCAACGGTGACGTCTGGATCACCACGAAGGGCAATTTTAACCATGTCTCTGCCTTTGCCTAGTAAATGTGTTAATCCTCTCGAGCTCAATGAAAGGCACAAATTGTTCTTGGGTTTAACAGACATTTATTCGGACACAAAGTTCTTTCTATGCCTCAGCAGTGCCGTCAGAACTATGAAATAAAATACAGAAACTTAAATTAATCCATGTTCCAAAGTTTTCTCATAAACACAAATACAGTACACATCAAACAAAATAGACACTTAATTAGCCTCACACATTTCAACTTCTCTTGTGACGTGGCATAATTTTGCAAATTAATTAAAATAAATGAAATGCGTACCTCATTGGCCGCATTAACTCAAGAGGAAAACTTACGAAACTTAGAAGATATGAAGCTTCGTTCTTCTTAATTCACAGCCATGCATATCACCTGCAGACATAACTCAGACAGGAACTTGTGAGACTCATTCAGGTGTGGTAACATCACCCCTGGGAGCAAATAATTACAAGTGGAGCAAAAAATAAGTTGTGCCTATTTAACAGTAGTTTTTAATTGATTAACATCAAACTTTATTATTTATCAACTGTAAAATATTTCTTCTTTTTCTTAAATGATTCCAAAACAAAATACTATCACTTACCTCTTTTAACTCAAAGTAATACCTCTTAATTTAAAATATTTTTAGAAACAAAATATGTGTTAAAGTTGCCTTGACAGCATCTACAAAATGTGTTAGGATTTCTTCTGCATGATCATGCAACGGAGTCCCCCTTTTTCTGAGATGTGTCTTAGTCATGTCAATCCAGTACTGAGAAGAAACTGGGCGGAGTCGGAACCGTCAGCTTTAAACGCCTGAAGGTCTCTGTGACATGGACAGTCACCTGGGGCAAGTCTGATTTGCTCTGATTACATTGGTAAGAAACATTGTGAGGATGAGGAGTGTTTTGAGAGTCACCAGAGAGATTAACCACACCAACACACATCAGCTTAGCCACAATGATTGTTCAGTTTGGGCACCCAACTGTCCCATCATGTCAGTCAGCTGGTGAATGGCATGTACATCACTGCTTGCCGTGGTTGTTTGCACATTGACAGTACTAAACTCATCAATATTTGTAAAACCCTGGCTTTCACTTGGTTTTCACTGGAGTGGCACATCTGGCTCCCCTCTGCAGGGAGCCTACCTTTTGAGACGTCCAGGACGCAGCCGGACCAGATGCTTGAGCCACATCTGGCTCCTCTGGATGTTGAGGAGCAGCGGCTCTACACCACATCAGTTAGTTCTGCTTAACCAGGACCCTTTGACTACACTGTATGTGTGCAGAGGGTTAACTCAAATGCTAGCTCGGGTCTAAGGAAGTTAAACGAGAACAGCTAATTCCACGGACAAATAAACAACCTCTACAGAATGGAGCAACCGTCTCTGTTTGAAGAAGATTCACATCCACTGAATCCAAGCTTGATTTCAGTGGATGTGAGAATCCATTTAACAGAGGACACTGCAGCAGTGCATTCCACCAGCTACCTGACTTGCATCATCTTTGCAATCATTTTTGATTCTGTTAACATTTGCTTAGGACAGGTATAGGAAACTCCAGGCCTCGAGGACTGCATTCCAGCATGTTTTCCAACATAACCTGCTCTGCCATGTTCTGATTGGCTGGACACACCTGAACCAGGTAATCAGTCATTAGCAGGGCTTGCATATCTGGAAACCATGCAGACACAGCGGACCTCGAGGCCAGGAGTTGATTATCCCTGGTTCAGGACATGGAAACTGGATCTCTTTTTTCTATTTTGATGAGAATCTTTTGAATCGCCCTTAGTCCTGCCTGATCCCCCAGGAACAACACCATCATGATGGTGGATTTGCCATGACCCAAACATAGGCAGGGCAAATCCCCTAGACAACATTGCTCCTGGGGGTAATTTCAGGCACTCAAACCCCTCCACCACGATAAGGTGGCGATTCATGGAGGGGACATTTTTTTTTTACCCAATTACTAATTATTTGGGTGGGAAAACCGAAGTGCTCGGAGGAAACCCAAAGGCTTACTCAACCGTTTTTAATTTCTGGGTGACAGATGTAGTTTGTTAGTTTTTTTTTTTTTTTTTTTTTTTTTGTTTTTATTTTATTTTATTTATTTTTTTTTGTTTTGTTTTTATTTTTTTGTTTTTATGTTTTTTTTTTTATTTATTTTTTTTTTTGTTTTTATTTTTTTTTTAAATTTTTTTTGTTTTGTTTTTATTTTTTTTATTTTTCTTTTTTTCTTTTTTCTTTTTTTATTTTATTTTTTTTTGTTTTTATTTTTTTTGTTTTTATTATTTTTTTTTTAACCCAAAACAGAGAAAAATGTACATTTGTATGTTTTATCATCTACAGGATTCTAAAAGGTTCTTTTCAATTACACGCATTAACATAAAGTTATGATGATCATTTAGATCAATCACATAAAAAAGTGAAGAGCAGGCCCCTTTTTCTTGCTTATAGATTATAATCTAAACCTACTATTTATCTAAATGACCCCTAACCCCTTTCATTTGTAAACCTACTCTTTATCTAAATGACCCCTAACCCCTTCCCACCCCTTTCAACCCTAAACCTACTCTTTATCTAAATGACCCCTACCCTATTTCAACACTAAACCTATTATTTTTGTCTAAATGACCCCTCCCCTCTTTCGCTTCGTTAGCAGCAGGACTCAGCATAAGCTGAGAGCAGCCACTCGTTTGGTGAGCTCAGTTACCTGCTGTTGAAGCATTTCAATTTCCTCTTCCTGCGCTTTCAACTTGGTTTGCAGGTCCAGGTTGGAAGTAACTAACTCATCAAGTTGTAGATTTTGATTTTTTAAATCTTCAACTTCCCCAAAGTCATCGAGTTCATTCAAACACCAGGTTTTCTGTTTTCTTTTGCGTTTGAATTCAGTAGGTTGAATATCTTTGGTAAATTCAACCTCATGACCCACAGGACCCTGGAAATCACCAATGACCTCTTTATGTTTGGAGATTTCCTTTTCCAAAAGCTGCCTACACTCATGGTCAGTGTTGAACTCTTTTTCCAGCTGTGAAATTCTTTGGTTGTAAGAGTCCAATTGAATCTGAGCTGAACTTCTCTTTTGTTCTTCCAAGTCAAGAAACATGTCCTTGTTCAGTAGTTTTTCTTTCAATGTCTGAACCTGGTCTAGGAGGTCACGTTCTGTGTAGACTTTTTCCGTTTTCTTTGGAGGCTGATGTTCTTCTCTTTTTGTCCTGTTTTCCACTCTCTTTTTCTTTTGATAGCCCTGCTGTGGTTCCACCGTTTTAAAACGTCTGTTGTCAAACGTGGACATGGAAGAAAACACTATTTTTTGGGCATTATCAAACACCTTTTTCTTATTTTTCTTATTTCTGTTCTTCTCCTCAGTTGGAACGTTGGTGACCGTCTTTGTTGTTTCTTCTGTGCAAACCTGGTCTTGTTCCATTTTATTTGAAGGCTGATTTACCACTGTTTCAGTCTTTTGAACCGTCAGCTCAGGATTCACCTTTTTGAAATCTGTGTTCACAGACATTGTTGGTGTCAAATCCACTTTTTTATGGCTGCTGTTAAACAAGACTTTCCTCTGTGTTGCCTCTCCGTTCTTTGTCTGGGTTGGAGTGTTGGTGGCTGTTGTTCTTGTGTCGTTGCAATGTCTCTGGTTAGAAGAATTGTGACTCAAAAAGATTTATGCTGGATATATATATAGTTTTTTGCTTTACAGGTTTCTGACATCAAATTAGGTTGTTGTAGGATGTCAGACGACATCATGACATCAAATGACATCAAATGACATCATGAGCTGTTTGTATCCTTTTTTCGTTGGACCGGAAGAAAAAAAAAGAGGCATGGGGGGGTGGGAATAGTACAAAAGACAGGGAAAAAAGGGGGGGTTAAAGAAATTGGAGGATGATTCTAGGGGAGGGGGCGGGGGGTGAAAAACAAACCAAAACAAAAAGCAACAAGATGCTGGAAGTTTATAATTATTACAGTCAGGTGTGAATGTTTGTCTACAAGGGTGGGACCTTTCCACACACTCAGATGTTACAAACATACCTGTTGGCTCCAACAGTCTTCACAAACCTGTCAACATGTACACAACACAACCACAGCTCACAAACACTTGTGCATACAAACAAACACATGTAAAGCATTTCAATCTGTCACGTGAACAAAGAGCGCAAAGGTGAGTCGAGATGTGTGCTCAGGTGAATGTTTGTATGAAGCTGAGGTGGATGATGGAATGTAAAAATAGAAAAAAGAGGGAGAGTTGTCGGTCATCCCCACACCAAGACCCCGCGCCAAAGCAGCAGCAGCAGCAGACCAGGGCCAGACCAGGCGAGGTCTCCCTCTGGTGGTCAGAGGTGGACATGGGTGACTGAGACCTAACAATAACAAAGAGTGACAAATTTAAGGGAGTCTGAATACTTTCTGAACCCACTGTATCTTTGACATTCTGTATATAACACAAAAAATGTGATTTAAAATAGAAATGTTAAATATAAAACTAAGTATTGTATTACATACAAAGACATATGTATTTATCCAAAGCTGTAGACAATACTTTTTTCACGCTATAATTGCACAGGAAATACACAGAGTACATAGATTTGGAGTATATTCATGAATAAATTGATTAGAATCATATAAATTGCATTTATAGAAGAAATTAGAGGACAAATATTTAAGGACAAATCTTGTGGTGACGGGTGAAGCACTAAAACACAGACACATTCACACCCACATAGTAAATATCTTTAAAGCAGAAAAAAGAAAACAAAGGAAAGGAAAGCAGCGCGCAGGAGTGCTGTTGGGAGCCACCAGGGGGCGCCTCTAGTCTGAACTTTCTTTGCCCTGACAGTTGGACCACAGCAGGTATGACATCCAGGACTGTTGGAGGCAGCAATCCTCTTTGAACGGCTTTAGTTTAGAGTGTACGTGTGCTTGTGTGTTTTCTGTCTGTTTTTTTTTGTTCTCAGAGCCGGCCCTTCATGAGAGCTGGGTTACAGGTGGAGGTGTTGTCCTGCTTCTGTACTTCCCCTCCTTTCATTGTTTGTGTGTGGGTGTGGTGCACGTGAGTGTGGTGTTCATGTGACTCATGTATCCTTCCATGTCTGTTCAGTGTGTATTTGGAGGTAGGCTGAGCTCTACATTATTATCGGATGGTTGTTCCAACCTTGAAACAGCGTCTGTGTCTGCTGTGAGCCTGCCTAAAACATGTTAGCGTGTCCCATCTCTTAGTCTCTGAATAGATGCATCAATTCTCTCTTTGAACTCCAAAAAATTGTCCCAACTTTTCATTAATTTGGGTTGTAAATTTTTAACGCTCCTTGAACTTCACTCTGATCAAAGCGGCTACATGTGAATCTGAGACTCAATCCTCCAGAAAGCAAAGTACAAAATAAGTTCGTGATGGAAAGAATCCTCAGGAAATAACATCAGAATCTGGATGTTCCTCAGCTGCTTCCTCTCATTCTTTATTTACCTGTTTTTTATCTGCAATCACTCAGCCTCTTTATATTCAGAACACCAAGCTTTGCTCAGTGCGAAGTCTTAACTAGTTTCCTGATATTCATGGCCTGTCTTTTTACAACTGTGCCGCTGACCTACACTGGATCTACACTGGCGGATTTGATCTTTGACGAGTTATGTTTTGAATGTAACTCCTGCAATAAACGAGAGAACACTGTAATGGTGAAAAGGTAATGTACATCCAGTATATGTCCATCTGCAGCAGAAGCTAAAATATTTGACTTGTTTCCCGTTAGTTCAGGACTCAGCCCAGCTGCTCGTTTTAATTAAGTAGTCTTGCGAAACTTCTCTTCCTTTTTTCTCTTCAAGCTCGTGACTGATCAATATTTCTCTCTTTGCGTAGAACCATGATACAGAAAAAAAAGAAAAGCATAAACACATGATTCACTTAAATCATTTTTCTGCATTAGTTATTCATTTTATGCAAAATTTTACATCGTTTTTGATAGCAATTAAAATAAAAACGGCCTAAATAGCCTCTTGGGAGCCAAAGAGCCGGATGGGTGAGAAAAGCCAGAATTCCCATCATTATTGAGGAGTAGGTACTAAACAGGAGATGTGTGAGGAGCTGGACCATGAAGGGAGAGGACAACTCTGTTATTGGTTTTCTTTTTTCAAATTTATAGCTTTGCTGTAATATAGTTCCTATAAAATGTTGCAAAGTTTCAGTATATTAGGATTTCACTTTTGAAATCAGTTTACATGCATCACCATCAAACTGTGAACCTGAGAACCTTCCAACATGTGGTATTCTAGTTTGTGGCGACTGCATGTCAGGGCTCGCCCAGCAATGATCCCAACATGAAAGGGTGGAAACCCCCCATACCAGCAGCACCCTGAGCCCCCTCACCTGGCCCCCTGCATGCCCAAGACACCTCCCAACACACACACACGCACACAAAAGTTTGTCCTCCGCTACCGGTATTAGAGCTCTGTACTGGCTTCCATTCTACCTAATCAGCTAATTGATATTATTCTGAACCTTGATGTGAAAATCAGCCAAACTAAAACCTAACCAGGTACCTTTAGTACATTCTGCTCATTAGAACAGACCAAATGTCCTAACAAGGTTTACAGGTTCTCCAAGGTCAGTGGTTCTGATCGAAAAATCCTAATAAGGTAAGCACTATGTGATTATACACACACACACACACACACACAGATGCACACATGAAGTCACACATACACACACAGGCGAACAAAGAACCCTTTGTTTCGCTGTGACACGAGGGAGATTCAGTCTGGCTGCAGGGCGTCTGTTTAGCTTTAGCTGACCATCATTATCTGGTTTTTGCTGCGCTCTCATTCTGTTGGAAAAGCAGCCAGACATTGCAGTATGCTAAACAACGACATCTTACATTTAAGACAAACGGACAGACCTAAGAACTGACTGTGGACCACAAACAACTGGGGTCAGAAAAACATTCAGAGTAGGAGCCTACTGAGTAAAAAGTAGGAGGCTACCACCCTAGCTCCGCAGTGTTGAGGCGATTACTGAGGGGGTCTGAGGTCGTCCCCCAGGAAAATGTTGAGAATTAGGGCTTTTTTTGCATTTTCCCAAGCATCTGGATGCATTATTTCAACTGATTTGAAAGCAGTAGAGAAGGGGGTTTAATACCTAACTCCTACTTGATCACTGTTGACAACAACGATTTCCTCCAACCTGTTTCCTGTGACTGCTTATCTATGACACAACTTTTGAGGAGGAACCCCAAGGACCATTGTTTGCAAAGTAAACTTACTTGTAACACAGTCAATGAAATATTTAATGTTTTTTTTTAATCACAAATAAGTTGTTTCTGTTTTCCTTTGCACAACAACAAAACGCTGTAATGGAAAAGCCCCCCAATCTCGCACCCCTACGAGGAGAGGAGTGTAAATCCATCACCTGTAGCCTGAAACCACTGAAGATAATGACATTTCTGTTCTGAATTTGCTTTTATCCATCCATCTACATACCTAACCTGCTATATCTCCTCTCGGGGTCAGGGGGCTGCCGGAGCCTGTCTCCAGTAAATGCATCAACACTTTGCCATTTTTTGTGTCTTCATTATATTCAAATACAGAGAACTGTTCAGAAACGTAATAACTAATAAACTAATATTATATTTATTTGTGTGGTTTTTTAATGTTGAAGTTTCTTTTTTAAAGGTTTTCGATTCTGCCACCAAGCCTGGTCTTCTTCGTGTTGGGTCCTGCACCACCAGTTGCAAGAACTAGAAGACTAGAACTCTGGTAAGTAACAAAAGAGGGCAGAGAAAGCTGGTCTGTAGTGACTGTGAGGTTTGATGTGGAAAAAAAAGGCCTGTTCGTACCTGCCTGACACACACAGGCTTTTGTCCACTGTCAACCCAAAACATCCCCTCCCTGGTTCTCTGCACCTCACACTTCCCCCTCAGTGTCGTGTGTGCTGTGAGTTTGTGTCAGACTGCTGTCAGATGAAGAGAGAATTTCAGGGGAATGCTGTGAAAAGATAAACGGTATTTAGTCAATACTATTATCATTCAGTGGCGCTTTGGCTTGAGGTTTCATGACCTCTGCGAATGACTGCTCAAAAGAGTGATAAGAACAAGAAGTAAAGTTTTGACTCTGGCCACAGATGGAATTAGATAGAAAAACAAGGTTTTAGCTTAGAGCAAGGTACACTGGAAAAATGTACTTCTCAAAAGAAGTTTCAAAAAATTTAATGTTTTTACTTTAATATAAGTGGGAAAAAAAATCTGCCAAGAAAACCAGTGAAATTTATCTCGGTTAAGATTTCTTAAAATAAGTTGTGAAGTCCTGACCTTTTAGGACAACATTTTATCCTAAAACTATAAACAATCATATTTAGGTCTATCACTCTGGTAATTAGTAATATTATACCTTAAATTAATTGTATTGTTAAAGTTTCATATCTTTAAAGTATACATTGATACACATACATACGTGCTTAGAGGTTTTTCCCCTTTTTCAAAAGCTATAACTATCCTTTTTTTAGACCAATTCAAATAAGACTATAATTAAAAATTCTTAGATAAGGTTGTCAACACTTTATGTAAATAATGAGTCAGAAACCTAGTTTCATTGGAGATATTACTGGAAATAAGATCTTTTCAAGATTTTATGACTCAACAAAAGTGTCAAGTTTTCTTGTCTAGCAACAAGTCATTGAATCTTCCTGAAATGTTACTAGTAAGTTAGCATTGTCATATAACAAGTGTAAGAAGATAATCACACTGGAACTTAGTTTACTTAAAAATCCTTTCAATGAAGAGATAAAACTATAAGAAAAAGTAGCCGTGAAGCTGGAACCTGATTGATCTGAGGGTTTCTGTTGGAACTCGGGTCCTTTATGAGCTTAACTAATGTTTTATGGACCTCTTCATTAGTTCATGTTTCCATATATATTTGTAGTGATCACTGGAGGTTAAAGGGGTTCATTTGATGGAGCAGTTCCCATAGCGACAATGGCCTATCCCTCTCTTATCCCTGAAGTCTCCGTGGAAACCAAGGAGTAGATTACTTACAGAGGTCAGTGATAGAGAAAAGAGGGGATTTAAGAAGGAAAACACCAAAGACACCCACCCCCTTCTTTAAAACGGTTCTTTTTTCTTCTTTCAATTCTGTCTGGATTCGCCTGTCTGAACCAGCTTTTGTTTGTCACTGTCATTTCCACTTTTCCAGCTCATTGTATATGTTGGTGCAGCTCTAATCTCCTTCTTTCCTGACTCACAGAAACATGTTTTAAAAGTCTGCTTCATCTTGACATATGCAGATGTTCCTCACAAACATAAACCAGGGTTTTTGATCACTTCTTCTTTTCGTTTCTTTTTTTTTTAGTTTGGGAAGAAGATTTGAAAACTCTGGCAAATTTCTAGCTAATCAGCTAGCTAAAGACTTCTGTAAAAACTTGTACACATCACACGTCAATCCATCAGAGCAAAGGATTCAGTCATTTCTTAATAATGTAACTCTACCCAGACTAAATGAGGATCAAAGCTCAAACTTAGACTCTCCGCTCTCATTGGCTGAACTTCATGAAGCTCTGTTGCTGATGCCCAAAACAAAGCTCCAGGGCTTGCTGGCTTTCCTGTTGAGTTTTACAAAGAATTCTGGGAACAGCTGGCACAAACGTTTTATAAAATGGTTACATTTATCAAGGAAAGCCAATCAAAGCCACCTCACATGAATTCAGCTAACATAATCCTCCTTCTCAAACAAGAAAAAGATCCCACAATTCCTTCAAGCTATCGCCCCATTTCTCTAATCAATGCAGATGTGAAAATTATTTGCAAAGCACTGGCGCAGAGACTAGAAAAAATCACTCCTCATATAATTCATCATGATCAAACTGGATTTATTAAAGGTAGACACTCAAGTGATAATGTCCGCAGACTTGTTAACATAATAGATTTTGCCACTATTAAAAACCAGGAAATGACCATACTCTCATTGGACGCTGAAAAAGCATTTGACAGAGTAAACTGGAAGTTCCTCATTGCTGCCCTCCATAAGTTTGAGTTTGGGGAATCCTTCATTGATTGGATTAAAATATTATATCACAACCCAAATGCATCAGTCAGAACCAACAAACAGACCTTTTCTTGGTAGAGGAACCAGACAGGGTTGTCCACTCTCCCCCTCTCTTTTTGCTATATTTATTGAACCTTTGGCTGCAACAATAAGACAGCGTCAGAGCATTAAAGGAATCACAACAAAATACACTAATCATAAAATTTGTCTTTATGCTGATGACATATTACTTTATCTAAACAATTCACATTCCATTAGTGAAACAACAACAATTATTAATGAATTTTCCTCTATTTCAGACTACTCAATTAACTGGAACAAATCAGTTTTATTGTCACTGAATGGTAATGCTGAGCAAACTACCTCAATCCCAGTCAAATCAGGCAATATCAAATATCTAGGTATTTATTTCTCCCCGAAACTATCAGAACTGGTGCAACTTAACTACACCCCGTTACTGAAAAGTATACAGGACGATCTAACCCGCTGGGTCAACCTGCCTCTGTCACTCATGGGTAAGATAGTCAAAGTAAAAATGAAAATTTAACCCAAAGTTAATTATCTCTTCTCAATGATCCCCACACAACCACCACTAAAATGGTTCAAAAAATTAGACTCAGCCATATCCAGCTTCTTATGGAACATTAAACCTGCAAGAATTAGTCTAAAAACTTTAAAATCTGGAAGAAGCTGTGGAGGCTTAGAATTACCAAACTTCCACAACTATTTTCTTGCCAACAGATTACAGTACATAAAATCAGTCCAGAAACCAACCCCTGGATGGATTTGGAACAGGCATTTTGTGGAAAGATTAACTTGTCAGATCTACATCAGCCCAACAATAAAAAAACTTGACTGCTACCAAAGTAGTAATATAAGCACTACTTTAACAGCCTGGTGGGAATTTCTTAAAATGTCAAACTCTTCACTCTTACCAGGCAAAATGACACCCATCTGGAACAATCCAGACATCCTGATAAATAAAAAAATGCTGCACTTTCCTGCTTGGCAAGCAGGGGGCGTAAGACTACTTGAGCACTTAATTATTGATAGAAGATTCATAACACACCAAGAACTACAAGAAAATATTGAAGAAATAAATTCTTGGAATATCAGCAACTTAAATCTGTAATTACTAAAACATTTAAATGCAGTGACAATGACCTAAAATTACCAGAACTAGTTACCTCTATGATTAATTTTTCAATGACAAAAACTCCTTCCAAAATTTACAAACCCTTATACAAACCCTTATGCAACATAGACAACGAAATTTCAATTCCGACAAAACAGGCAACAGGTATGTGCTAATTATCAGTCTTAAGGTTTCAATCACAGCTTCACCTTCATTTTGTGTGCTTGGTGACATGAGTGCCATCGATACAGAGGGAAGATTAATATCCATGATCTTCATAACTCTCTGTATAGCAAAAAAAAAAAAAAAGATTTTTTTTACTAAACTGGAAAAACAAGAAGAATATTAATGTAAATCACTGCAGGCCTCTGCTATTTGATGATATCAGCTTGGAAAAATATCAGCCAAGAGTTCAAATAACTTGAAAGATATTCAGTCTTTCTGGTCTCCCGTAGATAACTCCATGACTTAGAGGGCGGGGTTCCTGGCTGTCACAGCACCTTGACAATCTGCTGGGATTTTGGGGCTGGGTTCAGTGCCTTCTGGTACCTGTTGGGGGCAGTGGGGCTCCTTTGGTCAGGGTGTCTGGTTTGGCTCCTGGGTGGGGCAGGGGTGCCTCATGGTCACCCAGGCTTGGGTGTGAGGGGGATTGGGTGGCGCAGCTGGATGGGGGTCTGGTTTGGGTTGGAGGGGTCTTTTTACTGTGCTTGGGGGTCTGGCACAGGGCCAGCTCTTCATGCCATGGGGCCCCTGTGCTGGGGAGACTTGGGCCCATGGCTGAGGGGGCGGTTGTTTCACCAATTGAGGGTCAGTTTGGCAGCTGTCTCTGACCTACCCTCCTTCTTCATAGGACCACTTTTTAGGGTTGGCTGGCGATGTAAGTGGCATCTGTTGTAAGTGCACCTTAGAAATGTAGAATCCCTGGTGTGTGTGGGGGTTGGGGGTGGGGGTGCTTGGACGTAACTGTGAGCAGTCAGGAGATGTCCTTTGAGTGCCCCACTCGCCAATTTTAACCGCACCCTTTACTACACACACGCTTTACGCCTCAACAAATACATATCAATACACAGTACACAAGGAATGTGGAACCTCTAATCTTTTGACCCTTATCCGATCACTAGCAGAAAGAACAAGGCCCTCACCAACAGGACCCCTCTCTCTGCACGGGGAAAATGATCCCATAGTTCTCTGGCAAGACCATGAGCGGAGGATCATATTCTGTCTGAGCGTGGAGGGTGTTTTTATGGTGCAGGTTCTGGTTCTTGCCCTCGGGTGCTGGGCCTCTCCAAAATTCCAACATTGGGTGACCCTGGTCGAGCTATATTTTCAACACTCTTCTGGAACCCCACTTCTCTAGGTCGTCCCTCTCCTAGGTGTGGGTGGCTGGCCCCTCCCGTGCTCTCTCCTGGATCTGGAGGGTGGGCGGTTGCCTTGGGCCCTGTGGGAGGGCTGCCTTTCTGGCTGGGCTAGGGCTTGCACTCTTTGTGCTTCTGTGCCTCACTGCTCTCAGGACTTGGGGGCCCATGTAGTGGTCCTGTGGGCCCTGGTCTTGGCCCGGCAGTGGATTTCCTCCATCAGCCCTACAGCATGGGTGCGTGGGTGGGGTGGGGGCTGGTTGCTGCTGCTGCTTCGGCGACGGTCTTGTTGTGGGGATGCCCGGAAATTTTCCCTCCGTTTTTCATCCCATCATCTACCTCAGCCTGGCTCGAGGTGGATGAAAATATAAAAAAAATATAAACATTCCCCTGAGCACAGGTGTTGGCTCAACTTTGCACAATTGGTTTACATGACAGAATGAAATGCTTTATATGTGTTGGTTTGTATGCATAAATGTGTATGTGGACTGTAGGTTGACAAGTTTGTGAAGACTCTTGGAGCCAACAGGAATGTTTCTAACAGCTGAGTGTGTGGACAGATCCCGTCCATTTTAGACAAACGTACTGACTGTAATGATTATAAACTTCCAGCATCTTGTTGCCTGTTGTTTTATGATTCTACTTCCCCCTCCCCTGTAATCATTCCCGAATTTCTTTAACCCAGCCTTTTTCCTCTGTCTTATGTGCCATTACCCCCATCTCCCATCTTCCCCCTCTTTCTTTTCTGTCCAGTCCAACAAAAACAGGATACAAACCTGATCAATATAAATGATGTTTAGTTTAAATCACAAAAGGAGTTTATATGAATATACACCTTGTGTGTCCGATGATTTATAACCCTCGATTGTAACAGTTAAATTTGTCTTAACACAAGAGGCTCTCAGCTCATTTCTGTTTGCTCAGCTGTCAAAAAGGACGACTTAAAAGAAAAACTTTCATGTCAGTTGTAAAAACACAACCCATCATTAGCTGTGTGCATGCACATGCATGTTACTTCTCTGTAACAGTATATTTCTTTTATGACAGATTTGTAACTTAGTTTTACCAAACTGAATGAGAAATTCTTCTTGAATGGCTTTTTCTGGACTTTCCCACTGCATAATGTTACGAGGAGAACACAAAGGACTTAGGAAAAAGACTGAGATTGTTGTTCTTGGAAAATTAACTGTCATAAAGCAAGTTAACAACACGACAGCAGCCATACACAGTAAACCTATAACAGACTTTCACTCGGTAAAGTCTATCAACTGATTAAGGTGCAGCTTGATCATTAAGTACAACAACAAATCTTTTCAAGTTGCCTGTCACAATTTGACGGACAAATTGCTGACACAAAATAGTGTGTGGGGAACAATTTTCTTTCTCCTCATTAAGGATGAGTCATTTTGTCTCCAGTGAAAAACACAGTGAAGGAGATGTTAGGAAAAGATGAGCATTGGATCGCTACTTTGAGTAATTTGACAAATTTGGGTTGTCACATTCCATTTCTTTTGGATGCTTTAGGTTCTTTTAATGAGTCACCATCCACTCCTGGCAAAAGCCCAGTTGAAACACAATCCCATTTGTTTGGGTTTTGGGGGGGCTGAGTTTCAAACAACTGTTAAAGACTTTCTAGAAGTCTTGTGTTCATCAGAGAATATGTGAGCTCAACTTCAGCCCGCAAAGATCTCCCAGGTGGTTCAGTTTTCCCACCATATTTTGAGAAAACGTGCAAAAAAGTTAGCAAGCAGCAACCTGTTGACACTCCATATACTCATCTGCAGGTGAAAAATTACAAAAATATCTGAGGTGAAATCTTGTTTCACCCAAAGCTGGTTGCAGGATGAGAGATAGCCCTGCTGCAGCGTGACCTGTGAACCCATAAACATTCTCAGGAATGTTTGAGTGTGTCAGCAAATGAAGCTCTGCTGCATTGACACCTGAGTGTCTTAAGACACTTCAAACAGCAGTTCAATGACCTCTGACTGAAGGTGTGCAAGTATATTTGTTTTTCCTTGTATTTACCTCATTCTGCAAAAGAACATATGAATGGAAAAGAGTATTTTGTGGAACAACCTCCTTAAACTAAATTCAATAGTTGTTATTCATTTTAAACAGAAAATTTGCGTCTTTTTTTAGCTTCTTTTAGAAATCAAAACTATTGATTTTCAATCAATACAGGACAAGGATAATCTGCATAGTTAGAGGAGGCTGTGATTTCCTAGACAACCAAGCAGAGCTTTTGCTTCAGTCACATTTGTAGAACTGACTTTAGTGCAATTGTAGATCTAAACATCCAGAAGAAACTGATGAAATCTTTCATTGTGTTGTTTGTAATAAAAGACTAATTACAATTCTGAGAAGCAGAATAAAGCTTAAATAACCAAATATATTTTGGGGTCTTCTTTACAAGATTTTCTAACATTTCTACAGTTTGTAACTACCTACAGTAGTGACACACTCAAAAAAAATTGTTGGGTGAATATAATATAATTGTGTTAATAATTTCCATCCATCCATCCATCTTCTTCCGCTTATCCGGGACCGGGTCGCGGGGGCAGCAGTCTAAGCAGAGATGCCCAGACTTCCCGCTCCCCGGCCACTTCCTCCAGCTTCTCTGGGGGACCCCGAGTCGTTCCCAGGCCAGCCGAGAGACATAGTCTCTCCATCGTGTCCTGGGTCTTCCCCGGGGCCTCTTCCCAGTGGGACATGCCTGGAACACCTCCCTAGGGACGCGTCCACGGGGCATCCGAACCAAATGCCCGAGCCACCTCAACTGGCTCCTCTCAATGTGGAGGAGAAGCGGCTCTACTCCAAGCTCCTCCTGGGTGACCGAGCTTCTCACCCTATCTCTAGTGAGCGCCCAGCCACCCTACGGAGGAAGCTCATTTCAGCTTCTTGGATCCCGGACCTTGTTCTTTCGGTCATAACCCAGAGCTCATGACCATAGGTGAGTATTGGGGCGTAGATCGACCGGTAAATTGAGAGCTTTGCTTTCTGGCTTAGCTCTCTCTTCACCACGATGGACCGGTACAGCGACCGCATGACGGTGGACGCAGCACCAATCCGTCTGTCGATTTCACGCTCCGATCTTCCCTCACTCGTGAACAAGACTCCAAGATACTTAAACTCCTCCACCTGGGGAAGGAGCCCCTCCACCCACCCAGAGAGGGCAAACCACCTTTCTCCGGTCGCGCACCATGGCTCAGACTTAGTGGTGCTGACCCTCATCCCAGCCGCTTCACACTTGGCTGCAAACTGTTCCAATGCTGGAGGTCCTGGCTTGATGAAGCCAACAGGACAACATCATCTGCAAAGAGCAGAGATGAAATCCTGTGGTTCCCAAACCAGACCCCTCCGGACCCTGGCTGCACCTAGAAATTCTGTCCATAAAGACTATGAACAGAACCGGTGACAAAGGGCAGCCCTGCCGGAGTCCAACATGCACCGGGAACAGGTCTGACTTAGTGCCAGCTATGCGGACCAAGCTCCTGCTCTGGTCATACAGAGACCGGACAGCCCTGAGTAAGGTTCCCAGACCCCATACTCCCAAAGTACCCTCCACAGGACACCTCGGGGCACACGGTCGAACGCCTACTCCAAATCCACAAACACATATGGACAGAATGAACGAACTCCCACGAACCCTCCAGTACCCTAGACAGGGTGTAGAGCTGATCCACAGTTCCACGACCAGGACGGAAACCGCATTGCTGTTCTTGAATCTGAGGTTCGACTATTGACCGGACTCTCCTCTCCAGTACCCTGGTATAGACTTTCCCAGGGAGGCTGAGGAGTGTGATTCCCCGGTAATTGGAACACACCCTCCGGTCCCCCTTCTTGAAAAGGGGGACCACCACCCTGTCTGCCAGTCCAGTGGTACTGTTCCCGACTGCCACGCAATGCTGCAGAGACGTGTCAGCCAAGACACTCCCACAGCATCCAGAGACTTGAGGTACTCAGGGCGGACCTCGTCCACCCCGGTGCCTTGCCACCGAGGAGCTTGTTGACTACCTCGGTGACTTCAGCTTGGGTAATGGACAGCCCCACCCCAAAGTTCTCAGCCTCTGCTTCCTCAACAGAAGGCGTGTCAGCAGGATTGAGGAGATCCTCGAAGTATTCCTTCCACCGCCCGACAATGTCCCCAGTTGAAGTCAGCAGCTCCCCACCTGCACTGAAAACGGTGCCTGCAGAAAACTGCTTCCCCTCCTGAGGCGCCGGACGGTTTGCCAGAACCTCTTCGAGGCCAACCGATAGTCCTTCTCCATGGCCTCACCGAACTCCTCCAGGACCAAGTTTTTGCCTCTACTACAGCCTGAGCCGCAGCTCGCTTAGACTCCCGATACCTGTCAGCTGCCTCTGGAGTCCCACAAACCAGTCAGACCTGATAGGACTCCTTCTTCAGCTTGACGGCATCCCTTACTTCCAGTGTCCACCAACGGGTTCGGGGGTTGCCGCCACGACAGGCACCAGAGACCTTGCGACCACAGCTCCGAACAGCAGCAGAGACAATGGAGGTGGAAAACATGGTCCATTCAGACTCAGTGTTACCAGCCTCCCTCGGTACCTGTTTGAAGCTCTCCCGGATGTGGGAGTGAAAGACTTCCCTGACGGAGGGCTCAGCCAAACGTTCCCAGCAGACCCTCACTGTACGTTTGGGTCTACCAAGTCTTTCCGGCCTCCTTCCCGCCAACGAATCCAACTCACCACCAGGTAGTGATCAGTGGACAGCTCTGCCCCTCTCTTTACCCAAGTGTCCAAAACACATGGCCAAAGGTCGCCTGAAACGACTACAAAGTCAATCATTGATCTCCTCCCGAGGGTGTCCTGATGCCACGTGCATTGATGGACACCCTTGTGCTGGAACATGGTGTTTGTTATGGATAAACTATGACTAGCACAGAAGTCCAACAACAAAACACCGCTCAGGTTCAGATCAGGGAAGCCGTTCCTACCAATCACGCCCCTCCAGGTGCTACTGTCATTGCCCACGTGGGCATTGAAGTCACCCAGGAGGACAATGGAGTCCCCTGTCGGGGCGCTTTCCAGTACCCCTCAGAGAGACACCAAGAAAGCTGGATACTCCGACCTGATGCTTGGCCTGTAAGCTGAAACCACAGTCAGAGACCTGTCCCCACCCGAAGGCGGAGAGACGCAACTCTCTCGTCCACCTGGGTGAACTCCAACACTTGGCAGCTAAGCTTGGGGCTCACGAGTAAACCCACCCCAGGCCACCCCAGGCAACTCCAGAATGGTGGAGAGTCCAACCCCTCTTGAGTGACTGAGTTTCAGAGCCCAGGCTGTGCGTAGAGGTGAGCCCAACTATGTCTAGTTGGTACCTCTCAACCTCTCGCACAAGCTCAGGCTCCTTCCCTCCCAGAGAGGTGACGTTCCATGTCCCAAAAGCCAAATTCCATGACCGGGGTTTAGGCCGCCAAGGCACTCGCCCTCTACTGCCACACAAACCACATTGCACTGGCCCCTTCTGAGCTCTCCTGCAGGTGGTGGGCCCACTGGGGAGTGATCCCACGTCAACCGTTCGGGTTTTACCCGACCGGGGTGAGGCCCCGATAACGCCAATCCGGGCGATGTAACTCGATCTTTGATGTGCTTTCTCATAAAGGAGTTTGTGAACCGCTCTTTGTCTGGCTCGTCACCCAGGACCTGTCTGCCATGGGAGACCCTACCAGGAGCCGAAGCACCAGACTGCATAGCTCCTGGATCCCTCGAGCACTCAAACCCCTCCACCACGATAAGGTGGCGGTTCATGGAGGGGTAAATAATTTCCACATAAACCAAATGTGTTAATATAGCAATAAACATGTGTGTTGGGAAATCTGAATGCAGTTATGTTGGTGCAACATAATTTATTAATGTTGCAGTAACATGATTGCAGCAGTTGACCCTGTATGTCAGATGTTCCTAAAAGTACATTTTGGCCTGTCAAATCTTTCTGGCTTCCTCCCCACCAGGTCCAACTAACCACCTGGTAGTGATTGGTTGACAACTCTGCCCCTCACTTTAATCTCTTTAACCTTCAATCAGTGGTTAAGTTATCATTTTCTTAAGTTAAGTTCAAATAAGTAATGATCACGAATCAATTCTGATCAAACAATGGTTTTCTCTGCCCGTTCCAGTGGATGGCTCCAAACTCTGGCTACTTTTACTTTGAGCCGCTGCCCTGAGGATGAACTTTTTTCTTTCAGGAAGCTTTTGGCTGAAAGTGGGTTTTTGTGTTTGTGAGATTTCAATGTTTTTATTTTTAGATTGTTTTATTTCAGGTCTTATCCTTTTATCTAGTTTTGACTTGTGTTGTTGAGAAGTTTGTAATCTTTTCTGTGAAAATGATAAACTGCTTGCTCACTTTGCTTTAGGATATTTCCCCCAGAAAAGTAGGAGCTGCACACCTGGTAAATATGAGTAAGAGAATAAGAGGAATCCTGCATGAGCGTGCATGCCAGTCTGGTTTGTTCAGAGCAGAGAAGCTTTCATGTGTTAAAGTGGTTCCTGTTGCCTATAGAGATGACAAGGCTCCAGTGCCTTTGAGGAAAATGAACACACAGAAAGCTTCTCAGGTGTGCCTCAGACACAGATTATATACTTTGGTGATTTTTTTGTTTTACAGGAAAGATGCTTCAGGAACACGTGATTCCTTGTAAAGACTCTTGTTTCTTTCTTTTTTTTTTTTTTTTTAGTTTGTCGCACAGACATAAAACGTTTAAGACAAATCTTTGAAAATGCTGGTGGCAGAGATGTGAGGGATTGTGAGGGATTAGCAAAGTGCCAGTTAATGACTTCATTAGTTTATAGTATTTTTCCAATAATCCATCATGCATTTGTTGAGTAATGTCAGTCTTCTTCAGTAGCAGATCAGAGGCCGACAAAAACAGCAACTTTTTTATTTTTCCTGCAGAAGTGAAATGTAATTTGGCACTTTAACATTGACCACAAATACTGATAAACAAATGCTGATAAACTGCAGTTTGCAAATGAGAAGAGGCCGAGGAGTCTGGAAGACGATAAAGATCCTTTGAACATCAATTCCTAACATCAGCCATTTAAATGTCTTCAGCTTTTGTTGTGAAGTCAGTATTCTGAGTGGCAGCTTGAAACATTGAACAGTCGGTTGCTGTAGTTATTGCTGGATTCTGTTTCTCATGGATTTGTTTGCATTTGTTTTCACTTTTTACAGCACCCCGCAGAAGTCAGCACATGAAATCAACTGAATTCATTATCAGCAGTTAGAACTGAAGACGATATTCAAACAAGCAACTAAATGTCTCTTAATCAACCTTTAAAGTGCAGCAGCTCTGAAGAACGGAGTCCTGCAATAACATGACCTGGATGACAGAATGTCCACATGCCACAGTCGTTCTTCACAATGAAAGTTAGAGATAGCTGCCCTGCAGAACAGCAGCCCTGCCATCACTGTTTTTTTCTGTTCTCGTTTAAAAAAACAGAGAAAATCAAATTATCCTTCTTATTAAGTATCAAAGTACCACACTGATCATCTTTCCATAAATGTTCAAATCGTTCTCAGTGGTCTTTTAATTATGATGATGCTTTTTTTTTAGACAAAATCTAAAAACCTGAGTGGTTTTCTAGGACATAGTTTCTAGAGAGCAGCAGGAGTTCATTAGAAATTCACCTGGGTTGTGGCCGGGATAGTTGGCATGGAGCAACCCTGCGGAGAGCTCTCTGTTTACATGCTCTCCCGCTAGCTTCCACCTCCTCACAACCACAAGCAAACATTACCAGTGCAACAACAATAGCAAGCAATTTTGGAGCTATCCAGCTGTAC
This sequence comes from Oryzias celebensis, assembly GCA_014656515.1. Classification (NCBI taxonomy): domain Eukaryota; kingdom Metazoa; phylum Chordata; class Actinopteri; order Beloniformes; family Adrianichthyidae; genus Oryzias; species Oryzias celebensis. Next base: position 27,271,655 of record BNCR01000007.1, on the reverse strand, counting down.
AGTTTTGATCCAGATATCAAAAATTGATCTATTTGCTTACAAGTGGATACATCAGAATGGAGCGGAGCAGGGAGCTTGTGGCCTGCCGCTGTAAGTCCGACGTCACATTCACAAGCTTTCTCAAATGGCATGTTAAAATAAAGAAATAAATAAAATAACAAATCAACAAAAGATATCACAAATAACATAAACAACAAAAAATATTAACACAAAGGCACTTCTTCAATTTTCGAGATAACCAACTGCCGACCTTTAGATAAAATACTAATTCCGTTTTGGAGGTCCATTGGCTTCATCGGGTTTATCCGCCATTTTACCTGCAGCTAGGTACTCTTGACTCCAAATTAGCTCTGAACTTACTACCTTTTTGTACATTATTTTTTGTATTGTATGAAAAATTGAATGAAAGAATGAAGAAAAGAAAGAAAACTTATTGAGCCTCTTTTGAACATTTGAGTGTGACTGAGATTGACTATTTGTTCTATTTTTTAAAATCTATTTTGTTCTGTCATTTTGAAATATTAAAGATGTTAAATTACATTTTTATAAGTATTAGGAAATGAAACCTTATCCTTTCTTGTTTTTTCACATTTCTTGGTGTTCTTTGAGCCTATTTCAGTATTTCAGGGCCCATTCAGTATGAGTAAAATACTTAAGTTCTTATAAAATTGCATACATTCATACTTTTACTCAAGTCTTTTCTGTATTGGTGACTTGTAACTTGTAACTGAGTAATTTTTACATAGTAAAGTATCTGTACTTTTACTCAAGTACATTTTTCAGGTTCTCTTTCCAACTCTGATTAATCGTTACTTCCCTGGAAAGTAGGTAAAAGGATGAGCCCACCGGAGTAGACTTGTATAAAACAAAAGAAAGTACCTTTGTTGATTTGCATTGTTTCTTGCAGTTATAGCAAAGGGGTCAAACTTAAAAGTTGCAACCTTATAATTAGAATAAATGCCTCTACTCTTGATGTTTTTGGGTTTACTTACATAGACTGTGATGAAGGAAAGGAACATAAAGTGACTTTGGGGTGTTGCAGAGCTCTGCCCTACAGGATGATGTTCAATGCATTCAGCATTTAGAAAAGAGGAGCTTGGACTCTAACTTTGAGCCGGGCCGGTCTGCATCTGGCTTCGCCTTTAACAGCGTCTGCCGGTGGTCCGCCCTCTCCTCCCCGCGGGGCCGGGCCCCGGCATGGGGGCGGCGCGGGCGGAGGTGCGGGCTCTGCTGCAGGAGGACCCTCAACTTTCTGTACAGTTCGTCTCCTCTCACAGCGTCCTCCGCTGATCTCCTCGCCGTCTCTGTGATTCCGCCTCGGACTCTTCCCTCTCCGGACCGAACCGGACCGGCAGGTGGAGATGATGGCGCTCGGAGCCGCCGCGCTTTCCCGGCTGCTGTGGCCGCTGCTCGTGACCTGCGGGAGCATCACGGCGCAGGAGCTGCCGGCCAACGGACTGAACGGGTACAGCCTGCACCCGCCGTACTTCAACCTGGCAGAGGGCACCAAGATCACCGCCACCGCGACCTGCGGGCTGGACGACGCCGGCAGGAGCATACAGGACCTGTACTGCAAGTTGGTCGGAGGCCCGGTGTCAGGAGACCCGAGCCAGACCATCCAGGTGAGGCTCCGCGAGTGTCCTGAATCTGTAGGTTTGTGTGCGTGGAGGTCTGCGGTTGCTGCCTGCGGCTGCGGCTGCGGCTGCAGCTGCAGGAGCAGCAGCAGCGGCTGCGGCTGCAGCAGGTGCCTCCCGGAGACAGAAGTTGGTCGACAAACTTCTCTGAGACCTGAAGCGGGTTATTGTCTTCCTCTGTGGCGAACTGTTTAGTAGGGTTATTGTGTTTGTGCTGGTAAACGGACACCTTAAAGGAAGAAACAGTAAGACAGTTAAAAAAAAAGTTTTTTCTTTTAACTCTGTGCGTGTGTGTAAGCGCGCGCGCGCATTTGGTGGTCCGTAAAGTGACATGGAATGGTGACGTCACAAAGCATCCAAAAAGGGAACAGTTCCCCTCCAGTGTTTCAGCAACACTCATTCAAACACAGCATGTCAATCAAATAAAAGACCAGAACTCAACTCAAAAAGAAAGACAGCATTAGTCCAACAGCAGATCAAAACATGGCTGCTGTGAAAGACCCACTACAGTGAAAGTGCTGCTTTTAACATCTTCTTGTGGCGTTTTTCGTATGATGGAGGACGTATTCAAACCTTTCCGCTCCATTCTGATGTGTCCACTTACAGACAAATGGATCCATGAACGTCTTTGTTTTCCTGGTCTGTGCTGGAATCTGGATCATAGCTGCATGGCTGGATAGCTCCATAATTGCTCGCCGTTTTTGTTGCGCCACTAATGTTAGCTTGGTGTGAGGGACCGTAAGCTAGAGGTAGAGAATGTAAACGGAGAAATCTCAGAAAGGGGAAGGGTGGCGAGGTTGCTTCACATCGTTCCCATTCACAACTCAACTATGTTTTGGAAAATTACAGTTTTTTTATTTGGGCTAAAAACATTGAAATTATAATTAAAGGACCACTGGGAACGATTTTACAACAGATCAAAAGATGATGGAGAACTGCTTGACCGCCATAAGACCTTTAGGAGCATCTGCTCCAGTAAAAATGTTATCCATGATTCATCTTCATGTTCATCCATCTGTCTGTTGTTTGTACTTTTGTTCCCCTAATACTTTTTTTCTGCCTCTGCTTTCTAACCTTGTCCATTACGGATTCGTGTTCTGAAAGTTCAGTGAAAACTTCCAGAGATGGCTTCCAAACTGTGCTTTAACCTATTTTATTTAGGAGATTGAGTCTATGTTTGAATGGAAGGCTGCTATAGAGGATTTGTGACACCAGAAGAAGACAGCCCAAAATGACCTTTTAAAAGAGGCTCAGGGGCCTTGACTCCACCCCCAAAACCAGCTTTTATGAGTAAGCTGTGAACTCGTGGCTGAAAAGAGAGCTGCTCCTCTGTTTCCCTCTGATATTTTAACACCACCTTGTTAATAACATTTTATTTAAAAAAAACATGTTATTTTTTTTCTTCACTAGTGCTGGTAATCTGTCAAACATTTTCTGGGTTTCAGTTTTTTTCCTTTTACAACTGAACTCCACATTGTGTTATATGTGACTGAATCAACTAAATAGCAACAAGCCTTTACGGTTCATTATGTTAATATTGCATGTAATGGGCGGTCTGTGCACTGCGGTGGATTCAGAGGCAGGAACAGAGGCATCCGCAGAGTGCAGGGACCTCCAGCTGTCTTGTCAAGGCCCCATTTCATGCACTTCTTCCTTTGTACTTCGGCCAGTGCCTATCACAGGTCACTGAAGCAAAGACCCACCTCAAAGTGGAAAATCTAGAATTCGTGTGCGATCGAGGCTCAGTCACGTCCGACTTTCTTGTTGTTAATGTCAAGATATGTTTTAAAAAAGAGTAAGAATGTATCAGTAAGAGGCTGCTTGGGTTAAAGTGCAAACCAACCAAACATTCCTGCAGTTTCTTGAGTTAACTATTAAAGCAAGGTTCCAGGTGACAATGTGAAGTCCAGTTCTCTCAACCTCGCTCTCATTTTCCCCACATTCCTCAGGGTGACTGACCCGTGTCCTCCAATCAGACTGGCCTTATTCACTCTGGTACTGTGAGATTACAGCCTGAGTGCAGCCTCCCCTTGTAGTTAGTTGCATTCTGGACTTCTTATTAGACTAAAAAGAAAATGTTGGCATGTCTGTCATTGAAACTCTGGTGTGTGGTTTGCATGTCCGTACATTCAAACTACCTGTTCTCAAATCTGTCCCCAGAGTGAATGTACATTATTTTAAAGTTTGAAGTTAAGAGAGCAATGCCTTAGTCTCAACTGCCCTTACAGGTGGACACGGGCTGTCTGGAGGTGAAAAATGGGTTAATCGGTACAGGGCATCCAGGTGGACCGCACACAATTTTAAGATGGTAGACCGCTCACTGGGATGTCGGGTGATAATGTTCATGCACATGTTTTTTTCTACACGCATGCTGTGAGCGACAGGTCATAGTGAACACTTGAGCAACATACAAGAGTGAGTGAGGGTGTAGTAGTTGAGACGCAGGCGTATTGTACGAGTTTTTCACTTTTTCAACCCCCCCTAATCCTGCTGACTGTTGGTGCTGTTCATGTGTTCACGTGCACACTTCTTGCGTTCAGCTTGACTGTTATATGAGAAGATTAGACAGAGTGTAGTTTGCGGGCACTAACACATCACATGCGTGCAGTTTTTGTGCACAATCAGTAAGGAGCCAGTATTTGCTCCTTGCTAATGACCAGAGTTTAGCATAAGGACACTGTACAACAGCATCACCTGTACATCATAAGTGCTTGTAACTTCCTATATCCAAATAAATACTTCACAATACATTTAGCAATCAACTGACAACGGTACATTCCATTTTTGTGATGTCCTCTGAGGTGACGGTATGAGCCTCCTGCAAACATACCTGCGGATTCTTTAGGATTCAGCTGCTCCTGTCTGTGACCCTCCAAAAACATGGGCCGAATCTGAAATGCTTCCCTACCCCTACAGCTTCTCCCTATCCCTACATTTATCCCTCCAAGCAGAGAGATATGACAACAATAGTGTCTTCAAATTCGTTACTACCGCTCAATGACGTTGTCAACAGTCGCCGCTCATCTATGTTAGCGTGCAGCTGCCAGCACTCGGAAAATGCATGAAAGCGTCAGTGCTATAACTTCAAAAAGTCACTCTAAAACAAAAACTCAGGACTTACATTTAAATGTAAGTGTCTCTGCTTCAAAACAAAGCCACATGAACAAATGCGTTTCTCCTCCACACCACAAGCACGACGTGGATCACACCACAGGTGGAGGGGTAGCCAGCTTTAAGTCACTACGGCTCCTCCTGAAAAAGACAGTCAGTTATCGCTATAGCTTCAAACGCCCCTCCAATTGTAGGGATAGGGAGTACTCAGAGGGACAGGTAAGCAACTCAGATTGAGCCCTGCAGCACTCATATTGGTGCATTTGATTAAGGCTACAAAAATGTGTCTAAGAGCATAGAAACTCCATACCGTTTTCTTTATTTGAGATCCAGACTGGTTATAGAAACATTTCATATGAGCTCTGGTTAATTCCCTAAACTTGGGTTGAGGAATGTGATCTGCAATAAGCTGTTAGTTTAGGGAACACCACAGGAGGATTAATACAGCATCACTGGGATTCTGGGGTTTACTGCTCAGCAGTTCCTGGCTGGCATCAGTGGTGCAGAAGCTAAAGTGAGGACAGGCCTTTTGTGTGTCATTATCCTGCTGCTACAGAATTGATGAGAATATTGCCATTGGGATGCAGTTTGACGTGCATCTCTACAGAAATGCGTGCTCACTCGGTGTGGACCTCATACCCTGTGAACATCCGTGTTGTAGTTTTGTCTCCTTCTGTTATGGGTTTCTGCTTTATCTCAGTGGATGCATCAAACTGTCTCAGACCTGCAGACATTTACCTAAACTGTTCCAGGTTGAGCATATTCAGGTGGTTAAATACAGTGTTCAAACAGAGATGTTAGAGGATGTGGGAAACTAACAATGATCTGTATTCTTCCACTTTATGATAAGTATGTGGTTCTGATGCTGCACACAAGTATAAATGCTCACTGTAGAACCATGATCCAACCTTTAGAGGTTTAACCATCTTAGACAGTGCTCCTCCCCATCAACAACAAAACCTGATTGCTGTGGAGTCTGCAAGACAAGCGTGTTTTAATTCATTAAAACTGCAGGAGGAGGACTGTGGAATGTGTGGACGTGTTTGTGTTTTTGTAGAGACAACAAGGTAAAGCTGTTCTTCGTTTCCTCTGTGTTTTGATGGATGATGAGTTACAATGCAGAGGAAAAAAGTCAATGCCATGAGGCATGTGATGAAAAGTATTTGTCATGCATTCCATAGCCCACCCAGAAAAAGTCACTTACTGTAGTATTTGTCTGGGCAGCTTTGATATAGATAATGGTACTGTTTCAGTAAGATTCTGTAATGGGCCAACATATGTTTCCATCCAGAGAGTCACTAGTTTTTCCTGAAGATCCCGTATTGATGTTGGACTGCTGGGCAGTTTTTTCTAGCACCCCAGCCCCCAGCTTTCAGTGGGATTCAGGTCTGGATGCTGAGGTTTAAACCTAACTGGCTTTTATTTAGTCTTCAGCTGTTTCTCAGGCTCTGAGGCGTCACACTCCCGGGATTTCTCACAGATTTTGCCCAGATCAGCCTCCCTACAGACAACCACCTCTCTCAAGCTGATGCATAACTCAGAATCAGCAAACCAACTCATCGGAGCAGCTTGACCTTCTTCCATTGGCATTGAGTCCCAATATTTGCTCCGTAGTTTCTATTCTCTCTGACACGAAGCTTTCTTCAGGCTACACAGCTGCTGGGCCAGAATGTCCTTGAGTTTCTTCATGCTGATTGTATAGAAACAATCTAACTTTAACCATTAAACAAACTGCTGTGGTTTTGTGATTTTATTTTTGTGTCCAAAAGGGAGCTAGGGGTCAGGTGAAAACTTACAAGTCAGCTGGAGTTGTGAACTCTGTGAGCTGAACTGGAACACCCCCTTTGCTCAGTGTTGTTCAGCCCCACATTTTTTCAGTTACACTACTAACCTGAGTGAGGTCCATTCAGAACCAAGTTCACTTACAAACCAGAAAGATGGAGAGATTGCTGCAGTGTCTGCTCAGGTTTCAGTCCCACAAAGCTTGAAGTGAACGGAATGTTTAACCAAACTCTACCGCCACACATCCAACTGTTCCCAATAACCAACGGTTCAATGACAACATCCTTACCGCTGGATGTCATGGCTAGTTTAGTTTTTCATGATAAACACTGTTTTTATTTAGCTTGCATATAAAGTAGATTATTTCTTTCTAAAGTAGATTATTTTTTTCTGATAAAAATTGTGTTTTTGGTGTTTTTAGCATTTTCTTGTAGCACTTATATCATGATGGAAGGAGTGTATAAAGAAAATTAAGATTCAAATATAATTTCAGAGTATTGCTTTATTGAAATCATGGTGAATCAGGAGCAGACAAAAAAAACTGTTTGAAAAAGCTTGTAGCTGTGAAGTAGAAGCCACAAATGGCCAGCCACAAATTCCTTGCTCCGCTCCATTCTGATGCATCCACTTGCAGATGAACAAATCCATGAATGTCTTTGTGTTCCCCATCTGAGCTGGAATCTGGATCAGAACTGAACGGCAGGATAGCTCTGATATTATAGTTTTAGTTTGGGGGAGTGAGGGGCTGTAAGCTAGTGGGAGAGAGTGTAAACAGAGATCTCAGACCACTGGTAATAACCACTGGAAATGCTTTTAAAATGGATCAAAAGATGATCAGAGTGTGAGAACTATAAATATTGTTGTATATCTTCAGGATGAAACACTGACAGCTTTCAAATGAAGCTTTTTAGACTTTTTTGAGTGTTTTCCTGATCATTTTACAGTCCAGCTCCATTGTTTGTATGAATGAAAAACGGTAGTGAAGAAATGCTTTTGACGTGCAGCAACAGTTTTTTCCAGTATGATCACTTTTGCTGTTTTTGTTTCTATTATTAAAACACACATGAATGCAGCAGAGCAGCAACCTGACTCGACTGCTGCTTTTGCAGAAGTTTGACAAAAATCAGTTCGTCTGTGCTGATGATCAGCAGATCCTGGCTGCTGCTGACCCCCTAAATCTTAAGACTGCACCACAGTGTGTGTCGTCATGTGACGTGTCTCAGACCAAGAACGTCAAGAATTTAGAGCTGGATTATATTAATAGGTGAGCCTGATCATTTACAAGAAGTTTTTGGTGCCAAGATATTCAGGATAGAGAAATTATACCTTAGTGGAAGTATACAAAGGGCCTATATCATGCAAAATCTACTTTTTGAGCATTTAAGTGTATTATAATGTTTGTTCCTCACAACAAACAATCCATAAGCAGTATTTTGATCTGTTCACGCATCTCAGGGCATTCCTCTAAATCCCTGCACTCTGAGCACCAGCCCCTCCCAATCCATGAGAGCAGGCAGGTTCTCACATTGTGATGTCACAAAGTGAGGAACAGCCCTTCCAAGAGGAGCCTTCGTTGCCAACATCACCCCAAGCTTACACACACGCACTTTCTCCGTGGAGCAGGGACCGGAAAAATGCTTTCGTTTTATATGCGTAATATGTACATCTAATTTTGCAAAAGTTTGGATGTTGTTTGTTTTCGTGGGTGAAACGCAGACACACTGCCGAGGCCGACTCTAGGATGATGCCATGATATTGCACCTATGAGGAGTGAAAGGTGGATCCTAAGAAAAAAATGAACTAAAATGATTTTAGCAAATGGCCGCAATATTACAGAGTGAAAAATTTAAGGGGTCTGAATACTGTTTGTACCCACTCTATATAGTGCACTCTGAAACGCTTAAGAAAAGCATGATATAGGCCCAGTAAGACAAATGAGTCAAACTTGCTACCATAGCAGTAAGCTGTATGGTCTACATCTTGGAGGGCAGTTGCATAACTGGTCTTATGAGCTCCCCCTTAACCAACTGTGCTGTGAATGCTTTGGGATGTTCTAAGCGCCAGTATCACCCCCACTGCATGATGAACATATTTCACACCTTGGTCTCCATAATTCATCAATCTGGGTCATCAGGGTTGTTGGTTTTATTGCTAACTGTCTTTCATGTGTGGTGAATAACACTGTTGCCTCACAACTAGAAGGGTAAGAATCCTGATTGGATCCTTTCTCGGTGATATTCTATGTTCTCCCTGTGGATGTGTGGGTTCTCTGTGAGGACTCTGTCTCCTACATAAAAAGAGTTTCATAGCTGCGCTGGTGACTAAGGCTGTAGAAGTGAGTGTGAAGAAGAACGGCTGCTTGTTTGTGTTTGTCCTTGAATTAGACTTGATTAGAGTGTACCTGGCCTTCACCCTATGACAGCTGGCATTGACTCCTTAATGCAATGAGCTGTAAGCAGAGGATAGACGGATGGAAACTACTTGCAAAACCTTTCATTAAGTGCAGGTAGCGACAAGCTACATTGATTCGCGTAAGTTAAAAACTCCTCAGTCTTCTTGCACCACATCTTCTACTTAAGTGGATTTGTGATGAAGAAACACAACTCTTACTCAGTTCTGTTGGGACATTTTTAAAACAACTTTTTTTTCTTATTACTATTATTTCCATCAGGGATTTAATTTTTGTTACCAGAGATTCCTGTATAAACAAATGATTGCTAATGTTGTTTAATTTGAACTGGATTTAGATACATTTCCTTTCAAAATGAGTAAATTCAGAGTGAAGGATCAAACTGCTTTGCAATTAAGCCAGTCTTTTTCACCTATTACTTCTTTTTTTTCCGTGCTCCTTGTTTCACTCAAGTTGCGTTTTGAATAATGACTTTATTTTTGAAGTATATAGTTTATATACTGTTACCTCAGTACTGTATCTGGATAGTCCTCGTACCTGTGCTGGCATGGAGGGTGTAAAACAGGGGTTTGTGTGCACAAAATACTGCAAATATAAGAGTAAATGTTGGTTCGGCATACATCAAGAATGTTGTGAAAAAAAGACTTGGGCTTCATTTAAAAGTTGAGGCATGTCAGCTCACTGCCTTCTGGCTCTTTCTAAAGAGGCTGTGGCAGGAGTGTGGTGAGCCCTGTCACCTGCGTGCTTGGCTTCTGACAAAGGGCTCAGAGTGTTGCTGCGACCTCCATTTCTTCTTATTTCTTAATTAGTAAATAATGACTGATTAAAAAGGCTCTGGCTTTCCTCAGGTAGTGTTTACCTCAGACATCAGATGATTTATGAATGTGGGAGGGAGTTGATTTGCTGCAATCAAAATCTTTCCTTAAGCTGCCAGGCTGCAGCATAAAAACCTGAATTTATTCATTTAAACCCTGAGGCTTTTGAAGCTAAAAGGAATATAATTCTGCATGATTCTGGGTGGGGGTCATCTTTCTTTGGAAACATTTGGAACCTGAGCCAGGTTCTGTGTTGGACCAACAGCACTTAAAGAAAAGTTATCTTTCTAAGGCCAGGTCTGCAGAGAACTAGGATGTTTTTAGGAAAACGCTCATGACCTATCTTTTCAACTTGGCCTTTAAAGTTTTACTCCAACCATCTTTTGATCTGTTGTCAAAGTGTTCCCAGTGGTCTTTTATTATGATTATACTGTTTTTAGCCCAAATCAAAAACCTGTGTCGCTTCCAAGGTCATAGTTTCTGCAGAGCACCAGGAGTTCAGCAGAAATTCACCTCTGAGTTGAGGGTGGGATTGTTTGGTGTGGAGCAATCCTACCCTTACTTCCCATCATCCATCTGTTTACATGCTGTCCTGCTAGCTTACAGCCCCTCACAACCCTAACGTAAAGTTACCAATGCAACAAAATGCCGAGCAAAATTGGAGATATCCAGCTGTGCAGCTCTGAGCCAGACGCCATCTGGGATGAGGTTTCATATCTTTTGCTCTTTATAAGCATCTTGATGTCCAGAGTGTCCTCAGTTGGATGCTCTTCTTAAGGGTTGGCTGCTGTTCCAGCTGCTGTTGCTCTGGCTGGGGACCAGCATCGCCGCCTTCCTGTGGTGAAGCTGTTTCCCCCAGAGCTGCTATACCCGGCTGGGAGTTTGCATCTACCCCCAGAGGAAGATTCAGCTGTTAGCGTTTCCATGCTCAACTTAAGGCTCATTCTTACGTCATATTTTATGAGTTCAGGGGTGTGAGGGAGATCGGGTCTGTTTTTTTATTTTTTGTGTTGTCCAGCACGTGGTGGTGCATTTTAAGAAAACTGCTCTTTAAGTAATGACTGATTTAAATGAGTTTGCAGTGATTCTGAAAGCTCTGTGTTGCTCCGCCACCTGGAACAGGACACTGGAGTAATGTTAAACGCCTGAAATGTCCAATCTAGCAGCAATCAGAACAAAGTAATCACAGTTTGCTAAAATCTTTAGGCTTAGGCTTAGGCTTTCAGGAAAGGTGGGTGTAACTGAGGCAATTGATGGAGCTGTGCAGGATTCCTGGTGTTTTTCTGAAGCTGATGTCCATCAGAAGAGCTCTTCACTAGATTATTGGCATTTTTTTATCTCTAAACATGGGCATCAAAACTGATAGCATGTGTTTTGAAATGCTGGGAACTCCCATTTGGAAAGCAAATGCAAAGTGATGTTTTAACGTGTCTCCTCAGGGCCAGTACTGTGACATCTGCAGCCAGGGGTTAAGTGATCGAGCTCATCCCATCACCAACGCCATCGACGGGACAGAGCGATGGTGGCAGAGCCCTCCCCTGTCCCGCAGCACCGAGTACAATGAGGTCAACGTCACCTTGGATCTTGGACAGGTATAGGTCTCTTCAATCAGAACCACATCTTACGCTGAGTCAGCACCTTCACCTTGTTCCTTCATTGTTCTCCTGTGGACACCTCCTATTTTCTGCTTTTACTGCTCTTTCTCTGCTGTCAAATTTCCAAATGTTTTTTTGGTCCATTCTCCTGTGTAGTTTGAAGAGCTTTAGTCTGTTTTCTACATGTTCAACTTTTTTGCTGCTCTGTTCCACACAAACCTCTTTGTGGTTTTGAACCTGTTTCTCTAACATCCTCTTTGCTCCACAGCTTGACTCTTTAGTTACAGCTATAAAGACTGCTTTTTAAAAATCCATCATTAGAGAGTCCCTTAGGGTGTATTCAGAAAATCGTTTGGTCTGGTCCAAGTCCGCTTATTTTGTTTCGGATCGGGTGCTGAAGCTTGCATTTGCTTAGTATTCAGACTGCCCTCAAATGGACGTTCCTGTTCCGGAACTAAACTTGTAGACAAAACCACGTGACTAAAAACCTCTTCGCTCATTGGCCAGGGATTATGAGAGCAGGGTAAATAAACTAGAGGCAGAAATTATGGAAGTCCTGCGCTTAATAATCCTTGTCAGGATATTTCATTTATTCAAACTTTATATTTCTTTGACCAATTTTGAACGTCTTTATCAGCGTTAGATACAACTCTTTTTACTGTGGCTTTGGTACAGTGGAGGCATGCTGTAAGGCAGTTACTGGCAAGACTATGAAGGTAAGATGACAAGTGTTTATGACATCTAGATTGTCAGAAAAAACAGTGAGAAGCAATGTGGATGCCGTTAAAAGTTGTTTTAATGAGCCTGCATTCATCCCACCACATTTCAATGAGTTGCTGTGTCTCATTGTTGTGGTGTTTGTAGCATTGCTTTAAAGAGAATCCTGTGAAGAAACTACAAGGTAGCTTTTAGGATGACGTCACGGCAGCGCCGAGAGCGTGCCGCGTAACGAGATAGTAAAGCACACACACACACACCCACACATTCACGCACTGATGGTGGCTCCACTGCCGATCACTGGCGCCAACCTTCCACCAGAGGCAATGTGGGGTTCAGTGTTTGCCCAAAGACACTTCAACACATGGGCGGGCAAGACCATTTTCCAACAACTCACTCTTAAGCTTACTCCCGATGTGGAGTAAGCACACCCACATTTCCCATTACCCTTCTGTTTACACACTCTCCCACTAGCTTACAGCTTCTCACACCCCCAACTTAACATTGCTGGTGCAACAAAAATGGCGAGCAATATTGGAGCTATCCAACCATACAGATCCATAAAGAGCCAGATGCTGGCTCAGACAGTCCTCCACCCATACATGAAACCCATACATGAAGTCGGACATGGATCCAGTCGTCTGCTAGTGGATGCCTCAGAAAGGACCGAAGCGAGGGGCTTGTGGCCCAAATTTTCCTGGTCAAATAAAACCTTTTTCAACAGCATTTTTCCTCTGCAATTTGAGTAAAGAAATACTCACAAAAATGTACATTTAATTTGCTGTCCTGCATGCTCTCCATCTTCTGAAAATGCCACAAGGCCGAAGTAAAAACATCAAAAACACGTTTTTCATTGGAGTGGATCTGTTTACCTCCCAGAAGGAAGCAGTGGTGATGCGTCCTGTGCACATTTCCATTTACCAGTTAAACCATCTGAAGACTGATCAACTTTTCTGTTCTGGTGTGAGGGGCAGGCTTCAATCAAAATGAAAAACTACCAGCAGTTTTAAAACAAATTTAAAAAAAAGCAATACCTTGTAAAACAGTTGGGGGCAAACCTCCTATCTCTCCCCACCCCCTCTGTGAAAGGTGTGGTTGAACAGTTGATTGTAATAAAAACTCAAAGTAAACTGGGGTGCCTGTTAAAGCAAACAACATCAGCAGGATTAAATAATGCAATCATGAAGAATTAAAGAATTTCCCTCAAACGATGGAGCAGCATAGACAGCTTTTATACAGCAGCACAACTGACACCATAATCCAGAGTGGAGGGGGGTCCACAGTTACCAGGTTTCAGATTAAAAGAATGTAGGTGGCTAAAGGCTGGGGTTTTTGTCTCCGTCAGAGACGGGGCACAGAAAGGGTGCTGCAGACCCCGCCTACCATCACCCCCACCCCTGAACCTGAATCCAAATGAATGACAGAGGAGAGATTGGAATTTCAGTTAACCTGTCTCAGCAGGCACAGCGAGGTTGAAATAAGCCCCCACCCCCATCTGCTCGAGCCTGAAGCTACAAAAGGAAAAAGTGGTGATAACACCTCAAAGACAGAAGCTTGAATTAACACAACACTCACCTCAGAAAAGAGGATTTGATTTGCAAATTTAATGCTTAAACCAAAAAAAAAAACCCAAACTGAGCAAACTGACCCATTTGACCTTTTCAGGAGGAATATGGGCAACTTTGCAACCTGTTTCCAAAAACTTGGGACATAACGGAGCAAAGTGACCAAGATAAAAATAAAAAAAAGAATGAGAACTAATGAGATTAGTTGTCGGGTCAGTGAGTTGTTTTGACCATGCCAGTGACTGCATCTGAAAATTGGACCGAGTGAGTGTGACGTCACCCACAGAAAACGGTTTACTTCCATCTGCAACCAAATGAAGTCGATTCAGCGGGAGGGCTATTCTCTGGCTGGGCTGGGGCTCTCGCTCTCCTTGCCCCTGTGCCCCCCTGCTCTCTGGCTCTGGGATCCCCTATGGTGGTTCTGCCGGTCCTGGTCTGGGTGGCTGATGTTGGATTGCTTGGCAGGCACATTCCCTTGATCTGCTATCCCACTCAGGTGCCTGGGGGCCCTGGCTGCCGCTTCAGCAGGGGTCTTGGTGTGAGAATGCCCGGCTACTCTCCCTCTTTTGCATTCCATCATTCACCACAGTGGAACTCAAACACTCACTGGAGCACAGGTGTCAGCTCACCTTTGCATTAATACTTTGTGTAACAGAATGAAATACTTTACATGTGTGGGTTTGGATGCATAAGTATGTGTGTGTGAACTGTAGTTGTATTGTGTACACATTGACTTGTATGTGTGTGAAGATTTTTGGAGCCTACAGGTAAGTATATTTGAGTGCGTCTGTGGACAGGCCCTGACGGTTTTTCAAACTTCTACACCTGATAGTACACACGATAAACCTCCAGCAAGGTGTTGCTTTGGGATTCTACCCCTCCTACTTTTTTAACCCCCATTTTCTCTCCCTTTTTTGAGCCCTTATCACCACTCTCTTCTTCCTTTGTACACAAACATGATAAATATCTATATAAAGTTTAGTCTCAATTCCAAAAGGGGTTTATACACATATATACCTTGTGTGTCAGAAGATTCATAACCCCCTATTGTAACAGTAAATCTGTTCAACACAAGAGACCTTCAGCTCAGATCTGTTTGCTTACCTGTTGGACAGAACAATTTAAAAAAAAAGAAGAAATACAACAGCTTACATCATACTGACACTTCCTTTGCATTATCGGCTTTATGACTTGACACTAATATAAAACAAAAAAAACCCCAAAAACCTTTCTGTCTCTTGAAGCATTTAAATGTCTTTTTCACATCTTTTGTGTTTTGATGTGTCACACGTTTCTCTGTCATTATCTGCCACATTATGTTATGTATGTTAATAGTGACGTTTAGGAGAAGACCTGCCAGTTTTTTGTTTCATTGAGGTTTTGTCTGAATTCCCTGGATAATCCTGCAGTATATAGTCTTATAGAGGTTAGGAAGTAATGAGGGAATTTGGATGTAGCTTGAGTCAACAAGCCATGTTTAGATTACCTTATTGGTCCGCAGGAGCCTATTTTCTGGTCTTCATTTTAGATCCTTTTGTTCCTGCTTGGATTGGTTCTGCTGTAGTTGGATCACCATGTAGCTCATCCTTTCTTCCGTTCTCCATCTCTTTGATTGTCTCCTTTCTGTTTTTAGGGTTGAGTGTTCACACAAACACATTCATTCGTTTGCTGACTTTATCAGAAAAAAGCCTGGCTTACCTAGCACTTCCATTACTGTGATAGGACTCGTCAACACATGTGCAGGCAAGGTGTGCGCCCTTTGGGTCATAGGTCAAATGCCCAGACTGGCCCCACAATATTTATCCATATTGTAAGAACAATTGGGACAAATGAATGAAGGTAAATGTGTGTCAACTACTATAGAGGAGGTTGGAGGGACTGAGGTCGTAATGAAGGCGACAGGATTAAGAGGGGGAGTACGACAGGAAAGAGGAGCTGAAGGAGGGAAGGACCCCAGCTGGGACTGACCGACAGAGACAAAGCCTTTCACATGCAGGCTTTGAAATTTCAAGTCCACTGCCCAGAGAGCGTGTCTCATTATCTAGCAGAGGAAATGCATTTCCAGGGACTCCTTCTGCTTGTAGTGGTTCAGTTCTGGAGCGGTTTGTGATGTGACATTCTGTTCTCATTGACTGGTCTCATGACTGCAATATTTGCTGGGTTGATCCATCATTACTTCCTCCTGTTGGTCAAGATATTCTGCAGAAGGCCTCATCGAGCCCTTTTTCTGCAGCTTTGGAACAACACAACAAATATAAAACAAAACGGAAGAGGAGAAAAACACGTTTGTGGCCGAGGAGGCCTTGCTATCAAAAGCCAGTCAGATCCATGAGAGGCCACATCATTCAGCCCCTCTGTGTCCAGCCTCTCTGCACCCCCACACAGCACTCTGCTTTAGCATTAACCCCACCCACTTTCAAATGTTTGACCAGTCACACAAAAGCTTTAGTGTGACTGAAAAAACAAAGGTTTGAGAGCATGATGTGCCCAGAAAAGCTGAAGAAAAGACTTTTGGCGCCGTGAAACAAAAGGGATTCTCTCATTTCAGCCCTAAGTGCAAGAAAACATGGCTTTGTTTGAATTTCTCCACTGATCTCTAAAGAGTGCAGTGTTTGGTGCGTTCTCCATTTTGTAGAGCTGTTCAAATCTAAATCCAGAAATTTCCATGAAAAACCAGTGTGCATTGATGCTCACGAGGTTGGTGATGATAGACCATGATGCACTGTGTTTGAAGGATTTTTCATGTGGAAAAAAAAGTGTGTATTCCCGTGTGTCATGAGTGCATGTTGTGTTGTGTGTGCAGCTGAATGGGTGTTTATTTGTGTGTGTGTAGATGTTGTTGTGGGTTGTGATTATGTGTGTATGTGGTTGTCCACATGTGTCATGAGTTTGTGTGTGAGTAAGTGGTGTTCGTATTGACTTTTGTTGCATCATTTTTGCGTTCTATGCCACAACATTGTCAGAGTTTATTTGAAATTCATTTTTTTCAGTTTTGGCCTGTTTTTACATAAGAAAATGCATTTGAGGTTCTCAGTCAGTACTAATAAATCAGCTGAAGCTCCATTCAAAGTCAAATTGTGTTTTCTATTTGATAAAAGTTAGAAATTGTCAGTTTTAACTCAGCATAGGGAAATACACCTGGAGGAGAACAGTGACTTCCTCATTCGGCATTCAGAATTTCTCAAAAGTTAGTAGTTGAAGTGTTTCCAGCAGATATGTTGAGAGAGGTCCCAGGTGTCATTTAGTACCTGGCTGAGGACAGGCTGCTTAGTAGACTAAAGAAAGAATTGTAGCTGACAAACCGACGTGGGCCACATTTATTCTACACTTTCTAGCACCATGCTACCAGCTACTGGGGCACAACTCATTAGCATGGGAGAGACTTCAGTAGTTTTCTTATCTTTGTAAACTGAACAATTATCCAGCTGGAAAAAAACAGTGTTCATAGTAGAAATACATCTGCTTTCCCTGTTAAAGAAAGCACCACGTGTTTGAAGCAATAAATGATTGTTAATCTGTAGCATCACCTTTTTTTGTCATTGTAGTAAGCTGTCCTCGCTCACATAAAACGGGACAGGAAACCCTTCAGAAACACTGCAGCCTGCAGTCCCAACTGATCCATTCACCCCAGAGGTTTTGTCCTCCCATGTTTGCCCGTCCTCACCACCTCCTTTGAAGGAGCAGTGGTCCTGGGACCTCCCAGTGGCTTTGCATTCAGGGCACTCAATAGGCTTTTTATTGCACCATTGTGTCTGTGAGCGTGTTTGACTCGTTCAGAAGGGCCATGGCGAACAAACATGGAGGAAGCAGCTGCTTGTGAATGCTAGAGGAGTGGATGAGCTCCTTCATGACCGGGCAAAACAAACGGGACTGTGGATAAGTTCATTCAAGCGATTAGATTAGATGATCTGTCACTGCAGAACCATGTAAACTGTATTCATGTTAAAATGTTTTTTTTTCTCTCAAAATAAAGCTTCCTTCAAAATCTGATTAGAAATGAATCAGAAAAATGTTTTTTTTTTTTTACTGCGGCTCGGTATCAACTGTCCCATGGACCAGTACCAGTACCAGTCCTGGGGGCTGGGGACCACTGGTTCATTTAACTTTGTGTGTTTTTGTTTCTTGAGGTGGCTGTTCATTTCTTCTATCCATCGTATGGCACACACAATCGTATAGACACACAAAAAAAAAAAGTTTGGTGCCAAACCTGTCCTGTCAATGGTTTCCTCTGACTCTGCAGGGTCAGTCTGTGATTGGTCCCTCACTAATGTGACATCTGTGCGCTCCCTTCTTTGGGCGGAAGAAGCTCTGCTTTGACTTTCCCACTGTCTTTGCTGTGGAAGCACTGATTTGTTTTTAAATGTCCTTTTGATTTCTAAAGGCATAAAAAAGAGGACTTTCATGCGTGTTTAAGGCCATTTAATCCTCATCTGTAATACTTTTACAACAGAATTCATTGTTGATCTAAATTTTAACTTCCCATGGGATGATAACTCAGTCCTTCCTCCCCGAGACGACCATCCTCAATCCGTTTCAGCGCCGCCCTTCCTCTAAGATCCTTCAAAGTGGTTAATATGTTCTGGGTGTGACAGAGTTGTTTCATTTATTTCAGTTGTTACTGTTTAAGCTGATACTGTTCAGAAGCTGGGAGGCTCAGACTTGGTAAATAGAGACAGAAGGTATGGGTTTTACTGTGTTTGCAGCAGTGAAACAGCTGTTGTTCACACAAACACACAAGTCCACGCCTCCTGTAGGTCTCCTGTGAACAGAACAGCTCAGCTCAGGTTCTGACAGGCGATGCTAAATGTTGTAAACGGCTGAGCTGCTGTTAGTGGGGAGCACTGTAGTGTGCATCCATACAGGCCGCCTCATTTTTGGCGTTTAATTGCAAAGAAACCTTTTGTAAAGGTGAAAGTTGAGACCAACCTCAAGAATGTGAGTTTGTTATGGGGACTTTGATCCCATTTTGAAGTCACAACAATACCATTTTTGTTATGGAGAAAAATGTTTTTCGTACACTAAAACCCAAACAATATCTTGTAGATTAAAAAGAGGAGGAGTTCATTTCAGGTGAAACACACCTTTCTGACTGATCAGATCTGTAAATCTGCCTGAAATATTTTTTTTCTCTGATTCTGTCTTAAAGAGTTGTGTTACAAAATGGACTGTGTGTCTAAAACACATCTGCCAGGGTTTCTTCTGTTTAACTTTCCTGTTTTATTAGTGGGAGCAGAAACAAAGCAGACAGTTGATGAAATGTTAAGAAAATGGGCCAAAGGAAGAATGTGAGGAAAGAAACAAAGACTGAGATTTGAAGGTAAACATTGAGTAAAGTCAGCAGCTTGTTTGCTCTGTTCTCTTTTCTAAGCTGGCTCTGAGAAGCAAGATAAGAGGAAGGAGAGGCTAATGACGTCACATCTGCTGCTCCTGTTAAGCTCAATATTAATGATGCTTCTGTGAAAAAATGTACAGATTTCTTCTGATGACTAAAGTCAGGTCTGATTTATGTTTATGTGAGTCATTGTAGGTGGCTCATAAACAGCACCGCTGCCAGACTTCATAAGTGGGTGTGGCTTCAAAGGCTATATTTAGACTTGAACAAGGAATAACACAAATAATAAAATAAATAAACAAATAAAAGAATGTCATAGAACTAGTTTAAATAAAGTTAACTTTTGATCCAAGGTTTCTAATATCGATTTTAATGTGTTGTGCCAGAGGAGGCCGTGGGGCAGTGGCAAGCCCTCCTGGGACAGAGTTCTGCAGGCTTTGGAGATATTTAAGACATCCCCAGGGTTTGCACACATCGTCTCTGTTTGGCTGCATTCTGTGTGGTGTATTTGTGTGATGTTCATCTGAGGCTTTTCTGAGCAAATAAAATGTTTTGATGCAGAAAACAGAAACGGCTCGTCCTCCTTTTGCTGCATCAATTCAGACTCTGAAGGACCTTGTACTGAATAAAGTCCAACCATGTGAGTTTTTCAGCTTCCTGGATGAAGGGCAGATAGAAAGGCGTGTAAAAGCTGAGAAAAGCTGTAAAAGAAAGAGAGAAAGACAGCAAACCAAAGTCCACCTTCTCCCACAGCTGAGTCATAAACCATAGAGCGGGAGTGGAAGGGCAGTTGGGTGTTTGTTTGTCTCATGGGTAGGATCAGGCCGGGTGTTTGCTGGGACAAGCTTCACCTTTGCTCCAAATATCCCACTTAAAGGTTGGAGGAAAACAGATCTATTGATAGGATTTGACCTTACTCACTTTGTGAAGGTCACACAAAAATGGACCAATTTCCACGAGAGATAGGGTTAGGGTTAGGGTTAGGGTTAGGTGGAGGGGAAGGGCCCCACCTCCATACAGAGGCAGGGGGTGCACGGTCCATCCCCCCGTGAGCTCCAGTACCCTGCTCCCAATAGGGACGGAAATGTTGGCGAGTACGGCGCCGACCACGGCGGGATTGGAATAATGTCCACCCCTCATCTGCCATCTTCTTGATGCAGCCTTGGTTATACTATTTTAATAAAGTGTGTGTAGTGTATGGGTATGTCTGTGTATGTAAAAAATGAAATGAAATCTGATTAAAAAAGAAATGAAATGATTTTTTATAAGTTTTTTTCAACTTTTATTTAAAAAGAAAAAAATAGTTTTTAAACAAAAATGAAAAATGAAAATGAAATCCAAAAAATGAAAAACAAACTTAGGGTTAGGGTTAGGGTTAGGGTTAGGGTTAGGGTTACTGGGTATGTTTCCTCTAGATTTTTTATTTCAATGTAATTTCTTCTTCTAACCATTTTACTGCGAGGCAGCAGTTTTCACAGTCTTAAATCTTTAGCCAGAGGGAAACCGTTCAGGTGGCTGGAATACGTGGTGTCTTTAACTTACTGTGTAATCTTCTGTGCTGCTTCAATGGCTCCCTGCAGGGCCTTGTGTCTACAGCTGAGCACCCTGCACCTCTGTGACATCACGAGGATGCTCTGCACGGTGGAAAGCAGCTTCTTCCTAAAGATGAGACTGACATTATCTTGCTGCCTCCTTCCTTAAGGCGTCCACTGACGTGCTGGCAGACTTTATCAACTGATGCTGCTCAGCCTTCTGTCAGAGCAGATAGGGACATTTGAACTGACGGGCAGATGGGAAAAGAGGAGGTTTTTCCTGAAGTCCGCGGGGACGGAGGAGAGAGCTGCAGCAGCTGTGACTCAGGTCTGCAGTTGGCAAACCTCAGCTGGTTTTAGTTAGCGCTTCTCAAACGTACTGAAACATCTGAAAAGAGCGCATCCTAAAATATATGCACTCAGAAAGTCACCACAGAATGAACAAAATGTAAAAAAGACTCTACTACAAGGTCACCAGCTCAGTGGCCTTGTGGTAGTGTCCACCCTGAGACTGGAAGTATGTGGGTTCAAATCCAAGCTGAAGACTCAAAAACTTGGACCTGATGCCTCTTTGCTTGACTCTCAGCATTAAGGGGTTGGATTGGGAAGGTTAAACCATCAAATGGTTCCCAAACATGGCTTTGTCTGCAGCTCATTGCTCCCCCAGAGGATGGGTCTAATGTGGAGAACAAAACAGCTACTGGATTTTAACTTTAAGCCAAACAAAAACCACATGGGGTCATAAAAATCAATAGGATGTGCCTGCATCTCACCTACTTCACCCTTACTTATGTGTCGCTCAAGGGTTCACTACAACCTTCTGCCTGCAGCATGACTGTAGAAAAAGGGCTTGAACACTTTCTCTCTATGGGCTCGCCGATGATTTGAACATTTCATGTTGGCCACCTGCAGGTTTGCCCATTATTCTTCTGCAGACAGCCTGTATCCACCTGTAATGACAGTTGGGACAGAGGAAATCACAAGAACAACTTTGTGTTATCACAGTATGCCACAACCAGTGATTGAAAATGTCTTTAAATAGTTAAAAAACAGTAAAGTGGGTCATTGCAGACCATGGTCAATCAAGTCCTTTGTGCTTTTCACAGTAAAGTTTAAATTGTCATTGAGTAACAGGGACGGTTAGGGTCACAGGGTTTGTTGGAGCTCTCTGCTATGTTAGTGTGAAGACGGAGACTCCATGGATAGGTCACCACCCCCACACGAGTGTGTGGGTGTGTGCGTGCGACGGTGTGTGTGACTGAACCTCTGTGTGTGTGAACGCATTCTTTGGTGGGACCACAGTTCCAGTGCCTCAGTGAAATATTTGACAGAGAAACATAAGAGACGTTGACACAAAGAGGAGAACACACCTTAGAGGCCATTGAACGGGACGTGTTCAATCACTGAAAATGACATCTGAGACATTGCTCTAGTTTAACCAACACAATCACAGTTTTCTGTGTTCATGATGACGTGGTTTTATCATCCTGTGTTCTTTTGCCAACATTAAAATTGTCTTTGTGATGAAAGACAAACAAACAAACAAAACAGTTAGCAACTGTACATGCATAGCAGGTGCAGTGCAGCCGTTGAAGATCAATGTGTTTGTAGGATTTGCTGCTTTTTTTTGGTAAATATTTTCAGGCTCTGTCTTGTTAGATACGTACCACCAAAGTTACGAGGAATTGAAATCTCCTTGAAAGGTGGTTGATTTACATCATTGACATATATTATCTCTGGACTAAGAGAGGTGTGATGTCACCATAGAAACGCCTTAACTCCGGCTCTCACAAAACATCCGCCATCATTTTGAAACCAGTCGGCAGTTATTGGTCCGATTCGGTCTGAGTCACGTTTTTAGGGAAGCTGCAGTCGCCAATCATGAGTGAGCTTGTTCGTCCACACCCCTTCCACTGAAAGCGGGCTCTGCAGAAGCTGTCAATCAAACGAGGTTCGAGGAGGGGCCAGTATACTTGAATAAGAACATGTGCTTTAAACATAAAGCTAAATAAACAGTTCTGTCATTAGATTTGATCATCATTTCACTCTGATGTTTGCATTTTGGAGGATTGAGTAAAAAGACGAACAAACAACAAACATAAACATGATTAAGGCCTCTTAATGTAGTGGTGTCAGGAGTGGTTAAAAACCAGTTTATTTTACTGTTCCAAGATCATCTCTTTAAAAAACGTAAAATACAGTAACAAACTGAAACCAACAAATCTATTATTGATACTCAATAAGAAAGAAATCAGATTACTTTGAATCTCCATGCCAAAGCTTCTGCTGAGACATTTCAACATGAGGTTGTTTGAGCTTTTAAGTGAATGAATAAAACTCAGGGGAGAGAGGACAAAAGAGAGAAAACGTTGATTCCCATCGTGCACCTTGATGAGCTATTCAAAAGATTAGATTCAAGGTTAGATTCGTTGGTGAAAGTCTCATGTTTGGTGTGTAGGAATCACCTGTTGCCATAAATCCATATTTTAATTAGGACTGGTGGTCTAAAGTTTTTTGTCTTGAGGTTGTTTTCTGTTCTTCTATCTGTTCCTGCACTGATCCCATTTGCAAAGAAAGGTTCCACACACACCTGTTCTTGTGTTGCACGCTCCCAGAATGCTTTTAGCTTCAAGAGACTCAAATGTTATCGAGAGAATCCGGTTGATTTTCAAAACCAAAAGATTTGTCAGAATAAAAGATCATTCAGATGTAGTCATTTTGCTCTCCTGAACAAACTTTACAGCTCAAGTGATCGAAGGTGTAGCTGAGAGAATCTGATTATTTTTCAAAATGAAAGATTTTTCAAAATAAAAGATTTTTGCGAGTCAAAACTAAATAATTTTGTATTTCGGCCTGAAGGCAATTGATCCACGGACTGGTGCGGGTCCACGGCCCAGTAGTTGGGAACCACTGGTTTAAGCAAACCCAAATAGTGCAGTTCCTTCAATCGGCCACTTGAGATATATTTGCCATGTTAAAAAGTCCACTTTTTTTACCAAAAAATAAATTGATATCCAATCTGGTTGCTTTATTTTCTATTCTTGATCAATTTAAAATAGTTGGTTTCGATTTGAGCACACATTTGTGCACTAGAAGCGATCATGTTTTTTGACTGACAGGTGGATTGGTGGATTCAACAATTCTCAAAACCCTTTGTCTCACCCATTTTTGAAAAGTTGTTGGAGTAAAACTCCAGCCACGACGCCCAACCCCCTTCAAGTTTCATTTTCACAGTTGAGAATCTGTTGTGGTTGTCAGAGATCTAAACAACTACAAAACAACCAAAACAGTAATTTTCTCTTTACTAAAAAACAAGTAAAATTGAAGAAAAACTCTTCAGTTGGGTTCTATTAAGTCTGGGAAATGGAACAAAACAGTAAATAAGATATTCCTGTTAAATGCAGCACAACACACTGTTAGACACTGAAACATACCGGTATGCAGTAGGAAGTGCACCCATTCAATTTCCCCACAATTCCATTTAATGGTGTAACATGCAATTGGGTTTTAAAATGAGGACATTCCTAGTAAATAGGGAAGTATTTGACTGGTTGAAAGAGTAAAAGCTCATCGTCTTTGATAAGTTAGTGAGATAACACACTGCTTCAGTCCAGTCTGATGAAAAGAAGAAAACCCCTTAATTGCACATGCAGGGTTTATGGTTTTTCCAGTCAGAAAAAGATGGTACCTGGAGCTTTGTTATTCTCAAGACTTTAATAGAATGAGAGTCACAATGTTTTGAGTGCTGCTGCTCTCCAGCTGCTATCCGACCTGTAGCACCTATACACCCGCACAACCAGCACCAACACGCTTAGCCGGGGATCCCAGTGCCTTTAAAGAAGTCCACAGCATGGTTTAGTCAATGTTGACAGAATCAGTGAAGCACAAACATGCCATCCTCAACATGCTGTAACAAGAATGGAAGAGGGATCAGACAACCTGCTGCCTTCAGGTGATGTCACTAAGGTGGAAAGACTGACTTCCTTTTGGAAAACAGGTGTTATTTTCAATAACCACAAAGAGATTACATGGGGTGCCAAAACTTTCGACCCCCACTGTAGCTTAAGTTCATGACAACAAGATGTAACCAAAAGACTAAATCAGAAGTTTACCTGAAGGAGAAGACCAAGCAGAACAACGGGAAGTCAAAGGGATGGCTTTGTGTAAAGTGAAGCTGATAGTTAATAAAGCCTCACGCTTTTAATGTTCGTAGTGAAGCTGTTCTGCATGGAAGGTCTGAGCAAGAACACAAGAACTTAATTTCATGGTCTTTCCTCATTAAAGCAGAAACGTTTCTGAAACAAATAAAAAAAGTCTCAATGAACAAGTTTGGACCAGGACTCCAAGAGATTTCCGTCATTTTAGGATTGTTCAAATGAAACTATTTTAAGTTTCAGTTCTTGAGTAGGCAAACGGATTTCCACTTAGTGGAGGTTAAACATTCATCAGTGGAGAGGAAGACACTGATACTGAAAAAAGAAGAAAGAGATCTCAATGCAGCAAAGAAAAGCTCAGCGAAGGAGACGACAGGAGATAAGAGGGGCAGCCTGTATGGTGGAAAAACTCATGCAGCCATCTTCCCAGACACATCTTATCAGCATTTGAGGTAGAAAGGAGTGATGGAAGCTAGGAAGACCGGAAAAGTGGAGGCATGCAGGACATGGTTGTCTGTGGGGGTGGGTAGAGGGGATGGTTTAGGACATTTTTCAGCAGACTGTCCTTATTAAAGGTTGTAATCTAATGAAATAGAATGTGGATCATAAAGATTTGAAACATTTTTTATCTGATCTGCCAACAGGTGGATGTTTAAAGGTAGCAGGATACACACATCCTTGTCAAACTTTTAGTTTGTGCCTTTTATGAAAGAAGTCGGAGAAAAAAAACTGGACCCAATCTTTCTCATTCAGCCATTATCAAAGAAGATGACCATTAGATTATGTTGACAAAGTTCAGCTGGCTCTTTCCCCCACAGATAAGAGACAGTTGGCTTGCAGCAGTTTGATAGACTGATGGAATACAAATTCCTGAGGGGAATTCTAAAACTCATGTAGGAGTTTCAGGTCTGTAAGGGGAGGAAGGGAGTTGTTCTCTGTCGTGACCTTGATCCTCTCCTTCTGTATGGCGCTCTAACAGTATTTTATGATGACAGACTGCTGGATCCCATTCTGTAATTAGTGCAATACAAGACAGACAGAATGTGCGATGAGGAGAACGGAAGGGAGTATGAGCTCTGCTGAAGGACAGAGTGGACGATGCATGTTACAGCTTTTGCAAGACTTTATTACCAAAACCACTGTATATTAAAGCAAAAATACTTATGCCAATATATGTACCATCAAAATACTAATACTAATGCACCTGCACCAGCATTAATGTTGCGTTGTTCAACAAACTAATATAGACCAGTGCTGCCTGGTCCTCTCACTTCTTCCTCGACATGAAACCAGCTTTCCCTCCTATCTCTTGTCATGCGTCTCCATGTGGTCATCTGATAAATCTTCAGTGTAAAGTGAAAACAGGAACAGGATCCAGCAGGCTTACCCTGCACTCTGTACTTTCATTTTGTACAGATCTATGCTCATGCTGGTACAAACAACACAAATACAGCAGGTACTGTGGAAAATCCTACTTCTTGTTTTAGAGTCTGTCCTCAGTGAAGGAAATGAACAAATGAACATCTTCACTTTTATCTATGAGAAATTAAACGCCTTTACTGCTGCCTTGTATAAATATGCTTTAGTGAGAATAGACTCACATACTTATTTAGTGTTTTTCTGCTTTTCAAAGCGCTTTGCAGTCCCAGGCACACACACATCCACACACTGACGGTGAGTCCGCAGCACCAACCTATAACCACCAGCAGCAATGTGGGGTTCGATGTCTTGCCCAAGGACACTTCAACATGATGGGTGGGCAGCTAGAACCAAACCTGGGATTTTCCATTCAGAGGTCGACCACTCTACCTCTGCACCACATACCTCCACCCGTAGCACAGACTCATTGTTTCATCTTTGACAGAGAAAAACCCGTTGTTACCTTTGGACTTTGATTTCTGTAACAGTGATAACCAAATGCTGCCTGCTGTTGCAGGATTGTGATTTGTCATTTCAGACCTAACTTAGATTTCAGATGCTGTGACTCACCTGGAATAATAAGTATTTTCATCAACATTTAACATTTAAATTTAACATTAGGTTTGACATTAGAGTGCACGGTGGTGTAGTGGTCAGCGCTCTTGTCTCACAGTTCAAAGTCCCTGTGGGAGACTTTCTGTGTGGAGTTTGCATGTTTTCCCTGTGAATGTGGTCCATGTGTGGGTTTTCTCTGGGCACTTCGTTAGTTAATTGGTGTCTCTGAATTGCCCCTAGGTTTGCATGTGATTGTGTGGCCCTGCAATAGTGGCAACTGATTCAGCTTGTCCCCCAGTTCACCCAACAGTAGCAACCCTGTGACCCTGAAACTGGAAGGATGGATTTAAATAACCTTTTAGCATCTATGCTCAGCTAACCTGTTCTTGTGGAATTTTTCTTTTGATGAAGAACATGTATAAAGGAATTAGGATTAAAACTGCATTACTGAGTATTTATTTATTCAAATCGTTGTGAATCCAGAGCAGATGAAAATATGCTGTTTGAAAAAGCATGTTGTTGTTACGTACATACTACAGTGGTGGACCACTAGCCACAATTTCAGCCCCTGTGTGGAGGTATTTTAGTTATTTAAAATCCCACAAAAACAGAGTAACGTGCACCGTAAATTGTGCAGAAAGCAGGTTCCTTCTAAAACTGGAAATCCCACCAACCTTTTTATCACCTGAAGCAGCGACACCAAACATGTTCAATCTGAGACTGAAATAAACCAGAATTCTCCAGAAAAACAACAAAGTTCAGACCTTCACAGCAGCGACAGTCTAAACTATGAGAAGAGATTCAGAGAATTTGCTTTTAGTTCCTCGATTATTCACAGGATGTCGAATGAGGCTCGAAATAGACCTGGGAATCTGGCCTGAAACTGAAGTGATGATATGATGGCAAAGGGATCTGTTCACATGAAAACACTGGAGTTAAAAGCAGATTTAAACAAATTGAAATACTTTAAAGTAAAACCAGATACAATAAGCAAACCTTAACTTATGTTCAGATGTTGTGTACATTTTTCCGCTTGAACAAAAGTACATCTTTGGTTATGAATCAATGAATTACAAACAGTATTTTATGTCACTTCGTTCTTCATGGCAGTAACTCATAACCACTCAGTGGTCTTGCTGTTTGTGTTTAAAGGATCCTTCTTGATTTTAAGGGTTTCTTCTGCTCCATGTTTGGACCTGTGGTTCAGAGGGATGATCTTGACCATTGAGAAAATGACACATTGTCAGCAGATGTAGAAGACATTCCAGTCATTTCCACAAAGACATGTAGGATCCTCCTCAGCCACTTCTCATCCGTCTTTTTATTTGATGTTGTTACCACAAAGGTGTATAATAAAATGCATTTGTTTGATTTGTGTATTACTCTGTATTTTTTAAATAAAAAGTAATTAAAACAACAAAATACTGTTTGATTGATCAGTTTGCTGTCCTGCCAAATGACCTGACAGCTCGTTTTAATGGGACGGTCCGCGATGTTCCCCACAAACACCCGTTCCTCACTGTAATCCACTACTAGAACCACCTTTCCGTCGGTGCCAGTTTCCCTTTTAGCAATATTCCTAGCTTTGGCCATACTGTGTCCTGTTTGAGAGCTGCGCAGATGTGATTAGTGTGCCATTGTTGACTTTCAGCTGCTCTGCCTCTGCATGCTTTACCCATGAGAGCAGGAAATGAACGAGGGATGACAGGTGAAGGAGAATAGACTGGAGGGGCCACGCAGCCCAGCTGGGACTGCTGTGTTTTATACTTGACCATCTGGAGCTCATTCAGATTCAAGAAATGAGCTTTTTAGCAGTAACTTGTGACCCAACAGGACCATCCAATCAGCGGCGTGTTTGCTGGTTCTGACATGGTGACTCCTCAGAGGAGAGGAGGTTTCCAGGTCAATTTTCAGGTCACTTCATTTGAAACTGGCAGCTGGCTTTCCTTCCTTCACTCGATAGTCTGTTTTGGTGAGGTTGCCTTGCTCCTTTTGTTTTTGTTGGCTCCTATCCTTGTGTCAGGAATGGTGGTTGTGGAGAGACAGGATGGCAGAAGCCTGAAACATTGAATGAAGTCCAGCAGAACATGGGTGGGTGGGTTGGGGGTGTTCTGGAAGGACTGGTGCCTTATTAGGTTTGGATTTCAGGACTTTTTCCATGTAGTCATGCTTTGTTGTCTGCTCCATTTTAATTTTATTTCACCCATTGGTTTTCATGTTTCTGTCACTGTCTTGGTTCTGATCTTTGCCTCCAAAACATTTTCTTTGATCCTTCTTGCTCTGGTCATTATTTCTCCATCTCTCCTGAAATTCCAAGTGAAGCCACGTTGTGTCTTCTGACTCATAATCTGTCATGGATGCAGCGGTAACAGGGCTTGACGTGTGGATGTTTTCTGTGTGTCCGCAGCTCTTCCATGTGGCTTATGTTTTGATCAAATTCGCCAACTCTCCCCGTCCAGACCTCTGGGTCCTGGAGAGATCAACGGACTTCGGGCAGACCTACCAGCCCTGGCAGTATTTTGCCTGTAAGTACAAGAAGACCAGCTCACATTAATGTATAAATTGCAACTTTAACATGTTTTCTACATTCCAAATGTCAAAACGCAAGACAGTCAGATGTGAAGAGCTTCATTTCATGTGTCTGTAACTTGCCTGAGGCTGATTCCATCTCTAGAGCTGGTGTGGATCAGCACCCAGGGGTTTAGGTGGGCTGCGGGGGAATTCCATGAATGTTTGCCAACAAGTCAAAGCCTGGAGATGAGCAGATCTGAACAGAAAGTTAGAAACCAACATGTCAATGTTCATCCCTGATTAGATGTCCTGTTCTACTTTCTCTAACAGTTTTTGATAGATATTGTTAGAAAGTTAAAGACCCACTCCACTCCACTGCTGTGTGTTTTTGAGTATTTCTTTTTTGAAACCGTAGTGAATCAGGAGAAGACAAAAATGTGTTAGAAAAAGAGCTTAGTTCTAGTGATGTAGACAATATGCTGGGCTGGCCACAAACTTCCTGCTCTGCTCCATGCTGATGGATCCAATTACAGAAAAATAGATCCATGAACATCTTAGTTTTCCTCATCTGAGCTGGAATCTGGATCAGAGCTGTACGACATGATCGTACAGATATGAAGTGTTCTGAACAGGTCTTTAGTAGTTTGTCCTTCAGACAAACTCAGCTGTTTCAGTTGTAAATCGTCTTACTTCTGTGAAAACAAAACACTGAGAGAACAGGAGAGGCTGTTGGAGCTGCATCCTCGGCTAGCTCTGGAAACATTTCCTTCAGGATACTTTATCCACTGAAAGGTGCTGAGAAGCATCAGTCTGGCTATGGTGGAACTGTTATAAGAACTAAACCATAAAAGGGGTTATTTCTTTATGAGTTGAGAAAATGGATGGATGGATTGATAACATTTGCTTCATCATAAAGGAAGCTGTAAGCGATTTGAAAAAGATGGATTTTCAGCTCCCTGTTTTTTGTGAACACAGCATCTAAGAGAGACTGTATCGAGCGTTTTGGACAGAGGACCATTGAGAGAATCAACGGTGATGATGATGTCATCTGCACCACTGAGTACTCGCGGATAGTGCCGCTGGAGAACGGCGAGGTGAGTGCGTTTGTCAGCTTCCTTGCTGCAGCTGGTCCTACTCTGTTCTGAAACATTAAAGGAAATACCACAGCGAACAATCTACAAGAAAAGTTGTTCTCACCTCGGAAAGGGGGTGCTGTGAGAACAAGTTCATCATTGCATCCACTGACCAGCCTCTATTTCGTCGCCAGCAAGCACCTCCATCAACCCTCCACCTCCACCTCCACATACATTTTCTTGTTTGAAAGTGACTTTTATGACAGTATTGCAGTGCTTGATGACCTCCTGTCATGCATGAGCTTCTATAATGTATATTTTTACATTTAGATTTTATGTTTTTTACATCTGTTTTGGTAGAAGCTGACATTACTCTAGATTCAATAAATAAGTTAAAAATGTAGAGTACAACCAGCTTTTTTTCTTCTTTTAAGTGGAAAAACTCTGCAAATAGAACTAGTACAATTTTTCTTGGTAAGACTTCTGAAAATAAGTTCTGATGTCCTGCTCTTTTAAGACTAAATTAAATCTTGAAATGAACCAAAAACATTTATATTTACGTATATATATTGCTCTGATCATTGGAAATGATTGAATGAAATTTTAAAATAATTTTGTATTGTAAAAACAGTTTGATATCTTTAACTTTCTGAGGTCTGGCATCTCCATCACATTTTGGGTAATATTACCATCGCAGTTCATTCATCTGAACTGGGGTCCTGTGACTGTGTGTGTAGTGGGATAGTAGCTCGAGTCCTGAGAAGTTGAAGGAGGTGCATTTAAGTCTTGTTTCCACTGATCGGTACGGTCCAGTCTGGTTTAGAATGAGCAGTTCAGGTGAGCGTTGCCATTCAAAGTGGGACTGTCACGGCGCATGCGTGGTGTAGCTTTGCCTCACACCATTGCAACTCTAGCAAGAGAAGCTAACAACAATGAAATCCATCCAGCATCTCATTTTCTCCACTTGGCCTTTGGTACTTTGTAAATCCATAAAATTGAATGTTGTTTAAGAGAAGATTGTGGGCGGCCATAACAACCTCCCTGTCAACAGATTTTATTACGTGAGTACAGCAGCTCCGTCCTTACTGGTCCGTTCCATTTTTCTATGGACCTGCAACCAAGGGGGTTCACAAATAGTGCAGTTCAGTCCAGCTTGAAAGGGTCCATTTTATAATGGAAGCACTCAAAATACTGGTCGGGATCGGACTGTATTTTCCCCCTAAATATCCCATTTTAAGCGCTACAGCAGTTCAACTGTCCTTATTTCTTAACCAATTAAAATTAAAGAAATAACTTTATTATGAAATGCATATTAATGAGCATGAAAACAAATGTCAGTTTGCCAAATTACAACCACTGGCTAATTTCCATCTGGAGTCCCCTGGTAAAATAGAACTAGAAATGACATTTTAAAAGTTGTTAAAATTATATGTAAATTTTGAGTCAAAAGTACTACTTTCATTGGAGATGTTACTTAACATAAGATTTTTTCAAGACCAAATGACTCAAGTATATATTCAAGATTTGTTGTCTTAAAAGATTACATAATACTAAACATACTAAAGAGTCACTAGTAAGTTAGCTTTGTCTTACAAGTGTAAAACAAGTGTAAAAACATACTGAAATTATTGTTTTTGGATTTAGAATTGCTGTTTTTTCATCTTACAATACTGTTTTTGACCTGCTCTCTTAGATCGTAGTGTCCCTGGTGAACGGTCGCCCTGGGGCAATGAACTTCTCCTACTCCCCGGTTTTGAGGGATTTTACCAAGGCCACCAACATTCGTCTGCGCTTCCTGAGGACCAACACGCTGCTGGGACACCTGATGGGCAAAGCGCTGCGTGACCCCACAGTGACCCGCAGGGTGAGGCTGTCTCAGAAACCTTGCTGTCTGTTTTAAAGGACATTTCATTCCATGCTAAACAAAATGTTCAAGTCCAGCAGCCTTCTGTGAAGTCAGTGATTTCTTCATCTTTCAGGACAGTTTCAAAAGTGAATTTTTCCTTATTTTAATGGTGTTCATTCAGCTGTTGGGCAAAAGGATGCAGAGGACCTAATCGACCTTTGAAGGAAGCAGTACTAAATAATGAAACGAAGATGAGAAGTTCAGGTCGTGTTATTCAGCTCTCATTTGCTTTAGTTTGTTGAACAGGGTTAAGCTGAGGTGGAGGTTCCCCTCTGTGCAAAAAGGGGACACAGAGTTTGTTCTTGCAACAGGGGAACTACACTTCTTCTGTGGAAGGTCTATCCTTGAATGCTGAGGAAGAAACACCACTAGTTGAAGCTCATTATTAGATGAAGCCATGTGGATTCCATAGGAAAGACTGGATTTGCTCTTATTACTTGTTTGAATCTGAACTCTGAAGAATTTAAAGTTTTTGAACTTCCTTGTGTTTTGTGGACTTGGAGAAGAGGACATTCAATGCTGTGTCGAATGCCGTGGCTCCAGCGGGACCAGGAACCACAGATTCATCTTTTGGGTGGTCTTGGTTTTTTTTCCCGGTTGGACTGAGCTCCAGTTTGCTCTGAACTGGACCAAAACAGCCACCGTAGCTGGGCATAACGGGATGTAAGCAAAGTAGGAATGAAGCAGGCAATGAACTGCGGACAAACATGGAGCAGAGATGCAACAGCAGCTCAGTGAAATGTGGTTGCATGAATGCAGGCTCTTTAAAACAACTTTTAATGACCCCGCCACCAAACCCAAAAGCCTGCAGCACCGGTACGGGTCAACCCCTCATAAAGGGGCATGCGACTAAGGCTTTAGTTAAACAGAAAACAATCAAGGAATTTAGACGTAGACCAAAGTCAGGAGATTGTTTGCTGAAGGTTACTTTAAATGTTTGGGAAATTGGAGTCAGGTTTGGAGAGTGTCTGAGTTTTGTGTGTATGTCCCTTCAAAGGTTCAGACTAGAACACATTCCATAGAACCTCAAGCATTCAGTGGATTCTCATTGTTGTGTGTTTTGTGTGACTTCCCGCAGTATTACTACAGTATCAAAGACATCAGTATTGGAGGACGCTGTGTGTGTAATGGACACGCCGATGCCTGCGACGCCAAGGACCCCAATGACCCTTACAAGTAAGAAAGTCGTATTGATTTGATGGACTTGAGCCCTGAGGTGTTCGATGCTTTCTGGGAGAAGCAGTGTTCACATGCAGACCTGTGTGGTCTCTGTCTGAGCTGAGCAGTGGTTTTACCTGGAGAAGTGTTCCGGAGAGGGTGTAAATCACACTCAACACTTGAACACAGCAGTGTTGGAAAGCCCAAACTATGAATCTGTTATGAAGTACAAGAGTTCCCATAACTCTGTGGTTTGCTGCTGTGCCAGCGCTGTACATGACTTACAGCTGAGATGCAGAAAAGAAACCGCCTTTGTTCCAGCGCGCTGCTGGTGAGGAGAAGATGCAGACGCTGCAGCACAGATAAGGAACTTTTTTCAGACGTCATATTTGGCTTTGACTGTGGCTTTTGTTTTTTATGGTTTATGAGGTCACTTCTTTGCTGTTACAGGTACATTTGCAGTGGAGACTTAAGAATTGTCTGTCTTAACCCAACATGAGACAACTGCTGATGGAAACTCTGTGGAGGATTAAAATCTTTGTTTCATTTTTACAAAATTGACCAATTCAAAAGTGTATATTTTGGTCTGGGCTGTGTTGCATAATTGTCATCACCGCTTGCTCACAGCAATAGCGTTCCTGGTCTGAATCCCATCTTAGTTCATCCTGTGTGGGCCGAAGGTGTCCAGACTCCACCCCCTCACCCCCAATTAATCCAAAGCGCTACAGCAACACACGGCTGAACAACTTGACACATTTATGTCCAGTTGGTTCTCATGTTTTGTGGAATTTGCTAGGTCAAAGTTGGGATCTGGTGTGTGTTTGGTGCAGAGTATGACTGAACGCACAAGTATGGAGGGACTTTATTTTCAGGAAATGAGACAGAAAGGCATCTTGGGTTTAATATGCGGTTCTTTTTTTCTCTTGGCTTTTGGTCTTCTTTGTTCTTTTTACCTTCTAGTGTCCATAAAATCACACATACAAACTCAAAGAAAGATACCATTAAAACTAACTTGCTAAGATGTATGTGCAGTCTTTAGAAAATCAAGAAATCACTTCTCCATTGCTGAGGTTTCTTACAAGTTAGTTTGAAAAAAAACATTTCAGAACGTTATTCAGTTGACTTTAATGCCATGAAGCTGAAACTCTCTATTTTAAAGCAGTAAAGTACATGGGATCAAAGGAACATACAGGAATAAGCTGAGGCTGAATCCAACTAAATCTAGATCAGTTAACTTCAAAAAGCAGTTCAGAGAAATCTCAACAAAATGATAAAAATCTGGATTGTCCTGGAAAATCCAGGAGAGAAGCAAGCAGCTCTCCAGAAGAACAGAAACTGTAGACGTGTGTATGGATGAGCACAATGTGTAACAAGCTCCACGCTCCTGCTGTACCAAACTGAAAAAATGTCGCAGCCTTATGAATAGCAAAGATAAAATATACCATCGTTTGTGGTTGGGGACACTGAAATATAAAAAACAAGATGCTGTTAGATACACGTGAAGAGTGAGACAGGTCAAGTTGCTGGTAAGTTTTTAGGATTACAAACCATCAGGGATCAAATCTAAGTTGAAGTTGTGCCGTTGGAAAGACTCCTGACACTGTGGTGCTCCTGCTGAGACACTTGTGTCCTTCAGAAGGTCCATCTGGACATTTTTATTTTTAATTTGTCCAAAGTCTCTCTCCTAAAAACAGAGGGCCATTCAAGTTAAGGAGGTTTTTTTTTTTCACAAAAAGAATCATTTTGAATAATAAATGATCCAACATTTGTCTCATCAGGCTAATAGATAATTCAGTTTTATGCTTGATGCTACGTTCGCACTGGGCTTGGAAATGAGCAACCACCTTCAATGAAAAGTCCATGTAAATGCGTGGTCCAGACTTCATCTACAAAGAGCAGCGAGGAAATTCTGTGGCTCCCCAACCAGACCTTCTCTGGTGCCTAGAACTTCTGTTCATGGTCTTTATGGACAGATGGTCAGACAACTGGTGATAAAAGGCAGCCCTGCCCGAGTCCAACATGCACCGCGAACAGGTCTGACTTACTGCTGACTATGCGGACCAAGCTCCTGCTCTGGTCATACAAAGACCGGACAGCCCTGAGTAAGGCTTCCCGGACCCTGTACTCCCAAAGCAACCTCCACAGGACACAATGGGGAACACGGTGGAACGCTTTCTTCAAACCCACAGAACACATATGGACAGGATGAGCGAACTCCCACAAACCCTCCAGCAAAGAGGGTGTAGAGCTCATCCACATTTCCACGACCAGGAAGGAAACCACATCGACTATGGGCCAAAGTTGATTTATTAGGAATGGTAATGTTTCAACATTTAAGTGTTCCAAAGTATCAACCCTGCTGTTCTGCAGAACCACAACGTAGAAAGCTAACCCAAGTTACCAGTGGAATACTCACAACTGGACACAGCAGGATGAGTCAGGAGAATTTTTTTCCCAGTTTTCATGTTGCTTGGGAGAGAAACTGTTGAGAATCTGAGACCACAACGATGGTGATGAAAATCCCAACACAAACAGAGCAGTGATGAAGACTTCCTCTGCCTTCATCCCAATAAACACAGTTTGTCCCATCAAGACCAGACAGAACTTGTGCTGGCAACTGTGTGTGTGTGAGACTTCCCACTTAAGTATATGGTTCTGACAGGAAGAAGCTGTGTGATCATTGCAGTGGCGTCTGTGTGTTTGTGTGCTGTTGTAGCCTCCTGCAGGCTGTGGGCTCCCCTGAGGGCCTGCCAGCACTAATCCTCATATCCAGCATGAAGGATGTGCTGCTCATCCACGATCACATTTACATATTTGCTGTTTGGTGTGGATGGTGCCCACAGTGCTGCTGCGCTCTGGTGGCTTCTCTCCTGTTGTGCTCGCAGTAATCAGGTGTTCGTGAAGGCAGACCTGCACAGAGCTGCTGAACTCATCTGAAGACGTGTGAGTGAAGCTGAAGAGGAGAAGTCCCTCTTGCTGCAGTTTGAGTTGTTTGGAACAGAAAAAAGAAGACAGATGAGGTTTTGAAGCAAAACGAGCAGCCAGAGCAGATACAAGTGTGATGTTTCTGGACAAAGCCAGAATCACCAAAGAACATGGATCTGCTTTAGCTTCTCAAGAATCTTTGCTGGTTCTTTACAGTTTACCAAAGTTGGTTCCGCTTCTCTCTCTTTTTTTTCCCTTTTTCATCCTCTTCCTGTTTTAAAAGCTTATGTGACATCTATCACAAAGTGCCTTGAAGGTTTTTTGTGTCGACAAACCTTTGCTTTGTTTTTTCTCTAAGCCTCAGAGCTGGCGCGCTAAAAGCAGCGGCTCTAGTTTTGGACATGGAGACATGTTCTTGAATGAGTTCTGCTTTCATTGTAATCCTTGTTTCTGCAGACAGTGCATGTTGAGGCCGTGTTTCCTGGCATTCAGCCAGCCTTCATGTCTGGAACAGCATTCCTTTATCTGTAGATTCATTAGCATATTTATGACCCGCATTGTGAAGAGACTGAAAGCTCCACTGCTGAGGAAGACACGTCTGGGGTGATGGACTCAAAGATATACCATCAATTTAACAAATAATCCGAATTCAACAAAGAGCAAAAAATGAACTTTAGTCTGGACAAGGGTTGAGTTAAAGGGTAAAGATGGTGGAAGTGGCTGAAGGAAAAATTTATAACAACATTTTAAAATTGTTCCATGCTCTCTTAATTATGATTGTTTGTATACAAAATTTAAAAGACCTGTGTCGTTTTCTAGGACATAGTATCTGCAGAGCAGCAGGAGTTCTTTAGAAATTCACCTCTTAGTTGTGGGATTTGTGGGCATTTAAGTAGAAAGAGAGTAATTAACTAACACAAAGCAGCTGTAATGAATAAAAACAGTGACCTGTTATGAACATGGGGGAGAGGCAGGCACACAAAAACATCACCTGCAACAAGCTAAAACCAATAAAGCTTCATTAGAAATGCTCCCAAACACATGTGGAGCTTGTCATTCTGTTCTCTCACAGCAGTCTGTGTTTCATGGCCTTCCAACCCCAAACTGTGATGTTCCTCTCAGTCCTGAGGAGCAGAGAGGCTGCAGGTTGAATGTCTCTCGTTTGTTGCCTGAAAGCACAGACCTTCAGCTGCTGTCACTCTGAAAGCACGCGCCAGGTTTTCACCAAAGCCAGAACAGATGTCAGCCGTGGTATGAAGCAAACACTGGCTGCTCAGCAGGACCTCAGTCTAGCACAAAGCAGACAGCATCTCTGAAGCCTGGAGGGATTTATTTTCGCTCCTCGTTCTGTTCCCTCCCCAGAATCAAACACCTGCCAACATGGGACAAGTTCAGTCTCTGCTCAGTCTTATCATTTTTTTCTACATTCCTCTCTTAATGTGGAAGAAGTTTAAAATCCTGAAATTCCACTTCAGACTGTCTGATTCCTTCTAAGATCTTAGCTGGAAACTATTGTAAACAGTGTGGGTTCCACTTAGAAAGGCAGATGTTCAGCGTCAAACATTTACCGAGGATTTGTATCCCTATTTAAAGTAAACGTATACATTTCACCTCAATGCACTTGCAATCAATTGATTATTTATACTTTTATTTATACCAGAGAGCTGGACTGAGTCAGTGTGACGTCACCCATAGAAAATAGTTTACTTCCGGATCCAACTAAATTACCAAGAACATGTTAGGCAAAAAAAAGTATCAGAGCAAGAATGGTTATTCTACCAAACAGAATGACTGAGTAAAAGCTGTTAATTTCTGTACAGAAGACAATGGGATTTTGGCTCCTTGGAGCCAGCAGGTACACCTCAACTGGCTCCTCTGGATGGGGAATAGCAGCGGCTCTACTCTGAGCTCCTCCCAGTGACCAAGCACCTATCTCTAAGGGACTGCCTAGCCACCCTACGGAGGAAGCTCATTTCAGCCGCTTCAGACCTTGTTCTTTCAGTCGGAGACTCAGAGCTCATGACTGATAAATAGAGAGTTTTACTTTTTGGCTCAGCTCTCTCTTGACCGTAACGGACCGGTATAGCGACCACAGAACAGTTACGGCATTATGGCATAACTTAAGATACTTAAACTCCTCCACCTGGAACATGAGCACTCCACATACCAAGACAGGGTAAACCACCTTTCTCCGGTCAAGAACCATGGCCTCAGACTAAGTGGTGCTGACCCTCATCCCAGCCGCTTCACACTCAGCTGCAAACTGCCCCAATGCCTGCTGAAGGTTCTGGCTTGATGAAGCCAACAGGACAATATCGTCAAGGGCAGCCCTTCTGGAGTCCAACATGCACCAGGACCACGGGAGATGCGGTTGAACGCCTTCTCCTAATCCACAAAACACATATGGACTGAATGAGCAAACTGTCACAAACCCTCCAGCACTCTAAAGGGGGTGTGGAGTTGATCCACGGTTCCGCGACCAGGACAGAAACCACACTGTTGTTCTTGGATCTGAGGTTCGACTTTCAGACGGACTGTCCTCTCCAGTAACCTGGCTTAGACTTTCCCGGGAAGGCTGAGGAGTGTGATTCCCTTGTAGTTGGAACAAACCCACTGGTCCGGTCCAGTGGTACAGTTCCCATCTGCCACGCAATGCTGCAGAGACGTGTCAGCCAAGATACTCCCACAGCATCCAGAAACTTGAGGTGCTCAGGGCAGACCTCATCCACTCTTGGAGCCTTGCCACCTAGGAGCTTGTCGACTACCTTGGTGACTTCAGCTTGGGTAATGGATCGTGCCACCCCAAAGTTTTCAGCCTCGGCTTCCTCAAGAGAAGGTGTATTACCAGGATTGATGAGATCCTCGAATTATTCCTTCCACTGCCCGACATTGTCCTCAGTTGAAGTCAACAGCTCCAAACCTGCACTGAAAACCATGCCTGTAGAAAAGTGCTTTCTCCTTCTGAGGCGTTGAACAGTTTGCCAGAATCTCTTTGAGGCCAGCCAATAGTCCTTCTCCATGGCCTCATCAAACTCCTCCCAGGACCAAGCTTTTGCCTCCACAACAGCCCGGGCCACAGATTTCTTAGACTGCCAATACCTGTCAGCTGCTTCTGGAGTCCCACAAACCAGCCAGACCTGATAGGACTCCTTCTTCAGCTTGACGGCATCCCTTACTTCCGTGTTTGGTGCTTGTGGCTACGGCAGTCACAGAGACCTTGCAACCACAGCTCCGAACAGCAACCGAGACAATGAAGGTTGAGAACATGGTCAATTCAAACTCAATGTTACCAGTCTATTTCAGGACCTGTTTGAAGCTCTCGCTGATGCGGTAGTTAAAGAATTCCCTGACGTAGGGCTCAGCCAGACGTTCCCAGCAGATTCTCACAGTAAGTTTAGGTCTGATAAGTCTTTCCGGCCTCCTTCCCCACCAGCAAATCCAACTCACCACCAGGTAGTGATCAATGGGCAGCTCTGCCCTTCTCTTTACCCGAGTGTCCAACACATACTGCCGAAGGTCGCCTGAAATGATAACAGAGTTAATCATCGATCTCGTGCCAAGGGTGCACTGAAGCCAAATGTATTGATGGACACCCTTGTTATGACGAGCACAGAAGTCCAACAACAAACACCACTCGGGTATAGATCAGGAAGGACATTCCTACATATTACGCCCCTCCAGGCCACTGCCATTGGCAGTCCCAAAGGAGGGCAATGGTGTCCCCCATTGGTGCACTTTCCAGTACCCCATCGAGAGACACCAAGTAGGAGATTCTTTTAACATGTTGACCCTTATGAAATGGGGATCATGGTCTGCGAGCCCCCTGCAGCTGCATGTGTATTTGTGGAAAAAGATTAGCAATTGTAAGATAAGGTGAGGAACTTTGGTAATAAACAAAAGTAAAACAAATTTCAAAGAAAATAATGATGAATGCTGAATACTGAACAAAGAAATAAATGCTTTTCTGAGGTCCAGGTCTCCAGACAAAGTTAAACCAGTGAGGATCCAATCACTGTCACAGCACAGAACAGAACCAATTTTTAAAAATTGTGCACTATTTTTGGAGGGAATTTTTGTTGTGGTGAGATTTCTTATCTATCCTGATTCTGATATGTGATGGTAGTGATGATGAGGGTTTGGTTATGTTAACCTTTCATTAAACGGGTAATCCCAGTAAGATTATGCATTTCTGTTTATGCATATATTTGTCATGAATGGTTTGTGAATCAGGGAATGAATTCTGCAAATAATTAAATTAATGTTAGGGTGGTGCTGGTTTGTGTGTGTGTGTGTTGGGGAGGCACATTAGATGCTGTTTCAAACAATCAGATGAAAACTTCATCTCCAAGGAAAGATTTTTATGCTTTTGGTTTAAAGCCTATGTGACTTTGTTTTTGTATTTGTATTTTTTCGTTGTTTTGTTTATAGGCTGCAGTGTGACTGTCAACACCATACCTGTGGAGTGTCATGTGACCAGTGCTGCTCTGGATACAACCAGTTACCATGGAAACCTGCTACTACTTACAGTGCCAATGAGTGTGAACGTGAGTCTGCCTCAAAATGCTCACACACATGCAAATCCATGCACACATAGTAACACAAAAGCATCTACACAAAAAGGTTCATAAACATGTTTACTCCCAAATGTTGACACCTTATATTCACACCATTGACTAATCAAATCAAATAAAATCAAACGTTATTTTTAAAAAGCGCATATTTTACATTGAATGAATACAGGAAAAAAAAGTCAAAGTTAAACTTATAAAATGAACTTAAGGCCTGACTCTGCTGTGAGGAAACAGTATTGGGCAATCTGTCACACCAGGAGCAGCTCGGCCACAGGAACATCACTACAGTGCTCACCCAGACCGGCGCAGCAATGGTGTCCACTCCACAGCCATGATGCTGCAGTGTAGAACTTCATCTGCCCCAGCAAGGGCAACAACTGTGGCAACGGCACCAGACCAAGCCAGCAAACCCCGGCACAAAAAATCCCCACAGGAAACACTGGGGCTAAAACCATAATAAGATGCTAAACATGAAATTGAAAATGAGATTAAATGCATAAAATAGAATAAAAAATATAAAGCTCACTTTCAGTGAAAGGGGTGTGGACTTCGAACAAGGCTGCCTCAAGGTTGGACGTGTTGTGCGTTCAGATATGTTCTTCTGCGGACCTCGCTTTGATCCATTGATTATTTGAGTTACTTTTGTCTTTCAATCAGCTTTCAATCAGTCTGGCCATTCTCCTCTGACCTCTGACATCAACAAGGCATTTCCACCCACACAACTGCAGCTCACTGGATATTTTCCCTTTTTCTGACCATTCTCTGTAAATCCTAGATATGGTTGAGGGTGAAAATCCTAGTAGACCATCAGTTTTTGAAATACTCAGACCAGCCTGTCTGGCACCAACAACCATGACACGTTCAAAGTCAGTGCAATCACCTTTCTCCCCCATTCTGATGCTCAGTTTGAACTGCAGCAGATCGTCTTGACCATGTCTACATGACTAAATGCATTGAGTTGCTGCTGTATGAAGAAGGCCGAGGACTAGTGAGCGTGGAAGCCACTATCCAGGAAGAAACATCCAAGATGCATGAATACATCAAGCTCAAAGCCCCAAATGACAGTGTGGTCAGTGAATGTCTCAAACAATGGACAGCAGAGGATCTGATGCTGGAAGACAGATCCTCATGGGAGGACAAGCTCCTGCATGGGATGTAACACCGTACCATCACTGGTGACTGATATCAAGAAGTCCTACCAATGGCTAGAAAGGGCTGGTCTACAGCACAGCACAGAAGCGCTCATCCTGGCAGCACAGGAACAAGTCATGAGCACCAGAGCGAAAGAGGCTCAGATTTTCCACACCAGACAAGACCCAAGGTGTAGGCTGTGCAAAGAGACGACTGAAACAATCCAGCACATAACTGCAGGATGTAAGATGCTGTCTGGGAAAGCTTACATGGAGCGCCACAACCAAGTCAACCCTTTCAATGAATGTGTTTGTGGTTGTGTTGGCATGCAACAGACTGGTAACTTCTCCAGAATGTACCATGCCTTCACCCAACAGTAGCTGCGATAGGCTCCAGTGGGTTGGATGGATAGATGGATGGATGGACACATATATGTCTAAACATAACACAATGTGCATTTTCTTTAGCATGTAACTGTCATCATCATTCGTTTGAATGTTACTACGACCCTGAGATCGATCGGAAGAGACTCAGCCTTGACATCCACGGACACCACAGAGGTGGAGGCGTCTGCCTTAACTGTCAGGTATTTGCTTTCTTCATATGCGTGATGCTTGGCTGTAGGATTTCTTTTTTGACAACTATGAAGTTGATTCTTGCACAAATAAATGCAAGGAAAACGTTTTCTTTTCAGCATCACACCACTGGAGTTAACTGTGAGCGCTGCATCCCCACCTACTACAGGTCACCTGACCACCCCATCAACTCCCCACAGGCCTGCTTACGTGAGAAAAAGCTGGTTGACCTCAGAAAATGGTTTCAGCATCTGCCCTGTCTTGTTGGTCATCGTATGTGCTTCCCTTGTCTTTTTCTGCTCTGCATGCCCTGCTCCTCAAACCTTCAGCCTGTAACTGTCAGATGGAGTTTACTGACGGAACCTGTGAGGACCTGAGCGGTCGCTGCTTCTGCAAGCCAAATTACACCGGGGACGACTGCAACTCCTGTGCCAGCGGCTTCATTGGCTTTCCTGAGTGTTACCGTGAGTCTCAGCACCAAGAAACTCATTAGGAGCAGAAGATATATGGCTTAAAACATTTAAGTGGAAACAATTCTCCAAATAAAAGAAAAAAGCAACATTTAATTGTTTGTTGAATTTTGGTCTTTGTCTCTCCATCAGCCATCCCCACCTTTCCCACCAGCGGTGAGGCCAAACCAGCTGGAGAGATCATCAGTAAGTCTTCCTCTTTCCCAGTACATGCTGGAATTCTGTCATCAAGATAAAATGAAAGCCAGCAGTTGAACACACGTCTTGTCTATGATTACAATGACAGCGTGGGTAACAAGTAGCACAACTATATTGAACCTGCAGTGTTTTTGTAAATGTAAATTATTGAGAAGTATCAATAATTAAAACCCCTAGGTTATCGACTAAAATTTACCCGAAGCAGTATCATATTTCTGATCATGATAGCTCCCGGCAAGTGGCCATTAAAGTGGGTTTTTTAATTAACAAATAATAAGAAAATGTCAGAGAAGATGTGTCTATTGATTTTTTTAAACTGATAAAAGTGGCTTAAAGCAGAAAGTATGTGATCCAGAGTAAATACTTTACTTCTGCTAAAAAACTATTTTTAATTGTTCACAGTAGGAGCAGCCAGACTTACTAATGGAAATGAAACAAAGACAAAAAGCTTTTGAGGAATTGTTTCCTCACTGTGGGAATAGCCGCGTTTCATTTGTCCTGTAACCATTTCTTCATGATAAAAACACAAAACCAATAACCACATATAACCAGCGCTTTTAATGATGTGACGTGTGAATACATCTTTGTTATTTCTTATATGCTGGTTGTCTGACTTAAAGATTCAAGTATTTTTTTCTGTTTTTTGATGTGGCATGTCATGAACCCTGTTTGTT
Source organism: Oryzias celebensis (assembly GCA_014656515.1). NCBI lineage: Eukaryota > Metazoa > Chordata > Actinopteri > Beloniformes > Adrianichthyidae > Oryzias > Oryzias celebensis. The sequence goes on along the minus strand of BNCR01000007.1, from coordinate 27,227,842 downwards.
TAGTGGAACGTTCCTTTAGTGGGAGTGGCCACAGTAAACACAGGTGGGTAGTGAGACAAGAGAGACAGAGGTGGATTTAAAGTTTTTTCAAAAGTTTTCAGTAAAACCAGGACACAGATGAGCTCCAGATATTGAAGTTGAACTCTCTGTGAAGGAAAGGGGGACTTTCCCTTCATTATTGCAATGACTTGACTGTTTTTGCGGTGTGGATTGAGATGAAATGAACAGCCACTCGTATACATTGTTTTTTTTATATTGTCTTGACATGAATCCAGGTAGATTTGCACTTTTAAAGTTCAACATTTTACTTAACAAAAAGCCCCTTCAGTTCATGCTGTGTTGCATCTTCTTTCCTGCAAAGCAGAAATGTTCAGATTTCCGTCCCAACTTCACAAACCGTACAGTCAACGTACAGTTTGAAACAGATGTAAGATTATTTACCGTCTTGACCTTCATGTGTAAACTTTCTCACACCACCCCCCGCATCCCCAATCAGTTGGAGGACTGGGGGGTGGGGGGGGTGGGGGGTGGGGGGGTGTCTCCTGGTGTAAATGGAACTTCTGTTAAAAGCTGGTCTCAAACGTTGATGGGTCAGTTCTCAGAGAGCAACTGCCTCCCTCCACATACCAAAACAGCATCTGGCACTTTTTCCTCTCACTCTTTTTGTTTCAGGACAACTACTTTGTTCTCCATGTTTTATTGTAGTGGGACATGCAGGAAACTGGACCTACAGTTGTTCTCATAAGGTTACACACACTGGAAGAAATGAGGATTTCTTGCTGGTTTTTCAGACAGTATGATTGATAATACAAAACCTTTTTTCCACTCATAGTTAGTGGTCGGTTGAAGCCATTTATTGTCAAAAAAAGTCCGAAACTTCCCAAATAGCCCTGTTCAAAAGTCGACATACTCGTTATTTACTCTTTACTGACAGTAATAGTAATTCAATAACAGTCATTTGTTATTTTGTACTGAATTACCCCTAACACTGCCTGTCCGTACCCAGACTGCGAGTGCAGTGCAGCCGGCACAGTGGACAACTCCTGCAGGCCGGACCCCCGAACAGGAACCTGCATCTGTAAACCGGGCTTCACCGGGGACCACTGTGACACCTGCGCTCCGGGTTTCTACGGACTCAACTGCCAGGGTGAGAGAAGCACCAGAACACGCAGAACAATCCTGAAGATAAAACATGCTGTTTCATTGTTGAACATTTGGAGGAACGGTGATACGCAGCTACCTTAAGCATCAGTATTTTCCCTTTAAAGGTTCACCTGGACTTGCTGTTAGAGTTGAGCAGTTCTAATCTCTGCATTTGTGTGTTCAGCCTGCCAGTGTTTGGGTCCAGGCTGTTATGACGGGTCATGTGACGTTGTGTCAGGCGATGGAGTGTGTCGAAGTGGTTTCCAGGGTTCCCAATGTGATCAGTGTGCACCTGGCTACTTCAACTACCCACTCTGCCAATGTGAGCCACGCATCCTTTTCCTCTGTTAATGTTAGATCTCTCTGCAGAACAAACTTGTATGATGGAGATGATCCGATTAGGAGCCACAGCTGGGCAAAGTTAGTTAAAGGAAAACCACCAACAGACATGATGCTCCTCTGAGAGTGGCTGAGGATTCTGTAACATTACTGAAGCAGCCTTTTTGAAGTCACAGAATAATCCCCGCTGGCTTCTGAATCACCATCTGCTGAAGGATGTTGATGAGCCATGACCCCTGACCTCTCTGTGTGCAGTGTGTGGCTGCAGCACCGTGGGCTCTCTGCCTGAAGGCTGCGACGCCTCTGGTCGCTGTCTGTGCAGACCAGAGTTTCAGGGCCCTCGATGTGAGCAGTGCAGATCTGGATTCCACTCCTTCCCCAACTGTCAAGGTAAGCAGCCGGCACAGGAAAGGTCTGAGCGACTCTTATGCTGTGTTGACACCGAACATGATTCTCACGGCGTCCAGTTTTAATGTGAAGTCAATGTTCAGACAGTCTGAGGTCCTGCGGCGTGATTTGAGTGTAGACTGCGATGCATTGGTCTGGCACCGGGCCGTTTGGGCATCGCAGTGTGATTTGGGCGGCGTGATGCATCCAGAGTCAAAACATTTAAACTTTGGCGAAGAAGACGTGTTGCGTCAACCAATCAGGAACTCAGCTGACATGTTCAATGAAACGATCAGCTGGTGGAGTCCTAGACCACCGTGGGGGAGAAGGGGGGGACAACAAATCTTTCAACTGGGTCACTGAGAGACCGAAGTAGCGCTGAAAGCGTCCATCATTCAGATGCAGCTTCTGCAGTAGATGAAGAAACTTAATGATCCTGTGAACCCAGACATGGAGACGTGATCACAGATGCTTTTGTAGAGCTCTTCAAAATAAAATAATCGGATCTCTCAACATCCTCCGTCCTTCCCTGTATAGTAAATGAGATAAACACAGGCACCGCTCCATGTAGGGTCAGGGTAAAAACACCCACAGTGTGCTCCTCCCACATGCATCTAGGCCATCAAGCTGAAGAAAACATTTTTAGACAGGCGTCGAGCAGTGAATTCACTGCGTGTGCAAATTAAAGCGGCTGAAGAAAATTTGGTGTGTGAATTGAATGCAGCATTTCAGCTTTGATAAAAGAAACAGATCTTACCGTGTTTATTACCATCTTACCAAGTTATTCAAGTTATAAACCGACCAATCAGTAAAAGTCTTTTGCTGAACTTTTGAAACGTTGGATCGACAGATTATTTCGCGTCCACTTTCAGTGGAAGGGGTATGGACTTCCAACAAGCTCACTCCTGATTGTGAGAATGGTTGCCATAGAAACGTTGACTCACATATTCACAATCTAAGTTCAAAGAGGCTGATAACAAAACTCTGATGACCCAGCATTCCAGCAGCATTTACACACAAATCTGGGAGACGTGAAAAGAGTCTCACATCAGATTTAAGCTTAAATGCTGTTTTGTGTGTGTGTAAAAAGCGATTCGTGCGTAGTTTTAAAAGATTTGTGGGTGTAGTTAGGGTCAAGCTGTTGTCATTTAAAGTTGTGCATGTGTACATTGTATTTTGTAGTTTTTTTAATTTTGCCATTTTTGTACTTATGCACAAAATGTATTTTATGAGTTACAAATCAAGAATTACACACACAAATCGGGGTGATACTATCTTCTCTCCATTATTTTCCATTGATGATGTCGCGCTCACTCAGTCCTGTTCTCAGATACAGTCAATGAGTGGGACGAGCTGGGTGTATTTCCTGCATGTTGGCTGCAGCCTGGATGTGATCTGTTTTGGGTTTGTGGTCGACAGCTGTGTGGTTTCTTTTGTCAGAGTGTGTCTGTGATCCTCGGACATCGCTGGACTCCAGCTGCACCGTGTCCGGTATTTGCCACTGTCGACCCAACTACAGTGGAGCCTCCTGTGACCAGTGCGCTCCTGGTTACTATGGTTACCCAAGCTGCATGCGTAAGTGTTGGTTTTTGCAGGAAAGGTGAAGAGGATAAGGTAGAATTTTGATCCCACGACAGGGAAATTGCTTAAGTGGGACAAAATAATGAAAACATTCTAACATTGAACTGCGGCCGTGTGAAAGATGACTTTATTTGTCACTGTCACAACAACATTTAAAATGTGCTCTCTGGCCAAAATATTATTCATTCATTAAATACAAAGAAGGCAGCAATTCTTCTCTTCATTGGCTATTCCAACTGCCAGCAAATGTTTAATCTTCCAAATTTGACTGATTTTCTTCCTTGTGGTAAATACTTGTTTAGCCCTTTTTCTACCTTCCTGGAAGCCCCACAGCGCTTTAGTGTCCGATTCACACGCACATGGTGGCTGAGGTAATGTGGGGTTCAGTGTCTTGCTCAAGGACCCTTCAACACATGGGCGAACAAGGCAGGGATTGAACCTGCAGTTTTCTGATCAGAGATCGACCACCCTACCGCTGTCCCACGGCCGCCCTAATAGCTAAAAGCATCAGCATGCATAAACCAGAGGAATACAAGAAAAAAAAACCCCACACGTCTCAGTTTTTTCTGTTCATTTTGAGAAATTCCCCTGCCTTTATACATTTCATGTTGTATGTTGTAATTAATTTGGCTCAAATAGATCCATCATATACCCACTGAAACCTAATATACTTAATTTGAATTCCATGTCTCTTTGAGAGAAACTGTGAATTCTTACATTTACATTTTGCTCCAATCAGAATCTGTCATCCAAATTCCTACTGCAGCCGGCAGATTCTGGAGAGTTTGGTCTGCCCTGCAGTGCCTCTGCTGTGGACATGCTGAGCAGCAGCATGAGAAAGCCAGACACTGGCGTCATATCAGCTAAAGTCTCCAATGACACCAGAAGAAGTGACTATAACAGTGGGAGTTTGATGAGCTGTCTTATCCTAAATGCTGTCTTAGCTTGTGTATGCATGCCTTCAGCATGCGTGCTGCTACATCTGATTTAATGCCATAAAGCTGTAGAAACAGGTAGAAAAGGTGGTTTCAAATGTGACTGTAGATCATGTGGAGAACTTTTTTTGTTAGTCATCAGAATCCCGTGCTCTCTGCAGCCTGCCACTGCTCCCCTGAGGGCTCCCGCCATGTGGCCTGTGAGCAGACGACGGGTCAGTGTGCGTGCCTGCTGGGTGTGGTGGGTCTGAGGTGTGACACCTGCGCACACGGCGCTTACGGATTCCCCAACTGCCAAGGTGACTACAAAAAACGGTTGTTGGTGTGGATCTTTTCCTTTCACATGATATCCCGTTTCAGAAACAAGTAGAAACATTTTCAAACAAACAGTGATCATTTTGAGTGAGAGACCAAATCTGCAAAAAATCATTGCACTCTAGACTCTAAAAAACAGCAGAAAACACACTTCTGGTTCAGTTCAGATTGGCACACTGAGTAGAAAAATGGAGATGTGTTCCTCATTTTGTCTCAGTGACGTTGAGATTCTCTCCTTTGGTAAGTTACCCAGGATGCTCACATTCTTAATGCAATCTGAAACATTTTTGGGTGAATGATTCCTCTGCATTTCCGTGTCGCTGACAGCTGGAACGTGTCATCCGGCTGGTTCTGTTCAGTTCGCTGCTCTGCCACATGTGGTAAGTCTTTAGAAAAATGCTCACGTTTATTTATTAGGGAGGGTTACCAAAGTGAGGCTTCAGCCATGTCTGTGAGAAATGTTATTTAGAATCACCATGAGAAAAGCTGAGTGTGGAATCTAGTGCTGATCAGCATTTCCTACATGTCTTTTCACATGCAACTCCTTCCAAATGTGAGCTTTATGTGACCGTCTGCTGCAGAAGTCCTCATGAGCACACCAATTTTTAAACGGCTTTAAAAAACTGATAAATGTTCTGCAGTCTTTTAGTCATTAACAGTCAGAGTTTAAAAACTCTGTTTTCAGTTAACCCTGTAAAGCTCTATATGTCAAAGAATTGACAGATTTTTTTTGTTTTAAATCAAATATAATCAAACTCCTTGATGGAATCTGCTTTTTTGCAGTATCATTTTATAATGAGATATAGATAGTATCAGTTATGATACTTTGGGTGATTTGGTAAGTTTTTGTTTATTACAATGTTAGTTTAAGATGCAAAAATATTGATATGGGGACCAAAAAAAACCCCACTTTATATACCCACTGTCCACAACCAGAAACACTTTTTTTAACATTATATAACTGAAGGCTACTATAAAGAATTAACTATCAACACATTTTTCTTTCTTTTAACAAGTCATTAAAAAGAAGAATAACAATAGTTGTGCTATTCTCATCATAAAGTTTTGAAAACTAACTAGCAACACCAAAAGGACTTTTGAGATTTAATGGAAGCAGCTGTCTTGAAATGAGCAGGAAAGTGCCCTTCTACTGCCTGTAGTGGAGTAAGAATCCTCTACAGGGTAGAAAACATGGGCCAGGTCACGTACAATGGGTTTGTAAGGAAAGTTTTGATCAAACCAATAAGATAGCACTCTCAGAAATACATGTGTTAAATATGACATGCATGGATAGGGTTAAGATGATTTATCTTTGTTTGGTGATCTGAATTTTTTAAGGACAAATCATCCAAAGAAAAATGGAGAAAGGGGCAGGAAGCTTTTGGCAGCACAACACATAAAAGGATTGAACATTTCAGTAGATATATTTAAGAAGTGAACTTAGAGCTCAGGAAAACATGGTTTTTGTCTTCTCTTCTTACTCAGGGTCAGTGTGAGTGTCGCCGCCATGTGGAGGGCCCGGCCTGCGACCGCTGTAAACCTCTGTACTGGAACCTCTCCCCAGACTCTCCGTTTGGATGCTCCAGTAAGACACGCTCCAACAAGCATCTCTGTGCTTTTGATGCCCTTTAGAGACTGCAGAACTCAGACTCTGGTTGCTCTCTCTTGCAGGCTGTGAGTGTAACATTGCAGGCACTCTGAGTGGTGTTGCAGAATGTGCACAGGTAACTGCAGCGGGTCACTTCCTCTGGAAATGCATGGTTCTTCCTGTCCGCATTTTGTTGTGGAGATTTTCATTTGTTGAATTTGAAAACATGATGTGTGGTTTAGACCTCTTGCATGGAATGAAATCATTTTGTCATGCAAACAGTAGCACCATATGTCTTTGCCAGGAAACGGGTCAGTGTCGCTGCAAGCCCAGTGTCTGCAGTGGGACTTGCTCTGCCTGCAAAGATGGCTACCATAACTTGCAGCATGACAACTACTTTGGCTGCCAGAGTAAGTGTTGTCAAATCATTGCAGTTTTGCTAAAAGACAAAAGTGCAGCTGCTAGTTTTTTTTTTCCTTGTCTGCTTAGGTTGTCAGTGTGACATTGGGGGCTCGTTGGGTCCGTTTTGTGAAGATCAAAACGGTCAGTGTCGGTGCAGATCCAATGTTGAGGGACCCAAGTGTAATGTGTGAGTTCAGCAGAGCAGTCAACACCTTTAAAACCCTGTTGTTCTCCAGTCTGGGTATGATCGTATCTGATGTAAGCCAACAGTAGGCTTGTGTCCACCTTGAATGTGACTTAAAGGGTCAAAACCATCAAACTATCCTGTCTGTGTTCTTCTACCAAGAGTCCATGTGTGCTAGCATTTTTATTTGCTGGTTTCTCTTTCTGCGTTCACAGTCATATTTTTGCCTTTGTTCCTTCAAGGATTGACAGTTTGTTTTCCCCACAATCTATGACTTCGTTGAAATAGAATAGAATAGAAAGTAGTTTTACATAAGACACACAGCTGTTATACATCAGTCTAATGACAATTAGTTACTTTAGGACAGGGGTGTCAAACTCCAGGCCCCGAGAGCCGACCTCCTGCTGGTTTTCCCAAAACCTTGCCGTACCTGCAGCTGATTGACTGGATCAGATGTGTTTAGCCGACAAGGAGCTTCAATGGCAGGCTGGTTGGAAAACATGTAGGACACCGGCCCTCGAGGCCTGGAGTTTGACACCTGTGCTTAAGGATGTTGATCTACAGCGAAATTCAAAATATGATTGAACACACCCCTGGAAATGGTAAAATAAACCAAATAAAGATGACCCATCCTCAAACCGTATTTCATTCCACACACATTTATGCCTGCACTTGTCAAAAACACAGATGGCTAGCGTTTTAAATGTTGGCATATTTGCAGACCTCGTCCAGATCATTACTTTCCTGACCTTCATCATCTGAAATTTGAGATTGAGGAGGGAACCATGATGGATGGGCGGCCAGTGAGATTTGGTTACAACCTACTGAAATTCCCAAATTTTAGCTGGAGAGGTTATGCTGAGATGTCATTCATTCAGGTAAGACATTTTTATTCATCTGCTTATGGGAATAATAATATGCAAAAGTATAATCCAGTCCATGTCAGACAGATGTGACTGTGGCCCATATCCTCCCTTTCTCTTGCATGAAATGTTTGCTGACCTGTGCTGACCTGTGCTGTTCTCTTTGGTTCTACACCAAACTTTAGATATGTTGCTGTTCCATTATTCCAGACATGATCTAAGTAGTTTCTTGTTTATAAAATTCACAGCTAATGGCTACGTTTTATACTTGATTGGGATAAGGTTCTTTCTGTGGATACTTCTGTCTTTCTGGTACAATGGGTTGGCTGGTGGTGTGAACATCTTGACTGATGCTTATAACTCTATTAATGCTTTCTTTTGGATTCTCTCTTCGCTGTCTCTCCTCTTGCTGTCTCCCTCTTTTCTTCACATCTGATCTCCGTCTGTCTTTGCTGCTGCTGCTTTTTCTTGCTTTAACAGTCCAGGGTTTTGGTGTCGGTATCCATCACTTCTCCAGACCTCTATCATGTGGTGCTGCGCTTTGCCAACTGGGCTGGAGCTGCTGTTCAGGGTCGGGTGTCAGTCATAGAGGATGAATGGAGCCACTACTGTGGGAACTGTAAGTTTTGGGACAGGAGGCAGATTCTGCTGTTATGACTTTCTTGATTTGCCACATTTTCTTTGGCTGGACACATCTCTTCCTTTCCCGTGTTTTTATACAGTGATCAAAAATGTGACGTCACCCACCCCCACCTCACTAACTTTAATGTTGTATTTAATGTGGGTAGGGAACCTAGTAGAAGCCACTCCATTTTAGATTGGATACAGTTAGATTAAATCATGTCATAAATCCCAAATAAAACTTTATTTTTATATCTGCTCTGTTCTGCCCCCCCACACTATCAAATTCTTAATGTAAAAAAAAAAAAAAACAATTATGGGATTCCTCCAAACCACGTCAGGCACCTCTAGACATTAATGAAGGATCATTATAGCATGCATAGATGCCACAATTTGGCAAAGAATTGGGATTTTGCAGAAATTATCAATTGCATAAACTAAAATGGGTACACAGACTCTGCAACTATCTCAACTTAACAGAACTAGTTTGCTTGACCTTTGACCTTATTAAATGGGCATTGTTTCCGGCATTACCTAGATGGAGCTGAATGACCATGCAGGGCACCTTAGGGATGCAAAGCAAAGGAGGCCACAGCGGTAAATTGTGAGGGCCAGTTAATGCTGCTTCATTGACTGTATATAGAGAACTGGACTGAGTGCCTCCTCCCCCTGGCATTCCAAACAGGAATTACCCTCTGGCTCTAAGAAGCCAAAATCCCATAGACGTCTGTCGAGAAACAAACAGCTGTTACTCAGTCATTCTATTTGTTAGAATAATCATTGTTCCTCCGATTCATTTTTTAACATGTTCTTCATAACCTCATTTATTTTTTATGGAATCCTTTTCTTTATTGACAGTTATTCCAGTGTCCTGCTTGTTCTGTAGCTAACCCGCTTCATTACTGCTCACCTGTATCAGGTGTGTTCAGTCAATGACAAACTGGGCTCACTCAGTCCAGTAATCAGTAATGACTGAAGCAGAGTTGGCTGCTAAACAAGCAGGACAGTAGCTCATGGGAAACTGGGTTGGAGAGGCCTGTCAGAAACGGACATCAGATCAGATGCCTCAATAAAAGTAGTTTCACGTTGAATGTTTGTAACATTGGCAAAATGTAAGATTGGCAAAATTCTCCTGAGCCCGTTTTCAAGTGGTAGGGGTGTGGCCTTTCACAAGCTCACTCCTGATTTGTGAATAGTTGACATAGAAATGTGGACTCAGACCAACTGGAACCAATCGCTGTTTACTGATGGTTTCTGGTTCCAACATGGTGGCGTCCATATTGCAAAAGAAAAAAAAAATCAAAAAAGGGCAACAGAATTGGCTTCATTTGGTTGGAGCCAGAAGTAAAACATTTTCTATGTCCAGTCTTGGTCCAGTTCTCTTTTACAGTCAATGTGCTCCTCGCAGCTTTAAATGACGCCTGATTCTTTGGTGCCACAATGATTATTTTCACAGTTTATATCTGGAGGTTCCCAGAGGAATTTGCATGAAGTTATTTTCCTGCCTTTACAGAAGCACAGCATTTTTGCCAGGAACCTTTCATTCTCTCTTCCTCCCCTTCTCTGTGTGAAGAACCGTGGGTCTATCTGGTGGAAGTCTCTGTATTTTTCTTTTTCCGGGCCACAGATGAAAGCAGAGTTTAGGGCTCTAGGCATGACTATGAGTACGTCCCTCAAAATCCTTCCTGCTCTTTTCTACCCCTTGGACCTGGCCTCTGTAGACGGCAGTGAAGCTCCAGGTTTATGTGAGTGAGGCAGACCTGTATCTGACTCGTTTCATCATCAGTTATGTAAATTCAGAGGGAACCACCTCCAACGGTAAAATAAGAGCCTATCAGGCCAACCGCAGAGGTAGGTCTTCCCCTGTCATAAGAAAGTATCAGTGTTTTTGGCTAAATGTTGCAACAATAAAACTTTATTGACATCATTGAATGATGTTGGCTTTTGTTCTGGCCATCACACCCCTAGCAAAAAGTATTCTACTGTATTTAGGTGTACCACTAATATACTATACTAATAGTAAAGTTTACTTTTTATTTACTATCTATACATTAAAAACTTTACATTTTCCAATTTAGCCTTAGTATTTAGTTAGTATACCTCCTACACTACATGTACTTGATCCTTAGTATATTTGCTACACTTGTACTGACATATATTTAATCAAAGAAACTTCAAGTGTACTATTTTCTGCTAAGGGCAAAGAAAACATGTTACCATGTAGTTTTTTCTTGCCATTGTATCATGGCTGCTGTTTGTTCTCCACAGGTTCAGAACAGTCCAAGCCCATTGTTTTTGCTCCCAGCGTTGAACCCACCTTCGTAAATGTTCCTCAAAACAGTTTTGTGGAGCCTTTTGTCCTGAACCCAGGAACCTGGACGGTGGTCATCGAGGCTGAGGGCGTTCTGCTGGTGAGACACGCCTGCTGTCAGGCAGACCTACAAACACCTGACATCCGAACGGGTTACAGGCGGGCAAGCAGGGGAATATTTTATGTTTAGTCAATGAAGTGAACAGACAGGTGTAGGCTTTAGTTACCAAGGGTGCCACTGCTAATCTACACAAGTAGAAACAGGACATGTGTGGTTCCCATGCACAACAAGAGAAATGTTCCTGTTTTTGTCTTGCAGGACTACCTGGTCCTGCTGCCCAGTGCATATTATGAAGCCCCACTGTTACAGATTAGAGTTACTGAACCGTGCACCTACAGCTCCACACCTGAAACCGGCAAGAAGTGAGTGTGCCATCACGTTTGTCAGTCCGTCAGTGAATTTCATTTCATTTTCATTTATTTATTTATTGAGCACCTTCCACCACCAGCCAAGGAAGCCCAAAGTGCTGTACACAGGGAAAACATAGATTTAAAATAATAAAACAAAGAGAATAAAAGCATTAAAAGAATAAAACCATTGTAAAACAATGTAAAACTAAAACCAGGATAATAAAAGGGCTAGGTTGATGCTAAAACACTGTAGTGCAGGAATAACTGTTTTTTAAAAGTCTCCAAGTGCTTGACCTCTCTAATTGCTGGTGGCAACTGATTGCAAAGTTTAGGAGCCAGCACAACAAAAGCACGGTCCCCCCGAAATGTACGTTTAGTTCTGGGAACCAGTAACACGCACTGGTCTGCAGAGCGTAAGGACTGTGGGGGGGAATATTTTACAAGCGGGCTGGAGAGGTAAGAAGGTGCAGTACCTGCCAGGGCCTTAAAAGTAAAAACAAGAATTTTAATAAAAATCAGGTACTGCACCGGCAGCCAGTTCAAAGAATGTTTGGCCTTTCAGATTCTTATGCTCTAATACAAAGCCTAAACTTTGAGCTACTATATTTCCCAAACCTCTGCTGCAGAGCTTATTAAACAGGTGAAAAACGTCTGCTGATGATGATTGAACAATGAACTGCTTTTATATCTAAATGAGACGTGCAAATGAATAAAACTAGTCATTATTCCACTGTCTTATTTTATGTCATTTTAAACATTTGATTTCTGGAAATTACTTTTGCTTTCCAAAACGCTTCATTTTTTTGGTTTAATTTTCTTTTAATTGTATTGTGGTTTCTGGAGCTAGAAATTCATAAATCCAACAAAGCTAAAACTAAATCCAAACAACCAAGTGACCCTAGCCATACTTTTGATCCATATGGTGCATGTAAAATCCTTGAATCGTGCTCAATAATAGGTCAGTCCACCTTAAACTCCAGTGCCCCTTAAATATGAATTCTGGTTGTGCTTACTGAGCTCAAATAGATTTTTCTTGGTACACAGCACTCACAAATCTGTCATCATGTCTGACTTTGGGAAGCTTTGAAGCTGCACCGCTTGATGGATTGTTGGAGCATTATGGGTACTGTAGTCAGGAAGGACCCTGGTAGAGTGACTCATACTGAGCTTCAACTGTTTGTACGTGAGTTGAATAAAGTTTGACTTATCTAAACGATTTTTTTCTACTTGATTCGACTTGTAGTCCTAAAAATACGAATCTTTTTAAAATGAAAAAGATTTTTATTTTTCTTCAACCAGAAAACCACAAAGGAGGGGTCAAAGAGCCACATCTGGCTCCGGGGCCTCAGGTTGTAAAACCCCTAGGCTAGAAGAAGAAAAAGGGTTTTTTTTCCACTGTTTAGTCCTTTTTCAGCTGATACTTTCTGAAAACAGTTAGTTTTGGTTAATGACCTGATTGGAGCAGGATTGTTGTGTTGAGTCAGAAATGGTGATTAAACTCGGAAAAAGATTTAGAGGAAAAATGAATCCCATCAAATTTTTATATCAAAAATCAAAATACATTTAGAAAAGTAGATTTTATGGAGGAAGAAAAATGGCAGTTCTAAATGAATAAATGAGTTCATAGTTGATGGGACAATCATGAAATAAATAACAAGCCTTTATAGTCAGACAATTATGCTCTGCTTTTTCTTGAATGTATTTCAGGTTGTCTGTGTTTCTGTATTTGACATCACTGGGACAGGAAGTCATTGTCGTCTGCAGAAGGAACAAAACGCTGTCATTGTTTGTTTTTGTCTGTGTCTCTTCTGAGCCGTTCATATGTGTTTGTCCAGCTGCCTGCTGTACAAGTATCTGTCCCTGGACGCATTTCAGTCCTTGTCCAGCAAGGATGCCAGCTGCCGAAATGACAACCACCTGCCGCGCCCCTGCCCGGTGGAGAGGGTCACCCCACGGCATCCTGACATGGCTGTCTGCAGTGGAAATGATGTAGGGGCTAAGACAGCTTCTGAAGCTTTTATTTTGAAATGTCTAACATTTGATTGCACAAAGGTCCGTTGCAGGTTTTTCATTCTACATTTTTGTTCTCCTGCCTCAGATTAGTGTTGGGCTTCGCGTGCGCCCGCTGCCTCCAGGTGACTACAATCTGCTGGTGGAGTACTCCAGCGAGGAGGAGCTGCCTCAGACTCTGTTCGTGACCGTGAACACGCCAGGGGCACGGACACACCAACACCACGTCAAACTGTTGCAGTGCAAATACAGGTGAAAGAAAAGGTTAAATCTCTGATGAGACTGTGATGCTTCACTGCTTTTGTTACAGTCTGCTAATCCATGGAGTCTTCTCTTCTAATGAGAAACATGTAGTTCTTTAAATTTTTGATGGTTTCATTTAAAGGCTGACAGTAAGAAACAAGCCACACAAAGAGAAAACAAACCAATTGTTTTTCACATGTATGTGCTTCCATGTTTCTGGATGGTCGTAGTCTACACGAACACAGTTCAGTCTGTTGTCATCACCTCTCTCATTGTGTTTGTGTAGTTTTCTGTGTCGAGTGGTTGCCAGTGACGACCAGAAGCGAGTGTCAGTCTTCTCCCTGCCTGCAGACGCAGAGATCCAGCTCTCTTCAGAGAGAGCCAGCTTCTTCCTGGTACGTTCTGCTGTCCCACAGTAATCATAGCACTGCTCAGCCTAAAGTCGTCTTATTGGTGCTGGAAAAACCAATGTCTTTAAAACTGCAGCTGTGTATGTAGTTTCATTGAGTAAATCACTCTGTCTTTAGTGTCATTTCTAAAATCAGTTGAATGTGTTTAATTCACATCTCTGGATGAGCAGGAGAAATGGATGAACATTAAAATATCCAAATGAAAAGGTTTTCATTAATGGTCTAAAAAATGCCCCGTCAGCGTGTTTTTCCTGACGCAGACTTCGTCAGCACCGGGTCTGCCATAGTTCTACTCTGAGCTAAAGTGGAATGTTTGGTTCAGGGTCATCTGGCCTTCAGGTGTAAGTCACGACTTCATTTTGGTCATGGTTGGGACCTGTCAGGCACCTGAGTGTAACCACAGTTGTTTGCTTCAAGCTACGTTAGCAGCATCAACAGTTATTACATGACCTGTGTTTTCTAGTGAGTTCTGAGCTACAAACAAACTGGATCTGTCAGATCTGTTATTTTACACAAGTGCTCAATATGATGTCATTACTTATTTGACCAAGCGGCTTTAAAAGCATCATGAAAGTTGCATTTGATCTCAGTCTCATATCCATGCTTTTTTTTTTGCCAATTATGAATACAGTTACTTTTAAATAACATCTTTTGAGTGTACCAGAACATGAGCTGACCCGTATAAACATCCCAGGTCACATTTGCTGCTTTTGTGGTTGTTTGTAGCATAAAGTGTACCTGATACCTTCAGACCAGTTCACCATGGAGTATGCTGAACCTAAAGTCCACTGCATTAATACTCACGGCCAGTTCTCACCTGATAGGTAACGTATGAAATAAATACATTTAAAAGCTTTGATAGGAATACAATTTTTCAAGTTCCTTGATTGGTAACAAGTGAGCAAACTTGGTATATTTTTGTCTTTTGCACCCAGTTCCTCCTGTATCCCATCACGCTTCCAGAAACCATCTGACTCTCTGGAACTAAGGGAAGGTCAGAGCTCCACGTTTCAGGCGGAGCCCTTGCAGGCGGCGCCAGCAGCCGCCCCTCCGTCCTTTCAGAGCGAAGAGCCTGCCTGGATGGAAGGAGTCAGACCTCCCTTTGGTGCAGACGACAACAGCCACATGCGGCTGGATTCAGTGCAGGTACAAACACTGATGCGGACAGCCTGACGTGGTGCCACGGTCATGTGGATGGCTCAGTACACGCTTGGACAGCCCCATGCTTCTTTGCTCCTGTCCATTTAGAGAGCAAAGTTGGAATATTTTCTGGGACAACATTTATTTGAAATATAAAAAAAGAACCAAAACACAATTTATACAAGAATTCAAATGTACATTTACGTTTGAACAACCTAAATATTACTAGGCTTAATTTACTGAAATATCTTTGTTCATAAATTTGAAAAACTAAACTTACAAGAGATCTGTGCTGACCTGTTAACTGTCTATTCACTCCATATACTACAGAAGTATAGGCAACTCCAGGCCTCGAGGGCCACTGTGATTACCAGGATTACCATGATTACCAGGTATCTAGATATCTATTACTCATGACTGATTACCTGGTTCAGGTGTGTCCACCCAGTTAGAACATGTCAGAGCAGGATATGTTGGATATCATGCAGAATGCAGCCCTCGAGGCCTGGAGTTGCCTCTTCCTGAGCTGGAGCTAACAAATGCACTTGGGTCTTTTCTGACCATGTGTGAAAAGTAGAGGTAGAAACTCAAGAGCTATGCTGTTTATACCATAAGAAAGACAAAATGAAAATGATTATTTGTGGCAAACACAAACAAGATATTTACGACAAACATGGAGGAATAAATGATGAAATGGAATTTATTTCAAAAATCCATCCATTTTCTTCCATTCATCTGGAACCGGGCCGTGGGGGCAGCAGTCTAAGCAAAGATGCCCAGATTTCCCGCTCCCCGGCCACTTCCTCCAGTTCCTCTGGGGGGACCCTGAGGTGTTCCCAGACCAGCCGAGAGACATAGTCTCTCCAGCGTGTCCTGGATCTTCCCCGGGGCCTCCTCCCAGTGGGACATGCCTGGAACACCTCCCTAGGGAGGTGTTCAGAAGGAATCTGAACCAGATGATCGAGCCACCTCAACTGGCTTCTCTTGATGTGGAGGAGCAGTGTCTCTTCCCCGAGCTCCTCCCGGGTGACCGAGCTTCTCCCCCTATCTCTAAGTGAGCGCCCAGCCACCCTACGGAGGAAGTTCATTTCAGCCGCTTGGATCAGGGACCTTGTTCTTTTCATCATGACCCAGAGCTCATGATCATAGGTGAATATTGGAGTGTAGATCAACTGGTAAATTGAGATCTTTGCTTTCTGGCTCAGCTCTCTTTTCACCACAACAGACTGGTGAAGCAACTGTATCACAACGGACGCCGCACCAATCTGCCTGTTGATCTCACGCTCCGATCTTGCCTCACTTGTGAACGAGACCCCAAGATACTTAAACTCCTCCACTTGGGGAAGGAGCACTCCACCAACCCAGAGAGGACAAACTGCTTTTTTCCGGTCGAGAGCCATGGCCTCAGACTTAGTGGTGCTGACCGTCATCCCAGCTGCTTCACAATCAGCTGCAAACTGTTCCAATGCATGCTGGAGGTCCTGGCTCGATAAAGCCAACAGGACAACATCATCTGTAAAGAGCAGAGAGGAAATCCTGTGGTTCCCAAACCAGACCCCCTCCAGCCCCTGGCTGCACCTAGAAATTCTGTCTATAAAGACTATGAACAGAACCGGTGATAAAGGGCCGCCCTGCCGGAGTCCAACATGCACTGGGAACAGGTCTGACTTAGTGCCAGCTATGTGGACCAAGCTCCTGCTCTGCTCATACAGAGACCTGAGGAAGGCTCCCCGGACCCCATACTCTCAAAGCATCCTCCACAGGACACAACGGGAAATGCAGGGGAACCCTTTCTTCAAACCCACAGAATACATATTGACAGGATGAACGAACTCCTACGAACCCTCCAGCAAAGAGGGTGTAGAGCTGATCCACAGTCCCACGACCAGGAAGGAAACCTAATTTACCTCATCTAATTCAAAGTTATATTATGTAAATACTGAGTCATACAGGAAATAGTATAGGAAATGAATGTGGTCATTCTGGACCCATGTTGCGCATTAGAAGGGTAGTGATGCAAAAACAGTTTTTATTTAAAAAGTAAGAAATGACAAATAAAATAACTATGTGTGATGGTATGAAACACACTAATTGAGGAAGACCTTGCCTATTGAATGATAATATTTAATAATTGTTAATAATTTATTATAATTTATTCCAAAGATACAACAAAAAAACACAGCTGGGTCACTTTTGACCCATGTTGTGCATCAGACGGTTAAAGATCACAACAACAAACAGCTTCCATCTGTTCTTCTGGCTCTGCACAAACATTTCTGAAACTTTGCTTCTAGAAACTTGACCTGCAGAAATAACTCATTTTAACTCAGTGGAGTATTTGATCTATTTGAAGTTCCTCAATTTAGGTTCAAATATCTGCTATGCACTTCAATGATACTGTTTCACATGTATTGATTTAAACATTAAATCTATTTTAGAAACACTGGTCCCATCTAAATACACTAGGAATCAGAGAATCACCCAGGCTGGGCGGAGCCTTTGTCATGTCACTGAAAACCAGAACAGCTAATCATGTCAGAACAACTCGTCTCCATCGGTTCCTTTTGCACACGCGCAAGTTTTACATAGCAACAATTATCTTGTCAAAGTAGTACTTCTAATAACTTAACATAATCAAACACGTGTAACTGAAATCAAAGAAAAGATCATAGAATTGATTCTTACCAGGAAAATGATGATAATAAATAGTGAGCCGTGCAGCCATAGACATTAGCGCGCAGCTTTTAAAAAAAAGATCACACACTACTTCCAGTCCCTCGTGAGTCAGTGAAAAATGTAAAAATATGAAAAAGGATTTAAACCTTTGTTATCTGTTTGCTGTATTTTACATTTAGGACATAAATGTAAAAAATGTAAAACATTATTCGTTTTTCAATAGTAGTTATAAATTGATAATCAAATAAAGTGGTTTTTTTCTTCATTTTTTTATTTAAATTTGAAAAACACGAGTGATTCATAGTACCTACCTTTTCTAGTTTCACGTTGTTTCGTTTTTTTCCAACATTTCCTTTTGTTTGCTGAAATGTTTTTTCGTTTTTTCCGTATGGTTTTGTAAATTTAGTTTTTAGTTTTGTTAAATGTAATGCTTTTTTGTATTTACTTTGCATTTTTGTGATCTTTAAAATGTTTTTGTGATGAGTCATTTGTTGAAGTGATTCGATGCACTTCAACAATGCACCTGATGTACTTAAGGGCCACCGTAGTTCCTGTATTGATCCCATTTGCAAAGAAAGGTTCCACACACAACTGTTGTGTTGTGTTGCACGCTCCTGGACTGCTTCTAGAGCTCGAGACTGAAATGTAATCGAGAGAATCTGGTCAATTTTTAAAACCAAAGGATTTTCAGAACAAAAGATAGTTCAGACGTAGTCATTTTTCTCTCCTGAACAAACTATACAGCTCAAGTGATGGAAGGTGCAGCTGAGAAAATACATTTTTCAAAACAGAAGATTCATAAGATTCCAGTCCGCTGCCCGGTGGTTGGGGACCACTGTGCTAAGGCAAAGGACAGTTTCAGGCTGTGATTGGACAGATGCAGGTCTCAGCTGTCATTATGCAGAGAATCAACAGCTGAAAAAACAGACCTCATTGAAGATAAACTTAAAAGGCAGCAAAATGTGCTGAAGTTGTTTCTCAGTGGTCTTAGTGGATGAAATAAGAAAGTGTGGAGGTAAAGAAACTGTCTTGACAAGTTGTTGTGGAAAAAGGAAGACAAACAAAAATGCATTTTTGTTTGGAGCGACGTGTGATGTTCTTCCATCTTTATTCCATCCCCATCAGATGGACAGTTTTTAGGTGAAGTCATTGTGAAGTCTAGTCAGCTTTTCACAGGAAAGATGTACATGAAGGCTGAGTTGAGCACTGAACTGCTTAGCAGCACCTATTAACTGCACACGTATGGGTGGAACAATTTCGTTTACTGATTCGATCATTTGTGGATTCTGATCCAATTCATAGTCAGTATTGGTTCATTCTGAACCATCTGATTCTCTGACCTAAAATGGATCAGAACATCTTTGTAACAACAGTAAGACTTAGAGATTAATTCCTGCTACTGAACAGGGAAGTTTTCCAGATTCTTGTGTTTCGTCAAGATAATCAAATGTAAATAAATATGTTTACAAACAAACAAGAATGAACGTCAAATTCATTCACATTAGAGTTTGATCAAGTTCATTCCACTGTTGTTTTTCCACATCAGAATAATCCAAAGGAACATTATTAGAACAGTCTAGCAACACTGTATGGTCACATGACTTTGTAAATTCAAAGTTTTTCCACACGTTGAACTAGAATGATGGTTGATCAGTTTCACTGCATCACATGTGTGTTGTTCTGCTGGGATGAACCTTAAAGTAAAACAAACCGACCGTGTCTCAGTCCAAACAGTATTTTTCAATATTGATTTAATCGATTTATGTCATTTTGAAACAGTTTTTTAATGGTTTTGGCCAATCAACAACTTGCCACAGACGGATTGATCAGGTTAGATCGTAGGAATAGAAATGGATTCATCGCACCGAGTGTTAAGCGTTCACTGGGTTTTGGGCAGTAATCAAAGAAACATTGATTGTTGAGAGGATGCTGACCCAAAGCCTCCATTGACCTGCTGGCACCCTTACACACGTCACTGCTGTGCATTATTTTAGATTGTGGATTAAAAGTGTTCGTTTGGATGTAAGATGGCACTGCTGATCACAATGCCTGTTTTCAACTGCTTTGCACTTTTAAAACTATTGCTGTGGACATTTTCTTCTGTTATCTCTCCCAGAATATTGTGGTCTACTCAGCCCGGGTCCCGACGCTGGGACGCTACATTTTCATCCTCCATTATCACCAGCCTCTTCACCCCACCTATCAGGTGCAGGCCTTTATCAACGGAGGGCGAATCTGGCAAGGTGAGAGCTCAGACTGAACCTACAGACAGAGAGCTTTCAATAACCATCAAATGTCTTGAAATCATGGAAAGGGGAACTTTACGTGACCGTCAGGTGGATGATGTGTGTTTCAGGCCACACCAATGCGTCCTTCTGTCCTCACGCATATGGCTGTCGCAACGTGCTGGTCTCTGAGAACCAGATCATTTTGGATGTGACGGACCACGATGTTTTCATCACAGTGCAGATTCCTTCTGACAGGACGCTGTGGCTGGTGTGTATGAATATGCTGCTTTATGTTCCGTTTGGCAGGTTTTAACTAGGGGGTGAAATTATTGTGTTAATCACAATTAATTAATTACATACAAATTAGTGCCTTTTTTACTGTGTTTAACTCATTTCTAATCTATAACTATTGTTGTGTTCTCAAGTATAAAACAAGGCTCCAACTGTTTACTTGCATGAACGTTTTATTTGAACTCGACTGAAAACAGTCTTGCGTTGTTCTCAGTGTCCATCTTGGTGTCTGTGTATGCAGCTTGTTGCTGCTGTGACATCATCAATGTGCGACTGTAGTAGTTATTTACAGAACTATGTCACAAGGCCACAGCTATTATCTTTTATGTAAGGGATAAAACCTGACGAGTTCTTTATCATACATTAACGGGTACATGGAGGGCTGATCACATGGGACGATAAACTGTGGAATATGGTATGTCAACCTATAATTAATAATATAATATTAAAATATTATAACTTATGAAGACGTTTTTTGTGGTTTAATGTTTGTGGACTTCTCAGAAAATTGTTCCTACTCTTTTAAGGTGTTAAATTTGAACCCTCGGGACCTGAAGTTTTGTTCCTGTTTTTTTTTTTTTTTTTTTTTTTTTTTTTTTACTGTTTGAGATTGAAAACAGTCCCCCTTGGTGGTGTGAAAATAAAGGTTGCAAGTCTGTTATAATTAAAACAATTTTAGTTGTATTTTGACCTGTGTCACAGATTTAAATGAAAACACCTAAAAAATGAGGCTTTTTACAGCAATTTTTAGAGTTAATTAAAAATAGATGAATTAGATTAAGGAATTACAGGTCATGGTTAATTAACTGCACAAAAAATGGAATTGCTACTAGTATTAACTTCTTCTGAGGCCATTCTTACCTTTGGTTGACATTACTCAGTGTGTTTATGAGCTCTAGAGTTCGCACGTCTTGCTGCCTTGTCACCTGTCAGATCCAGCAGCATAGATGGGCCTGATGCAAGTGATGAAAACATGAAATTAAAAGGGTAGTTTTCTCTGCTGGTTTGGTCTTAATTGTATTTTCTCTACCCGTTAAATATTAAGTAGTTATTTTTAAAATGTTTTTTAAATCCAACTTTAGTAAAGAGAAAAATCAAGACAGAAAAGTTCAAATCTGAATGATAATTCTGTTTTCTGTGTCTTAACAGGACTACATCCTGGTTGTTCCTGAGGCGAGCTACAGCTCCAGCCACCTGAACGAGCTTCCCCTGGACCAATCCTACAACTTTATTAGCAACTGTGGTCACAACAGTTTCTACATCGAGTTAGTCTCAAACACACAAACTCCAATATTCAAGAACGTATCATCCTTTCAGAGTAACGTTGGTGTTCTCTCACCCGTCCAGTTCGTACACAGCTTCTCCTTTCTGCCTCAACTCTGCTGTGTCCCTGTCGGCCTTTTTCAACAATGGGGCCATGCCGTGTGCCTGCCACGAGGTGGGGGCCCAGAGCGACACCTGCGAGCAGTTTGGCGGTCAGTGCAGCTGCAGACCAAACGTGATTGGAAGAGACTGCTCCATGTGTGCAACAGGTTACTGGGGGTTCCCCAACTGCAGGCGTGAGTGTCTCCTTCACTGAGTCAAACAACATTTTTTTCATGAATGTTTTACAATAGAAAGCATCTATAAACACCTCTGTTTGTTGTAGAAAAGCTTAGCAGATATGAAATCATGATAGAATTGCCTCTTATAGCAGTATTTTTGTTGAACTTTGGATCAAATGATCGGATGTAGCTTTTCATGAATGAATTGGCAAAAGCAGCCAAGGGTCATCTGAAGATGCTGGAATCAAAGCTGTTCCAATCAGGCCTAACTACCTGAACTGCATTTCAGGAGTAGAGACTGTCAGATTAGTTTAATTCCACACAGTGAGCATGAAATTACAGGAGGTAATCTGCCTTTACCAAAAAAAAAAACCCCTATGATGGAACAAGACTCGGTCAGGGTGACCTGCAGCGGGTTGGTTGTGAGAGAACATTTCATCAGACCAAAGCTTCACAGCAACAGAACTAGAACTGTGAAGTCCCCCAGGAAAACTCTAACCCTTCAAGCTTTATCAGAGAGAAAACGGTGACAGCCAGCCTTCAGAACCGGTGTTATCTGCCTCCTCAACACGACGCAATGACAACATTGTTGATGGTATTTTCCGGGCAGAGTGATACCTTTGAAAACTTGTCTCTGATAAAGTGCTGCTCCTCTGCAGCGTGTAACTGTGGCTCCAGGTTGTGTGAGCCGGTGAACGGGGAGTGCATTTGCCCCCCGAGGACCTTGCTGCCCGAATGCGCCCAGTGCGAGCCTCAGACGTACGGCTGCCACCCCATAGTGGGCTGTGAGGTCTGTAACTGCTCCCATGGAGGCGTCCTCTCCCATGACGACAGCTGTGACTCCCACAGCGGACAGTGCAGGTAAGCTTACTTGAACCAAATCACTGCAATGTTTCTGCAGACAGAGGACAACATTTTTCTTTTTGGAGGAAACAACACATTGACGTGTTTGCTTTTATGTACTTTTCTCTGGTTCTATCGTGTAGCAGGAGTGAAGATTTCAGTCACATGGACTGAACTCTTGAAATTATCATTTCAATTAGGTTCAACTGGACATCATTTGTTCCTAACAGTAGAGAACTGAAGACCTGCAGTGCTCACCACTTTAGCTTTTATTTCCCGGTTGTTTTGTTGAAATGGACTCTTCTGACCCACTTTCTCACTCTTCATGTTGCGTTAAAGTCCCGCTCTGATCATCTTTTGCTCTGTTGTAAAGAACAAACTCTTGTGTTAAACTTCCATGCTTCATAAAACTGTTTTCTGTTCAGCTGTAAGAGCAACATTATTGGCCGCCAGTGTGACCGCTGCACCCTTGGTTACTATGGTTACCCCAATTGCCGGCCATGTGAGTGCAACGAGGCAGGAACTGAGGAGGAAGTGTGTGATGCTGTCACTGGACAGTGTCTCTGCAAGGTTGGACTCAGTCCCTCTTGAGCCCCTGTCACACACAGCCATGTGTCCCAGCTTACTGTGTGTGTCCTCCCCCTGCAGGAGAACGTCCAGGGGGCTCGATGCGATCAGTGCAGGATTGGCACGTTTCACTTGGACCCCACCAACCCCAAAGGCTGCACCAGCTGCTTCTGTTTTGGAGCCACAGACAGGTGTCAGAGCTCTGATAAAAGACGCACAGAGGTACTTCCTTCTGCTTCTACTGCCTTCAACACATTTATATTCTGAAAACACCCAAATGCTACCAAAGCTGTGAAAGAACGAGAGAAAAACATCAAACCAAACAAAAGCTGAAGTTCTTTACTACAAATGTTGGACAAGTCAGGCTCAAAGGTATCAGTCAGAAAAGTGTGGATAGATCTCATCCATCCCTCGCTCCCTCCTTCCATCCATCCAACTATTTCCATTCATCCGGGTCGTGGGGGCATCAGTCTAAACAAAGATGTCCAGAATTTCCTCTCCCCGACCACTTCCTCCAGTTCCTCTGGGGGGACCCTGAGGTTTTTCCCAGGCCAGCCGAGAGACGTCTCTCCAGGGTGTTGGTCCAGTGGGACATGCCCGGAACACCTCCCCACAGGGAGGCGTCCAAGAGGCATCAGGACCAGATGCCCGAGCCAACTTTACTCCTTTACTCCGAGCTCTCTCCGGGTGACCGAGCTTCTCGTCTTAACTGTAAGGGAGTGTCCTACCACCCTACAGAGTACGCTCATTTCGCCGCTTGTATTTAGTACCTTGTTCTTTCGGTCATGATCCAGAGCTCATGACCATTGGAGAATTGGAGCGTAGATCGACCGGTAAATTGAGAGCTTTGCTTTCAAGCTCACCTCCCTCTTCACCACAACAGACAGATATAGGGACCGCATAATGGTGGACGCAGCACCAATCCTCCTGTTGATCTCCAGCTCCAATCTTCCCTCACTCGTGAACAAGCCCCCAAGATACTTAAACTCCTCCACCTGATGAAGAAGAACTCCACCCACCCAGAGAGGGCAAACTTTTTCCGGTCGAGAACCATGGCCTCCGACTAAGTGGTGCTGACCCTCATTCCAGCCGCTTCACACTCAGCTGAAAACCGTTCCAATGCATGCTGGAGGTCCTGGCTCTATGAAGCCAACAGGACAACATCATCTGCAAAGAGCAGAGAGGAAATCCTGAGGTTCCCGAACCAGACCCCGTCTGGCCCCTGGATGTCCCAGAAAGAAATAGGATTACAGAATCGGAGATAAAAGGCAGCCTTGCTGGAGTCCAACATGCACCGAGAACAGGTCCGACTTACCGCCGGCTATGAGGACCAAGCTCCTGCTCCGGTCATACACCAGGCCTACTGCCCTCAGTGAGGCTCAGTGAGGTCAAATGCCTGCAGTGGGGCGGCTGTGGTGCAGCGGTAGGGCAGTCAGCCTCTCATCGGAAGATTGCAGGTTTAAATCCCCCCTTGCTCACCCATGTGTCCTTAGGCAAGAAACTCAACCCCACATTGCCTCTGATGGAAGGTTGTCGCCAGTGTTCGGCAGCGGAGCCTCCATCAGTGTGTGAATGTGTGTGTGAATGGGTGAAAGGGAGTGAGATCATAGCCCTAGCTGTGCGTAGAGATGAGCCTAACTATATCCAGCCGGTATCTCTCAACCTCCTGCACAAGCTCAGCCGCTTTCTCTACCAGAGAGATGACATTCCAACTCCTAAAAAACCATTTCATGACTGGAATTTAGCTGCTGAGGCTTTTCCTTTAACCTGCCACCCAAACCACAATGCACGGGCCCGTTTTGAGTTGTTCCGTTGGTAGAAGATCCCTTGATCTGGGGCCTGTAGAAAAAGCCTGGAGCCCCAATCGTAGACTCCGGTGCCGCCAGTTCAGGTGACGTAAATGGAACTGGACTGTCATTACTCATGAAGAGGGCTCTGAAATGCTGTTAGTCTGTCTCAACCTCGTCGGGGTCCTAGGACCCTACAGGGGCATTAGCCCGGACAGCTTCACTTCTGGAATCGCTTGAGCTCTCAAACCACTCCACTGCATTAAGATGATTCACGGAGAGAGATTTCATGTGTGAAATTCACGCTGAAAGAGCAAAAAAACATTCCCACTTTTCAAAACGTGCAGTGCACACTTTCATGGTCCTCTCTTCAGCCCAGCACAACCATTTTCTTTGTCTGTAGTTGAACACTGGTCAATGAAAGTGACCAAGAGACGATGTCAAAACATGTTTGTGTTTTCTTCTCAAATAGAATGAAAAAAGAAGATTGTTTTTTTTTGGTTATCTATTAGACAAAAGGCTGATTTTACATTTGCTGTTGATGCTTCAGTCATAGAAACATCTAGAAGAATGTATCCTTCGCCACATGAGCCTATTTTTGATCACATGTGATATCTCATCTGTTTTTGTTGTGTTGAAAAAATACCAACATACTAACAACAAAAGATTTTCATATAAATTCATTCCAAAATGATCCTGGAAGCTTTGACAGAGTCTGTAAGTGTGGAGTCCACTGGGCAGCCAAACGTTCCACCAGGGCAATGTAAACCTCTGTGACCTTTGACCTCCTCTGCCTCTAAGCTGCTATAGGGTTGAGCTTTCATTTCCTGCCTTGCAGATCATAGACATGAAAGGTTGGGTGCTGCTCGGGGCAGACAGGCAGGAGGTTGTTGTGAACGAGTATCCGGATCAGGACCTCGTGGAGGCTGACCTGAGTGATGTTCCTGATGTCTACCAGAACCTGTACTGGCATGCACCCAGCGCTTATTTAGGAGACAAGGTAACGAAGGGAAGAAATCAGTGCTGAACTGGAGAAATGGACAGTTGTTTTATGGAGAATCCAGTGTTTGTGTTTTCTACCAAACTGAACCTTTCTTTCCTTTGACTGCTGATTGTTTTTAACATTTGCATAGTTTCCCCTGAAAATTGCGGCTAACTTTCAATGCAATTTCTGCATTGAGTAGATAGAGCTGTTCCTTATGCTTGTCATTAATCATTAATCTCCTTTGAAGCAAAGAAACTTTTCATTTAATCTTCATTTGTTCTGCTGTGGTTTTGTTTTCTGTAAAGAGAAGGCATCCGTGCATCTGCTGTGATAATACTGAACCAATGAGAAGAGAAGAGACACATACATTCATCTGAAGAACGAAAAGAAACTGAAGCTGCTTCTGTGATTCTCCAGGTCTCATCTTATGGAGGTCTTCTGAGTTATCGCCTTCACACTCAGACAATGAGAGGAGACTCACTGTCTCTGCCTCCGGAAGCATCCAGGCCTGACGTCATCCTGAAGGTGCAGCTCTCACACACACACTCTCAGGCATGCGAACACACATTCATATGTAGACACACTCTTATGCATACACACCTGTGTACCCAAGTGTTCCTGGAAAAAAACAATAAATTTTGCTGTTATACAAAAATCCAGGATGGTCAAATGAACAACATTTGGGTCAAAGCCAAAGCTTCTCAAGTAATTTCTGCATAAACACACTGACCTTCCAAACCATCAGACCTGTTTCTCACAGCCTCCCATGTTTGAGCCTCCTCTTTTTCATAAAGAAGTGTCCAACAACAGCACATGAAAGTGGGGCGCGTGTTTGTTCTGCAGGGCAACCAGATGACCCTGGTGTTCATGCACAGGGAGTACTCCGCACCCGAGGTTCCTCATGAGGGAAAAGTTCGCATCATTGAGGTAACGTTATTTCCAGGATTAGTGCAAAGCATCAGCTCAGAAAATGAATGTAAGAAAATGTGTTTTTAGTAAGGAGATTCTGCAAAACAATGACAATTTTTGCTAACGCATAAGATTCTTAATAATCTGGTTAGAAGACATTAACAAACATTAGTTATGTGTTTATAATCCTTAGTATTACATTCTTGAGACATTAACATTTATAAATGTCTTAAAAGTGTTGCTTTATATGGTGTTTATTAAGACATGTATTAGCAGTTGTAAAATTTTTAATAAGACATTTATACAACTCTTATTAGCATTTGTAGATGTCTTACTAATATGTGTTAATAAAGGACTTCTAAGCAAATAATTAACAGAATAACTTCATTTTGCTGCCTCGTAATCTATAGTTTAGTATTTTTCTTGCCACAAAGAATACAAAGTGTGTAGGATACCAAAAAAGGAATCCAGAACAGATTTTATTAACTCATGTAAAGCATTAGTAAGACATCGACTAATGAATGACGTATAAATGTTCTCTAAAAGCTTAGAAGCACTGGACTGATCCTTGTTAATGTTTTCTAACTAGATTAATAATGAAGTTCAACTTTTTGCTCAGCTAGAATGTGTGGTTGGTTATTAGCGGCCTCAGTGGTCTTGAACCATCGACCGAACCGCAGCTCTTGCTGTGCTGTGAACCCTTCTGCTGTGGATCTGGACCCCATGGAAGAGCGGCTTCATTTTCTGCCCACAGGGAAGTTTCCGGCATTCTAGGACTGGAAACTCTGTGTCTCGGGAGGAGCTGATGATGGTGCTGGTACGGCTGGAGTCCCTGCAGATCCGAGCGCTCCACTCTCAGTCAGCACACTCCGTGTCACTGCGTGGCGTCGTGCTGGAAGCTGCAGAGAGCGTGCCAAACGGACTCCACGCCAACAACGTGGAAATCTGCATGTGTCCAGCCAACTACCGCGGAGATTCTTGTCAGGTGGGGGCTGCACCCTGGTGTCACCTACACGCTACAGCACCTGAAACTGTTGCCTCATGGTTCCGCTCTGAAAAGCTCGCATCAATATTTTGTTTCATGTTTACAGAAATGTGCTCCTGGTTACTACAGAGACACCATCGGCCTGTTTATGGGTAAATGTGTTCCCTGTAACTGTAACGGGCATTCAGACCAGTGCTTAGACGGGTCAGGGGTCTGCTTGGTGAGGATCCTTTAGCTAAAACTTCAAGTCATTGTAGAAATTGAACGGAAATGTAACTAAATCTACCTTTTTATTGTTGTTACTCAGGACTGTCAGCATAACACCGCTGGGAACCAGTGCGAGAAATGCAGGGGAGGGTTTCTGGGGAACAACAGTCTCGATGGGCAGGCAGTGGCGTGCTCCAGCTGTCCCTGCCCTCTGAGGGCTCCGTCCAACAAGTAAATATTAACATTTACTTAATCCCTCCAGAAAATTCTGTCTTTTTACAATGTATTGTGATCTGCTTGAGTTTGCTCCTTAATTTCATGACGTGTGTGTAGCTTTGCAGAGCGCTGTGTGAAAGGCAGCGACTCGCCCCAGTGTCTGTGCATGCCTGGTTACGCTGGACCCAGATGTGAAAGGTGAACCTGCTTGAGTCTTCACACAATTTTCAAATGTCTCTATAAATGTAAAAGTAGTGTCTGTCTTTAAAAAGGTTGTAATAATCAGAGAAAAAGATACTTGTTACAAGAGATGTGTGTGAAACATCACCCGCACATACGAGTTACAAGAACAATTCCTTTGCTTCTCGGTGAATCAGCCAATCAGGAGCCTTTCACTCTCTCCCAATCGGCGCACTACTTTGACTAGCTGATCAGACGCATGATATTCTCGCCAGGAGGGAAAAACTGTTTATTCACACATAGGAGAGAGGAATGAACTGTTCTAACAGTAAACCAGTCTGACAACAGATTCCATTTTATTGATAAAGCCCAACATTACAACACAGTTACCTCAATGGGCTTCACACCAGTATTTACACAAAAGAACATAAAGTCAGTCATAAAAGTATAAACAATAGCTGGTTGCTAAACTTAACTAAACAGACTAAGCTAAACTAACATACCTGCCCTAAGACCCTTCTTCTTAATGAGGAAAAACTCATAAAACAAACCCTATTCTGGGGGAACACATAGGAAACCTCAGGGATGTCCAGATGAAGGAGGGATCCCCTCCCAGGAAAGACGGGCGATGTGCTGGAACTGTTAAAGAAGAATTAGCTTCTCTAACTCTACAACTGCATGTTTGAATCCATTACTATCATTGTACTCGGATACCTGACAGGATAAAAATCTCAACAAAAATAACAGAGTTTTAACTGAAATAAATTTAACCAAAACCACAAATACAGTATTTAAAAGAATTGTTTGGATTTTTCTTTAAAGCCTAAGAGCCTCTCTGGAGGTAAATAAAGAGCCACATGTGGCTCCAGAGCGTCAGGTTGCAGACTCCTGGTGTAGAATGAAGAAACTTTTGTCTTCATGATAGACTGGTCAAAGCAGCGCACTGACTGGGTAACAGTCAAAGGCTGCTGATTGGCTGATATATTGAAAGTAAGAAATTGTATTTGTCACTTGAGCTTTGTCCTTGTAAATGACTGCGTGTGCTCGAATGTGCGTGTGACGTCTCTCACACCGTCAGAGCATTTTTACGGAAGCACCATTTTTTCTTCAGTTACAGACGCACAAATCTCTTATGGAACCTTTTAATGGACAGACAATACTTTAGCAACAAATCGAGCTTCATGGGTTTATCTCTGTTCTAACACTTCACTTTGGACCTCGTAACAGGTGTGCTCCTGGATTCTATGGCAACCCGATGGTTCTTGGTAGCAGCTGTCAGCCCTGCGACTGTAACGGCAACAGCGACCCGAACATGCTGTTCATTGACTGTCACTCGCAGACTGGAAAGTGTCTGAGCTGCATGCACAACACCGCAGGAGACCACTGCCATCTTTGTGCTCCAGGGTTTTATGGAGATGCCATCAGCGCCAAGAACTGCACCAGTCAGTCCACAGCACGTCCAGAATCTGTCACTGCATTACAGTCTGGATCTCACTCATGTGTAACAGTTTTCAAACTGAAAGTATGTAGAAACTAAACAAGTAGATGTGCAGGAACCATGGAGCTCCTAAAATCTCAGTGATCCTACCAGCTGCATTATGAAGTAACTGCTGTCAGCTCAGTGGTGCTGGAGGATTTTAGCTTTGGAGAATCAGTGCATGTTTGTTCCACGAGCTGGACTCCATGCAGGCTTAGAGAAGGACACCATAGAAATGTTTCCTCGCTGTATCGCGAGTTCAGCCTTTTCAGTGTCACTGTTTTTCAGTGCACTTTGCGTGCTTTTTTTAATTGTGTCCTATGTTCCAAGTCCTGATTGGCTGTTGACCTTGTCAGTCAATATGTTTCATACTGTGCCTGCTGCACAGAATGCATTAAATTTTCCACATTTACATGAATCTTCAACCGCAATCAGGCCTTTGGCCTCATTCTATAATCCTAGATTAATTTTTCTACAAAGGTTTGAAATTTGAGAGAGAAAGGTGTGAAAATGTTGATGTCTGTCTGAGAAAAGTGGATAAAGTCGGCGTATAAAGGAATGAAGAGTTTTACAGCCTTAAAACATCTGCAATTCGACCTCACGGATGGCATCTATCTTGGATTATTTTTAGAACATTTCGGATGCCAGTCACCTTCAGGTAACAAAGCAAACACTTTAGCTGTGGAGCAGCATCCAGCTCACCCTCAGGCAAAACCTAACAGTTATCATTTTCATTCAAACAAAATGTTGGTCAGAGTGAGCACAAGAGGGCGGGCCCAACGCAGGAGGCGGGGTATTCAGCACCTCCCTTTTGTGTGTTGCAGAGTGTGACTGTTCTCCCTGTGGAACCAAGTCGTGTGACCCCCACACCGGGCAGTGCCACTGCAGACCTGGAGTGACCGGAGCTCGCTGTGAGCGCTGTGAGGTACATGCAGCCCTCACCTCTGCCCCTTCGTCAGCTTAGATGTTGATGATCACAGACTGTGTCCTGGAGAACTCCGCCTCACCCTCTGAACATTTTTTGCACTGATGTTAGACGAGGTGAAGTTTATGTGCCCCTGATGATTAAATCAGAATTGGTAGTTTCTCCAAGTGGAGAACATTGCTGATTTTTTCCTCCTAATTCACCAAAAACTGCATTGAAAAAGAATATAAATCCAAACTAACAGATCTTCTAGAACAGAAGCCTGCCCCTGTGGCAGTGGAAGGTAAACGATTCATTCTTCACACTCAGTCACCAGTCAGCACAGTGGAGAGCATGCTGGGATAGCGCTTGAAGTCTAGCCTATTATGACTCACAAATGTTTTCCAGTTTTGAACTTTTTGAGCCTCCTTCAGAGAACAGAAATGACTTTGGTGATTGTGTCTTTTTCAGGACGGGATGTTTGGCTTTGACTCCTGCTCGGGCTGCAGTCAGTGCGACTGCGACGCATCCGCTGCTCTTGTTCAGCCCTGCCACCCTCAGAGCGGTCAGTGTGCCTGTCAGCCTGGAGTCAACGGACCAAACTGCAGACAGTGTGCTCCGGGGTTCTGGGACTATGGAGCCAACGGATGCAAGAGTGAGTATGAAGGAGCTGGAAGAGTTGAGGAAAATCCGTCCTCTCCACAAACTCCTACATGTGTTGAAGTACTTCTTCTTTTAGTTGCTCTTATTAATAAAAATGCCTGTTTTTTGTCAAAGCTTACACTATTGGTTGGAAGGTTTTTAAACTGCAACAGTACTTTGTAATGATGATGCATTTTAGAGAAGTTGACTGATGAAGCACAGAATTGTTGCTTTCTAGGATGATTTTCCCAGAGGTCTTCAGCCCCTGTGACTTACTGTCTGCAGAAACTGCTTTAGAGCTTCATAATCCCAGCTGTTTTCATGAAGGAGCTTTGCTGCAGACCAGCCACAATCACAGCAGCAGAGCTGTCACTCAGTCTGTGGGAAAGGCAAAAATCAGCAAAGATCTGCGTCAGCTGAGCTCAAAGTGCAAGAAAGAAGTGAAGCATTTTAACGGTTACTACAGGATGTTTAGATCAACTTTCAACTGGACACCACTTTGAAAGCATGTTGGCCGTTTTGAACGGTTTCGTTTGTATTCGAACTGAGAGGAAACTGTTGCTCCACGGCTCTCACTGTCTGTAGTTCCTCCAGAGAAATCCGATCATTTCTTTTGTAGCCTCTGATCCCCACAAACCTTCTGAAGCAGGATATTAGCCCTTTAATGTCTTTCCAGAGTGTGACTGCAGGGGCCACTGTGACCCCCGGACTGGGGAGTGCCACTGTCCCAATGGCATGACAGGAAAACAATGCGACAAATGCATTCATAAAGACAGTGTCCCTGTGGAGGACCAGCATGGGATCCATTGTGAAAGTAAGGGAAACACAAGCACACTTACACGCGGTCACTGGTTGACAGCAAGAGGATGAATTCAAATGTGATGGTTGAGGATCACAGTAGGAAATGTGTGTGTTTGCCTTTCCAGAGTGTGACAGCTGTGTCCTTGTCCTGCTGGAGGATCTGGACAATCTGGAGAAGAACTTAACCTCAGCTGAAAACCAGCTGCAGAGTCTGAATGCCAGCTCCATGGCCTGGGCTCAGCTGGACAACCTCAACAGAACCATAGAGGACGCTGCTGTGAGTCCATGCAAACTATTTAAAGTTGTTCCTCTTAGATCAGTCTTTAGTAGAAAAGGAGCATTGAAGATGAGAACACCAGTCTGGAAAATGCATAAAGTTGAATTATTTTTTTCTACTTTTTACCTTTTAAACACTTCAAATGAAACAAACAAAACAATAGACGACTTTAACAGATAATAATAATAATAATAAAAATGTATTGGATTTTTCTGCATTTTTCAGAGGCTCACAGCTCCTTACAGTGTATATCTGTTATTCAGTCATGCGTGGTGATGGTAAGCTGCGGATGCAGCCACAGCCTCCCTGAGGCAGACTGACAGAGGCGTAGCTGCCAGTACATGGCTATGGCCCCTCTGACCATCACCAGGACATTCATACACGTTCATACACCAGTGCAGCCACGTGCGGTGGGTGAAGTGTCTATGCAATAATAAGAAACACTGTAAGGTTGAGAGTCAGCAAGAAAACACACAGCAGGGAGCACGTCTCTGATGTGACAGAAGTTTACAGAGCCGATTGTAGTGGTTTTTCTGTCTGTAAACCAAGGTCCAAGTCAAATCATGAATCACAAACAGAAGCGTCATACTGGATTGGTTAACAGCAATCAGGTTAACAGGTGCTGTTGACCTACAACCTGCCGGTAAGAATGTGACCACTCTGGTGGAAGAAGGACAGGAGGCATGTTTGTAGACAGAGAAAGGACAGAAGTCTGAGGACTCGCACCTTGTAGAAATGTAGAGACTTTGACAGGAAAACTAGACATTTGGTCAACATGATGGAAAAATGAGAAAGGTGGATCCTCTGAGGGTTTGAGCTGTCGTACTGCTTTGGTCCGCATGTTAGCCTCACTGATGGAGGTCCGTCCTAAAGTGCAGCTGACCTCCACAGAGCCTGAATGATCCTTCCTTCCCTACCTTTCAGCGCTCGATGGAGAACTTCAACAGCACTCTGGAGGCCGGCTGGAGCCGGGCGGATGTTCTTCAAGGCGACATCACCAGCATGACAGGTGATATTGATGAACTTCAACATAAGGTGAGACATCACTGTTCAATGATTTTCTGCTTCAGCAGCTTCTTTACGTTTGCTTGTTTTAAACACAGACTTTAAAAATGTTGTAAACGGTTGTATTTTGGACCTCTTTTACTTTAAAGGGTGTACTAAACCAGTATAAGCAACACACAATAACTGGCACAGTTACTGGCTGTATTCAGCTACTATTTGCATCATTTATTCAAGAGATGCTCGATAATATTTGCACAATATCAGTATCAGAACACACCAAGTACACCAAAAAGCTACTGTCAACATGGAAACAGATGAAGATTTTTAACAGTAAATCTTACCAACATAGTTTATCTTGAGTGTAGAACCGCATCAGTGCCCCCATTCAGCAAACATTCTGTTACCAAAACCAGCAGGGATGCATCACTGGGACTCTGACAAAAGCAGTTTATCAGAGCTGGAATTAAGGCAGCTCTATAACAAATTAAAGTTAAAATGTATTGATTACTGGTGTTTACACAAACCGTTTGGGATCATGTGAATATCAGAGATCTGTAAAAGTCCCATTGCATTTATTCTACACATCAGTGGGTGGGTCCTGTTCTGTCAAACAGTTTCTGTTTTAATGTCTTAATCAAACATGTTCAAACTGTTACTCAGGACTTAAGTTGCTTCTTCAACGGTTACTTTATTAAGTGATGTTTTAGATGGCCAATTATTACTAATATTTGAAGAGTATTGTGTTGAAGTATTGGGGGAAAGAGTCCCTCATCAAAGCAACAGTTTGGATTCTTTGCCCACTTTCACCAAAGTCCTGTGTAAATATGAAACACCAGTTTTGTTTGGGCATAGAAATGGAGCCATGAAGGAAGCGCCGCGGTTTTGCTTGCAGGTGGAGGTTCTTGGAGTTGTCTGATGTGTAAGGCTGTGTATTCAGACTGGACACATTTGGTTCTCTTAAAGTGAACCACAGTTTGTTCCCCATCATAATCTGGAACAAATTTTCAGTCTGAAAACACCCAAGCGGTTTCTGGTCCAGAACCAGGAACCGTTTTCTGACCCACCTTTCAAGGTGTTTGTTTCCAATCAGACTGAGCTCCGGTTCGCTCTGAGATTCCTCAGCCTTCATGCTCAAAGTGAAACAACTGGACCAAAATGGCCACTGTAGCTGAGCTTAACAGGATTTAACAGAGTAGGAAGGAAGTAACAGATGAGCTGCGGGGAAACGTGAAGCAATGATGACACACAGCAACTCCTCAGAATGTGGTGTGATGAATGCAGGCTCATTAAAAACAACTTTTAACCCGACACACAGATGCACTTCTCACTGTTTTCCTAAAAATCTCTCTGTCATAAACGGTTATCAGTGAACCTTCTTAGCCGTCGTCTCGGCAGTAACCGCCATTCAGCAGGCCTCATCCGTACCAAAGCAGCAGGAAAAAGGGTTGCACCTGACGTTGACACAGACGTTCAGAATTAATCAGCCAAATCTAAAGTTGGAATCAGTGAATGATCCCGACAAGGATTGCAAAGCGCAGGATTTTTTCCGGTCGTTGTCTTGCCCCGCCCTCGTAATTCCTGACCAATGACTGCAGAGATCTTTGGTCACATGGTTTTGTTTACAAGCTTTGGTTTGAAACAGAACGGTTGAAGGTAGTTTGAATACAGACTAAGCTAAAGGTTCAGGACTCGATCCGAACCAAATGAAGCGGACTTTTCCGGTCTGAATACACCCTACGTTTCTGAGAACATGAAATAATCAGCAGTCGCAGGGGGAACAGCAGATTTCATTGGAGAGCTTAGGTGTCATTTCTGTTCAGATGAAGCAGCATGTGACTGTGAAGAGGAAAACTCCCTTTAAATGGAAGAATACAGATTTCAGGACCAGATTTCCAAACCAAAACTCAAGTTTGATTCCAAACAAAGGGCTCTGTGTGGACAGGTGTGTTGTCAGGTAGAATGTACTTGACATACGATGGAGCTTCTGCTTTCATTGTAATGTTGCTCATAAAATAACATTTCTCTGCATGACTGTCAACAAAGAGAAGCTCTGGTGAAATCAGGTCACCGACATCCATCCGAACTGTGAGAGCATTTCAGGCCTGTGCCTGCTGGGGGGCAGGAGGGTTTTGACAGATGTGGTGTTGTGTTCTCAGGCGGGGGTGATGACAGGCCGGGTCGGGGAGCTGCACAATAGTACCAGTAACACCCACCAGCAGGCAGAAAATCTGCTTTCCTTTGTCAACAACATCAGCATGGACATACATGGTAAGATTGTTATGGCAGCCTGTGAACAGTCGTGGTCAAAGCTATTTGACAGACAGTCTCTGGTCTAATGATGTGACAACGGGAGATGCTGGTTCAGTATCACTGCTTTTCATTCCTTGTGAAGAGATGGAATGAATTTCTATAGACATGACAGTTTTGCTTTAGTCTCTGACAGGGCTTCCATTTTCCACAGAAATCCTGCTGATGGCAAACCGCTCTCTGAATGAAAGTGATGCGGATCAGGACAGCGATGATCGGGAGAAGAAGATGCGGGAGGTGCAGGCCATGCTGCGGGAAATGAGGGACAGATCCTGTGTGAGTCCGAGGAAACTGGCTGACAGGGAGAAGGCTCAAGCAGAGAAATGTGAGTTTGTTCAAACACATCCTCCACATCCTCCACCTATAACACAGAGTCTGTGTTGCCATATATTGACCAGTGGTGTGATGACCACCTCGTGATCCACTACTAGAAGGTCCTGTCTGTGCAAATGTGTGTGCGTGACATAAAACTGGGAATTTAGTGAAGCCCCACTGTCCTCACACTGTCCTCAGTCCTGCAGCAAAGAAAACGAAACCGATAGAAAATGAGCCGTGTGCAGACGCTCTCTCGTTTGTTGCCCCTTCAGTGTTGGAGCGTGTTATTCAAGAGTTGGCAAATCGTCTGGAAGAAAACAAGAATTTGTCCAAGTCGATCAGAGACCATCTAAGCCGTTTCCACAACGAGATGATGGAGCTCAGAGACTTGCTGAACAAGGCCGTCGACGACACTGCCAGAGCTGCAGAGCTCAACAACATAAACGAGAAGACACTGGAAGACGTCCATGTGAGTTCACAGGAGAACACAGGAGTTCTGTGGTGAAGCCCTGTAAACCATGTCGCTGTGCTTTTGTCAGAGGAAAGCCGAAGGCCTGCTGGAGAAGCAGAACGAGTTGAAGGATCAGCTGAGCATGGCTGTAGAGGATGTGACTCAAGTCAATAACATACCACCCATGCTGGAGGAGCTCAAAGAGGTGAGAGCAGATCTGGGCCAGCAGGAGCACTTTCATATTCAACTGATACAAGAAGAAGTTCAGGATGAGACGTCTTACAACAGTGTGACTTTTGCCTTTTCTTCAAGTTGCTCCAAAATGAATTGTGTAAAGTTTTCAGTTAACTACCTGCAGATTTCTTCATATGCAGCATCCCTGGTACGCTTTGTAGGCTACAATGTCTGTTTGAATTAGACTGTGATTGTTGTTTCACAGCTTTTAAAATCCAATATTGTAAAATAAAAGCAAAGAACATCAATTCTGCCAGGTTTATGAAGCTAGTAAACTGTATTTATGACACCTTGATGACTTTTACCCTGACAGACTTTGGTTTGAACGTGGCTAGAAAGTGCTGACCAGCAGTCAGGTGGTGCGTTTGATGGTTGTGGTTCTCCTTCTGAAGCTCTGTGCATGCATGCTTGTCAGGAGTACGAACGATTGGCAGCCCAGCTGGATGGCGCCCGCTTACCTCTTGCAAAGAAGGTGCAAAGTATTGCTCTGTGTAATTCCAAAATCCCCCTGGTGGAGGAGGCGGAGAAACACGCAGAGTTGCTTAATGCCTTGGCCATGAACCTGACCAGGTGAGACACCAAAGATCCACACATCTAAGATTCTTTCCAAGGC
This sequence comes from Oryzias celebensis, assembly GCA_014656515.1. NCBI lineage: Eukaryota > Metazoa > Chordata > Actinopteri > Beloniformes > Adrianichthyidae > Oryzias > Oryzias celebensis. Next base: position 27,190,515 of record BNCR01000007.1, on the reverse strand, counting down.
CAGTTAAGTCCTATTGTGTGTCACATACTGTGATAAAAAACGTTTTATGTCTTTAAAGTCCCACTCTAACTACATTTTAATTATCTGTCAAATTGTTCCTAGTTGTCTTTTAATTAGGATTATGCAGTTTTTAGCCAAAATCAAAAAGACTGTCATTTTTTAAGACAATTTCTTCAAAGAAGCGAAGGTTCATTAGAAATTCCCCTCTGATTTGTGGGTGGGACAACACTTTGTTTCCACTCTCTCCTGCTTGCTTACAGCCCCTCACTAGCCCAAGCTGACATTACAGTGCAACTATAATGGTGAGCAATACCGGAGCTATCCAGCCGTACAGTGTAGTGCCAGATGTCAGCTCAGACGAGGAACGTTAAGACGTACATGGATCTACTTGTCTCCAAGTGAATGCTTCAAAATTGGAGCCTTTGGCCCGCTTATGTCAGTTGCTGCGCCACAAACCCGAGCTTCCCACTGCAGCTTTTCATCCTGATCTAACACGATTTGAATAAAGCGATACTCAAACACTTTTAATTGTAAATCAACTGTCCTTTTTCATGAGAAGAATGCTGCAAGATTGTGTTAAAAAGACCGTTTTTATTGGGGTGGGTCTTTAAGCTATAACCTTAAATGACCTGCACGTCCCAAACAGAACGCCTGCTGCTGCATCCCACCTTCAGAGAGGCTGCAGCTGATGCAGTCGATGATACGTCGGCGTCTCGACTCTGTAGATTGCTGCAGTTGGGTGACTTTTTCACTGCTTGCTGTGCTGAAAAAGATGGATACAGGATTCATTTGATCCAAGATGATGACGATGAGCTCAAAAGTCCAGACCTGACCTGTAAAATGATAGACATTGTTTAGGGAAGAGTTCATAAACAATCTTCTACACACTTTTTGACTCAAAACTTTACACTGCACTTTACATGCTATTCTGCTGTGACAAGGTTCAGTCCTGTGAATGAGCAGATGACAGCACCATTAGGAGTTGTGATGATAACAGGATGGGGGGGTTCATAGCTGATTGTTGGTTTCTGAAAATTGCGGCTTCATGTTTTCACGTTTCACACACTTAATGCGTGGATGTTCACAGATAAAAACGTTTACAAAAGATAAACTCAGTGATGATATGTCCACAGTTTGGTTACAAAAACACAGGAGGATGGAATCACTGATGTAACAAAAATCTACAACAACATTGTCAACCGTGTGAAGGAGGCAGAGGAAGCTGCTGAGGCGGCACTGAGGGAGGCCAACAACACTTTGGAGGTATCAAACCCCTAACAATCAAAGAAATGTGACTCAGTGGTTAATAATGCTTTTCTCTGTGCTTTTAGAACATATATAACCTGACCCTCAGTGAGATGGCCAGCTCTCTAACCAACAAAAGCACAGAGCTGCACGATGAAGCACAGAAGCTGAGGGACAACCTGAACAACAGTAAACCTTTTGTTACATCTTCTCTTGTCCTCAGATCATCTCTGCTTGAATTCTTGTTGAAGCAAAACAGCTTTCTTCCAAACATTCTCTTCTTCAGGCAGCTGGACTCAAAAGGCTGATCAAACAGCCTTTTAAGTCCAGTTGGATCCTGCGATAGCTTAACCTTAAGCACTGACCGTGGTTTCCTCCTGAAGAATGAAACTTGTCTTTCTGCTGCAGCGCTGAAGCCTAAGCTGGAAGATGCTCAGAGGAGGCTGGAGATTTTCAAAACCAAACAAGCTGAGATGATGAAGGATTTGGAAGCAGCGCAGACGAACCTAAGCTTGAGCTCAAGTACATATTTCAAACACTTACCAAACACAAGTTCTCTTCTGCCTGAATCAGATCAAACATAAAGAGGAAAATGGCAGAGCAGGAAGAGGTCCTGCTAACTTTAGTCTTTAGGTTTTCATGTTTTCTATCCACAGATTTGACTCAGGAGATCGATGAAGTGAAGCGGATCGCAAGTTTGGCAAACAGCTCCGCAACCCAGGTCAACAATGCTCTGCAGCCCATTAAAAAGCAATTAGACGAGTGGCAGCAAGCATACGGAAACACCAACGTCACCAATGAGGAAATCAGAAACGCCATGATGGACGCCAACAACACAGGTAAGAGCCGGTCCAATGAAGAGAACAGCTTCACAAAGTCTTCTTTTGTCTGACTGGGTCAAAACTACCAAACATTTGATGAAAAGAATCCAGAGCTTTGGGGACACGTCTGCATCAAAACCAGACAGAGCTCCCACAGACTGGAACACCCCTGCTGTCTACACCCGTCACTTTGGAAATGTCTTCTGAAATGAAGCACCTGATGGGGCGTTCCTGTAGGACCATGCGGTTCCGGTTTCATGATTCATTGCTGTGATAGTGTTGTGACTCTGTCAACTGAAACTCATTTAGGAATTTCTTTACAAAGTCAAAGTTAGTGAGTCTTTATCAAACCTCTGCTGGAGAGTCTGCAGAAAGAGGACTCACTGACAAGCGTCATCACTCGACTAATCACTGATCACTTTCTCACTAGAGAAAAAAAGAAGAGTGTACAGCGTCAAGACATAATCTGCTGCTAAGTATGATCAAAACCCACAAACAGCATGAACACTGCTGCTCCAACAGCTTATTCAGGAAATGACCTTTTTATTTGAAATGTGCTAAACATTGAGGATATTTAGAGGATCTAAGTGTTGCTAAGAAACAAACTTGTGGATTTGAAACAAAACTACAAAAAAACTGAGACTTGAACAGACTGAAACATATCAAGAACATACAAAACCAGAGGATTCCACATAAAGCCATGCACAGAGGGAATGTTTAATAAACAACTACAATTCACATGGAAGAAAGACCACAGCAATGGAGACACTAAAGGCAAAACAGGATGCAGAAACCAGGACCAGGTTCCAAACCTGAGCTCATGGATCCTCACAGCTGAGGCCGCAGCTCAGACTCCGTCAGCACCTTTAACTCTTCTCTTTTGTCCTGTTTCTAATCCCACCTTGTTTTTAGAAGTACAGCAGCTGTACACAAATATGAGTGTAGTCTTTATTGTACATGCAGCCTCAAACATTTGGTCATGTTAAAGTCGCATCATTGATATTTTCAGGAAGGTGTGACAGACTTCTCTTGATGGTCATCCGATGCTCTGAGACCATCCTCAAACTTAGTCGCATTTTTCTTAAAGTGGTTTTCAAAGCTGGTTTTGATGAAGGAAAAGTTGAACAACCGATGAAATCTAAACCAGTTCCCATGTGGGTCTAAAACATGAGGCCCTTTTATCCACATACATTCTCAATAACAAAGATTTTCTGAACTGGAAGTTGTCACTGTGCTGTCCGAGGCGGTCTGATCCATTTGCAGTGTTTATTCACAGTTAGAGCGTGAGGGGTTGGTCAGAGAGGCAGTGGTCAGGCAGGCTTGGGTCAGAGACGACATGGACTTGTCAGAGGCTGAAGCAGACTGTGGTCAAGGACAGGCAGGAGTCAAGGCAGGGGTTTGGGAGAGGATCAGGATCAGGATCAGGATCATAACAAAGAGGTTGCAGGACCGAATGCTCATAATTCTCAAGGCAAACATTATTTCTCGCTGAGCAGAGCTAGGAGCTCTGACTAAATAGTATGGAGGGTGAATGGTGATGAGTCACAGCTGTGGGACTCCTGGGAGTGGCTGCAGGGGTTGCTGGGTATTGTAGTGAGGTGAAGCAGGAAGTGGTCAGAACTCTGTGTGTGCAGGCCACCAGAGGAGGAGACAGAGGGCAGCCTCCTGACAGTCTGTTTGTGGCGCAGAAGACAGCAAATATAAACTAAGATAACGAAATGTTTTTTTAAGACCTGAATGCAGCAAACACAAGCCAGATCCAACTGCCATCAGTGATTCTGTACTAAGGATGGTGAGGAGAAACTTCTTCTTCCTCCTGTTTTTGTCTTTAACACTTTAATTTTTGCTTTTTTTCATTTATAAGTTAAACATATTGAACTGCAGAAAGAAAAAAAGGCACATCTCAATCAGCAATCCAGAAAGATTTTTTGCTTATTTGTCTTCTATGTTCATGACAAAAGAACCTTGTTGATGTGAAGTGAGCTACAGCACACCGCGCTGGATGCCTTTGTTGACCAAAAGAAAAATCTTGTACAAACAAACAATGTTTCAATTCCCATGTTTCTTACAGCTGCTTAAATGAAGTCTTTAAATCTCTGCAGTGCAAAAGCTGGATGAAACCATTCCCACCCTCCTGAGAAAGCTGGATGAGCTGCAGAATCACTCGGCCCAAATGCCCAACATCTCTGAGAACATCAGCCGCATCCGGCAGCTCATCCAAGAGGCACGCAGCGCTGCCAGCAAGGTCGAGCGTCCTGCACCGTTTTCAGGATAAAGCACACTCTGCTGTCAATGAATGAGTTCTCCTCATCACTTCTGTTGACCAATGTGCAGATCACGGTGCCCATGAAGTTTCACGGTTCCTCTGCCGTTCTGGTTCGAAACCCCTCCAACCTGGCTGATCTGGCGGCTTACACCTCCTTGAAGTTATACATCACCCTACCAAAAGAACTTAAGACTAGGCGGGCAGATGAAGCCACCAGTCAGTTTGTCTTTTACCTCGGGAACAAAGATGTAAGCTTCACAACTTCCTTTGCATAAGATTCAGTATTTGAACAAATGCAAGAGAGTTTATTGCTCAATGAGCGACAAGCTCATTCCTGTCTTTGCGGCTTCCCTCACTTTGTGCTGTCTGTGAAACCATTGCAGTCCAGGAAGGAGTTTCTTGGTATGACTCTGGAGGGAAAGCGACTGCGCTGGCACTTTAATGTTGGAGGGGAAACTGCTGACGTGCTGATGACTGAGGACATCAGTACGGAAGGACAGTATAAAGCTGTTGTCATGGAAAGGTAAAGCAGCAAACAAATGAAAGCCTAAAGTGAAGAAATGAATCCTGTATTCAATCCAACAGTCTGAGTCTCCACATTTTTTGGTCAGTCTTTGTTTTTTGTGTTTGTTTTGAGCAGCAGGATTCTCTCTCAGCCTCCAGAGCTGACCTGTGATCTTGTGTAGTCGTGATGTTTTGTCCTCAGAGCTGTTTTCAGATCGTATCTCAGAAGCAGTCTGTTTCTACTGACGTTTCATCTGTGTGTCTGTGTGAGCGCAGGATCCTCCAGTTCGGTCAGATGTCCATGTCTTCAAAATTCAACTTGAATGATCAGCAAACCACCAAAGTCAAGGTGGACGCTAAAGGTGACGAGGGTCTGCTAAACCTGTTAACCAATGACACTGTCTTCTATGTAGGCGGATACCCAGATACGTTCAAGGTGAGCAGCAGAAAGCTGTTGGTGTGGGGGGGGTTCTTTTCATTCTTTTGGTTTGTGTTTTCTGCATCGTCAGATTTAACTGAATGTAAAGACCTTTCTCAGTGAATACGAAATTCTCTGCAATGATGGAATGTTGTTCAAGCTGGAAGACAACAGCTTATAATTCCTGTCACAGCTGGCTTTCAACCATCAACCCCTGCTGTCCTCATGAAAGCTGTGCTTTTATTGGACCACCAAAAGTAACGTGTTGCTGTACATGGCAAGAAAATTCAAATGTAATTGCCTATTGGGTCAGTGCCTACCCTTGTAGCTTCAAACTCACAGTCTGGTCGTGCCAGAGACTCTAAAAATGGGACCCTATACTTTTGGGTCCCTACAGCACTCAGCATTTAAAGGAGGAGTTCCCAAATCCAGGCCTCCACCAGAGGTGTGTTCAGTGAAGTGAACATTTGCGAGCATTCGCGACTGTTTGCAAACACTTGCGTTGATCAGTGAACATCCTCGGGAGGTGGTACGCCTCACGAACACAGGTCTCAAACATGGCGGACATGGTCATCGTTGTAGTTTGTTTTGGTCGCCATGCTTTTTTAGATGTGCAGAAGTTTGTGCCGCGCATGGGCGTAGACATCGTTCAGCCCGCTTAGCTAACGTTTGCTTCCACTGAACACGCCTCAGCTGATGCGTTTCTTATGCCGTAGTCCCATCAGGCCTTTCAGGTGGATACGAGCTGTCAAAAATGGTCAGACCTGTATGGGCCTGCAGGTGGATTGCACCAAATTTTAAGGTCAGAGACAACCCGGCGAGTTAAAATGTTCATACGTCATTTTTCAGCAGAGGGTTGCAGGCCTCAGAATCACACACAGACACACACACACAGACTCACACACACGCAGACACACACACACACACACACTCACACACACACGTGACTTTGCAGCTTTTAAAAAGCTCACATCCTGTAGTTTGAGAAACAAAGCATGTTCTGCTTAAAGGCTGTCCTGAACACCAGTTCAGAATAGAACAGTTTCATAAATTTAAGCACCATGCTGTTTTTTGTCTTTCAGCCGCCTCCTCCGCTTAATGTCTCATCCAACTTTAAGGGCTGCATTGAGCTGGACACTCTTAATGAGGAAATTCTCAGTCTGTATAACTTTGAAAAAACATTTTCGTTGAACACCACCGCAAATCAACCGTGTGGCAGGTCAGTACACATTACTGCTCAGAATTCCACACTGTCCCTGCTGTGTGAAAGCTCATCTGGTTATTCTGGCTCAAAATAGGTCTAAGGCAGGGCAGAATGAGGCCTGGGAGACTGACGGCACGTATTTTGATGGGACAGGCTTTGCAGAAGTCATATTGCAAAGTGGTGTGCTGTCAAGAGGAGATAGGTTGGAGCAGGAGGTCAAAGTGGTCTCTCGCGACGGGATCCTGATCCTGCTGCAAAATGGGGTAAAGCCTTTCACCGTGCAGCCAGATCCCACATGAGCACTAGTGCAACACACATCACCACTTACAGTTCACTTTGACTGCAGCATGATGCAGAAATTCTGTGCAGGTTTTCCTGCATTATTTTGTGAGGCACATAGTACTGAGGAAAGTTTGCTTTACTTTTTTGAATGCCATTGCTTACAAAATAGCAGAATAAAGCTAAGATATTGACATTGACAGTATTGACAGTATGCTTAAAATCTCACTCACTTATGTAGTCAAAAGCAAATGAAGTTGAGCTTTGGTGTTTACTGTCCTCATTCTCTCCTCCTGCAGACTCGCTTCTTTTGCTTGGCAGTGGTTCAAGGAAAGTTCAAAGTCTTCTATGATTTTAACGGTGAACTGAAGGAGCCAGTTTCCATAAACCCAGGTCATCTGGCAGTTAGTGATGCTAGGCCCAGAAGTGTGAGTTTTCTGCATCTTAACGGCTCACTTTAAAGCAGATGTTCTGGTCTAGCTAATGAGGATTTTATCACTGCCTGTTGTCACTGTAAAGATCTGGTTTTTCTACATTCATTTCTAATCTTCTTTTGTTAAGGTTGACGTGATCCTTCTGGCTTCGGACTTTGTGGTGAGAAGCAGTTACAACGTCATCTACATGGAAAAAGCTGCCCCACCGCAGTTTGGTAACAAATACTATCTGGGTGGAGTCCCAGAGAACATGATGCCTGAGAGGTGTGCAGTCTTCTTTTCTCATTGATTCCTGCCTTTAAAGAAAAAAATCGTAAACTACATTTTTAGGACATCAAATGTAAGTTGCAGGAGTGTACAAATTCAAAGGAACTGCCACAAAAACCACTGACAGATTTGGGTATTTGAACAAATACCTGGAGAGAGTGAGTTAGACAAGTCTGGTGCTGCTGGATTGGCAAGAATGGATGCAAGGAAAGTAGGGTGACCTGATTTCTGATCCTGTGATCGGACGCGATCGCTTTGTATCAGAATCAATTAGAATCTGATGTTATATCCTGATCAGGGATTGGATATGTATTTAATTATTATTGTTATGATCAGTGCAATATATCTCAAGGATTTTACTCCAGATAAATTCTCTACTGGAAAGAAGGAATCAGGAAGTGCAGCAGCATACAGCAGAAGGTTGAGCAGGAGACACACAAGGACAGTTCACTAAAGCTAATCACAGACTCACACTTCCAGGGTCAATAACCCTTTTAATTAACAGTTAAAACTGATAGCAAATGTATATTTCCTAACTCAAACAATGATCTTCAAGGACATTTTAAAAGAGAAGAGAACAGGTTTTAGATTCTTTTCTGTGGGAATTGCTCTCCTGCTGCCGACAGAGAGACGGCAGTGAGACGGCTGTTTACAGGCTGTTTACAGGCTGTCTACAGGCTGTCCACAGGCTGTCCACAGGCTGTTTACAGGCTGTCCACAGGCTGTCCACAGGCTGTTTACAGGCTGTCTGCAGGCCGTCTACAGGCTGTCTACAGGCTGTTTAGAGACTGTCTACAGGCTGTCTACAGGCTGTTTAGAGACTGTCTACAGGCTGTCTACAGGCTGTCTACAGGCTGTCTACAGGCTGTCTACAGGCTGTTTACAGGCTGTTTACAGGCTGTCTACAGGCTGTCTAGAGACTGTCTACAGGCTGTTTAGAGACTGTCCACAGGCTGTCTACTGGCTGTCTACAGGCTGTCTACAGGCTGTCTACTGGCTGTCTACTGGCTGTCTACTGGCTGTCTACAGGCTGTCTACAGGCTGTTTACAGGCTGTCTACAGGCTGTCTAGAGACTGTCTACAGGCTGTTTAGAGACTGTCCACAGGCTGTCCACAGGCTGTCCACAGGCTGTCTACTGGCTGTTTACAGGCTGTCTACAGGCTGTTTAGAGACTGTCCACAGGCTGTCTAGAGACTGTCCACAGGCTGTCCACAGGCTGTCTACTGGCTGTCTACAGGCTGTCTACAGGCTGTCCATAGGCTGTTTACAGGCTGTCTGCAGGCCGTCTAGAGACTGTCTACAGGCTGTTTACAGGCTGTCCACAGGCTGTCTACAGGCTGTCCACAGGCTGTCCACAGGCTGTCTACAGGCTGTCCACAGGCTGTCTACAGGCTGTCTACAGGCTGTTTACAGGCTGTTTACAGGCTGTCTGCAGGCCGTCTAGAGACTGTCTACAGGCTGTTTAGAGACTGTCTACAGGCCGTCTACAGGCTGTCTACAGGCTGTTTAGAGACTGTCTACAGGCTGTCTACAGGCTGTCTACAGGCTGTCTACAGGCTGTTTACAGGCTGTCTACAGGCTGTCTACAGGCTGTTTACAGGCTGTTTACAGGCTGTCTACAGGCTGTCTAGAGACTGTCTACAGGCTGTTTAGAGACTGTCCACAGGCTGTCCACAGGCTGTCTACTGGCTGTCTACAGGCTGTCTACAGGCTGTTTACAGGCTGTCTACAGGCTGTCTAGAGACTGTCTACAGGCTGTTTAGAGACTGTCTACAGGCTGTCTACAGGCTGTCTACAGGCTGTCTACAGGCTGTTTACAGGCTGTTTACAGGCTGTCTACAGGCTGTCTAGAGACTGTCCACAGGCTGTCTAGAGACTGTCCACAGGCTGTCCACAGGCTGTCTACTGGCTGTCTACAGGCTGTCTACAGGCTGTTTAGAGACTGTTTACAGGCTGTTTACAGGCTGTTTACAGGCTGTTTACAGGCTGTTTACAGGCTGTTTACAGGCTGTCTACAGGCTGTTTACAGGCTGTTTACAGGCTGTCTACAGGCTGTTTAGAGACTGTCTACAGGCTGTCTACAGGCTGTCTACAGGCTGTCTACAGGCTGTTTAGAGACTGTCTACAGGCTGTCTACAGGCTGTCTACAGGCTGTCTACAGGCTGTTTACAGGCTGTCTACTGGCTGTCTACAGGCTGTCTACAGGCTGTTTACAGGCTGTCTACAGGCTGTCTAGAGACTGTCTACAGGCTGTTTAGAGACTGTCCACAGGCTGTCCACAGGCTGTCCACAGGCTGTCTACTGGCTGTTTACAGGCTGTCTACAGGCTGTTTAGAGACTGTCCACAGGCTGTCTAGAGACTGTCCACAGGCTGTCCACAGGCTGTCTACTGGCTGTCTACAGGCTGTCTACAGGCTGTCCATAGGCTGTTTACAGGCTGTCTGCAGGCCGTCTAGAGACTGTCTACAGGCTGTTTACAGGCTGTCCACAGGCTGTCTACAGGCTGTCCACAGGCTGTCCACAGGCTGTCTACAGGCTGTCCACAGGCTGTCTACAGGCTGTCTACAGGCTGTTTACAGGCTGTTTACAGGCTGTCTGCAGGCCGTCTAGAGACTGTCTACAGGCTGTTTAGAGACTGTCTACAGGCCGTCTACAGGCTGTCTACAGGCTGTTTAGAGACTGTCTACAGGCTGTCTACAGGCTGTCTACAGGCTGTCTACAGGCTGTTTACAGGCTGTCTACAGGCTGTCTACAGGCTGTTTACAGGCTGTTTACAGGCTGTCTACAGGCTGTCTAGAGACTGTCTACAGGCTGTTTAGAGACTGTCCACAGGCTGTCCACAGGCTGTCTACTGGCTGTCTACAGGCTGTCTACAGGCTGTTTACAGGCTGTCTACAGGCTGTCTAGAGACTGTCTACAGGCTGTTTAGAGACTGTCTACAGGCTGTCTACAGGCTGTCTACAGGCTGTCTACAGGCTGTTTACAGGCTGTTTACAGGCTGTCTACAGGCTGTCTAGAGACTGTCCACAGGCTGTCTAGAGACTGTCCACAGGCTGTCCACAGGCTGTCTACTGGCTGTCTACAGGCTGTCTACAGGCTGTTTAGAGACTGTTTACAGGCTGTTTACAGGCTGTTTACAGGCTGTTTACAGGCTGTTTACAGGCTGTCTACAGGCTGTTTACAGGCTGTTTACAGGCTGTCTACAGGCTGTTTAGAGACTGTCTACAGGCTGTCTACAGGCTGTCTACAGGCTGTTTAGAGACTGTCTACAGGCTGTCTACAGGCTGTCTACAGGCTGTTTACAGGCTGTCTACAGGCTGTCTAGAGACTGTCCACAGGCTGTCTAGAGACTGTCCACAGGCTGTCCACAGGCTGTCTAGAGACTGTCCACAGGCTGTCCACAGGCTGTCTACTGGCTGTCTACAGGCTGTCTACAGGCTGTTTAGAGACTGTCTACAGGCTGTTTACAGGCTGTCTACAGGCTGTTTAGAGACTGTCTACAGGCTGTTTACAGGCTGTTTACAGGCTGTTTACAGGCTGTCTACAGGCTGTTTACAGGCTGTCTACAGGCTGTCTACAGGCTGTCTACAGGCTGTCTACAGGCTGTTTACAGGCTGTCTACAGGCTGTCTACAGGCTGTTTAGAGACTGTCTACAGGCTGTTTAGAGACTGTTTACAGGCTGTTTACAGGCTGTCTACAGGCTGTCTACAGTCTCAAAAACAATAAAACTAATCAATGGTTGAATTTATATGAGCTAATCATGAATCAAAACTCATCATCAGAATCGTGCTACAACAAAGATCTGGGAAGAAATCATCATTATTTTCTTAAGAATTTTGAATAGAGATATGAATCATACTTGATCAAAAATGTTTAATACTTCTAAAGATACTAAAAATTCAGTTACCAAACGTTCTCATATGACTAATTTTACTCGACTGTTTAAGGTACTTCACAGAAAGGCTGTGTTTGAGTGTTAAATGATGAAATAAAGAAAATGTTTCTCACTTTTGTCATGTTTGAAATGGGTTCAAAGTATCAGATCGCCATCAGCAGATTCTCAAATGACTGAATGAAATTGAGGCCAAAACGTTATAAGTAAGACATTCCTCAAGGAAAGGTCACACAAGGCCAGAATCAAAAGTTACATCTGCTTTAGATTTGCTGTGCTATAGCTGCCAAAACCTAAAGTTAAAGGCTGTGTTGGTTAGAAGACAAAACTCAGAAGAGGACAAATGGTTTTGTGCTTCTTGTCTTCTCCAGCTTGAGGGACAAATTCCCAAAGCAGGGCTCTCTGAAGGCCTGTGTCCGGAACGTGAAAGCCAAAAACACTCATGTTGACTTGAAGTTTATGAAGACCTCTGGAGTGAGCTTCGGCTGTGACCAAGACCTGCTGGTAAGAAATACGCTCAATGTAAATGTCATATTTTAAAGAACTGTTTTTTCATGCAAACTGTTTATGTTTTAGGTGTCATTGAGGCTCAATTTAAAAAAACAAGGGCTTCAGGCTTTAGATCTTTTTCTCAAGTCCTCCTACATCTTTAGAAAAAGACAAGTCTTTCCCATTAAACTTGTTCAGCAATGTAATTAAAAATAATCTGAACATAGAGAGAATGATTTCGAGATCTCCCTTTACTAAACGTTTACAAAATAGTGAAAGCAGCAAAGTTTAAACAGAGGTGGAGCGGAGGAAATCAGCTCTGGTATTCTTGACCTGGACCAGCCAGAAACCTTATCAGTAAATGGAATCAAGCAGGGACTAGAAGGATGCAAAAAACTGACAAAAAGGTTGGACCTCAAAACCAGAATTCACAGATATTAAGACAATTGCAAATCTATCATCTGCATGAATATGCTCTGGTCTTGGTGCTGTACTCACACATTGGGGGTTGTTTATTCACCAAATCTAAGAGGACCTTATACCCAAAAGGGGAGCATCTCACCCTTATGAAACAAACGAGAAGTGAAGCGGGGATAAATGATGCTCATACTGTCAGTAACTACCACATTACGCCATCTAAAATCAAAAAGAGCCTTGGAAGTACCATGTGTGTAATCTGAATGAAGCTGCAGGTTTTTTCTTTTTTTGACCTGAGTATGTTTCTCTCAGCTGACTTTGCTGGCTGTGATCTTGATTTTCTTACTTGACCCCACTTGGAGGCCTCTACTTTCTAAGCTTCCTTTCTTGTCTTCCATTTGCTGCTTGGTTTTGCCTTTGTTTTATTTGATAACTGACTTTACTGACCTGGCTCGCTTGCAGTGACCTTGTTAGCCTTGCAGCCCCACCCATTCAGCAACTGGGTGATTGACAGGGCCTGACCCATAGGTTTTGTGAAATGACCCAGAAATGGTGTACAGACCAAAAAGAAATTCTGATTTGGCTCTGAGACCTGTAGCTAGCTGGGTTTCGGTCAGAACTGACCAGCTTAAACTGCAACATCTCTCACAGATGGAATCAGCATCAGTAGTGTGAAATGTTCTTCAGCTTTGCCCCTGTTTGTATCCTAACTTGTGAGTTTGCTTTAGGTGGCTCGGGAGGCGTATTTCAACGGTCAGAGCTACCTGGAACAGGCTTCAACAAGCACTCCCTGCCTTAGAAACGACTTCTACGCCAGCTTTGGCTTCAGAACTGTCCAGGCTGATGGCCTGATGTTCTACCATGAGGATCAGGTCTGGAGCGACTCGTCTTTGGACGTCAGCGTGCCTCACATCAAGTTTTATCTTCTGCTGAGTTTGTCTGAATTTGAGCTCCTGTTGCTGCAGGTCGGCAGCCTGAAGGCCTTTTTGAAAGACGGCCATGTTGTAGTGAATGATACCAAAAACGTCATCCGGACTCAGAAGACATACAACGATGACAACAGCCACTATATTGCTATCTACAGCAATGCCAAGGGGTAAGGAGACATACCTCATCAGACCGTTTCCTACCTGTTTGCTGATTTTCTGCCCACTGCCTCCTCAGGATGCGCATCCTAATGGACGACGTGCTGGAGCCAGGAAGCACCAGCAAAGGAGACGCCACCGAGAAAGGAACGATGGTCTCAGGTTCCTCAACCTTCATAGGAGGAAAGCCTGACGAAGGCCTCAGCAACCTCACCGGATGCATCAGCAATGTTTTTATCATGAGGTAATCATCTAGAAATCAGAAAATGATGGCAGTTTGTCAATAAAGTGCATTATTATTAGTGCTGTCAATCGATTAAAAAATGAATCAGATTATTCACATTTTTGAATTGTGATTCATCTGATTAATCACAATGTTTTACAAGTTGCATTTTATACGACAATATGCAGCTTTCAAATAAAAAAAAGTCCAGAGAGAAAATGTTTTCCTTCATTTTTATGGTCTGAAATGTGCGTTAACTCAGAAATGTAATGTGAGCACAAAACACATCAACAGTGCGATAAGCAGAACTGCAAAGGCGTTAATGTCTGCAGTTGATATACAACTGTAAGAAACCAACATTGTGTTTCTGCACTTTAAATGTTTCGGGTAAATACTCAATTCTGATTGGCTGCTGAGTGTTCCAGAAGAACATCAGCACATACATCGTTTTCCTTTGCCGCTTTGCAGATGAGTTTATTTAATGTATTTTCTTTGTAAGTGACCATGTAATAATCGGAATTTTCCCGACAAATTCAGACATTCAGAGTTTGATGCACGCTGTGGAAGCCTGAACCGGCTTTGTGGAGTGTAATCAAGCAGTGTTAATATAAATTAACACGTTAATTTTATTTATTATGTAAAAAAATGAAATATTTCAATGTAGAAACAGACTTTATTGGACAAATGAGACTAAGCTGGAAAAAAACAGTTCTGGCATCAGCTGGTTAACATGTCTTCCCTTTCTATCATTATTTATATAGTTTTTTATCTATTGATTCATTTCCTTCTTATTTTCAAAGACAAAATAAAACAGTTAAGTAAACATGATAAACAGAACGTGATAAAATGCTCAAAAAATGAGAAAATGAGAACATTTGCATTAATTCCCATTCCTAATCCTAATATGCAATTTTACATATTAAACATATAACAATTATTCGCATAAACTCAAAAGAATAAAGAAAAAAGGGATCAAGATACCAAACCTAAAATCATGATGGTGCATTCATTGTCCCATTAGGCTTCTCATTTTTTAATTTATACGTTTCCAAGATTTTCAGTTTGTATTTGTTTTTATTGTGTACCATTTGTACTCATTCTGACATTTTCCCCCGTGTTACTCCACAGACAGAAATGCAGAAATGACTTTTTTGAGATTGTCCTTCCACACTGTTTTTCATGTTATTCTTCTTCTTCATAAATCTTCTCGTTTTCTTTCTGAAACAGCTTTTGAATGTCCTGATGTCTTCTGAATATCTCACTTTAGCCTGACAAGAATATCCCTCTACCTTACTTTTAATGTTCTTTCTATTTAAAATGAAAGTTTTACGGAGTCATTTTGATCTGAACTGTAAGAACTGTGGATGCGTCTCATCTTTAGGGAGAACTTTGAGCAGAAGGTTCTGGACATGCTGACGGTCAAAGAAAATGTCAATGTTTCTTTTGATTGTCCTGCATCGAAGACGCCTCAGCAGATCATTGCTGCACAGCCAAAACAAAGCAGAAAGATGAAGGTATTTGTCCTGACGACGCCACAATCAAAGAGGAGAGCTACGGTTGGCTTGTAACCCTCTGCACACGTCTCCTCAGGGCAGGCAAAGGAAGCTATCGGGATCTCTCCTTCAAGGCAGCAGTGAATCCTGCCAGCAGGTCCAGCCTGTCCCTGAAAGCGGAGCAACACACTTCAGTGGCTCAGCTCACAGTTACCAGAGATATGACTCCAGCTCCAGCTTGTAAGTGTTGACACAAAGGTGATCCTGATAATCCCTGCACGCACTTGAACATGCATCAGCTGCAGAGGCGCTGCTCCCCTCTGGAGTTAATGACATTGAATTCAATTCAAGCGGACTGGAGCACATCTAGATGGGTGCAGATGCTGTTCAATGAAAGCTGTTGCTTTTTGCAGACGCCATTTCTCCATGGAGCTGAAAATCAACTCTTCTGATGGCCTCGTCCTGCTTGCTGATGGCAGGCGGCACAGCGGGGCAGTGATGTCCCTCAGCGTCTTAAAGGGCCACCTGCTTCTTTTACTAGACGGGCCGAAAGGCAGGGACAGCCTTCGGCCCAAAAAGAAGTACAATGACAACCAGTGGCACACGGTGAGGTCACGCACACACCAAGCAACCTCTGTTTACTTTACAGGATATAATGGAATGTTCTGTAGTTGAGCTAATGGACTGTAAATCAACTTTGTTTGGCTGTTTACCTGCACAAATGGACCTTAAAAGTGCTGACTGTTGGTCCTTGCCAAATTGTTGACAATTTAAAATAAGCTTGTATAATTCCTGAAATTATAGTTTCTGCAGAGCAGCAGAAATGCAGATATCCCAGCATGCCTTTGTTTACAACCTCTCCTGCTAGCCCCTGACAACCCCAAGCTAAAATTAGCGTAGAAAAATAAATTATCAATCAGAAATAGAGCTATCCATATGTACAGTTCTGATCCAGACTCCAGCTCAGACCAGGAAAACAAAGACATTCATGGATCTGTTTGTCTGCATCAGAATGGGGCGGAGCAGGGAGAGTTTGGCCCGCCCACGCCAGTTGCTGCATCACAAAGCTGAGCTTTTTCAAACCACTGGTTTTCATCTGCTCCTGATAGTCACCATTTGAATAAAGAAATGCTCAGTTTTAATCTCAAATAGTTTGATAAATGTCCCCATCATGAGAAAATGCCACAGGAACAGGTTAAAAACACCAAAAACTAGATCTTGATTGGAGCGGGTCTTCAAAGCTGGTCTCACCTGGCATGTGTGTGTCTTTGTGTCCTCCCAGGTATTTGTAAAGCATGAAGGACAGAAGATCAGCCTGATTGTGGATGGCATCAACGCTCGGTCCATGAGGCTGCCTGGGACTCGGATTACTGGACCTCTATTTGTTGGCGGAGCCCCACATTCAATGAAGGTAATGTTGACTTCATGACGCCACAATTCAGAACCTTTTGGGTTTTCATGATTTTTGCTGCTTTAAATGTAATCCTATGGAGATGGAAAATACCCATCCATCCATCCATACGTCCATCCATCCATCCATCCATCCATCCATCTATCTATCCATTCATCCATCCATCCATCCATCCATCCATCTATCTATCCATTCATCCATACATCCATCTATCCATCTATCATTCATCCATCCATCCATACATCTGTCTATTCATCCATCCATCCATCCATCCATCTATTCATCCATACATTCATCTATTCATCCATCCATCCATCCATCCATCCATCCATCTATTCATCCATACATCCGGACATCCATCTATCCATCTATCCATCTATCCATCTATCCATCTATCCATCTATCATTCATCCATCCATTCATTCATCCATCCATCCATACATCTGTCTATTCATCCATCCATCCATTCATTCATTCATTCATTCATCCATCCATCCATCCATCCATCCATCCATCCATTCATTTTCTTCTGCTTATCTGGGTTGCGGGGCAGCAGTCTAAACAAAGATGTCCAGACTTCCTTCTCTCTCCAGCCACTTCCTCCAGCAACATAAACGGATCTAACAAACTAAACCCTGAAGATTAAAATCATAATAGAATCAATCAATTAAAAGTTTGGTATTCAGACAAAACAGAAAGAAACTGAAACAAAACAACAGGGTGAGACAGATGATGGGGTCTAAGCTTCAGCAGCTGCATTGATGCTGCCAGCTCACAAACATGAGGAGTCAGAGAGCTGTGGGAGCTCCATCTGTGTGCGGAGCAGCTCCATCAGACTGAGTGGAAATGACTGTGTTGCTGATCATAGGGCCTGGACTCTGCTGGTTTTGTTGGCTGTGTCAGGGATCTGAGACTGAACAATGCTCACATTGGAAAGCCGGCATACAGCCAGGGTACTATTCCATGCTTCCAGAACCTCATCCAACCAGGAGTCTACTTTTCAGGAGAAGGTGGCCATGTCAAGATAGGTAGGGTTTCTCCCTCTTTTCCCTCAGCCGGATGGAGCTTTGTTGTTCTTCCTGTGTCAAAACTTCCCCGCTTTCTGCAGATGAATCTTTGGTTCTGGATCGTGATGTGGAGATTCAGCTTGAGGTTCGGCCCATTTCTGACTCAGGACTGCTGATGCACGCTGAAACGTCAGCTGATCTACAACTCAGTGTGATCCTTGTTGAAGGAAAGGTGGGACGAGGTTTTCACTTAGTCACAAATAGTGCGATGAAAACTGTGAGAAATCTAACCTGAAAGTGTCTCTGCTGAAGGTGACTGTTTCAGTAAACAGCGGCGAGCGTAAATTCTCCACGTCTTTCACTCCTGGGAGTCCTCTGTGTGACGGACTCTGGCACACCATCAGAGGTGAGTTCATGTCGAGAAGCTGCTGCTCCAGCGGAGAAAGTTTTCTAGGCCGGACTGTACCACATTATGTTGTCATGTTTCTGCAGCGGTCAAAAAGAATAAAAGTTTGAAGCTGGAGGTGGATGGAGTCGGCACGCACAGGGTCGGCCCCAAACAGAGCCGCTCTGCAGGGGCCAAAGCAGCGCTTTATCTGGGAGGCGTGCAGGGTGAGCTCAATGTTGTCCTCTCAAGCATTCATGTTTCTGTCTTGTGTTCAGTGTCAGGACTTGAACCACAATCCTTAAAGCCTTGGTAACGTGGACCTGTTTGGGGGTTGACCCGTATGGGTGCTGCAGGTTTTTGGGGTGGGTCGTAGAGGGTCATAGTGAGGAGCAACTGCATCTTAAGGGGAGCGCAGGTGTGTTTTACGGTTCCCTTGAGGCTCGTACGGCCACCTTAAGGAGTGTCATGAAAACCATTGTCGTATGTGGTCGGTGTATCGTAGAGTATTTGAAAGGATATTGTAAAGAATGCACTCTTACGTACGGGTGATCCTACTGTACTTGTCGCTAGGTATACATACTGACTCCTTACTCAGCGTGCACAAATGCTGCAACACGGGGTGTGCATGTGATACGTTAGTGCCCATAGGATGTCCACACAAAGTACACTGATTGTCTAGTTTCCTCATTTCTAACAGTCAGGCTGCAGCAAGGAATGTGCACCTTCTTATGTAAACAACACTGACGGGTTCCCTGTGCAGGATTTGAAAAATCCATACGACACGCCTGCATCTCACCTACTTAACTTATTTCTTCTTACCTTTACGTGTTGTTTAAGTGTGTCCCGTAACTCGCAGCATGCCCGTAGAAAAATGTGCATGAGCATTTGTACTGTACAGTCTCCCTGAGCGGTCATTGACTTTGATATTTCGTGCGGACCACGATTTTCGCCCACAGACAGCCCGTATCCACCCGTAAAGGCAGTTTTGACTGAGGCTTAACCTAATGCTGCCCACTTCATAAACTTTGTGTGATGCTGAAAACATTTCCAAAGCCAGATTAAAGACATCAAAATCATCCTCAGTTGTTGTGCTATGACAATGTGCATCTCCTTCAGGAGCTTCCAGCCGCTCTTCAGATCATTTAATAAACTACTAAGCTGGTGTTTTTGCCCTTTAGGAGCTAAAAGTGTGAACATCTTTCAGCAGTGCAGCAGACATGAAGCCCTACCCTCCTCTTTGCTTTTATACCTTTGCAGTGTATGCTTTTATGGCTTATTCTGGCTTCCTAAAGTTTTTAATTCATCAAGTTTCCTGGTGTACAGAGGTGATGACATCACACATGCAGTGTGAATGAATTAGAACTTTGTATTCTGCCCAGCAACTGCTTCATCTGAGGCTCTTTCAACATTTTTAAGCACAGAAGTCCACATCTAGCTTTTACACATGAAACTTACTTTTGCTGCTTTTACTGTATTTGTCTTTTGTTGTGCTTTTACTGACAAACTGTAACCACAGAATACAATATTTTAATGTTGTATTTCAACATCTTTAAATAATGGCTTTGTCTCAGCTTCACATCCAGTTATCACAGGGACATTTGCAGTTTTTCTGGTTATTGTTTCTACTTTTCTCTGTTCACTAGATGGCACTAAAGTGCCTAGTCTGCCTGATGGTCTGCCAGCCTTCAGAGGCTGTGTCCGCAGGGTGACCGTCAACCACAGACCTGTCATCCTGTCCAAGCCCCTGTCTGTGCGTGGAAGCGTGGGAACACGAGGCTGTCCCCACATGTAGATGAAGCGACAGTCCCGAGGCTGAGCATCCTCCACAAACATGTCCACTACAGATGTCGTCTGGAGAGTTTCCACAGTCCTGAAGGCGCAGGGAAGCAGAAGCTCCACGGTGGAAATGTCTCCGGCATGTTGTGAGGACTAAAGACCATAATCCAAACCAAATCCCTGCCTTTAACATGAGGAGGGCCACAGCAGCCTGACTCCTTACATTCCCTAACTACTAAATGCTGGTGGCGGGTATCATGCTATTGTAGTTAATTTAAATTAGGATATCATATTTATTATATGCATTATCTATTTCTTCTTAGAAAAGGTGGTCATTACTATATCACACATGTGCTCCGTGGGTGACAGCAGTCTGTACACTAAAACTACAGCTTCTTCATCTGGAGAATAAAGAAATATTCTAAAAAGTGGCTTTGCTATTTCTAAAGGTCTTTCTAAAGCTTAAACAGATTCCATTTTAAAGCAAAGCTGAGTGCTGGGAACAGGAACGGCTTTGATTTCTCAGTCCTTCCTGTGAAGATGCTTAAAACCATGTCCTTTGGTAAATATATTTATATGCAGCGCTTTTCTACCTTCACTGAAGGTCCAAAGCGCTTTACAGTCACGGTCCCATTCACACACATTCACACACATTCACACACTGATGGCAAACACTGAAGCCAACCTCCCATCAGAGGCCATGTGGGGTTCAGTGTCTTGCCCAAGGACACTTGGACACATGGGTAGGCAAGGCGGGAATCGAACCTGCAATCTTCCACAGCACCACGGCCGCTCACATCCTTTACATGAAGCAGGTTCATGTTTATAGCTTGTGTGTGTTTGAGGCAGACAGCACTGACATCTTTCTACTGATGTACCTTATCGACTTTTCATGAGGTTTTTTTCCACGACAAAGACTGTATGAGAACTGGACTGACTGACCGCTCCCCCTCACATTCTAAACAGGAAGTAGCCGCTGGTCCCAGAAAGCCAACATCCCACTGACAGTTATTACTCAGAATAACTGTTTAACATGTTCTTGGTAAACCAATTTTTTTTCATATTTTATTTTATCTTAAGTTATAAACTAACTAATCAGAAGCCTCAGTAAGAGCATGTGGTGTCCACTGGACCCGCCTCAAACATTTGATTGACAGATTCTCCCGAGACACTTTCACTGGAAGGGGTGTGGCTTTCCAACAACCTCACTCCTGATTGGTAAGTGGTTGCCATAGAAATGTTGACTCAGCCCAATCACGGCGTAGTAACGTTGTGTGTGCTGCCCCCTACAGCAGGGGTCCCCAAACTTCGGCCCGCGGGTTGGATCTGGCCCGCCTCCACATTTTGCCCGGCCCCCTGACCAATGTCAGAGGCATGATTTTTTTTTTCTTTTCAATCTGGCCTCATGATCAAGGATCACACAGAACCTGCTTTTTTATTCCACCCTTCTACCTCCATCTGAACATCCTCAAATCCCTGTCAAATAGATCAGAACACAGGGCTCTCTTTCCACACAGAAGTTCAGCTTTCTCAGACTGAGCGATTATTCTGCTGCTTTTCTTTTTTTAAACAGCGCCCTGTTCTGTGTCCTGATTGGCTGCAGACCTTGTCAATCAGTCTCCTCTGTGCTGTGTCTCCTGTACAGAAACGCGCAGCTCTCCAGATCTCCATGAATCTGATCAGATCTTTGTCTTCATTCTATAATTCTGAACATATTTTTCTGCAAAGGTTTGAACTTTGAGACTTTAAACAAAAGAGAAAAGTGTGAAAATGTTCATGTCTGTCTGAGAAAAGTGTGAAGTGTGTAGTGAGGAGTTAATCATCTGTAATCACAGATTTAACCTTCATGAGTTCTTTTTAGAACGTAACTCCTGCATTAAATGAGGGAACGCTGTACTGGTTAAAAAGTCATGGATAAATGTTCATCTGCAGCAGAAGACTGAAGAATTTAAGTTGAGGACACAGCTCAGCTGATCATTTTTATTTCCTGCTTTTTCTCTTCAAGCTGCACATCACTGATCAATCTGTGTCTGCGCAGATCCATCATGCAGTCAAAGCTCTGATATTCAAAGCTCGTTACCGTTCCATGTGCACATAAACGAGATGCTCACAGGGGAGAGCTAGAGATGCAACAACAACACAAAACATCAACACAAAACATAAAGACATGAGTGAGACTGGAAAAAGGAGAAAAATCTGAAACCTTTTCACTGTTAATGATAATATGAAGCAGAATTTAGAGTCTGGAAGAAAAGAGATTCAAACAACAACCTGTACAGACACCTGAGAACAACCTTCTCCAGAACAGACAGATCATTACTGACAGAAGAAACCAGATCAACGAGACGTTTTTATTGCTAAATACCAACCTTTACCATCATTATAAACTTTATTTTTCTTTTGTTTTGCACATTTTTATGAGTATTTTGTGCTGTTTCTTCTTAAAAGTTCAAAAGTAAATCATTGTTTTTAGTTTTCATCATTTATTTATTACATTTTATCTAATAAAATATTTAATAAAAGCATATAAACACAAACATTTTTTATATTATTCATTTTGTGCACAAGTTTAAAAGAACCGGATGGCTAAGAAGGGCCAGATAACACACCCTCTAATTGTTAGTGTTTTTGTTCGCTGACAAACTGACCCCGGCCCCTCATCTGAGAAGTTATGTGACCCTCACACAAACAAGTTTGGGAAAACCTGGTCTAGAGGACGAAACGAGGTAGTACAGTTGAATTTTGTGACTGGTCAAAACTGGTGTATGTCCCACCTCATTTCAGAAGTTGCACATCATCAAGCTCTGCAGCTCCAGTTTCTCAGCCCGCCACCTGCCCTGGTCCCGCCCCCCCTTTTTTTTGCATTTTTAAATCTGGGCTGAGGATGGAGTCAGCCTCCAACTGTCCTGTTGTGTTGCCCTTTAAGTAAATGTGCTTCAATATAATCATTTATTCACAAAGATATCGGTTTCAACCCTCGATTTTCAGGTCCTTTTTTTAATAAAGTTTGGTCAAAGTGTGCTGTGGAGTTTGGAATGAAAGCCTTGAATCAACAAATGTTTTTATTTTCATTGTGAAGTTTAACAAAGATTTTCAGACGCTGATAGACAGCAGAGTGACATCGAAGGAAACTTGAGGCTTGATCTGGATGGAAAGAGGCTGACGGACAGAAACGTCTGCAGGAGTCGCTGAGCAGCGACAGTGCTCAGCGGGAAAACTGCCTTTGGCATTGGAAAGTTTAAGACAAAATGCTAGAGAGGTTTGCAACAATTCCTGGGAGGGGGTTCTGGTTAACTTTAATCCAGACTCATGTCTTCATCATCCTCTTTCTTCTCTTTGGAGTCTCCTTTGCTGGCCTGCATGGCTCTAGCAAACGCTTCCACATCTGGGAAGAACAAAAAGAAAAAAAACATTTTTGCATTTTCTCTGCATCCATGAACCTCTTCGGTCTTCCTCTGTCCTGGTATCTCCATCCACAGCATCCTTTAACCAGCATCATCACTGTTCCTCCTTTCATCATGTCCAAACATCTCCATCTGCTTCCATCTACAGAACATCTACCAGGATCTCTGATTTTATTGAAAGCTGGGTGTCTTTTTAACCTGACCCCATTTCTGTTTTGTAACCTAAATAAAATTCATTTGAAGACAAACAGTTTGTTCTGAAATAACATGAATCCACTGACCATATACGGTGAGGATCGAAGGTTTGGGCACCGCAGGTAAAATGTTATATTGTTGTGCATAAAGAGCCCAGGAAAAATGGAAAAATCTCCAAAAGAATCCTTGGACAGAAGTTCTTTTCATGAAACTCTGGACCCTTTCTTCTCCAAACGTACCTTTGCTCATTGCAGCCAAAAAGTTCCATCTGAACCGGGTCGGTCCACAGAACTTGTTCCCAAAATGCATCAGGCTTGTTTCTATGTTCTTTTGTGAACTTCAAAGGTTGAATTTTGTGGCGAGGACGTAGAAGAGGTTTTCTTCTGATGACTCTTTTCCATGAAGATCATATTTGTACAAGTATCTGTGGACAGTAGAACAGTGCAGCACAACTCCAGAGTCTGCAGGTCTTTCTGGAGGGATGCTGCAGTCAAACGTGGGTTTTTTTTTCTTGCTTTTCTCACAATCCTGCGAGCTGCTCTGTCTGAGATTTTTCTTGATCTTCCAGATTTTACTTTAACTTCCACTGTTCCTGTTGACTGTCATTTCTTAATGACATTCTGAACAGAGGATATTTTCATTTGAAAAGGCTTTACTATCTTCTTACAGCTTCTCCTGCTTTGTGATCATCAATTATTTTCAGTTTCATTGTTCTGAACAACTGCTGGAAGAACCTGTGATGCTGATTGTTGGGGCGAGGTCACATGACTCGGATTATTTACAATCTTTCAGATTGAAATCATCTGGTCTTTGCAAACCATGATTGTGAATAATCCATGACACTGTCAGGTCTCAGCTTTTCCAAAGGGGGCGGAGCATACTAAACACTGCAGGGAGCCTAAACTTTTGCACAGGCTGTTATTGTGTTTTTGTTATTTTGAAAGGGGAAATGATGGAAATAAAACCTTTTTTGACACATTTAAAGGATGTCTCATCTGTAAACTGATGCCTTTAGGAGATTTTCTTTCTTTGGGTTTAATATGCACAATAATTTACCACTTTACATGGGTTGCCCAAACTTTTGATCCCCACTGTTTTGAGTTCTGTTGAAAATACTGAACGTAGATTGTTCAGATTACAACTGAAGAGACTCAGAATTTCTCCTTCTCCTATAGCTCCCATTCTACCTGGGGGTTATAACCACTGACAACATTCACCATCACCCCATTCAACTTCCAGCTTCAGACTCCTCCTCCTCCCTGACGCTCTCTTCACCTTCAGAACCTTCTATCCTTCAGGATCTCTCCTCCTCTGTTACTCTTTCCATTCACTCCATGATCAAACCTCTGGAATCTGCTTCTAGTCTATAAGCTTTGCTCTTTCCATCTGGTCTCTTAAAACACACAGGAGATCCACCTTTCTTTCTTCTTTCCATCATGTCAAACAAAGTCCTTCACTCCTGCGTGTCCTTTTCCTTATCTGCTGAAGAACACTGCTTCCTCTTCGTCTTAACATTTGTCCAATTTCAAGCAGAACCCTGTAGGTCAATAGCAGAGGTGGCAGTCGTTGTTAACCCAGCCAATGACTGATCAGGTATGAAAATGCTGCCTGTGATTGATTTGTGACAGCCCTCAACATTTACCCAAACTTAGGATCAGTATATGAAAGCACAGGATTGTGCCCCCTTGTGGTTGCACTAGACTCCCCTGTTATAAATGACAGATCTCTGCTACTCTGCAAAGAGAAATCATTCCTGAGTATAATTCACACACACACTCCACACTGAAGGAGGTTTACTGTTGAACCTGTTCTACAGTTTGTTTTTAACAGATTTTCTCACGGCACAGAGAACCGAAAACAGAGCAGGTCCTTTCCGCCTGCAGATGCTTGTGCTTCAGTCTTACCTCCACGGTTTGCAGCATCTACAGCTTCTGCTGGCAAACCAAACTGACTCATGAGGGGGCCGAGCTGTCCGGAGGCCAAGGCGCTGCTGAACATGCTCATTGACTGCAGGGAGAGAGGATGTCAGCAGGTGCAGCAGTGAAAACATGCTAGTAGGTTTCTTTCCTGCAATGATCGATTAACTATGTATAATTGAACAGGAAAAAGCCCACAAGTCTGCTGCGCATCAGACGCATCTCTGCACAAACCATGAATTAAGTTCCAACTACAACTGTCTTTTTAATCTCAGAGTAAAGGTTTCCCTGTCTAAATAACATTTACAATCTTCAGAATAAAAGCATACATTTCTGTTCAGAAGACTTCCTCTTACCTGCTGGAACTGAGGTGAGGTAAGAGTGTTTTGAATCTCCTCAGCACTCTGAGGTAGACTCTCTCCACTGGGGAGGAAGGGCAGGAGTCTCTGCTGGACTGCTGCGTTGCTGAGGATAGGAGCCATCATCTCCGGGGTGCAAACACTTGCAAGGTCCACTGCAGGAGATAGAAACAGGTCTAAGAGGGTAAACTTCAGTTCATCACAGCTCTGCATCAGGTAACTTGCTGCACACCTGTTGCCCCCTGAGCAGCAGCAGAAGCTGGGACATTCATGGTGGCAAGGATGTTCTGAAGGTCACTAAGCTGGATGGGCTGGTGGGCAGAGGGGCTCCCAGCTGAGGCTGAAGTCACCGGAGTCTGAGCCGAGGCTGTGAAGTCAGTTTCTTCACAATGAGGAGCAAACTTCTAAATCAACCTTCTCTGTCATTTAAGATGAACATTTGCACAGAAACGCTCTGTCTGCACACAACAAAAGGTGTTCTGAAGAACAGAATTATTTAACATCCATTTTGTACCTGGAGTAGAGGGGGCAGCACCAGCAGGAGAAGGAGCAGCAGCAGCAGGAGCTGCAGGGGTGGAGGGGGCCTGAGCAGAGCTCAGTCTGGAGGCTCCACCAGAGGAAGGAGCAGCTGCTGAGGCTTGGCTACGAGTGCTGACACCAGATACAGCAAAAACACAAAAACCAAGAGCGTTAAAGTGACCGTTTTGATCCTGTCTCATGTATGTGAAAGTGTCCATGTGGAGGAGAAATCTCACTTAGATGAGGAGCTGCTGGATGCTGGACCTCCACTACCAAGGAGGTTGGCAAGTCCTGGACCTGCTAACGCTCCCAGGCCTCCTTACACAAACACACACATGTATCAAAGAGAAGTCCAAGCTGAGCAGAGGACGGGTTCAGGCTGCTCAGTGTGGACACTCATGTTGATGAGGAGTGAAGAAGGAACAGCTCACCAAGTCCGCCCAGTCCTGTTGGTCCAATCAGCTGCATCAGTTGGTTGTGGCTCATGTTTCCCAGCAGGTTTTGAAGCCCCCCCTCCCCGCCTAGTGCAGACAGTTCATGGCCACTCCCACCTCCGCTGCCAGGAGCTCCAGGAATTGGAGGGTTGTTAAGGTACTCGTTGACCTTCCGACAATATTCGTCGTCTTTGTCAGATTTTGGCTCCTGATGAAAACCAGAAACTTATGAATCAATTGAAACCATCACAGCTGTATGTTAAAATGTGCTTTGCTATCAAAATAGAAAACGCATGTAACTGCTGTGCACTGTCAGGATATTTGGAAGGAAAGCATGATTTTCAAACCTGCATCCAGAAGAAGAGCCTCTTAGATCCAGCTTTAAACTTCAACACATAGACACGTCCCGTGGTGCACTGGTTCACCCTCTTAAATTCACAGTCATCAGGAAAGATGATCAGATCCTGTGGGAGGTTAGGCACATGTTGACTTTTTCCATGACAGTTTTGCTGCTCGCAAAAGAAGCTCTTAGCGGTGGTAACTCATTTTGTTACCTGTAATAACGACTCACATTAGTCACTCAGGAAGAACATTATTTTAAAGGAAGATGCCTTTATGGTCTCTATCCACATGAAAAATGAGACTGAAGCAGTCACTATTCAATGCAAAACAGATAACAACATGGTAGCAATATAACAAAATAAAACATGTCTGTCTTTTGTGCCTAATCTCATTTGACCATAGGGAGGTAAGAAAAGTATTCTCGTATATATTTGTTCTTTCAGGTTGGGTTTTAAGTGCATACAATCTACATAAAGAACAGGGGTAGGATGAAGACCAACTCTTGTTTATCCCTACCCCATTCATTACTTTAGATCAAACAGAGAGATGACTAAATTAAGTGGGCTTATCAAAAGAAAACAAAAATATAAATCCATTATGGTAATAACAATACATCCTGAAACATACTATATTTACACCATCTTACCTATAAATCAATCATTTTGTGTTTACATTTAACTTAAAGCAAGCAATACTTATACACTTTATGCATTCATTGTCCATTAAATTCTATTTTTTTACCCCAGCAACGGAAACAGTCATTTATTTAAATGTAGTTTTTACTTTAAGTACTTTAAAATCATGACTTATTCTACTACTTCCTTCATTTATAACTAAAAGACTTTGTAAATGACATGGAAACAAAAATGTTTGGTCTTCTATATTATCAGCAGTGTCTTTAAAGAACATAAATCTTTTAATTTCCACAGCCTTGACTTCAGAAATAGTAGGAAAGAATAAATACCTACATAAACAAATAAACATATACCTATATATACATACATAGGAATGTGGCAGAACAGTTCTTATCAGAACGTCTGGGAGTTTAACAAAGCCATATCTTTTTTTAAAAAGCTGCTTTTACAGCTGTTTGTTTCGGTTCGGATGCCTCAGTGGCGCCTCCCAGAGGGCAACAGGTCAGAGTTGGGGTCTGTACAGTCCCTTGATGGTTGCCTGCTCTGCTGAGGCAGAGGGGGGAGCAGGCATCCAATGATCTTCTGAGCTGTCTCAGAAGCTCTCTGCAGCAGCGCTCTGTCTGCAGTGGTGCATCACCCAAACCATACTGTTGCAATATGTCAGCAAGCACTCAATGCACGAGTGGTAGAAAGTCAGCAGCAGGTTAGTGTTGAGATTGTTCTTTCCAAAGATCCTCAGTAATGAATTCAGTATTTTATTAACCCTTAGGACTCAATGGACGCTCCATAGTGTTCTAGTCACACAATCAGGTTCTGGTTAGTTAAAGATGTCCATCTCAACTTGTTTTTAAAGTGGGGTCTTCAAACTCTTGTATAACAGAGAAGATTTTACTCTTGAGGTTAAACGTCTGGAACCAGCTCTTGAGTAAGGAAGTCATCATTTGTTTCTGGTTGCTGGTGTTAATTCCAGCACAAAGAGGAAAAGGAAGCTAGGGAAAGTTCTACAGACACGGATATTTAAGAGATTTGATATTTTGCGTGTTTGGAGTTAAGAGTAAGATGGTGTGAGATGTGAGGCATGCGAAAATAAAAATGACAAACATGATATGACAGCCATAAAGAATCTAGATTTTTAAAACATACATCATAAAAGGAGCAAGTAATTTACAAGCATCTTGTGTTGTCCCGAGCTGGGCGCTAGAACTACATGATTTTCCCCAACTAGAACTCAGGTTAAAAAGGAATGTCCCATCACATTCCAAAATGGTGTCATCTTCCAAAACGCACATCAAAAACACATCAAAAAAGTGTTTCATCAGCTTCCAAACAGCCAATCATACCGTGGACTCCTAAAGATTAATTTGAAAACTTAAACCACTAAATGGTGGAGCTTTAGAGGACAGATGAGTTAAATAGGACAGAATAAAAAGAAGATGAAGAAGCAGCCTCAACCAATGAGCAGGGCCAGTCAATCCAGAAAGGATAATCTCAGGGGAAGCAGTTCCAATAAACAGGCCTGAGATGGAGACTGATAACAGTTATCCACAAAGAGATCATTTGAGTCTTTCTCAACATTTTAATTTCAAACTGTCAACAGTTTTTAATGGATGCCCTGTTACTCACATCATCAACATTCCCGGTGGTCCTGTCCTTCCAGCAGAAATGAATGAGGGAGTCATCAGACTGCTGGATGTACACGGTGCCTTTGCGTTTGTCGGGTGTAACAGTGTTTCCCTTTAGGGTCATTTTACCAGCGCGAAACTCCACCAGATATTTACTGGAGCTTCCTCTAGACCCGCTCACCAAGCTCGGAAAGAGAGCGCCTGATGACATTTTTCCTCTGTCTTCTGACTGTGACCTGAAAGAAAATACAAAATTTAGAACTGAAAATTAGGAAAATGATGGCCCTTTATATGCATTTTCCAGGATTCTGAGGCATTCTTTCAGCTGATTTGAAAGCAGCAGAGAAGGAGGATTTAGTACTGAACCTGTCCTCTTTCACTGTTGACAGCTATCATTTCCTCCAACCTGTTTTCCTGTGACTACTTATCTACAACACAACATCCAAAACTTGGAACAGGAACCCTGTTTGCAAAGTAAACCTACTTGTAACATTCAAGTAAGTTAACTTAGTACTTTAATAAACAAATACTCTTTTCCTCACATGTGAACAGCAGAAGACCATGAAAATGATTCACCAAAAGAAGTGGAATGTTTCTCAAAGTGAACATGAATTAATGATTTCGTCACACACGGAGGATTTACTGTGAGGTTCTAGATGAAACTTTTGTTCGTCATCAGAAAGTAGGCGGCGATTGCTTCACTTGCAGGCGGTAAATTTTCACCAGCTATTGACTACTTGTCTGGCGCTGCTGACTTTAAATCCATCCTTTCTGTTGCTGCTGTAGGTCCATCAAGTTGATGCTCCACTTCTGTCTGGATTCTGTTCAAAATCGCTTCAGAAACCAAAACACAGCTCTACGCGATGGTTTATAGCTGAGATTGTGTCTGTGTGTGTATGTGCATGCAGGGGGCTCCTCTCGCTGCGTGCGCACGTTTCTGTTGTGTAACTAACGCTCTCTCTCTGCCTCAGGGAGCAAGCTCATCTGTGCTGTATGAGAGAGGTGGGCCAACCTTACTCTGAAAAACGTCATCATTTCAGTCCTACTCTGTTTCCGACTTGTAGGTGCGACACAAACTTTGTTTAAACAAAGTTTAAGTCAGGCTCCATGTACAGGTTCCTGAGAGCCCAGTGCAGGAAGCTTAAGACCTGCCAATTGACAGTATGTGAGAACTGGACTGAATGACCCCTCTCGTTTTGATTTGCAAACAGGAAGCCCACTTTCACGTGGTAGGAGTGGTAGGGGAGTGGAGTTTCAACAAGTTCACTCGTGACTGGAGAGAATGGTTTCCATAGAAATATGGGCTTAGCCCACACTTGGAGATGGACAGAGAGTCAATTCTGTCCCTATTTTTCCATGGTTCGCCATTTTAGAACCAAACAACTTTAGTAAGCAGTGATTGGTCTGAGTCACTGTTTCTATGGCAACCACTCTGGCTAATTAGGAGTGATGTAGTTGGAAAGACACACCATCTCCTCTAAAAGCGGACTGGGGAGAATCGTTTCGAACGTTCAACTTTAGGCCCCAGCGGGCGCCATGTTTTTACTAAAGCCTCTGATTATCAAGAACATGTTAAAAAGAGATACCAGAGCAAGAATGGTCATTCTGACAAATATAATGACTGAGTAATAGCTGTTTATTTCTCTACAGATTATAGGAGAGGGGCTATCCTCTTGGATAGCTACTGTTTGGAACAGGAATGAGGAGAGGATAATCGGTCCAGTTCTCTCTGTATACTGTCTACGACTCAAACCGTAATTTATGGTTCCAACATGGCAAAGGCTGTATCACAAAAATTTAAAAAAGTCAAATACCTTGAGTTAGTTTTGGTTGAAATTGGAAGCCTGTCGTTTTCTATGGGTGACGTCACACTCAGTCCAGTTCTCGTATACAGTCAATAGAGTCACCCTGCGTGATCTTTACATCACAAACAAACTCATTTTCGAACTGCTCCTGATTTAAAACGTTTTAAATGAGGAAATATTCAGAAACACGTTTTTTATTTGATTTTTAAATACCACAAAAATATGTTAAAAACACCAAAAACAATTTTAATCGGAGTGGGGATATATAATATCCAGCCGTATTCAATCATGAAACACGTCGACATTCTTCAAATTATCGTCGTCTTGTCCATTTCTTCTTTCGATCCGTCGGTATAAACAGACGAGAAAACTTACGCAGGCCCCGACAGTTTAGACGTATTTTGTTATTTTTGGGTAGTTTCGTTTGAAAGAAGCCATTAAGTTTGGTGGCTGACGATCACTGCGTCCATGATCTATTTATTCCCCAAGTTTCATGTCCGAGTTTTTAAACTCTTGTCAAACGTGCAGCCGAAGCTAATGTTAGCCGATGACGCGGCTAAAGGTAGGAGCCGAAGTATTTTCTGACTTTCCCTTCAAATGTGGGCATAAAATACGTCACGGAGTTTGTTTAAAGTGAAATCCATGCCTACAAAAAAGGTTAAATACCTGAAGTCTTGCAGTTGGTGATCTTTTTTTGTCTCTTGACAGAAACACTACTCTTTATCAGTTTTAAAGTTCTGCTTCCTGTCTCCGCCTCCACGTCATCTGTCTTCTTCGTGAGAATAACTGGGAGCGTTCATGACGCGTTACTCCGCCTAGTGGTGAGGAGGAAAAACCGCTCAGGTGAGTGCCGGACTGTGGTCCTAATTTGGATCGTTTCTGTGAGCAGAAATCGGCCTCCTGCTACAATTTCTGTATTAGTGATCTGGTCAGACAAGGTCGTCCAAAAATGTGCTGTAATTATAGAGAAGGGGGTGTGAACTTATTAAAGCAGCATAGCTCACACATGCACCGATCACATCTAGTTTCTGAGCAGAGCTTATAGAAATGTTGCCATTCTAGTCAGGAAAAAGAGTGAACTGAAAATGCAGAATGGACCAGTGACGTGGGAGGTGAAGTTCGGGAAGTTTGTCACTGGTGAGGCACTGACTACTTTAAAATGACGTCCATACGCCTCTCCTTTTGGACAAAAACCTCTTTGACTTTGGCATGAAAGTCCTCCTTTTAGTTTAAGATGTGATGTTACTTTTGGGCTACACACCCAGCAGGCCTTACAGCTGCTGGGTGTGTGATCTGGATGTTCATCAGATATAAGATGTCCTTGGCCGCATTTTTGTGGTTGACTCACAGAGAATAAACCTTCATGTTCAGAGGACAAGAAGTGTCTCTTCCTCATTGCGACAAATGTACATATTAAAGCTTGAAACACTTAAAACCCCACTTCAATAAAAATATTATTCATAACATGTTCTTGTAGAACTACTGATTTTATTTATTAGAACTTCATTTGACATATATCTCATTTAGGTTAGTTTACATAAGTGAACATATACTGTAACAATATCGGTCACATCACATCAGCCCCACTGAATTCTGTTTACTCAAGCCTATACAGAGCATGAGGGGCAGAGTTTTACAGTGTCTGTGTGTGTTACATATGTATTTGTTACACTTGCTATATGTATATTGAGCTTTCCTGTCCAACTTGGGTCCAAAATCAGGAACGTTACTAACACCTCTCTCTGTTGCAAAGCATACGTGACATACTGCAACAGCATCACACACTTACCTCAGGTTCATAGATGCTGCTTTTGTTGATTAGGTGGATGGGGCACCAGGGTTCTCTTGAATTCACCTCACAATGGCTGCAGAAGCCGGTGTTCGTGGAATATTTTGTCTTTTGAGGATCTGAGGTCTCACCAGTGGTTTATCCCAGGTCTTCAAGAAAGAGGCGTCTCCTCTGGAGCCCTGTTCCACTCTGTGTGCAGTGCTATCCAGATTACAAAGGCGTTGGCACACTGAGATGTCCAACATGTCAAAGCATATCACCAGCGGCCAGCATAGAGTTCTCCTTTTTGCAGCTGTAGGCATTCAGTCACCAGCTTGTGCATGTCGTCCACCTCTGTCTTCCAAAAAGGGCTGCAGCCTCAAAATGGCATCAACTGCTCATCAATGGTGAGATTAGGCCCAGGGTTATAAAACAGGGAGAGGCGGTGGATAAAAAACGCAAATGAAGACTTGATGTCCTGCACATGAGTAACTGCCAGCCGTGTTGCATCTTTATTACATTAGCAGCTTCGTGAGGTGGCTCATTTCTTGGGCAAGAAGACCTTTCAGTTTCACCATTGTTGAACATCCACATCGCTTCACTTGCTTTCTGGTGGGCTTCTGGTCCTGCAGCTGGTTGCTGAAGGGCTGGACCCTGAGATGGCTCCTGACGGGCTGGTCATCTTCATTTTGTTTCTAGTTGGTGCTCAACCTCATCTTCTTCTTCAAAGTCTCCATCAGACTCTCTCTTCAAATTCTGAAACCTCTTCCTTGACTTCAGAAGCTTCTCTCTCTTCCCGAATCAATTGCAAGGCCCTCTCAGCAGCTAATATGTTGGCCATCTTGATCACTAGTGATAAGATACCACAATGGCAAAGCTTATATTTATAGTGTCACGCCCCAAATTTGCAGGTGGGATAGGGTATAAGAAAAAAAAAGTTTTGGTTTCTGCAAGACAGAGGGTAAAATGTACAGGAAAGTAAGAGCAGACAGTGTTTTTTGCAACTATTTTGCAGCTTACAGTCGCCCCAGAAAGGAGGAAGACAGAGAACAGGACCTATACTTCCCACACTGGGTCCAGTTGACCCGAACAACCAGTATGTAACATATATGTGTAGGATGGGTGTACAGTATGCGGTCAATGAAAATGTGTTTTGATTTATGTTCCTCACAGAAAATGAGCCAAAGCCAATGAATTTCAGGTTGTAAAAAAAATTAATTGTTTCATTTTTCTATGGATACAAACAGAAAACGGGTCCCACAGACCCGAACACCACACAAGGGTTAATACATAACAGGATGGTGTTAGAAACATAAAATAGTTTATTAATGAGGATGGTTTTGGCAAAGGAAAACTGAAGGCTCAGCTTGGGCATGAATGGGGCGCCACTGATTTTAGGCCAGTGAACTGGGTCTAATCGGATCGTTCAAAATGAACCAATATTGACTAGGAATCATATCAACAACCACAAAATATTTAATGAATCCAATCCATTATGAAAATGAATCATTACACACCTACTATGCAGGAAATACACCAAATATGATGATTTCTGTTTTATAAGCAGTATCTTTGACTCTTCAGGTCGTTTGACTTTATTTTCTTTTTGCTCTGAGACATTTACATTACAGTAAAGTCATACATATAAATCAAGTACCACAACGATCTCTTTACCAGTTGAAGTTTATTACATTTGCATTATTTTCCTTTTCCAGTTTCATTTTCAGTTTGATTCACTTTTTTATTCTGTTAGCTGAACATGAGGGATGAGCATTTTCATGGTGACGTGCCTTAATGACAAAATGTCTCAACATTTTGATCTGCAGCACCAAGAGAGCCTTAAGGGGACGGTGTGTTTTGAGGACACTGACACTGTGAATGAAGAAAGAACTTAGTTTTGGAGGATAGATAAACTGTTTTATGAGACAGATGACATTTTGCTGCTGGACCAGAGTGTTTTGCTGAACCATATACACTGTTCTGGCAAATGCACTGAGAGTAATTACATGAGTAATAACCTTTTTTTCTTACAGCAAATTTTCTGTGCCTTTGGTTTTTTGGTCTGTTTTCTGTCCTCTTTGCCCTCTTGGACCGCTGGAGACTTTCATCTGGGGATGGAGGAAAAGGGAGGAAAAACAGTTTGCACTCATGTGACCTGCATCCTGTTTGTGGAGTGCTTTGAAGAAGGTTTGATGTGAAGGAAAGGTTTTGTTTCACCAGCTGGGTGCAACCATGTTCAGTGCCTTCAACGCCACCTCAAACCCCAAAAAACAGGCCTGAATGAAACAGGGAGAGGAAAGCAGCTTCGGTATGTGTACAAACATGAGTAAAAACAGAAGAAGAAACAAATGGTACCGCGTTGGCTGGAAAGGCTCGTAAGAGTACGGCACCGAATCCCTTGTAGAGCCCTTTGGGTCCTTCTTCACGCAGCAGTGTTCTTAGGACATCCCACAGACCGCTGTATCTACCATCTGGAGCAAAAACAAGTCCAAACAACTGAGACCTTTTGGGTTTCAGGTCTTAGTTTGCCATAAGCCTAACATTCGGTGCTGTGTTTTTTTGCTAAAATCTACTATTGAGATGAGGAAGCTTTTGGCAAAGTAATACATTACTGATACTAAGTTTCAAATGGTTCAGTAAACAAACTACACTTGAGTGTCAGCAATGTAATACATTGACTATTTCAAGAGTTGCAGCACAGCAAAAGGAACACGCAGAAGCCAGTATGAACTGATGGATCAAACAGGTAAGTTTCATGACTGGATCTTCACGTCTGAAGTCAAATCAACTGCAGAATGGTGGTAAAGCCTGTTCTGCTGGAACCATCAGATTTCTGGCATGGAAGAGTTATGAACCCTCAAAAAACTCATCCGTGTATGAAGAATAGGTGCTTGTTTATGACATTTGTACTGTTTTCTATGCGCATTTGTGAGAATGGTTTACACATCCACACAAGATGAGAACATTTAAAACTGCCGAGATTTGATTGTCACAAAAAAGAAGATTATTGTCTGAAACTGTTATAATTCAAGTCCCACTCTGATCATCTTTTCTTCTGTATTTTCAGTGTTCCCAATGGTCTTTTAATTATGATTATGACATTTTTTAACCAACGAAAAAGAAAAACTCATTTTCTAGGACAGTTTCTGCAGAAATTCACCTCTGAGTTGTGTTGTTGACACAGAGTAAGCCCGTCCCTCTTCCCGTCACCCATGAACAAAGACGTTCATGGACTGATTTGTCTGGAAGTGGAAGCATCACAACAGAGCAGAGCAGGGAGCTTGCAGCCTGCCCACAATTTTCTACGTCACAAATACAATCTTTTTCAAACATCATTTTTTCATCTGCTCCTTATTCACAACAAATTGAATGAAGAAATTCTCAGAAAATCAATTTCATGCCAAATTTTCTTTGGCAACGCTACAAGAACATGTTAAAAACCCTATTTTCTCTACATAACTAAAGCAGCTTCTTTCAGTGGAATGTGGAAACAAATGAATAAACAGG
The DNA here is from genome assembly GCA_014656515.1 of Oryzias celebensis. Taxonomy (NCBI): domain Eukaryota; kingdom Metazoa; phylum Chordata; class Actinopteri; order Beloniformes; family Adrianichthyidae; genus Oryzias; species Oryzias celebensis. The sequence continues at coordinate 27,154,388 of BNCR01000007.1, read as the reverse complement.
ATTCAATTCCCTGTTTCCCTCCTTGTTCAGTTGTCGTCTAAATTGTGCAGCTTTGTAATGAATTCTGTTCTGACCTGTCTGGAAGTTGGACTTGAGGACATCAGGAGGAAGAGCAACCATCCAGTTCAATATTCCTGCAAGCCCACCAGCCAGTAAAATGTTGGGAGTGCTGAGCTGAGAAACACTGAAGAGATCGCTAGTTAGACCAACGGACTCTAGGCTCTGTACAAGTCAATGTTAATGTTGTGACTGACCTTTGACCTTTCAGCACACATTTGAGGTATTCGTATGTTAAGAAGTACAGACCAGTAGAGGGGACATCTATAGAATGACAGAGAGAACTGCTAACAGGCTGCAAGATCAGATACAGTTAAAGTAGCTTTTCATTCTCCACTTAAGATGACAGGAGTGTTGGGTGAGGTGGAAACAATTGACATGAACCATAAACCTGTTGATGCTCAGCAGAGCTAGAGATGAACATGCTATGAATAATTGCAGACCGCGGTCAAAAACAACTTTTTATTAAATAAATAGAGCTATTTAAAAAAAAGTATGTGTTTTGTATTTGCCCAAAATTCCTTTTTGGCGGGTACTAGGTGTGTGCACATTTTGGGGACTTTTCCGGCTTGTGGCGGGGGTCCATTTTTTAACTATGGCCATAATTTCCAAAGGAAATTTGAAATTGCTATGGGATGGCCAAATGACTTATGGTTTGGCGGCCATTTTGTGCCAAAATCTGAAATTTGATGATTTTTATGTTTTTGAAGATGAACCTTTTGTTTGCCCAATTTTCACAAAATTTCACACACATGCCACTAGCTTAAGTCTTCAACGACCCCTGGAGTTTTGTTGACCTTTGACCTTGAGAAAATCTGGAATTAAAAAAAATACTGTCAGTATCAGCAACAAATGAAAAGCTGTCCTTGGGATTTTTATCAATCGTTTCCCAACTTCTCAGGCATCACGGCGTGCACGTAGCGAGCTCGCAAGAGTAGCCATCTCCTATTACTCCCAGATTTTTCAACGGAATATTATAAAAATGTAATATTTGGATTCCTGACTAGAGCTTTTTGCAGATTCTCCTGAAACTTACATCTGTTTGGTATCCCCAGGCAACAAAAACACAAAACGGTTTCTATGGAGATAGCAAACAAACAGAAACGCCGCCATTTTGAAAAAAGTGCTTTTTACATCAATGTCTCACATACAGATCAGACCAGCCTTACAGAAAGAGACGGGTAGAGTAAGGTGTGCGTTGCAGCTGCTTCGCAAGTGGGGTCGGGTCAAACGTGGGCGGCGAGGGCGGTAGTGGCACGTGGAGGCGGACGATGAGGACGAGGACAGTGGGGCATAAACACGGGCGAGAGCGGGTAGCCCCTGCGGGCCATCCAAACCGCTCGTGGCTTTAATTCTTTTGGAAATCACTGGAAAGGAGTCTCTGATTTGAGAAAATGTGTGGGTTCCACTCATGAATACATCACTTAAACTCCGTTTGTGTTTAGGGAACAATTCACTAGAAAATACATTTGGTACTCAAAAGTATTGTCTGCATCAAAGAACAATCATTTTCAAATGGGAAATTTGGAAACCCAGTTGAATGTTCCACCTCTGAATACCTATCCGGCATGTCTTCAGCCTAAAGGATCACTTAAAGGCATAAATGTACACAATCTGGAATCAAATGAACCTCTGATTAAGGTGAGGATGGTTCCTTTGTAGAGGCTGCGGACTCCATGTTCTTTATACAGTTTGAAGGCACAGTCAAATGGCCCTGCATACTTGGACGCTCCACTTCTTGATTGCACCTGAAAATTAAAAACTGAAATTTCAGTTTTTGCTGCTAGTTAATATTTATGTAATAAAAAAAAAACATTTTTTGTTCTTTTTTTCTAAAGTGAATGTTTGTTGTTTTGTCTGACCACAATTAAAACAGAGGGACTACTTGATGCTTCTTTATTAAAGACACAGATTCAGATGGTACCAATCTTGTTGATGGCCTATCTACAGTTTTCCACAAAAGATTTCCAGATCTAGTTTACAGCCTTATTTGCTTTCTTTTTTTTTTATAAATAAAAAAACAGCAGATTGATTCAGAGAGACAACTTTTAAAAAACCAGTGCACTGCAGCACTATGGGATTTTCTGTGCGGTTAAAGAAATGTTTCTGAAGCCCATAGAGAGGATGACTCAGTGCAGACCCTTTCCAAAAAATTGGAATAATTTCTCAAATTCCATTCAACAATATAAACTTTCATAGAATAAATTCAGGGCTCACTGTTTAATTGATTTCAGAAATGTATTTGTTTATTCTTACATAAATTAGAGTTCCAGCTCATAAAACCCACAAAAACAGGATTTCAGAAAATTAGAACATTGTAGAGACATCACCATTTACTTCTCAGTTTGTGCAAAAAACTTCAAGTCAGAGATTATGATCACATCAAATTAGGGGTTTAACGATGAGTTAGTGAGTCGCTTTCTATTTCAACGATCCAACCAGATCGAGCTGTCTGAGGCAGAGTTGGTAATTGAGATTGATCTGTACCATAATAACATTGTTTCAAATGAAATAAAATCGATCTATGACCGATGTTGGAAAATGTAATTTGGACTGAGACATGGTAGGTTTTACTATAACATAAAAACGACCAACTGCATCCCAGCAGAACAACACACGTGATGCAGGAAAACTGATCACCTATCATTCGAGTCCAATGTGTGGAAACACTTTGAATTTACAAAGTCATGTGACCATACAGTGTTGCTAGAATGTTCTAATAATGTTCCTTTGGATTATTCTGATGTGGAAAAACAACAGTGGAATGAACTTGATCAAACTCTAATGTGAATGGATTTGACATTCATTCTTGTTTACTTGTTTGTTTGTAAACATATTTATTTACACTTGATTATCTTGAAGAAACACAAGAATCTGTAAAACTTCACTGTTCAGTAGCAGGAATTTATCTCTGAGTCTCACTGTTGAAGTTCTGGATGAAGATGTTCTGATCCATTTTAGATCAGAGAATTGGATTGTTCAGAATGAACCAAAATTGACTATGAACTGAATAGTTATCAAAATCAATCATTACACAACCACATCAAAGCGTTTTCTAAATTTCTGTCCTGCAGCAAAAGTGAAGGTACGTTTTGAATCAATGGAGCAGTGAAGCATGTGTTGGCTGTTCTCTGGGAATGTTAGAAATACTGATGGAAAGGTTTTTTGGATGTTTTCTTTTTGTGAGATCCACAGTTCGGTTTAACAGCTGTCACTCAGCTTTGTTTTTTTGGGACTTGAATGGGTTCAGATTAAGAGAAATCCACACTAACTACCTGCAGCAGGCACTTGATTCTTTCTCCTGGTGCAACAACCACTGTTGTGAAAGTTCCTGCCAAACATCCTGACAAGAATATCTGACTGTGCCTGAAAGGCACCAAATGGAAAAAAAACCATCAGTTTCATGACAGATGCAAAGGTTCAGTTTCAACATCCAAACAAACAGCAGCTACATTTATTAATATGAACTTTGATGAAAATGATGTAGGTGTTTTTCTCAACTTGTTGTGACATTTTACTGATGACGGAGGAAATAGGCTACATGAAGAAAATTAAGTGAAAATTAAGACCCAGTGGTCTTTTAATCAGGATTATACTGTTTTAGGCAAAATCCAAGAACCCGTGTTGTTTTCCTGGCCATAGTTTCTGCAGAGTGGTGGGAGTGCAGTCGAAATTCACCTCTGAGTTGGGGGCAGGACTGTTGGAACAGAGCAAGCCTGTCCATACTTCATTTCAGCCATAGCTGAGCGCTCTGTATACATGCTCTCCTGCCAGCTTACAGCCCCTCACACTCCTAACCTAACATTAGCGGTGCAACAAAAATGACTAGCAATATTGAGCAATATCGAGCAATATCGGCTATCCAGGCGAACAGTTTTGATTCAGACTCCAGCTCAGACGAGGAAAACAAAGACGTTCATGGATCTCTTTGTCTGCAGGTGGATGTATCCATGGGGCGGAGCAGGGATCTTTAGGCTTGCTATTGCAGTTTCTACATCACAAATGAGTTCTTCTTCCAACTGCATTTTTTTCAGCTGCTCCTTATTCACAACAATTTGAAAAAAGAAATACTCAGAAACGTATTTTTAGTCAACATTTTTGTTATTTCCTCCATCATAAGAAAACTGCCACATGCTAAAACATCATTTTCTTTGGAGTGGGTCTTTAAAGCTACATCACCAAGTATGTTTACTCACGAAAGGGTTATTTCAGGGTCCCTCTGCTGCAGCCGTTTCCCTAAATCAAAGCTAAGGAAACTGATTGCCATCATAGGGGCCACACATGCAAGAGGGGCCCCCAAACCTCTATAAAGACCAGCGATGCCCTACAACACAGATGCATATGCATTACAAGTGTAAAAATACAATTTTAAATTTGTAAAAACGAGTCTGGCTCATGTTATCAGATTACAAAGTGTTTCATTAAATGCATGACCGTGTTTTTTCTTTTTACCTCTCTGAACACAATGTGGCAGAAACAGTCGTACACTCCAGAGTAAAGAGCAGAAGGTGCAGCTTTCGGCTGTGTCTGCAGGATGACCTGCAGTGTAGCATAACAGAGGCAAAGGGTTGAGCGAAAGGCGTTGAGACGTTGCTATGAGATAAGAGGAACACCCATCCACATCTGATGCAAGGACTTGGTGATAAAAGGCTGTTTGTTAACTGCTGTTAGCTGAGATCAACAGTTACACCAACTATCACATGCCAGCATAAAAAAAGAAGTCTTTCTGGCAAAACATGTGAAGTTTGAAATGATCAAGTGTGGTAAACTGTGGTTATTTAAATGCATGAAAGATATGTCAAAATAAACAGTAAGATGAAAAATCACTTTTTAATAATTAATAACTTTTAATATTAGATTATTTTCAAAAAATCTGCATCAATTTATTATTTTCAACCACTTTAAGACAAAAAAAATAAATTTAATTATTAAAATGTGAATTATTTTGGTAACATTTCCACTCCTTTTTGTGTTCTTTGTTGGATATGGTACTTTGTCTTTAAAACTTCACAAATACACTAAGCAAAAATATGCTTCTACATTTTTCTAACAAAATTGAAACATTTTCTTTCATAATTTTTATTTTAAGTCTATAATTTGCAGTTATGTAATGTCTATATCTGTTTAGTACCTTCACACCGATTTAGGAAAGAAGGGAGAATAATCATGAAAGCAGTTAGACGTTTTTTGAAGACGTTCAGCCTGAATGATTGAACTGACAAAAAAAAAAAAAAAAAACCAGGACATGTCCATTGAAAGAAACATTTTAGATTGAACTACTTCCACAAGAAATTCTGGTTGTTCTTTGCAGATAGATATGGATGGGGTGAGGGGTGCATCTGACCTTGATGGTGTCTAGTGGATGTCCAACCAACAACAAGCAGGCTCCGCCGACTCCCCCAGCCACAAAGTTCTTAAGTAGAGAAACCCTTGCCTTTTCCTGCATCTCAGCCGCTTTGAGTACAGGACTCCCCACATGCACTGTGTGATGTTAGAGCCAATGATGGGTGGAGTCTTCTTAGTGTGCGCATGTCTAATGCTTTCTACTCTGAAGCTGTGACTACAACACTTTTTTTAGACGATGGCTAGAAAGATGGACGGACGGACGGACGGACGGACGGACGGATAGATAGATAGATAGATAGATAGATAGATAGATAGATAGATAGATGGATAGATGGATAGATAGATGGATAGATAGATAGTGAAGTGCACTCACCAGTTACACACAAAATTGATTGTATGAGTTACAAATGAAGAATTACTCACACAGTAATCTAAAGTTACACATAAAAATGCAGACACAAGTTAAAAATGAGATGAGACTATATTCTCTCTATAGGCTCACGTCAAACACTTTCTGGACGGGTTTGTGTGAGATGACACAATGACACCTGCTCCTCCAATAAGATTATAAGTCCTTCATAACATTATTTGGTACTTATAGTCTTCTAATGTATAAAGATATCTGCTAATTTGATTTTTTTTAAATGAACAGTTGAAATTCACTTGTGAAATATCAGAAAAGGTTTAACGAAGGCACTGTTAGCTGTGTTTGGCTTTGAGTAAAACCCTTTTTTTCATTAAAGTACATCAGAAGACCATTTAGTATTACTCTGAATTTCGTAGAATATTACCACTGAAAATATGAAGGTTTTTTTTGCTGTATTGTTTCTGAGAATTTGTTTTGGAGAAACAAACCAACTCAGTGCTTAATATATTTGTAATTCTGTAAATGTCATTTTATGTTTTTACTATATGGTAGGCTATTTGAGAAATAAACATCTGAGATACCAAAAACTGGTCTAAGGAGGACATCTGACTGTCAGGAGTCAGCGCTCTATCTCCCCCTCTGGTCAGCAACTGGAACTGTAACACAGTCCACACTGCACTCAACCACCCAGCAACCCCAGTGCACAGTGTCTGGATGCATCCCCACCTGACTCTCATCAATCCGCCACATGACTCTAAAGCTCTGCTCAGAACCACACTCACACTCAGTGCGAAGTATTGTTTGTGCCTTTCTTCCTGTACACCAAGCATTATTATTGGATCTGATCTCTCGCTGACTCGGCCTCTTTGCCGCCTGCCCTGATTCTTGCTTGGATTCTGACCTTGATTTCGTTTGTGGACTTTGTTCTGAGCTTTTCTCCTGTCTATCAATAAATGTGCTGCAAGTGGAACCAGCTGTCTTCCCATTTGTGACACAGACATCCTGATGAGAGACAGTACTCTGAAGAACTAAGTAGATCTGTGAAGGAACGGTGATGCACTAAATTATTAGGGTTCATGCACAGCCACAATGAAACATTTTTTTTAATTAATCTGAAAGCTCTTTTGTATAACTGGGTTTCTCCAAAACCATTCAGTCAAAAAACAACTTTAACAAGTGTCAGTGTTCGTAGCCTACTCTATGAAGTACCAAGTATTATTACGAAGGGTAATGATCGTATTGGGGCAGCAGGTGTCACTAAAGTCAAAACAGGAAATTAGGTCATTTGCTTTTTACTAATTCCTTTAATTAGTCAAGTTTTCCAAACGTGCACAGTGTTAGGTAATTATCATAGGCACTGATAGTAAGATGTTTGCCTTCGTGAGGAGGAATAAAATCTTATTTCCTGAAGCTCCGCAGGATCTTCCATCGTTTCCAGCCCTGCTACCGTAAGTGTTTTATGAAACTCGTACAAAAACATCCAGTAACGGCAGAGCTGACCAGTCTATGGATCTGACCACAGATATGCGGCTTATTTGGCCGCTGACTGGTGTGATTGTACTTTAAAATAAAGCTTTTTGGAGCTCCTCCCACATTTCTACAGGAAATGAACGTCCAAATTACGTCATCACCAGGCGCCGGTTTATTTTTATGTTTTGGCGGTTCGTGTCATTTCTGCAGTTTGTTGTGACCAACCTTAAGGTTAGTCGTTTGTTTTATTTTTATCTTTTAACGTTTTTGTGTTACCTTTCATCCAGCTACCGTTTTCCTCCACGTTGACGTCCGTGATCCTTGTTTCTTTTATTTAGTTTGATCTTTTAAATGTTTTTTACGCCCCCAACAGGCTTCTTCTTGTCTCAATGACGCAAAGAAACCGCGCTTCGGGCTCTCAGAGCTTCTCTCAGATCAGGGTGAGTTAAGTCAGTCAGAAAAAGCTTTCTTTCTTTCTGACCACCAGGCCTCCCGCGGCTTGATATTCACATGTGACTGACTGTCTCATGCAGAAACAGTCCAGCTCTTCTGGGACTCAGGAGGACAATGAAGATTTTACGTTCACTCAGCCCAGCACGTCACAGGTCCAGAGAGGACTGGAGAAGCGGACACCTGCACAAGTGGACCAGAAGGTCACAAGCAAACGCTCACTAAAACCAAAAAACAACGATGTGGGTTTAAACCAGCAGAAATGAAATGTCTTCTCTTTTTGTGGTTGTGTAGACTTCAGAGGTGATTCAATACTTCCTGGTAAAGGACCAAAAGAAGATTCCTGTGCGGCGAGCAGGTAATCAACACACTGTGTGGAACCATGAGATAAAGTCAGCTTCATACATTTGTGATGGGGAGCATCAGTGGATTCTGATGGGAGCCATGCAGAGACGAGGAAATACAGGATGGTTTAATACAAGAAATGAAAGTAGGACAAATGTGATCGTGTGGTTTTTCTCACCAGAATTCAGGCTGCCACATTTTAAACCACAGGAAGCCTTTTGGAACATTAGTAAATTAGTCTGGAAGAATCATTTAAGTTTTCTTTTTGTTCTAGTTTTTGTTTCTCGCTATATTTATGGAATCTATTTTGCTAAAAAAGCTTTCTTTTTAATCACTAAAATTAGTATTTTTTTCAGAGATTAGTTTATTTTTAGAGAACTTGACAAGTTAAAAGCAAAGTTCTCAGTGCAATTCTGAGCGACATGTTCATGAGAGCAGCAGTTGTGTGTTGCTGACTGTTGTTTGAACGGGTTAATGGTGATAGACTCACTGCCTGTTCATGTCTTCTCAGACCTTGTGAAACATGTGGTGAAGGAGTACAGAAACATCTATCCTGAGATCATACAGAGAGCAGCTCGGACCTTTGAGCAGGTTTGTACCACCTGACTGTCTTCAGTCATTCATTCATGTTGTCTCATAAAAGATCACATATATGAGGTTCTCTTTTCAATACTTACTCAGGTGTTTGGTTTGAAACTGGTTGAAATTGACCTCAAAAATCACACATATATATTGATCAATAACCTGGAAGCCGCTGATAAACCCTCACCAATCAAGTGAGTATGGTTTCATTTCTGTGTGGGTTAGGTTTCTTCACACTCACGATAAATGCTAAGTTGAATTCCCTCTATAAAATAAGGTCACTTGTTTTCTTGTGTGTGTTTGTATGTAGATGCCCTGCAAATCCCAAACTCGGTCTGCTTTTTGTGATTCTGGGCGTTACTTTCATGAAAGGAGGTGTTGTCCGAGAAAGTGAGTTTTCCAGCTTTTACCTGTAGATTTGTCCATGAACATGTCATCAGTTCCATGAACTGTTTTTTTAAACTTTAGTAGTTTTATGTTCAATAATGATCTCAGCGTTTACTGCTTTTGGTTCTTAGATGTTATCTGGAACACACTAAAGAAACTGCGTGTTGACTCCGGGTAAGACCATGTTTTTGTGCCTTTAGCTCAGTTTTCCGTCAAGTTAAAAACCACCTCGGTTTCACAGCCTCCTCCCTTTTCTGTATGTTTGCTGATGAAAACCTCAGAGAGAAGCACGAAGAGTTTGGCGACGTGAAGAGACTCGTCACAGAGGAGTTTGTGCGCCAAAAGTAAGAATCAACATTTAAAAAATGCAATAGAAGAATATATAAAAAACACACATTTATGATCAATCAAATAACAAAACATAAAAACAGTAAAGAGGGAAGAGAAAGTAAATGTTAAGCTAAAAATAGAAATGAAGCTTTCTTTATTACTGACTCAAACACAAACACATAATAGCTGAAAGTCGACCTGCACAATAAATGGATAATTTGTGACTATTATGATACCAGCCTGTGCAATATAATAACCTGCGATAAATGGTTCTCTTAAATGTTGACACACATGCTAACGATCTCATGGCAGCTTGAAGTATTTAACTAGACGGTAGATGAAGTTATGTTGACTTTAATTCACTTTAAACTTTTGCAGTAAAACTGAAATAATGCATTAGTAGTTTTTAATTTTGCTGTTTGTTCATGTGGCAAGTCACATCATCGTTAATAATGAGCACTATGATCGCACGTTTTCATTAGATTGTGCAGCTCTAGCTGAAGGGCTCTTGTGTTGGACAGATGTTACAGTACGAGGTCATGTAGCTCTGGACGCAGGAAGTTTAAATTGCGCAAACTTCCTATTTGAGGCTGAAGTGCATGTGATATTTTTAGGCGTTTCTTCTTTGGACCATTACACGCTCTGTAGATTGGAGGACCTCTCTCTGTTTCTACAGTTTTACTTCTTCACTCATTTGTTTTCGTCACCTGTTTGGAGAGCAGAAGCATCACCTTTGAAAGCTGGTTATCTGCGGTTTTCTCTCTTGTGACTGAAATGTTCTTTAGAGTAAAAGTGGAACTCTGAGTTTGTGGTTTCCAGGCAGCGTCACCAGCCAGAACCGGCTCTCATGGGCCTCGGTCGTGCGTGAGCTTTAGTCCCACTGTGTTATGTTTGACTGGTGTGTTCAGAGCCAGTTTCTCTCAAACCATAGACTCTGGTTTATATCACACCACAGAGCAAGTGAAGGTGAAGCAGCCAGCCCCTCAGCTGCACGGCTGGAGCAGTGCACGCTTCAAACAGTGTTTTAATAAAGCTTCAGTGCTTCTTCCAGACTGTTTTACGCTGTTGACCTGCATTTCTGCAGCTCTTCATATGCCTACTGTTCTAGCTTTTTTACACTGAATGATGTGTGTGAACTGTGTGAATGATGAACATCTGCAGGTATCTGGAGTACGTGCGGATTCCTCACACAGAGCCGATGGAGCATGAATTTCGCTGGGGTCAAAGGGCGGACATGGAGGTGTCCAAAGCCAAGATTCTGGAGTTCATGGGGCAGGTGAGTGGTGACCACAGTTCTGCTTCGTGGTACTTTCTTTAACGGAGAGTCTGAACGGATGATGCTTTGCTGTTTGATCTCAGCTTCATGAGCAGGATCCTCAGAGCTGGACGCAGCAGTACAGAGAGGCTCACGCCAGCAGCAGCAGCAGCAGCAGCAACAGCAGCAGCAGCCAGAGGTGACTGCCACCACAAAGTCCTCGCAATGTTTTTATTTATTTTGAAAGGGTGGGAAGCAGCCTGTGCCTTTGTCTGTTGCATTATTGTTGTTATGGCTGCCGGGTTTCTCTTTGTATCTTTTGACACCTTTTTATTGCCTAGAATTTAAGAGAAAAATAAATCAAATTCAACCCATGTGACAGTCTGTCATGATCTGCTCCTTTTTCATGCGTTCACAAGGGCACATAACTGTTACTACTGTAGAAATGAATTCATTTGACAAAGCTCCCAGAAGAGAAGAAGCTTTTTCTTTTTTAACACAGCAGATGTGTTGTTTTTGTTTGACTGTTTTGTGTCCTGCTGCCGATTAAGATCATCCTGGAGAAACCTGATCTGCATCCAAAGCTGCTTCTAGAATTCACAGAGCACATCAGCAGAAGTCGTACCTGCAGGAGCGCTGCTACGGTTTATCAAGCCTTTTTGTTCATCTAGAGCTGTTTTATTTTTGTTGACTGAAGTTCTCATCAAGTCAAAGGATTACACAGGAATTAGTCCGGTTTGTGATCTGCATATAGATTTCCTTAAAGCAGAACTTTTACATTTTACCCCGTAAAAGAGCAGCAGGTCCAGCAGATTTCAGTCCATAAAATGAGGATGTTGACACAGAGCCAGTCTGTAGCCTGATGCTCAATCACAAGGGGATTTCTTGTGTTTCTTTTCTGAAAGTACAGTTTGAGTCTGTGAGGTTGAAGTGGTAGCAGTTTTGATTCCATCGTTACTCTGTGTTGGGAAAATCACGTGTGCAAGGCTTGTTCAAATGTCTCCAAAATACAGGAAGCCTGTTGACTTTCTTTTGAGATGGTAACACATTTGTTAGAAGCATGCATCTGTAGGAGCAGCTGAATTCATTTTTTGTGGATATGACGATGGAAATTACTGAAACAGAAGACAGTTGAAGTGTTTTTCATTTACATAACCAAGATCCCCACAACAGTCTGGCTCCTCCCCCTGGTTACGCTGGGGCAGGATGGCATTCCACTCCAGACCTGTCACAAATCACTCAACGTGGTTGCCGTGGTCACTGGTACAAAACAGCAACAGTATTTCTGTCTGCAAATCTGGACAAGATCACGTGTGCAATTTGACATATTCTATGAAGAAACATCCCATTTAGATCTGTGAAAAATGGAGATGGCAGACTGACCCCAGAAGCTCCACTGGACCAGCCTCACTGTCAAACATCTTTGTGCTAATATAAAAGTTGTGTGTTTGGGTCATTCAACCAGTCCGGGTCAGAACAGAACTTCAAAGCAGAAATTGGCTTAAGCCCAGAATCATAAAATACTTTTAATGGTTAAATTCCACTGACAGCATTCAGATGAAAAATCTCTAAAACTGGAAACCAGAGTGGTTCTGCTGCGTCCTCTACATGTGCTCCGGAACCGTCTCCAGGGCCTCTTCTGGGTCTCGGTCCACATCCACATTCTGACAAAGACAGGAAAGAGGGATGTGAGGGCAGCTTCGAAAGTTGTTTCAATTCACGTTTGTCTGTGTGTCTCGTTCTGTTTGAAAGTGTTCGGCGTGTTGGGTCACAGTAAGCAAAGCTTATGACTGGCTTTGCTTTGAGCAGAGACAGACGTCTTCAAGGACTGGAGCTCAAGAGGCTTTTGAAGAACATTTTCCTCATCTTTGGCGGCTTTTCTTTTTTTATTTCAGTTTATTCCGTTCTCTTGTCTGAAATGTTTTGAAGGATTTAGAACCCCTTCTTTGCTGTGGTTTCTCTTGACTGTCTGTGAGTCTGGTTGAACAATCACATCAGAAACAAACTTTCCATCAGAGCACAAATAAACATGGAAGACGGGAAAGAGCTCATGAATTGTTTTCCAAGTCGAGTCCCAAGTCCTGCTGTTGATGTTTCAAGTAATTTCAACAACACTGTAATAATAGGAACTGTATTTATTTATCGACATTTTGTAAGCATACTTGGTAAATGGCCTTAGAGCTCATGCATCTCCTCTTCAAAAATCCAAAAGGATTTCTCTATAAAAGAAACCAGCTTTACGTTTATAATGATGGAGATAAAAGGGAATTAAGGTCAAGTCTGGATCTTAAATCCTCCCACCAGTTTGTGGCTGATGAGGCTTTCAGAGTCAGTTTTACAAAAAAATGAACCAAGATATATTTACAAACGACTGACTGTGTCTCATATCTGCATCTTTTTATAAACATAGCCGACACATATTGGACAGAGGAAGAATGTAAAATGCACAGCAGCTCAACATGACAATGAAAATATGAATACAACACTAGGGCTGTCACTAACCATTATTTTAAAAGTCGATTAGTCACTGATTATTTTTTCGATTAGACAACGACTATTGTTTACGTAAGATAATGTGCAATTTGTTCCCCAAAAGTTGACAGTGAGTGTACCGACCATGGAGGTTTGCGTCATGTATGGAGTTATCATGACTCGAGTCATGATATGACTCGAGTCCTCACCTCTGCTCCATACAGTCTGTGTGTAAATGACATATATGCAGCATACCTCTGGCCGGTCCCTGTGAGTGTTGACAGCTTCAATCTTAAGGAAGACGGATTCCACTTTGCACCCTGAGAGGAGAAACAAAGTGCGGTGATGCTCATGCCTGAGGAAATCACTGAAGGGTCTAATTCATGATCTATTTCCAGCATCTCTATCCTCCTGCACAATACTGGTGAAAGGAAAACTGCTCAGAGCCTCTCATCATTGGCCCCATTTGCACATAATCCAAGTTCAAACCATAATCTGGAGAAGGTTAGATTCACAAAATGAATTCTATGATGTGGCTTCTATTGATCATAACCTAAACTGTCAGTGTCAGATCATGAACTGATGGATTTGTGAAGCTGGTTCATTAAACATGATCACATAAGCAAAGAAATAACTGATTTAGATGTGAAAGTTGACTGATGGCATCTCCTAAAGAGATGTTTTAGTGCACTTTAACTAGGAAGTTTTATGATTTAAGGCAACAGATTATTTCTGAAATGAGAAATGCAGATGGCGTAAAAGAGGAAGCTGAGACTTGAGAGAGACTGACCGTAGGCGATGGGGGTGAGCTTCAGCACGGTGTGGAGAGGACACTTCAGGTACGGCAGCTCATCTGACATACAATACATTTGTTTAACCACAACACAAATATTGAGGAAAAACAATCTCAATTTCTGCAAAAGAAGGAAAAAAACCTGCGGATATTTGCTGAGTTTATTCCTGTTTTTGAGGAGCCTAAAGTTTGAAGTTCTCATTTGAACAAAGACAAGCACAGAGCTAAACTCTGGAAACTAAGAAACTGTTACATCTGATTCTTCTTGCAAGTTTAAATCCCAAATTTAGTTTCACACCTTGTGAGCAGACTAACACAATTAATGTGCTATTATGAAAATGAACATTAGGACAAACAGCGTTAACATTTAAGAACCCACTCTGATGAAAATGCTGTTTTAACATGTTCTTGGAGTATTTTGCTCCTGATGGAGGACATATGTAAAGAAAATTAAGCTCAAAGTTGCATTTCTGAGTATTTTGTTCTACAAATCTGACCTTTTTTTCATCATGTGCAGATGAAAAATTGCCATTGGAAAAAATTGTAGCCGTTATGTAGAAACTACAAGGCTCCCTGCTCTGCACCATTCCAGTGCGACCACTTAAAGACAAAGAGATCCATGAACGTCTTTAATTTCCTCGTCTGAGCTGGAATCTGGATCATAGCTGTCCAGCTGGATAGCTACATTGTTGCTCACCATTTTTTTGTCATTTTAATGCTATGTTAATACAATGTAATGTTAGCTAACGGTTGTGAGGGTCTGCAAGCTAGAAGGTGAACATAAAGAAATGGGTGTTGGGAAATGGGGGTGGGCTTACTCTGTGCCAACAGTCCTGTCCACAACTCAGAGGTGAATTTCTATTGAACTCCTGCCGCTCTGTAAAAACTATGTTCTAGAAAACAACATTTTTTTGGGCTAAAAACTTCCATAAAAAACTAGCCTGATCATACTTATAATTTTGTGTTTTCCATGAAAAGTCACACTTATTTACCAAATGAATTGTACAATTAAAAGAAATTATAATCAAGACATTGACAAAGTTAAAAATAATGATATTTATTTGAAATGATGTGTTTTTTTTCCTTTATACTTTGTTTTTGTCAAAGAATCCTCAATTTGCAGTGAATACAGCATTGTAGACCTTTGACTTACTACTTTTTCATTTGTTGAGGAAATCTGCAGAAATGCTACTCCACTCTCAAACCAAACTCCTCAAGCTTTGATTGGTCCGTCCATAACCCTTTATTCCAATCTTCCTCTGTCCAATGTCTGTGTTCTTTAGTCCATATTCATCCTTTTCTTTTGGTAGCCAGTCTCATATTTGCTTTTTCTTTGCCGCTCTGCCCTGAAGGCCAGCATCCCACAGTCTTCACTGTAGATGTTGACACCGGTACTATAATGAAACTGTCAGTTATGGACCTGTGAGGCGTCTTTTTCTCAAACTGGAAACTCTTTATCTTCTTGCTCAGTTGTGCAGCCAGGCCTCCCCTTTTTCTGCTCTGGTTAGAGCCTGTTTGTGCTGTTCTCTGAAGAGAGTGGGACAACGCACCGTTGAAGGAAATCTTCAGTGTCTTGGCATTTTTTTCTCATGGAATAGCCTTCATATCTAAGAACAACAGACTGTTGAGTTTCCTCTTGAAAGTTCTCTTTTTGTTGGTCATTTTGAGCGTTTAATCAATGCTCCAGATGCTCAACGTACTCAAAGGAAGGTCAGTTTTATACAGTAGCTTCTCTAACCAGCCAAACTGTTTTCAGCTGTGCTAACATGATCACACAAGGGTTTTCTAATCATCTGTTAGCCTTCTGACACAATGAGCAAACACATTGTACCATCAGAACACTGGAGTGATAGTTGCTGGAAATAAGCCTCCAGTCATCTATGTAGATAATGCACCAAAATCCAGACATTTGCAGTTAGAATAGTCATTTTTCAACCATTTACAACATTAATAATGCATTAAGTGCATTCTGATTATTTTGACGTTGTCTTCATTGAAAGAAATAGTGCTTTTCTTTCAAAAACAGGAACATTTCTAAATGACCCCAAACTTTTGAACAGTAGCGTAGATCAAAAGATGATCAGAGCAGGTATTGAAACAGAAACAGAACTGAACAAATACATAAAAAAAACCTCGTCAAAACCCAGTGGCATCGTTACGCCTTATTCTAAAGCTCCCCTAAATAATTTGGGGATGTTAAAGTTTTTCTTTATTTTGTATTTTTTTACTTATTCATTTTTTTTACAAAAAATGTAGATGCATGTCATATAAATATGCTGAAATTTTGGGTTAAATATATTATAATGTAAACATGTCAGTATATGATTATAAATCTGTTGGTCTCATTTACTTCACAGTGTAAAGGTAGCATCAGGGCTAACACCCACATTACTGAAAACTGAACTACACCAGTGGACACACAGCAAGACAAGTTACACAACATGGATATACACTGCTGGTAGCAACAATGAGTCATCTTCAGCTAACAGCAGAAAGTTCCATGTAATAATGAACCAGATGCTCCTCATTTTAATAAATACAAACCTGGCTAACACATTAAGTTACATTGTTAGCATGATGGTTATTTCTCTCATTTTAGTTTTGAAAAGTCGAGCTTAGCTCCATAAGGCATGTTAAAAACTGTGGAAATAATAAAAATACACAAATATGAATGACTCCTTCATCTTTATCAATCTAAAAGAGTCAGGGCAGAGGGACACAGGCAGTGAGAGGGGAGAGACCTCTACCTGACAGGTGAGTCAGAGATTTCACAGGATGGACATTTGTGATGCAGAAAGTAATGGAGCTAAATATGAAATATGAAGACTTATTTAACTTGATATTATAAACCATAAAATTCTGCTCAATTAACTGGAACAGAATGGAATTAGAGGACTGGCATGGAAGTGGTTAATAAATTATTTAACAGAAAGAAAGCAATATGTTAACATTAGGCAGCATGAATCTACCAATGTGAAAATTACTTGTGGTGTTCCTCTGGGCTCTGTATTAGGACTTAAATAGCTAAACTTGTACATAAATTATATATTTAACACATCTTATTTATTCAAGTTTCTATAATTTGCAGATGACACTAATATAATTTAAGGTGATGATAATGAGTTATATCTTATAAAAAATGGTTGAATAGGAATCTATTATCTTTAAATGTAAAGAAAGCAAAAGCCCTATTTTTGTAATTATAAAGAAAATTTGAAGCGACAGTTAAACATAAACAGAACCTCAATTGAGACAGTAAAAGAGAAAACGTTATCAGGACTAATAATTGATGCTAAACTTTCTCTGAGAAACACACATCAGACAAATAAGAATAACAATCTCAAAAAGTATTTTAACAATAAATAAAACAAAACATTCTTGATTTCATTTCACTACGTATATTATAAATATCTGTTTGGTGCTTCTCTACCTTAACTACTGCAATGACATTTGGGGGAATATCTATAAATCTTCATTAAAGCAATTATCCATATCCCAATTATGAGCAGTCAGAAGTATTCACAAAGTAGGATATTTGGAGCATGCTAATCATTTTTTTACAATCAAAATGAGTAAAATGACAGCACCTAGTTTATTATCAAGCATTACATATACTCTACAAAGCATATAATAATTAATTACTAAATAAAATACAGAAATTATTCACGGTAAGAGACAACTCTCATAAATTAAGAGGAAACAGGAAAATTCAAACTTCCGATGGTACGAACAACACGTAGAGGATTTGTGTGTCCGTGTGTGGAGTAAAACTCTGGAATAATGTGGAGCTGCACTAAAGGAGTGTTAAAATATGTGTTTAAAAATTACTATAAGTAAATGGTATGGATAAAGAATCTCATAATTGATTTCTGAGGGGCGGGTTTACAGAAGCAAAGCTGCCTGCTCCCTTTCAAACATGATTGTATTGTTGCTTTTGTTTCTGATATCATTGTCTAGCCTGTTGTGTGAGACTGATTGTGCTGTTCTTTCAACATGTTTGAAACTTCAGCTTTTATTTAAGAGTCAAGATTACAAAGTGGAGAGAACCAAGAGACATATATGAGTCAAATGAACCTGACCAAAATGTTGTTGAGGGTTCTGTTTTAGTTTTCCTTCAGCTCAAGTCATTTAGTCAGGTTTTTCTGAGCTTTAAATCACAAACATTTTACTCACATTTGTGCCCAAAATGTAACCTGTGTAATTTAAAAATGTTTGAGAGCAACACATTCTGTGATGTGTGAGCAAAAGTCATGACATCAGCCTGTATTCTGGATCAGTTATCAGTTCAAGACGTGTTCATGTCTCTTGAAGGGTCAGAGAAGGAGAGACAGAGGAGATGCAGCCGGTGGATTAAGAGGCAGAGGAAGATCTGAGTGTTCCAGGGGAAGGAGAGCAAACAAGCCAAGAGAGGGAAAGTTATGACGGTGCTGCAGCAACTCTTTCCACTACATGATTTGATTTAGGGGACAAAGACACAGGACCCAGACAGGTCAAGCTGAAGAGCTGTCCACGTGATACATTTGGTACACAGAAGCCAGCATTTCACCACAGCTGGTTTGAAAAGCACAACTGGTTAGAATATTTAGTCAACCAGAATCCAGCTTTCTGCTTCCCATGTAGTGTTTGTCAAAAGCATCAAACATGATAGTTAAGTCAGTAGTGGTTAAGAATTGGAAAAAAAGCTTCAGTCGTCTTTGGCCAGCAGGAGATGACACAAACGTATAAGGAGAGAGTTGATGGATGGAAAAGCTACCAGAGAACTAGCAAACAGGGAAACATTGTATAGATGATAACAAATGCAAATGTGCTACGTTTGTTCGTATTGTGTGCATCTCTCTGTTCTTAAAACCTAGTGACGCTCCTGTCAAAACCTAATAAAGTGCACATAAGTAGCATCAGTTCTGTGTTCTTTTTTTACACAGTTTTAAAATATTTTTATTTTTCCTACTTTTTCTCTTTCTGTTGTAACTGTCTTCTGTGTTTTATTTTAGTTCATGTTTGCATATATTCCAGAAAAGTATTCAGATGAAACCAGCAAGGACTTTGCTCTGTGATTCACACCTGTTTGACACAAGCAGCTGAGGTGTTATAGTGTGTTGTGGATTTCCTACCAAGAAATCTTCCTGTACTCTGGAGGTCACCATAAAGTGAGTTAAAAATAATAATCAAAACCTTTTTCTCTCACCATCACTTTTGTTCAGGAAATATGCCAGCAGACATCTCATCACCGCTTGATGACAGATGACCAAGACATTCTCCTGCCTTTCAAGCTCCATGATGACTGGCTCCAGGCGGTGGACAAGGTCCTCATATGACTGGATACAGAGAAGCATCAGGACAGTCTGCAGCAAGAGCCACTAAAGGAAACTTTAAACTGCAAATAAATCATGACGTTACGTTCACACTAGCCTCGGCAACGTCTGTTCAATGAAAGTCTATGTAAACATTGACATATGCGCGTTTCAGGCTTCCACTGTCAAAACTCTCATATTCATACATCGTGACCCACATTTTTAGGTGCTCTTTTGGGCTCTACAAACAAAATGCACTTTTTTTTTAAGCGCGTTGAAGTTAAACCAGTTGAACTTTGACCAATAAGGGACTCTAATTTGGTAGTGACATTTGCGTAGTGTCCTTTTCAAAGCACAGAAGTGCCAATATGTGAAAATTGATCATGAGAAAGAACCTAATAATTGTGGTTTGTGCTTGGCTGATAATCTATGACATCAAGTCTTTCATTTATCTAAATAGAGCTGTGAAAGAAAAGACTCAACTTTTTGCACAAATCCTCTTCCAACTGTAGGTAAATACGCTAGTATCAGGTAGCAGCAGTCCAGTGTGAACACCTTCTGCTCAAAATGCGTTGAAGAATGCTCGTTGAGCTTGCTCTTGAACGTGCATCACATGCCTGGTGTGTGTTTAAAATTCTTAAAACTCAAGAAGCTGTATTTTGTTGTTATTTGGTCAAAAGTAAATATCTTTTCATTGTCGTCCTTCTTTCTGCTTTGATGTGCAAATTATTTTCCATTGAAATCACTCTTGATAGAGAGTCAAAAGCCAATTGTCTAAATGTAATCAAACAAAACATACAATCCTGTATGCATATATGTGTAACTACATAAACCCAAACAAACACAATGCCATCCTGTTATGTTTTCATGTTCTGTGTGTGTGTGTGTGTAGCATGAACCTGAGTACCATAAGCATCCCAGAGCTAGAAACACAAGAGCTTTCTGCTGGGTTTTGCTTACCTCTCCTTTAGGATAGCGGTATCGATATTTGTCTTGGTCCCTCAGGGCAAACTCCTCAGGAAAATGCTCTTGAATCTCCTCATATGTCATCTCCTCACAAACCCCCTGAGCAATGACAGAGAGACAGGACAGCTATGTTCACTCAAACACTGACTGAAAACACACCATGAATGAAATTCTTGTTCATGTCATAAATAAAGATCGAAAAGATTTGATTCTGGTTGATCTGAAGTCAAAATTCTGGGGAAGACAGAGGAAAATATGTACTTCTGCTTTACTAAATCCTTGAAGTTATTGGGCAGCCATCCAATGAATCAAGTTTTTTTAACTATAAAGTTTTATTTCACTCATGCACCAGTGTTACTCATGTAGAAATACTGTATGCTGGATTCAATTTGTTGAGTCCTTCAGGTCCTGGAAGAGGAGGCTTTTTTTTAAATCAGATTTGCTGCAGTAAAGATGTGTTTTTCCCATTTAATAAAAGCTCTACTCATCCTGACACAGAAATGTACATTCTGTGAAAGGGGGCTGACTTTGGCCCCTTGGGACACATTAATAAAGTTTGAGTAGAAAAGAGCATTTCTAAGAACCTTTAGATTAGACACAAATATCACAAGGTGATGAAAGTATTCAAACCCCTTTGAACTTCTCCACATTTTCTCACATTATGACCAAAAACAGAAATATATTTGATTAGAATTTTATGTGAAAGACAAACACAAAGTGGCACACACTTCTAAAGTGTAAAGAAACTTATACAAGAATTATTTTTTAACAAATATAAAAACTGAAATTGTAGTGTGGAAAGTATTCATCCCCCTGAGTCAATACTTTGTGGAACCTCTTTTTGCTGCAATTCCAGCTGCAAGTCTTTTGAGGTTTGTCTCTACCAGCTTTACACATCTAGAGACTGAAATCTTTGTTCATTCTTGCTGTAAAACAGTTCAAGCTGAGTCAGATTAGATGGAGAGCGTTTGTGAACAGCAGTTTTCAGATTTCTCCACAGATTCTGGATTGGATTTAGGTCTGGACTTTGACTGAGTCATTCCAACACATGAATCCGTTTCATTCGAAGTCATTCTATTGTAGCTTTGGCTTTATGTTTAGGGTGGTTGTCCTGTTGGAAGGTGAATCTCCTGCTGAAGAGAAGCAGCCCCACATCATGATGCTGCCACCACCATGTTTGACTGTGGGTGTGGTGTGTTCAGAGTGATGTGTTAGATTTCCTCCACACATAGCTATTTGCATTTAGACCAAAAAGTTTCATTTTGGTCTCATGTGACCAGAGCTCCTTCTTCCACACGTTTGCTGGTCAGTCTCATGGTTTATGTCAAACTGCAAACAGGACTTCTTGTGGTTTTCTTTTAACAATGGTTTTCTTCTTGTCACTCTTCCATAAAGAGTTGTTCAGTCTGTTAGTTTAGATGGATGACCATGTCTAGGTGGGTTTGCAGTTGTGTCAAACTCTTTTCATTTGTGGATGATGGACTGAACAGTGGTTTGTGGGATGTTCAAAGTTTGGGAAATCTTTTTCTATCCTAAACCTTCTTTCAATGTCTCCCCAACTTTCTCCCTGACCTGTTTGCTGTGTTCCTTACACTTCATGATGCCGTTTTCTCCCCAATATTCTCTCGACAAACCACAGAGACTTTCATAAACAGCTGGATTTATATACTGAGATTAAATGACACACAGGTGAAGTCATGAAGTCGACATTTGATCAGTCACCAATCATCAAGCAACTTCTTAAGGAAATTTGATGCACTGAGAGAAAAGGGGATGAATACTTTTGCACACTGCACTTTTCAGTTTTTTATTTGTAAAAAACAACTCTTGTATAATTTTCTTTCCATTTCACGAGTGTGCCACTTCTTAGCCTAGCTTACTACCGTACTTCTGGCACTCTTAAATTGTTTTCACATCACACCGTAACTCAGCAGCAGGCCCCCCTGTGATCCTGTCCTACTGCTCCAGTGAATGTTTCCTACCCTGCTGTGTTTATGGCCTAACATCAAAACTGTTGGTTGAAATACAGTAGTAAGGATTTTCTGATAAGGTAGCACATGTGGACACATGTGCTACGGGTAGGAAAATCTCACAAGGTAGGAGATCTAAAGATCTCACAGATCTTCAAAACTGCGGCGCTTCTGTGGAGCTCTCCAAAACAGATAAACACAAGGTCAACACGGAAACAGTCCATGTTTTCCATGATGTGGTCAACGAAGAAGTTTGTCGGTGGTTGCTCCGCAGCCGGAGCATCAAGGCGTTGAGCAGTGAATTAGACAAATGTCAAAAGAGAGGCGGTAGACATGAATTTGATGCCTCAGCCGCATCCGGTGTGAACGCAGCACAACTATTAGGAGATCTGCAGCAGGCACAACTTTGCTTTAAAATGTTCTTGAAATATGGCCTAAGTCTTTGAGTATTAGGTTTTTATAACAGTCAATAATAGAAGCCATAAAAGATTTTGCCTCACAGCATCTATTTCGTTCAGGGCCTTCCACTGTTCATACTGCACTCCCAGAAACTCAGCCGTCTGGATGGTCCTCTTCATGTGGCTCGTCCACACCTTAAGGTCGCTGATGCTCTGGCTGCGCATGTAGTTACCCAGAGCACTGGCAAACTGATGGACAGACAGTGAACAATCACAACAAAAGAAAGATCAAACTAAATGAATCAGAAGGGCACAGGGGCGGGCCTGAGTCTCCCTTCACTTCAATTCTGATGCATCCACCGGCAGACAAATAGATCCATTAACATCTCTGTTTTCCTTGTCGGAGCTGGAATCTGGATCAGAACTTTACAGCTGGATAGCTCTGATACTGCTGGCTAGTTTTTTTGCTATGCTAATGCTAGATTAGGGATGTGAGGGTCTGTGAGCTACACTGTGAGAGTGTAAAGAAAGTTATCCCTGGAAAATAGCGTAACTTCCCTGTCAACGTTCCCGCCCACGACCCAGAAGGGAATTTCTAATGAGCTCCTGCTGCTCTGCACAAATATGTCTTAAAAATGGCACAGGCTTTTTGATTTTGGTAATAAGAAAAAAAAAAAACCTGCATAATCATAATTAAAAGACCACTGGGAATGATTTTACAATGGATCAATATTTAGTCATATTGGGATTTAATTCCCTGGTTTTTAGTTTGTCATTGTCAGGTCATCTGCTTTGTCACCCTCTTGTTTCTCCATAACTTTTGTCACGTTTAAGTTTAATTATTAAAAGTTTGAGTTTCTGCCACAAAGCCTGGACTCTTGCATGTTGGGTCATACACCTCCGGTTCCTAAAATCAGCTCATTCAACACAATATTTCCATCAATATGCTGATGATAATTAGCTGCTTTTCTTCAAGTCATTTGTCTTTAACTCTGAGTCGTATGATGCAGACGACGAGGTTCAGTGCTTTCACTGTATGTTTGATGGGTAAGACTGTGACACGACGCACGATCTGCATCGTGTCACTACAGTGGCATCTCGTAAAAGTAATGTAACACATCATTGATAGATTTTAATGCTTTGTTTTCATGGACTGTTTTAAAGTCTGTAAAAACATCACATAATCTCACAGGAAAGAGTCAAGATGAAAGTCCTGCTTCTGTAAATAGCAAACAGCAACGTTATGGATTGAACAGTCTGACCTTCGTCCCGCGATGTGAAAGCCCAGAGTCCCCCCCAATACGGCCCACGAGGTTGAGTTCACTCTCCCCATGACGACACAGGTAGATGGATCTGGGGGTGACGTGGATGTTCATGAGATAGTACACGATCCTGCTTTGGATGTGGTCCTGGACCTTGTTCACCATGTATCTGCTGCCCACATTGAAGATTTTGATGTACGACAAGTTCCTGCACCACAAGAAAGCATGATACTAAACCTCCAAAAACACTGTGACTGCAGTGAGATATTGCTGTTTTCTACTACTTTCTATGTTACTTTCCCCCAAATGTTTAACTTGACAGTATTTTACATTTCCTAATTGGAGGATTTTAAACTTTCAAAACAGAAATTTGAGCTGTCCTAATTCAAAACAAAGCCGGCTCCTTAAAAACAGATGCACTGCATTGATCACTGTCATGCATGTGTGGTATAAAGCATTAAAGAGGAGGAGTGTAACTCTGAGGAGTACCAGTACCTGTCTGTGTTGTCGTCTAGGGGAATGTAGGTCTGCTGATAACATTCAATCCTCTTTAGGAAGTCAACTAAAGCCTCCTCTTTGTCACAGTCAGTGTAATCTGGACTTGTCAGCTTCACTTGCTGTTGTGAGACAGACATAAAAAAAATCTCAGTTTCCCTTCAAATGTGCATACAGACCTTGGGAGTGGTCCAAATTGTGACAGGTTCATGTCAATAATTATTTCTCTATGGGGTT
Source organism: Oryzias celebensis (assembly GCA_014656515.1). NCBI lineage: Eukaryota > Metazoa > Chordata > Actinopteri > Beloniformes > Adrianichthyidae > Oryzias > Oryzias celebensis. Next base: position 27,129,915 of record BNCR01000007.1, on the reverse strand, counting down.
TGACTGTGAAGAATGAAGAACCTGGTCTTATCGTGTCCTCAGCTGACCTGTGTTTTTGAGAGATAGAGTCAAATTCCCTCCCGGCTCCCTAACTACTAAAAAACGACATCGTGTGGGATAGTCTGGTGCATCTGCTTTGTAGGTTGATTGGTCACTTTAAATTGTCTCTAGGTGTGAATGCGAGTGTGTTTGGGTTTGGCCGGGTTAGGCTCCGGCAGCCCCGTGACCAAAGAGAGACAAAAACAAATTTAGAAAATGGACAGATAGATTCGGACAGCACCACAAAATGGCAAACGCATTACATCGTGCACTAAGGAGGGAACAGTGAAGGAATTCAGACATCAACAATGTTTTTCTTCATCTGATCCACTGATGCAACCAAATCTAAGTGGACCCTCCATGTAAGGGGCAGCGCTTGGGTCAAATTTACCCTGGAACAGACTACTAATGTCAGGTTAAGATAACAGGTTACTTCTGAATTTAACACACATTTTGACATTAGAGGGAATAACCGGGATAGACTGCAAGTTAAACCAATATTGTGACACAATTGAACACACTTTCCCAAAGTCAAATGCAAAACAAGACACTGAAAATGTGAAAAGTGCTAATAAATTATTGATTTCCTTTTACTCTCAGCTCTGGCAGTTTTTGACAGTCCACATCGGCACTTCACTTACTTTGATGTTTTCCGCAATAATTTCAGGATCATCACAGATCGACTCCACAAAGAAAACCTGCAAAGGCAAGAACAAGAAAGCGTCCAGTATGATCGGGTTGAAAGATGAGCATTCAACAGAGACTGGGCATCATAAAAAATCCTCTTCAACCTTGTAACCGTTGTCCTTGGCAAAGCTGAGGATGACCTGTCTGCGCTCTGGGGTGGTGTTGGTGGCATCAAACACCTGGAGACAGTCAAGATTCATTTGATCCTGTACATTGTCCAGATCATTTGAGGAACTAAAATGGTCACCAGGTCAAACATGTCTATTTTTTATGGGAATTCCAATAGCATTTGTTCTGGTTTCTTTACAGCAGTTCAATGGAAACATACGGCAGTCTTTTGACTTTTTTGACGTGTGAAGTGGAGTGGCTCGCTATGCTGCTGAATGAGAAGTAAAAGGTTGGGAGATGATGATCATGGAAAATCAATATGTAAGAAACAGCTTGTGAGCAGAACTTTAATGTAATAATAGAACTGAACCATGATAAAAACCACAAACGTGTGGCCTGACATGAGAAACACACAACCTGCTAACACAGGAAAACCTGCTTTGACACAAGCCAGGAAAAAAGCAGCAGTCCTCACATGACGACATAGAAATAGTCTTTTCTAGTTTTGATCAAAATGTTTTTGTAGCTCTTTAAGTGGCAACTTTAAACATCAAACGTTCAATAATAAGACCAATTTGAAATGTTTCTGTTAGTATTCAATCTCTTGAAACTACTTGAAAAAACATTCTTTTTCTGGTTATTTGTTTCTTGTTTTTTTTTAATAAATAACCTAATATAGTACCTCTAACATGTAAAATATGAGATTGGAATGAACTTACCGCAACCTGACCCTGATACCTTGTGAGATAGTCAAACACATCTTTTAAAGCAGCAGCAACACACGTCCTGCGCTCATAGACAGAAACAAAAAACACCCAATCATTACGTTTTAAAAAGCACAACATAACAACCATTACGATTTTTAGGATTTTTGATGGTTGACACTCTTGGTCATAGAAAAACTGTAATTGAGCACACCTAACGGCCACAGAAAGGTCACAAAGTGGTGTTCAGTTCAGCATCCAAATTTAAAGAAAAATCTTTAAAAATGTATCAGTGCATACATCGGGATAACCAATCCCTAAGAGGGCCAGAGTAAGTTCAGAGAGGCCCTCAGAACTGTGGGACAGTTGATTAGACCGAATTCACAACTGCCTTCACAGGTAAACACAGGCTGTGTGTTGGTAAAAAAATGGCCAAACGTCAGTGCCCCACAGGAAAAATCACGTTTGCTGAGTACTCAGAGAGCCCATAGAGTGACAAGGCCTTGATTAAAACTGTAACAAACTGAGCTGATTAGAACGCAGTTCCGCAGCAAGCATCACTGAGGAAAGATACAGAGATGAAATCTCCCAAATGAATTATGGGAGTTTGCAAGTATGCCTGAGCAGAAAAAAAGTCTTTGAAGGAGGGAAGAGAGATGCTGTTTAAGTTGCATGAGTAGACTTGTCTGGGTGAACCCAAGATCTTATTTCTGAGTTCTAATTTTCTCATGTCTGCTCCGTTCTGATTCATCCACATGCAGACAAAAAAATCCATGAACGTCTTTGTTTTCCTCGTCTGAGCTGGAATCTGTACTGATGGATAACTCCAACCCCTTTTTTCTTACTCTGCTGATTAGTTAGTTAGTTAGGGGGTGTGGGGGTCTGTAGGCTAGTGGGAGAGCATGTAAACTGATGGGTGATGGGGAGTGGGTCAGAGTCAGAGGTGAGGTTCTGATGAACTCTTGTTGCTCTGCTGACAGAAACTATGTCCTAAAAAAATGACAATTTAAAAAAAAATTGGCTACAAACGGCAAATGGGACAACTAGGGACGCTTTTAAAAAGATGATCTGAGTTGGTCTTAAAAGATCTTACTTGCGTATCTCCATCGCTTCTCTGTTGTCATGGCTAAAGAATTCGTAGCTGTTGTAGGAGCGTGTAGCCTCTCTTCTGTATTCTCCAACATTAAAAGCTGTGAAACAGAAAAAAGCGGAGCGATTTTAGGAATGTTTCTTCTTTTTGTTGTCTAATTACATTGTACATGCTTGTATTTTTATGCTACCAGTTTCAAAACTGGAGAAACTATTAAGAATTGAAAAGATGGAAGGTTTTGCAGTGGTGGCCCAGAAACTTCTAGCAATTCACCATAAAGAACAGGTTTCCTCCAAACTGGCACAAACTTGACATAAAAAAGCTCATTTGATAAATCTGATAATGTCATTATTATGTTGTTATGTTTTCTAATTCCGTATACACACTTAAATGTGCTTTTAGCATAAGATGTTCACACTGGATTTTACTACCTGAGACTAGTGCATGTGGTCATGCTACGTGCACGACGGGCCCTTTCTACTTGTCCCAGAACATGCTAAAAGCAGTTTCATGAACATGCATTCAGTCTGTAGTGTTCACACTAGACCAGCGGGGAGGGGTTTCCTTTTGCTACTGTTTATTGGTGCGTGTCCGCCTCTGACATTTGGAGGAGGCTTTGTGTGAAATGTTGCAGCGGTGCAAATCTCATGAATCTGCTCCAGACCAGCTCTATTCTGATAAATGAATGTGTCATAGAATTCTGTCTGTGCACAAACCACAATGATTAATTTCTCCTCCATTATCTATTTAAAAACAGTTGGCATGTCCATGTTTTGAAAGGGACGCTACCCAAACGTCACTACCAAACCGGAGTTCCTGATTGGTCAAAGCTAAACTGGTCTAACTTCCAGCGCGTCTCCAACGGCTGCCCATTTAGCCCGAATACTGACTTAAAAACTTGCCTAGCGATGTGTCAACATAAGTGTTTCGAGACCCAAAATGCACATATTGTATTTTCATAGACTATTCATTGTAAGCAGTCGCTCAGATGCACTTTTCAGAGCCATGTGAACATAGGATAACAGGACAGAGCATTTACCTTTCAGTTTTCCTTCTCTTTTCTGGTTATAATGTCTAATTTAACATGTATCCATTCCAGCCCATGCAAGTTAACCAGAACACAATTTGATATTTACAGGCTACCAAAAGGTCACATGAAGGTACAGAAATACCTAGACGCAATAACTTGAACTAACTCCCACGAGTCTGTGCACACAACCACTCTAAAAAGTGCAGGATGTACTGTGCATTCATCCTTTGAGGCATTCTACTATGGCACCAAAAAAACCTAACGTAGAGCTCATTCAGTTGTACTTAACTGTTTTACCAGCAAGTCATCAGCTTGCATGTTGGTGTCACAGAGGTAGAAAAACATACTGACATCTCTGTGTTGATCTCCGTCTCTGAAAACAAACACTCCTCTTTGCTTTGAATATTGGCCCCCCAACAGTCTATTAGACAGTAAATCATCAATTTATGAGAAGAAGAAAACAGTAAATGGAAATTATGTCTTTTTAAATCATATTTTAAGTCATTACTAGCTATTTAGAATCATACTAACAATGCTGTAAAATGTAGATTTCTGTGTAGTTCCGTCAGGTCATACCTTTAGTTGAAACCCCAATCCAGTTCAAGTATCTGGTGAGCTTCTTGGAGATGTATGTTTTTCCACGTGCAGGCAGTCCCACCATCACTATCAGAGTTGGGGAATTGGTGAACTGCGGCACTGAAGCTGAAACAGAAAACAGATAAAACTGTAGCTTCGCTTCATGACATTTGTAGATTTCTGTTGCATGGAGTCTGTTTCTTTAACAACATGCTGCCTTTTTAAGTGCAGTTTTACCTAAAGGTGCACCAGGTGTGTGAAAATATATTCTGAGTACGAGCTCCATTTTCTGGGAAAGTGAGCTGCGTTCAGAACATCATTAGATTAGTGATTATTGTTTAGGAGACACATCATTGGCTTTTATTTCAAATCAACAGCTTCTCCTAAGTCTCAGGGCTGAATCCAAACCACTTCATTAATCAGTCAGGTGGTACAACTACACAGCGAAGCTCTGGGTGTCATCATTTTAGACTCCTCCCCTAAATGGTGCAAGCCTGATAATGGGCATGGAGGTGATGCCCAATCTTCGCTGATTGAAAAACCTATTGTGGCTCAACTGTCTGGCTGATGTAGACATGCCACCGCACTACGTATAAACTAGTCCTGCAAATGACAGCTGACGCTTTCAACTGAACTGTGTTTGTACTCGCTCACTGTATGATTCAGAACTTCTCACAACAAATGTATGGCAAGCGAAATGGATCTTAGATCCCTTTCCCTGGTGTTTCCCTTTAGATTTATAAACCTTTTGGCTTGCCATAAAAATGTGTTCAACAAGAACATTTAAAGTTACAAGGTCGTGCACAACGGTGCAAAGATCATTGAGGGTGACAGGCATCGCACTCTAACATCATTGGTCAAACTCAAGTGGAAATGATCAGTCCGAAACGACTTTCAAAGAAAATACGGTAATAGGAGAAGAAAATGATCAATGTTCTGTGATCTCCATTGAAACCTTTTCTTTTCTATTTTCTTGTGAGACTCAATGACGAGACTTATTGTGTCTTGTTATATCAAGAAAATGAGCTGAAAAAAGTATTATTAGACATGGGTGTCCCTGTGTTCTGTAGAGCTAAAGTGAGTAAGAGTCAATTTGATCTTTCACTCTTGCAATTTAAGCTGTAAATAAAGCTTTTTGTCGCACTTATACCTTTGCTTAAAATGTATTTTGGTAATATTATAATTATTCATTTTGGAACCCCACATTTGTATGCATTTGATTATTATTAATTACATTTAAATGTAATTACCTGCTAAAAAAATCATTAGCAACGAAGCAATGTACCTGAAAAGAAACTTTCCATGTACCTCATTTTTCAGTTTTTTATTTTAAACCGTTTAACTTGTTAAATAAATAGTAAAACTCTCTAAGATTTGTTTTTTTAAGTTCGCTTTGTTTCTTTCTGTCACACGCTTGTGGATTCATGATGACCTATCAGGGTGAACGGCCGTCAGGTCCTGTTCTTCACCACGTGGAAGTCCCTGAGATCCAAAGATGCTGTTCATACCTTCTCCTTTATATCAGATGATGTTTCAGTTTAGCAAATGTAACTGTGCAAACACAAATATTGCACTCAGCGTGTGTGTACTCACAGCCTCTGCGTTTGTTCAGCCTGCCTTTCATCCATGGCACCCAGGTCTTCTCCAGAGGGTTCTGAGTGAGTGTTGCCTGGCTTTTTGACATCTCTGAGAGTGTGAGGCTGCTTCTCTGTCTGTCAGCTTGTTTGACACATTGACGGATTTTGAACTTTCTGACTCTGATTAAGAACAGGAGGAGCTTAAGCGGTCAGTAGGGGGGGCCTGTTTCGACCACTGCAAAACATGCATGTTTGATTGATCCTGATGGTCACTTTAAAGCTTAAGTCTATCATCTTTTTCCTTCCACGAAGTTCATGTTCAAATACATGCAGAATTATGAAAGGTGCTGCTGCGTCTCAAACACAGATTGTAAATATGACTGGACAGCGTGACTCCTCCCCCCTGGTGTTCCAAACAGGAAGTACCTGTTGGCTCCGAGAAGCCAAAATCCCATAAACTTCTGTAAAAAAATAAACAGTTATTACTCAGTAATTCTGTTATTCAGAAGAACCATTCTGGCTCTGATAGTTTTCTTGCTAATCCTAATTTTTTTGTGATATTTTTTCTTTATCTCAAGTTTTTCAAGTTATAAACTGACCAATCAGATGCTTCAATAAAAGCATTTGGTGCCAACTGGCCCCCCACCTCGAGAATTTGATTGACAGGTTCTCCCAAGCCGCTTTAAGTGGGAGGGGTATGGACTTCCAACAAGCTCACTCCTGATGGGCAACAGTAGTAGCTCTAGGAACGTCATCTGGCGCCAAATGGTGGCGCCCGTATTATGGAAAAACACCAACTCAATTAAAACACAGCGGATGCAATGTGTTCTTATGTTTTGACAAAACTGCCCTCTTTCCTACGTACAAAAAACGTCTGCTTTAATGACAATAGTTACACAAATGTGTAAAGATATACTTTAAATGAGAAGAATATTTCCGCTAACATGAGAACACAAAAACAAGATTGTATTATGATGTACCATATGAAAGTAAAGGACTATTTTGATAGAAAAATTCAAACAATTTGTAAGTTATGAGTGCATGAAGTGTTTGCTCAGTCTGAGCTAAAGCGTTAGAACGATTTAGGTCCATCACTTCTCCTGACTGCTCTTTCATTAAGGCAATGAATCCAGGTGGAAGGGGGGCTTCTTGCTGCATTCATTCTGTGTTGCAGTGGTTGCACTATTGAGGGAAGACATGTTGGGTTTCCAAAGACAGTTACGTATTCTGCTTTTCTCTTGCATGTTGGTGGGTTTTTATGATGTCTTTAGAGGTGTCAGATCTAGATTTAAACACCTGAAAATAAACCACACTCTTTCAGTTTTTCCTGTCAAAGGCAAATGTTTTCAGTCCACAGAAAAATTAAAGTACTTGATCTCATTGTCCCAGTTCTATGGAAGGGAACTGCATATATGTATATGCAAAAAGACAGATGATAAAACATATATATCATAGTTGTGTGGGGAATTTTTCCCAGTTGTAAAGAGCTCTTTAGTTGTTTGTATGAAGCTTAAATATTGAGCACAAGCTGCTGTTTCTCTTTGTGACTAATAGAAGATAACACAAATGTAAACTTCAGAAATCAGTTTCAACAGTCAGTTAAAGTCCAGCTGTACATACCTGTCCAGAGTCAGATCTCTGTCTCCCTCTCTGGTCACCGAAGGGAGTCGTCTCCAGAGGACTGACTCACTGCATCTCCCAGCAGCCCCAGCGCACAGTCACCTGACTCCAATCTGACCGTCACCCACCTGACCCACCTGACTCACTGAGTCTTGCTCAGTGTGAAGTTTTGTTTGTGCCATCTTGCCTGCATTACTGAGTATTTCAGTCCTGAGCCGATCTTCTGTTCTCTGACTCTGCTTGTGTTCTGATTGCTTGCTGTCTGCCCTGACCATCGCTCTGACTCTGACTCCTCGAATCGCTTCTTGGATTATCCCATGCCCGTGATTGACCTCTGCCTGTCTGACCTTTGAGTTAGCTTTGTGTACATTTTGCTGTGCTTGATTCCTGTCTGAATAAATATCCTGTACCTGCTGCACGTGGAATCAGCTGTCCACTCGTTTGGGACAATGCCCGCGTGTTTATTGGACCGCGCGAAAGGACATCTGTAATAGTTACATAAAACTAACACAAATTTGGAGAAGGCTCTAAATAAACTCAATTTTAAGACGTCATCTGAAAGAATGAGAACCGTCAAAAACTCAAGATACAGTATATTTACTGGACAACTGCATTTGTTTCTTTGTTTTACAGCTGGTGTTAGAGCACAAGTACAAAGTATGGCTTTTACACAGAACTTGATTTATAAATTTAAAAAAAGGTAAATTCAAACTAAGTGAAAGCTGTTTGCCTATATTTTTGCATTTCGTCGTGTGACCATTGGGGGATGAAGCCACTGAGGTTAGAGGTCACGATCTGATGGGGCGGCTTACCAGGCCGCTCTAGAAAAAGCAGAAGCCGCTCACTTATAAGTGATAAGAAAAACACTGATAAGAATGACGGCCACAAAGAATTAAAATAAGGTAAAACAAATTCAAGAAAAAAAGACGTGGTTCATGAACCACTTAGAATCCAGTCATTGTGGTAACCTCTATCATTCCTAATCAATTGCTAACTCAACTGATGACTAACGCACACAACACACAAACAAACCACACACAGCGGGTAATTTTAGATTTTAGTTGGATCATGAAAGCCGTTGTATGTTTTTTTTTCAAATTTTTAGCCTTTAACTTGTAAACTATTAGAATAACTACATCTGTTTTTTCTTTTCACAATCGAGCACAATGGTCTGACACCCGAGGCTCTGAAGCCGCATGCTTGTGGCTCTCTGGCTAAGAAGAAGAAACGCTCGTTCCACGCACAGCAGCACATGGACCGAGGATGAAGGAGACACAGAGACACATAAAGAAAATGAGTGACAGCAGGAAAAACAGAACAATCTGGAACAATTTCACTTATTGATAATACAAAGGCAGAATTTAGAGTCTGCAAGAAAACAATGTCTCACATAACTGACTCCAAAACCAACCTGAACCTGAGAAGAACCTTCATAACAGAGCAGCTCATAACTGACTTAAGAAACCAGATCAGCTTCACAAAGCTGAGGTATTTTTATTTTTTTTTCTTTTTTAATTGGTACTTTGGGTTGTGGTTGCAGTGATTTTTGTTGTTTCACTTTAAAGCTGATTTGTAAATAGAAGAAAAATAAAAGCACATATATATTATGCACTTCTAAGTATAAAAACAATTTTTTACATTATTTATTCAATTTGTGCCTAAGTAATGGCCAGGTCACATCTTATATTAAAAGTAAGACTAATGCACCTTCACTGCTGAACTTTGCTTAATGTAATGAAATCAAATTTTATTCATTAAGGACTGTTTGTACCCTGAGTTAAAATATCTGTGAAACTTGAAAACAAAAAGCGAAACAGGGATCTTTACATTTAAAAAGAAAGGGAAAATCCCCTTAAACACCAGTCCTAACACACCCAATGAGAACAAAGCAAAAAACGAGAAATAGATAAGATTGGAAGTAAAAAGAAGTACAAGGAGAGATAGAAATCTGGCTTGATGCTGAAGTGAAAAAGGGTAGATGTTTTAACTGCTGGTCAAACCACAGTGACATCCTTAGAGTCATGATAATTTATGTCAGCCCTCACTGTAAAGTGGTTTACATCTTTGCCAGACTGATCTCCGGGTCTTTGCTCTAAAGGTTCTGGTCTGCTTGGGTGCTGCGTTTTAGTTTGAGGGAAGTGGAATCCTTCCAGAGGCGCATGCTCTATCCTGCACAGGCTGTCCTCACTGTCGCTGCTGTAACCCACATTGGTGGCGCTCCCAAAAAAGAATCCAGGCCGAGCTGGCGCTAGGCTGGACTGGTGTGGAATGCACGGAGCAGAGTCTGTTTGAACAGCTTTCTCTATCTTCCTGATGGTCAAAGAAGCATCCGTATCCTTCTCCTCACTCGGCTCCACCTTACGGAAAGTGTGGCGGGCATACAACCCAATGCAGAACATCTCCACGATCACGCTGTAGTGGTAGATCACTAAAGTTGGAAAGAGAGCACAAGACAGGGTTGAAGGACATGAGCTGCAGGTATTCCAGGTTCTATTCTACAAATGCCTTCAGGTTAATGAAGTTACAAACACACTACTCAAGTAGAAGAAAAAAGTAATCCACTGTGACTCTGTGAGAATCAGAATGAACTGAGAGTAAAAATGGGACCACAGAGAAAACTGCTGGAGCCCTTTCAGACTTTTTCTGGTTGTGTCTTCCCACATCCAGCTGTCTTCTGAAGGTCTCCAAGGCAGTCCTTTTTGTACGAGTTCAAATGGGTCACTACGGTGCTCCTCTTCCTCACTGTTTTGAGGGCATCTATGGGATAGTCCACTTCCTGTCTGCACAATACTAAACATAGTTTCTGGGAAACTTTTATTCTTGTCTTTTTCCTGTCTGGAGCACTCCCCATCTTCATTGGTCCAATAAATACGCAGGACATCTTTTTACTTCCTGGCCAGTTCTGAAATGGTTTGCGGGACAGTATTTGGGTTTGAGCTTCCATCATGTCTCTAGGCATCAGTATTTAGGTCATTTTATCACACTTTAATGAGGAGTCTCCATGAAAATGAGCATATCAGGTTTTTGATAAACCTGCTAGATCACTATGGCCCAAAAACACACTTCCTTAATGCCAAATAAAAACAAAAAAAGAAACTGAAGAAACGTCAAAGGGGCTTTGAATCTACAGCGTAGTAGGATTACAGATGTTTAAGGTTTTACAATTTTCACAATTCTCTTGTTTAAACTCTCAAAGTTCAAACTTTCATAGAAAATAAGTCCAGGATTATGGAATGAAAACAAAGATCAGATCACGACCAGAGATTTATGTTGCCTAAGTGTCAAGCTGGACGTGCAGCATCTCCGTACAGAAGGCACAGCCTTAAAGAGATTGATTGACAAGATCAACAGTTAATCAGGACACAGAACACGTTGTGCTGTTCAACAAAAGCAGCCAAAAAAATCACTGAAACAGCAAAAAGTGAACTGCCTTATAGTGAGGGAACACTCATGCAATCTTGTTCTGTTTTACGGTGGCCCTGAAGTGCAAACCACATCAACAAATCGCTAAATGCAAAAACAACGACAAGTTAAAAGGCAAAATGCTGTATATTATTTGTTTAGCTTTTTTAATACTTGCTTTTTGAATTTTTGTTTGGCTCTTTCAATTGTCGTTGTGATCTTTAAAACCTCACCACTGCTTCACAAAATCCAAACAACATGAACAGCTTGGAGCTCCAGTGTGCCTGAAGCCCAATGAGTGGCAGTTTTATCTGGACTGAGTCAATCTCCATCAACTCACTTTGGGACCTGGTCAGGACAGAGAACGGTGGAGTGCAGGGAATGACCTCCAGAGCGCCCAAGGTCTCCAAGATGCCGCTCTGCAGACCACACAACACCAACACAACCACGATGCAGATGAACTTGGCTCTCAGTCCATAGCCATGCAGAGCACTCTTGGTGGCTTTGTAAAACAGAAGGTGGCCGTAGAAGGACACAAAGGTGGATACACAGATAATGGCATTCACGTACAGGTTTGGATTGACCGAGTCCACCTAGAAAAGTATTTAAACAAACAGGTTAGCAAGTCCTGCGTTCAACCTAATCAGTGTTGTCGGGAGCTTCCACCAGTTGTCAAAAAGGTTCATTTCAATCACATCACATCTCGGTCTGAGGGTGTCCCTGTGGTGCTGGTTCTGGTCTTGCCTTCATGTTCCCCATCTCCTTACCCTTATCCTGGTCCACATTTACCATTCCCTGTCTCTTGCTGGCGCCCTCCTCCTGGACAGGAGGGATTGGCCCGCCTTTCTCCCTGCTGGACCCTCCTGAACTAAAACTCAACATATTCAGAGGAGATCATAACACACCCTTACTGGAGGTGTGGAATATGCCTCTGCTAAGAATTACAGCTGAAGGAAAACAAGCTTGTGTGGATGAGCCTAACTCACATCTCCATAATCGTATTGCTCATCTGTCCACAACACCAAAGTGATGAAGAACAGGAGGCTGCGGACCACCGAGAGCTGCAGCACCGCAACCATCATCCATCCCCGGCTGCTTCTGCACACAAGAGACTTGAGGTAAAGCTGGATCCAAGAGCTGCACGCAACCATGCAACATGTTGGCTCATGTTTATTTACTGAACATATGGACACAAATGTAGAAGAGATAAATGAAGACATGACCCTGGCTTGCTGGACTTGGAGTACCTGTTGATGGCCACCATTGGGAGACAGCAGCAGCAGCAGCAGGGGAAGGGATCGGGAGATACTGTTTGCCCAGACAAAGCAGTCAGCATAAAGGCCTTTCCTCCAAAAAAGTCTGTAATAAGTCCCATGAATTTCAGCAAAGTGATGGAGTGATACCTGCACAGGAACACACGTTCAAGCAACAGCAGCAGTGCAGAACCTGCAAACTGCACCTCTTTGACTCACAATGATGCAATGAAATTGCAGAGTGAAGAGGAGCGTGGAACATACAGGGCGATGAGGGAAGTCAAGGCAAACACCTGCAGCAGCATTTAAAGAGATGATGTGTTAGAGGTTATGAATCAAAACAGATCTCATCTTGATGGCTTAGATGTCAGTGAAAGATGCTCCGGAGAGAGTGGACGGACTGGTTTTACCGGGTACATTCCTAATATCCAGAGATAGAGGCGTTTTCGTCGAGATGAGGCAACATTGCGCAGGATGAAGCCCACCTCCTCCAGGAACACCCCCAGTAAGATGAGAGAGAGACCGGCCGGGATGAGGAAGAGCCACAGCTCATCTCTAATGGCTGAGAAAAGCAGCACATCATGTCAGGTCTGCCGTGGTTTCTGCAGGTTGGAAATGTCAAACTAACAAGATAAACTGTGAGCGCACTGTTTTTTAAACCACTAGCACTTTTTAGTGGGAGTTTTTCAGAAGTTACTTTTCTGCGATTTGTCATTTTAAAATAGTTTTAAAAACATCCTTGAGTGCAAAGAAGACAGATTGCAGTCATGTGCATGACCATAGGTGTACCATTAGAAGCAGCAGAAACGAATTACAGGGGGATCGCGTGGGCTGCAGGCGCCACTGTTTTTTCCTTTTTTGATCCTCATTAGAGGTTTTTTTATGGTTTCTCCTGCTGGGATGTCATCATTTTTGGCGGGGGGGGGGCATTCACAATGTCAAAAATTCCTTTTCATCAGGTACATTTTGATGAATTTTCGAGTATGTGGCGGGGGTGACCTTTTTTTTTCAAAGGTGTAGTAAGAAAGAATTGTGAGAACAATCTGGTCCTTGAAGTCCAGAACAACACGAGTCTGTCCCTTGAACGTTTTTATTCATTGAGAGATCTTTACTTACCACGGAAAATCTGTGACGACAGAGGGATCTCAGGCCCAATCCAGCTGCAGTTGCTGCCTCTCCCCATTCCTCACACAGAGCACTACTACGCTCTGCCGCTCTGTCAACAACAAAAGGATGGAAAACATCTTTATTTATCGCACCTGGCGGCTGCTTTCTGGTCAAGTGACTCCAATCTAACCTTTGATTTGTTAGATGCAGGATGAGAATGTGTGGGGTCGCTTCTGCAGACCGTCTCCTTTTGTTTCCGTGTTGACCTGAGTGTTAATGATTGACAGGAACAGGTAGGATCCAAGTCCATCTGCCATAAGTTTTTCAGTTCTGTATGGTCCACCAGAGTAAGAATACACTTGTATGAACCAACTAGTTTCTTAATGCATATTCTTTTGCGTGGTTTATGACTGAGCTAAATGTTGATGCCCTGAAAAATGGATCTTCCAGAACTCTAGAAGTTATTGTGACTGAGGCCCGCAGGATTCAGCTCATCCTCTGCCTGCGTCAAAGTGATCTAGCGCCTCCTGTGGTCTTACTCTTGGCTGTTAGGTTGCTGGTTTAATTGCAGCCTTCAGGCCATCCTGTCTCGTGTCAGTCCTGAATGCCTGTTAAATCCTGTTTCTGAATTTCTCTGTCTGCCAGGCTACATTTCCTCCTGGTCTGCAAGCTTTCCCATTTCTGGGAAACTGGTTTAGAATAAATTGTTTGTATATATTTTGTTTGTTGTCAGTGGTTATAACTCCCAGGTAGGATGGGAGCTATTGGAGAAGGAGAAATTCTGAGTCTCTTCAGTTGTAATCTGAACAATCTACGTTCAGTATTTTCAACAGAACTCAAAACAGTGGGGATCAAAAGTTTGGGCAACCTATGTAAAGTGGTAAATTATTGTGCATATTAAACCCAAAGAAAGAAAATCTCCTAAAGACATCAGTTTACAGATGAGACATCCTTTAAATGTCTCAAAAAAGGTTTTATTTCCATTATTCGCCCTTTCAAAATAACAAAAACACAATAACAGCCTGTGCAAAAGTTTAGGCTCCCTGCAGTTTGTTTAGTATGCTCCGCCCCCTTTGGAAAAGCTGACACCTGACAGTGTCATGGATTATTCACAATCATGGTTGGCAAAGACCAGATGATTTCAATCTGAAAGATTGTAAATAATCCGAGTCATGTGACCTCACCCCAACAATCAGCATCACAGGTTCTTCCAGCAGTTGTTCAGAACAATGAAACTGAAAATAATTGATGATCACAAAGCAGGAGAAGCTGTAAGAAGATAGTAAAGCCTTTTCAGATGAAAATATCCTCTGTTCAGAATGTCATTAAGAAATGACAGTCAACAGGAACAGTGGAAGTTAAAGCAAAATCTGGAAGAGCAAGAAAAATCTCACGTTTGACTGCAGCATCCCTCCAGAAAGACCTGCAGACTCTGGAGTTGTGCTGCACTGTTCTACTGTCCACAGATACTTGTACAAATATGATCTTCATGGAAGAGTCATCAGAAGAAAACCTCTTCTACGTCCTCACCACAAAATTCAACCTTTGAAGTTCACAAAAGAACATAGAAACAAGCCTGATGCATTTTGGGAACAAGTTCTGTGAACCGACCCGGTTCAGATGGAACTTTTTGGCTGCAATGAGCAAAGGTACGTTTGGAGAAGAAAGGGTCCAGAGTTTCATGAAAAGAACCTCTGTCCAACTGTTAAGCATGGAGGTGGATCAATCATGATTAGGGCTTGTATTGCAGCCAGCGGCAAAAGAAACATTTCACCAGTAAAACAAGAATGGATTCCACCAAATTTCAGCAAATTTTGGACACTAACTTGATGCCGTCTCTGAAAAAGTTGAAGTAGAAGAGAGGATGACTTCTCCAAATGATAATGATCCTAAACACAGCTCCAAATCCACACTGTCTTACATTAAGAGACAGAAACTGAAGGTTTTACAGTGAACTTCAATCACCTGACCTCAACATGATTGAAAATCTATGGACAGACCTGAAAAGAGCAGAGAGTAACAGACATCCCAGAAATCTGAAAGAACTGGAAGACTTTTGGAAAGAAGAATGGATGAAGAAACCTCAAACAAGAATGGAGACTCTTGGCTACAAAAACCTTTACAAGCTGTGATACCTGCTAAGTGGGGCAGTACAAGGTACTAACTCTGCAGGGTGTCCAAACTTTTGCACACATCATTCTTTTGTTTTTTGGTTATTTTGAAAGAGTAAATGATGGAAATAAAGCCTCTTTTTTTGACATATTAAAAGAATGTCTCATCTGTAAACTGATGCCTTAAGGTTTTCAAACCTTCCTTGGGTTCTTTATGCACAATAATATAGCACTTTATGGGATGCCAAAACTTTAGACCCCCACTGTAGCTTTATGTAGCTCTGTCACCCCCCAATTCATCAGACTCGGCTGAACCCCTGCATGCAGAGACGTCCTTCAGGTTCACAATACCAAACACAGGTCTTTGTTTTTAGAAACAGAAAGCAAAGAGCCAAAGTTCTAGAGGAAGAAAGACCAAAGGTTTCAGTGCTCACATTAAAGCCGAAGCATTTTAACATCTCAAATAGTGAGATCTCATGTCCAGACAAGACTTTGTTTACATAAATCTTCCAGTTTTGTTACTCATAGCTTGTTTGATTGATAAAGTGACTAAGAAAACAGCAGATCAAGCTTCTACACTAACAGTCAAATCAAAACAGGACTCCGTTTCATCAGCACAAATATTTAATGCGTAACTGGTTCCAAGAACAGCTGCAAATGTAACAGTCTGGACCATTATGTGAGTCTAAAGTTCAGTACAATGACCAGCTAAAATACTTACACACATTTCTGTAAACAAAATACAACAAAACTGCAGTATAAAAATAACATCATATGACAAAAGTGTTTGTCCATCGGCAGGCGTAGTTAGAAGTGTTTTCCTCCACATTCTGTTCAGACAGACGGCTTATCGCTCCTCTGTTGTTGTTATTTCAAACTGATATCATTCCTGTGTAACTAGAAGAGGATCCGAATCCCACAACAGGAAAGGAAGTGTCTTCGCTGCTTCACATCCACGTGAGCTCCCCAATCAGCTGTGCAGGAGTGGCTCCTCAGGACCAGCCTTTCAATGTCAGATGATCATCCAGGCATACACTGACTCGGTGTTGGTTTCCTTTCCAAGACGCTGAGACCAAGTCACAGAATTAAACGGTAGAAGATCCAACTAGCAAACATGATCCAATGACTGGCCCAGTTCAGCTCGGACCACCTCTGGATGGTGTGAATGGCTGCATACCCCTTAAAAACAGCAAACACACATTCTGCCTTCAATTCACCAAGTCACTTTAAGGAAACCAGATCAAATCCTAGATTGGTTCTAAAAAATAGGAAGCTCAAAAATGCTGATTATCCTTTCAACAGAGGTTGAGATGAGCTTGTCCAATAGCAGTAGAGACAGGCTCCACAAAGAGGCCAAAGTTGTCTTCATACTGACTATTTGATCACTAATCTGTCTGCCATGTTGCAGCCTTGACTTTAACAGTTTGACTAGAGATTAAAGAAAAAAACCTTAATTTTAAAGAAAACTTTAAGAGCATAAGTTCACTTGAGACATATAAAATTACACTTTAGGTAAAACTATTGGGATTTGCATTTAAATTGATTATAACACCTTAAAGAGTTACACTTTAGATCTAAATAAAAGTGGGAACAAAGCAAAACTTTAGTTCAGTTTGCAGTTAACAGTTCCTTTGTGTGAAAGGGAACCTCACCAGTGAATGGACCAATGCTGAGTTGCCTTTTTGTGATAAATAAATCTCAAGAAGCGTCTGAAATTGAACAGAACACGATGACAGCCTGGGTTTACCTCTTCCACTTCCTGTTCGTCAGTGCCGGGATCAAACATGGAACCCAAGTAGGTGAGATGGAAGATGGTTAGAAAGCTGAAGACCAGGTTCACCAACATCACCCAATAATTCTTTATGAAGCAGAGGAGACAAAGGTCTTAAAAATGGCATTAGACAGTCAAGAATAACAAGAAAGTCTGCTTACAGTCTACTGGCTCTAACAGGTTTGATCCTGTCAGATCCTGGTTTTACCATGGCCTTTTAAACTCTTAAGACGTGGCGTTCACATGAGTGGGCATCACATTTTAGCTTTTAATTCGTCTATCAAAGACCAAATAACAAAGAGAAATAAAAAAGCCAGATGAAACAGGAGCTCAGGCTTTATGAGGCTGAAGACATGCCGGAGCAGGACATGCTGGAAAACATGCAGGCCTGGAGTTGCCTGTCCCTGTTCTCGAAAACAACACCGGTTTCTTAATTTTGTCTAAAAATGACATAATCCAAATTAAAAGACTACTGGGAATGCTCTGAAAATCCATCAAAGGATGATGGGAGCAGGACTTACAGCTCTGCTAGTATGAAGTTACATAGAATCAAATCAACAGTGAAAAGTGTTTGCAGTTGCAAATGAACAACACTTTTCTGGAGCAGTTGTCTGCGCTGTTCAGCTGGGCACCTTCTTGTGCTGATGGCTGCAGTCAGAGGCACAGGGTCTGGACAGGATGCACGCGCTGAAGATGTACGCAAGCCTCTTCCTCAGGACTGATTAAACAAAAACAAAATAGATTTACAAGTTTAACCTTTATGTCTGTGGTAGTCGAGTTCCTATGAATGCAAGAAAAATCTATTAGTGCAAACTGGTACTTGAAATGCAGCTTCTCAGGAAATAAATACAAACAAAACTTGTTTATCATACTAGTAAAAAACTGATTGTAAGACTTGCTGTATTCTATTTTGTTTCTCTGTCTCGTCATGTTTTGTGTGTGACGCATGTCTGAGTCTATGTACTGCAGACCAGGAACACGCTGAAAAACTGTTGTTAAACTGAGTCAGGTCAGATGATTCGTGTTTAAGCTTTTCCTGTTTAGCAAATCAAACACACAATGTTGCAGCCCTGCCAGCAGATCAGAATAAATAAGTCAGATGGAAATGGAGGTAAAGATAAAGCTGCTTTTGTTGCATAGAGGTTTAGCTTTCACACTTCAGTGATGATTACCGTGCTCCACATAGGTGATGAATCCCAGCGAGAGCAGGACAGCTCCAAGGTGGAAGCTCAGACCCTGCAGAAGAACAAAGACTATGTCTGCACCATATTCACTCTTCTACTGTTGGGAAATGCATTTTTGACCCCAGACACATGGACTACCTGTGCAATGGCATGCATTCACAGTAGAACTTCAGAATCCTGACAGTGACCATGTTACCACATAAGATGAAGAAGCTGGGAATCAATGTTTGGCCTTGATGTCGCAGTGATGTTGCAGTGGTCAGAGAAGACAGAATGGATTATTAGCGGATTACAGCCTCATGTGCTTCAGCATGAAAGACCGGGACTATCATAAGTGGGAAGGTGAAGAGGCTTCATCATGGTCTGGGCTGCTCTGTTGTATCTGACATAGAGTGTATCAAATCTGTCAAGGGTTCGATGAAATCTCAGAACAATCGAAGCCTTTTGGAGCCACATGTGCCGCTTGGCGTAAGAACGCTTGATCTTCAAAACTCAAAAAGACCCAAGGAAGGATCATACCAAAGTGCAGGATTATTCCGAAGTTTCCTAAACCTTTATGTAAATCCCATCTGGGTCTGGAGCTGAAACATGGCGCCTGGAGAAGACAAACCTGTGACAGGTGGAGGAGGCTGTTCCCCAGAAGTGGAGCAGAATACCTGCTGACGGCTAAAGAAGTCTCACTGACAATCACAAACATCGGTGTGATGGACTCTAAAGGTCACTCATCATACTGACTTTAGGGTACCATCACTTTTGTCCAGGTCTGTTTCAGTGCGTTGTTCTTTGAAATGAACAAAAATTCAAAGGAAATGCCGGAATTTCCAGCGGTGATTATTCGGAAAAACCAACAATGTTTGTGGCGGTGTAAAGCTGCGTTTCCTCCAGACCTAACAAATTCTCTTCTGAGTAAAAATATGGCGCTCTTCACAGAACCATGCTTACACTAACAGCAGTAAATTTTCCAGCTAGTTCTTTGGCACTGGAACAGGCTTTCCTTCTGTTCCTGAAGGGAAGGTCCTTTTCCTGGAAACCAACGTGCAGGACGCAGGGTTGCTGTAAATGAATTTACTGTAGCTAGAGACACTGCAGAGAATTGTGATTTACAATGATCCTCACATGCAACAGAGCGCTGGCTGTGTAGGTCACCAGGATGGCGGGAAATGTTCCCAGTTTCATGGCATTCTTGAAGACATCTGGGGAGCAACGAGAGAACACAGAAAACCTTAAACCTTCAGGTGACTTTCAAACTACACACCGTTCCTGTCCTCTTTTCCTGCTTCCACTTTGTTAGAGACCATGGTGTTTGTGGCCTCATCGCTGATGCCAAATGCTCACAAAAACACCGTTCTCTTTGTTGTCTATTTCAACGTTTTCCTTTTTAAATCACTGATGATGATTCTGCTTTTAGTAACCTTCAACACTTCAGGTCGATAGCTCACTGACCACAGCCCAAAAGGAGCTGCAGAGTCTTCCTTCAGTCAGTAGAAAAAGAACATTGATTTGTATTCATGTTTTACTACTGACATGATAAATAGAAAAATTGTTTTTGGTTTTTGTATTTGGTTTACATATAAACATTAAAAGAAAATAGCTTTCAAGAATGAAATGGTTTTTAATCTTTGACAGAGAGTTGCATAACTCCCTTTCATAATAAAAGACATTTTGTACGACACAGAATCCTCTCAATGCAGCAAATCTATTAGTAGATATTGTAATGTCAGCAGTGATTAAAAAAAAATTCTATGTATTTATTTTTTGTTTGTTTCTTTTGCATTTTAGCCGGAAATTCATAAATCAAACCAAAAAGGATTAAATAAGAGCTAATTAAAGTCCCTGAATTTGTTCAAAAGCAGAACATCTGCCCTACAATCTGGTGGATTACAACTTCACGTAGCGTTAGGTCTTTGGTTGTGCTCACTTCACTTCAGATTCTGCAGGAATTACATCAGTTGGGTAAGCAGTGAAGAGTTACATAAGCTCTGGTGTTAAAAGGGATGAACTCCAAAATTTGACACTTGATCCACTACATAAGCTTGTTTTCCACCTGAATCCTGCTCTGGATTACAAGTTTCTGGAGTTTTGATGAGAAAATGTGATTTAATTTATGCTTGATTTGCTGTAAGTTCCAGAATTAGTGATCATGTTTTATTTATTTTTTTGAATAAAGATGCATCAAATGTAATCAGTGTGTAAAAGATGGGTCCTGTAGCAGGAGCAGTTTGTCACTGCTGTAGGCTTCAGTCTGTGGTTTGCCATTGTTATTTTAGAACTTGTGGGCATTGGGAATTCCCATTTAAAAGATGCAAACTGATGCAAAAGATGCTGTTTGTGACTTTCATCCTGTGACAGTGACTTACAAGTTTTCAGCCATCGGGACATTGGGATGTTCCAAGACGTCACGACCAACACCATCGAGCGGGGCATTTCCACCTGCAGAGGCTTCACCACGCTCATGTCCCTGCAGAGAGCACACAGGACAAGCGTCGCCTGATCAAACAGCCCAGTGCTTCACAAACATGACCATCGATCATCAACTCCATCACGCTTTACCAGCAGATGTGCTCCTTCTCTTCAGTGAAGCAGGCTCCGGCCAACATGCTGGTGCCCTCACTGAGGTGACCCACATAGTAGTTACTGAAGTGGAAGGACACGGCGTTCTCATAAGCACGCAGCCACCTGCAAACACACAAACAGGAGCTTCCTTATGCGTCGCATTCAGCTTAGACGAAATAAATTCACATCAGAGATGTTTTCATCCATCCTCAGCTGGACAATTTTGTTCAGGAAAAACTCTCGTTCACTCAGGAGAGTGAATGGCTAAAATGAAGTTAGCCATTCTGGAAAAGAACTTTAGTGTGCTTATTCTACTTTTACTTCAGCTGGTCCGTCTAGTTCAGGGGTCTGCAAGTAGGGCTTTTGTTTCTCCACTGAGGCTCTTTGCCATGGAGACAAATGCTGAGAATTTGGATAAATAACCGGTTTGTAGTTTTGGTTCATCTGTTTCCAGTCAATTAAGTTTCATAATTTAAGTTTAGACATTTAACATGTCAGAAAACTGAGCAAAAATGATAGTAAAGGGTTTGATCTGCAGTGAGAAGTATTAGAAAAACATTATCTTATTGCATTTACATGTACAGATATAAATAAAAAATTGTATTCAACACCAATGTTATTGTGTTTATTTTCAAAAGTAGAAGGAAAAACAGTAAAAAGGAGCACGAAAGTCATAATGACAGAAGATCCCATGTTTTTACTTGGTTTTCTTGTATTTTTTATTTCACTAAATCTGCTGCTGCAGGAAGATCTTCTTTAACACAGGGTGTGTTTTATTTTGAAAGGAATTTGGATCTGCTGCTGTCAACAGCAAAGAGTTGAAACTGATACATATGGAAAAGCACAGTCCCGTTGTAATTGAACTGTAGAAAATATTCGTATGGAGTATTTTATAAATGAATGGGTTACTAGCCAGAAAACATGAAAAAAGTGCATTATTCTAAATGAACAAGTGGGACGTTGCAGCTTCTGTTGAGTTTTGTCAAAATGAAACTGGCCCAAGTGGCTCTTTCAGTGTAAATGGTTGCAGACCCCTGATCTAGTGAGTGAACATGAGTTTGGATCCTCAGCGTGACCAAAAACAGTGTGAACATGTCAATAATTACTTTGGTGGAGGGCGTCCAAACACAATGCCGCAAACATCGTTGTTTCTGGTTTAAAAACGAAACGAAACAGTAAAATGTTCCTGTGAGAGACGTTTTTCACCAGCTGCTCCACAGTCCTTCAGAGTTTCTCCTTTACCCTTGTTCTCGCACCAACACACACACAGGGAACTTGATAGGGGAGCTTAGTTTTGTTTTGTCCTTTTGCTCATTTAATGGACTTTTAACGTTTTTCTTCTATAAATTATGTTAAACTAAGGTTTTCCATGCTCCTACATTCTGCTAACTTTCACTTAGGCTGTAAAAAAAACCATAATTCAGATCATTTCGTTAGTGTGATTAACTGACAGTTGGACTCAGCCAACACACAGAACTTACCTTTTTCAACGGCATCTTCAAAGCAAAAGCAAAGAGAAAAGAAATGCAACACCGTTAAGGCAGTGACTTTTTAAAGTGCTTAACAAAAGACCGACTTACCTATGCGTGAGTGCATTTCCATATATTGGGACAAACAGAGGGAACAGGTAGGGGGCGATGCAGGTGCACACTAGCAGACAAACGTGACTCTTCAGGAGGCTGAGGGATGAGCAGAGCAGCCATGACCAGCTCTGAAAACCAAATTCCCGCATTACTACCACAGCCAGACGACCTCACACCACAGCTGTTGACCAACACTCACCAGCTTTGCACCATCAACTGCTCTCTTGTAGGTGGAGAAGCTGATCCATGGGCCGAAGACAGCAGTGCCCACAAACAGGAGATATCCCAGAAACTGGGCTGGGGAGGGAAGGCTGCACAGCGCTCCTCTGTCCAGATCAAAGGCCAGTGAAATGGCCTTCATGGCCACAACCATCTGAGAGCCTGATGCACCCAGAAACAGAGCGCAACATGAAGGTGATCAACGTGTTATCGACTGCATTCACAAGGGTCCCGTCTCAACAGGGCCTCCTCAAACATTAAATCAGGAGTGTTTTCAATAACAGGCTTTTCTTGCAGGATCTAGCTCTAGTCCAGTGGAATAGAATCATGCCAGTTCTCGAGGTAGAGAACACCGGCTCACATTTTAGTACACTGTTTGACACGTTCATTGCAGTTTTTACAGAACTCCTTGCAAGCCATTGCAGAAGACCACTGCACGAGTTATTAACTGTTCTCCCGCCGATATCACTAAGCTGTATATTGTTTTTATTACCACATATTTCCATCTTAACTGTGTTTTTTTATTGCTGTTGTTGTTGCTTTTCTCATGCCTGCTCTTTATGATGCCTATTGGCTGAGTTTTCTCTGAAAATTTGAACTGGTTCTCAATTAACTTACCTGGCTCATAAACATTATTTATAATGGTCCAGTTAAAGTCCAAATATCAACCTGAAGATAATATCTGTGATATAATGACCTGAATGAATATGAATCTTCACAGTCATTTTGCTCTAAGCCAATGTTAACCAACCTTGGACCTCATACAGTCTCCATTCAACCTTCATTAAACATATATTTTCTGTGGGACAGTAAACAATTAAATGGATTAAACGAGTTATCTCTTACCTCTAATCTTGTGCCAGGTCACGGCATCGATCAAATGCAGCTCTCTGAAACCAATGGTAAAAAACTATATTATTTTGTGATCAAAGGATGGGTCAACGACAACGGACGTATGCTGGCAGAATTACAGCAAAAACCGAGTTGACCATGGCCCCCAAGAAAACCAAGCAACAAGTGACACAGAGGACCTCAAAAAGCGCTCAAAGGCCTGACTGAGCTCGCTACAGTCATGAAAACTGAGCTAGCTCTGTTTCTGGAGCTGGAATGCATGCATTTGTTTTTTCTTTCTGTGAATCTTGTCCTGCTGAAAATTATTTTGGATCTGACACATGGTGACTGTACAACAAGATTACCGTGTGTCAGAAAACTAAAGAACTAACTGAAACAGGTGGTGCAGTGGTCAGCGCTCTCGCCTCAAAGCGAGAAGGTCCTGGTTCCAATCCTGGCTGGGACCATGTTTTGTGGAATTTGCATATTCTCTCTATGCATGCGTAGGTTTTCTCTGGGCACTTCAGCTTCCTCCCAGAGTCCAAAAACGTGCTTTAAAGACTAACAGGTTATTATGAAGAGTCCCTAGCTGTGCATGTGTGATTGTGTGCTCTGTGACAGACTGGCGACCTCCAGGGTGTACCCAGCCTTCATCCAACAGTCGCTGGGAAAGGCTCCAGCAACCCCATGACCCTGGAGGGGATATAGTGGGTTAAGAAAATGGCTTGTTTTGGCTTTATTTACATTACCCAAGAGTTTCACGGTGGAAATGTGTGAGCCTGAGTTTTCATGGGCGATATGGCATGACACAGCTCATTTTGAGAAAACCAATGGTAAGCCATTGAAAAACATTTTGCAGAAGCTCCCTGGAGCCCCATGCTGTTTCTGTCTTACCCAAACAGAAGGTAGATGAGGATGACAGCAGAGAGGACGAGTCCTCTGTTGCTGGAGTCCCTGCAAAACAGCAGGATGAGGTAGCAGAGCCCGCTGAGCGACAGCACCCAGAGCATATGGAGCTCAAAGAACAGGAAAAGTCCCAACATCCCCGTCAGCGCAGACACTGCATGCTTCACAGTCAGCACAAGTCCTGCAACAAGCAGAAGCAAAACAGCACCAAATCAGTCTAACCAACTCCATCTCTGACATCAACTCTTTCTGTTGTGTTTTGCTCTCACTGACTGCAAAATATGGCAGATGTAATGTCTCTGAGACTGAGTCATTTCATGAATCTTCATATATTCAGTTTTTCTGAATCCTATTGGTTTCTTAAATGTGTCAATAATTATTTAACAGCCAAAAATCCTTAAAAATCCTGTTACAACACCAACCCAGTTGACTATGTAAACGTACAATTTCAGATGTCTTTAAAAAAGGCTGGGTTTAAACGGAAAAACAACAAAAGTTATCAAATGAAGTTTTACTTCATCTTCAGAAAATGAGTTATCATACACATGGCAAATGTCACCAGTTATGCCAAGCCTGTCTTTCTCAACCAATTATTTGGATACAAATGTGAAAATAAATCAATATTATCAATCGATTTGTGTTCAAACCTGAAGTAATTGATGGAGTATTTTGGAAAGGATACCGAGGCCCTGGATATATGAGCACATTTCTGAAGACATACTGCTATCCTGCTTTCAACGGTCAGAAACAGCCAATCAACAGTCAGTATTTTGCTGATTTTCTTTGTATGAGGCAGATGTGTTAAAAATGTCACCTGCAGGTTTTGAAGCCAGCTTTGTAATTAACCAGCATAAACATTATTTCTCATATCTTCAAGTGCAGTAAAGCAAACTGTAAAGCAAACTAGCTCAAATTTTATTCAACTCATTCACAAACTGTTGAAAAAAAGTAAATCACTCTGCAAGGCGCCTGACTACAGGACCCATAATGCACCAACAATCCATCAGGTGGTTTGGCTTTGTAGTTTAACAAAGTCAAAAACCTTTTGACCGATTTTTATTTAGTGTTAACCATAAAAAAGCAATTAGAGGTCAGTAAGTACAAGTGGAATTCACATTTAAGGCACACTGGATTTTAAGGCAGATTTTCTACTTTTGAACAAAAATTCAAGGACTTTAAGTTTGTTTCATAAATTAAGTTAAATTCATAAATTTTTGACAGAAATGCACCACAAACAGAAAAACTAAACTTTCTTTAAATTACTGCAGACATACTACACATGTGCTGCATTGAGATGATTCTGTGACTTAGGCTGTACTTTATTTTGAAAAGAATTCTTTTTGAAAGTTATAAACTAACTCATATCTTGAAAAAAAAAAGCTGTTTTGTCTATGTTTTATAATAATAATAATGTTTTTTCTGCGTTTTCCAGAGGCTCACAGCTCCTTAGTGTGCATCCGTTATTCCGTCATGCTTGGTGATGGTAAGGTGCTGATGCAGCCACAGCTGCCCTGAGGCAGACGTACAGTACACACTTCATACACATTTACACATCAGTGGAGCCACACTGGAAGCAGGAAGGGTGAAGCGTCTTGTCCAGAGACACACTAATTGACTTAGGTAGTGGGATGGAGCCGTTTGCTCATTGGCTGACCTGCTCAACCACGTGAGCCATTGCTGCTTATTTTGTTTCTATACCAAACATTCATTTGTATTTGTCATAATTGTAACGATATCATAAATCCAATCAGTGTCTTATTTTTCTAAAGTGTGAAATGAGACGTTGGGGCGCTTACTGGGTTGTGTTCAGTGAGACTCTAAGTGCTGAAGGTTGCAGAACCCTGCTGCAGACTGACAAAGAATGAAGGAATGCTTCACAACTGTTTAAGTATGTTACCTAAAAGCAATGACAACAAAATCAACCGAAAATACTGTCTTCTCTATATTAGTAAGAGGATGTAAGCTGGTCAAAAGAGAGGATGCTGACCCAGTCTGAAGCTTATTCTGCAGAGGAGGCAGAGGAGCAGCAGCATCCAAAGCTGCTGAAGACTTTGTTCAATGCTGCTGAGGCCGCAGGTCAGGGCCAGCTGCTGCCACACCTGCAGCCTGCTGGACAGGTCCATCCTGAAAGACAAACACGACCTCTGGGTTCCTCTTTTCAAAGTGAGAGCCTCTGAAAGGCGTTGTGAGACGCTCAGCTCCAGACTTCAGCAGAGCTTTGTGGAACCGCACACGTCCATCTGTCTGCCAGCAAATCACAGCCAGACCACGGAGCTGCTCTGCAAACAGCGATATACAGGCGCGCGCGCAAACTGCTGTGACGTCAGTAGCTCACGTGCACAGCCAGCAGTTTGAGTCCTGATCGAAGTTTGGATGAGAACAAACCTGAGCTGATGTCTTTTCCCTCGCTCCGTTCTTCTTCTCTGCTGGATTAAAACGCAACGCTGCCCCCACAGATGGAGACTAGTTATTGTTCCATGTTCTTAAAGAATCTTAAGAAAAAAAATACAACTAACTACATCGTTCAAAGAAAGAAACCAGGTTCTTCCTCGACGTTCTAACCTTAGTTCCAGGCTAAAGCCAGACCTCGAAAGAGAAAAGGACCAAACCTTTCCACAGTTTCTCTGAATTCTTCCAGCCGACAGCAGACGTGGACGCTTTAGTGCCACCTTGTGTCCCAGCTGCGCCGTTTCCCATTTTCCTGAAACACACACATTCCTGTCCAAAGGAAAGGCAGGCCCACTCCAATCAAAACGTGAAGATTAAAATTGCATTTCTGAGTATTTTTCAAATCAGTCAGGAGCAGACAAAAAAAAATGCAGTTTGAAAAAGCAGTAGCTGTTACAATCACAGGGCCACAGGCTCCGCTCCATTCCGATTCCATCCACTCACAAGCAGATCCATGAACGTCTTTGTTTTCCACGTCTGAGCTGGAATCTGGATCTGAACTGTATGGCTGGATTGCTCTGATATTGATCACCATTTTTGCTGCACCACTGATGTTAGGTTGGGGGTTTGGGGGGCTGTAACCTGATGAGCTAGGTTGTGGACAAATGGATGATGGGAACTGAGGGCAGGGTAACTCGCCCACAACTCAGAAGTGAACTCGTGCTGCTCTGCAGAAACTATGTCCTAGAAAATAGCACAATTTTTGTTTTAATTTAGGCTAAAATTAGCTAGCCATAATTAAAATACCACTAGGAAAGACTTTACAAGAGATAATTGCAGCAGGAGGTTTTCTTTTTCTCCAAATCCAAGAATAACACACTGAATCATTTTAAAATTACACCTAAAAACAGAGCATGCAGTTGTACAAACATGCAACGTATAAACGCAGAGTGTAAATCTCTAAAAAATAAAAAGAGTAAAGGAAAACAAGTGAAGTGTCAAATTTCCAAAAAGGGTATATAGTCTGTGTCATTGAGTAAGGTGTGCTGATATTGGTGGGCATTCAGTAATGCAGGGATTAATTGTGGGAAAAAGTTTTTCCTCTGTCTGATGTGGAGCAGCCGGATGGTCCTGTTTGCCGTCTGAAGCCTCCTCTGGAGCGCACGCAGTTTACACATGACATCAAAACAGAGCAGTAATGACCCACAATCAGAATCAACTGTTTACATGCACCACAGGCGGATCAACAGTTGACATAACCCACCCCACAAATGCAGTAACACACAAACGCAGTAACGCACACACACAAACGCAGTTACACACACACACAAACGCAGTTACACACCCACATAAATGCAGTAACACAAACACAAATGCAGTAACACACAAACGCAGTAACGCACACACACAAACGCAGTAACACACACACACAAACGCAGTAACACACACACACAAACGCAGTTACACACACACACAAACGCAGTTACACACCCACATAAATGCAGTAACACAAACACAAATGCAGTAACACACAAACGCAGTAACGCACACACACAAAGGCAAGTAATGCACACACACAAATGCAGTAACACACACACACAAACACAGTTACACACACACACAAACGCAGTTACACACCCACACAAATGCAGTAACACACAAACGCAGTAACGCACACACACAAATGCAGTAACACAAACACAAATGCAGTAACACACAAACGCAGTAACACACACACACACAAATGCAGCAACACAAACACAAATGCAGTTACACACCCACACAAATGCAGTAACACACAAACACAGTAACACACACACACACACACACACACAAAAGCAATAACACACACACAAACACAAATGCAGTAACACACACAAACACAGTAACACACAAACACAGTAACACACACACAAATGCAATAACACACTCACAAACACAAATGCAGTAACACACAAACACGAATGCAGTAACATACACAAACAAACACAAATGCAGTAACACACACACCGGGTATTCTTTGTGTTAAAGTTCTGTTGGAGTAAGACTCCTTTCCAAACGTTACAGTTATAAGGGAAGGAAACAGAAAAGTCGACTGTAAGGCGGGAGCTAAACTCTACACATCGACAGCTGAGTGGACAAGAGTGCGTTTCTCTTCTCAAAGGAGCCAATCATGTTCTGTTTCGTCATCTTGCGTAAGGACCAATGGGAGAAGGGCAGAAGAAGCTCGACCAATCAGCAGCTGCTACCACCAGTCTGGCCAAAAACCCCGCCTGCGCAGAAGACTGAACTCTATTTTGGCGGTATTGCAAAAAACATGGCGGACAATTCGAAAGGTAATATAAGTAAAAAAATAAATGTTTATGAAGTTGTTTGTCTCAATAATGTCACAGTGTAAATATTCGAACGACTCCTCAAACGTCTGCTGTTCCATTCCTCAGTTAGCGGATGTGTTTTTCGTGTTTTGGTAGTTATAATGCTGTGCTAACCAGCTTTTGACAGAGAGCGCCTTAGTTAGCAAAACAGTGGCGATACCACCGAACAGCAGGTGATAAGCACCGGAAGCGCGATCCACTGCGCAGTTAAAGTTAGTTTTGCAGCCACGTAGGATTGACAGGTTACAGGCCCAGCGTGAGGGCTGTGGCATGAGACCCATGATGGGCGCCAGGCAGGCAGCGCTTCGACGATGATGGAAATCATCCCGATTTTCTTAACTCTACAGCATCCAGAGCATGTTGTAGATTTACTTTCGCTCCCGCTGTTCTGTCTCCCGTGGCGATCCCAGTTCCATGATTCTGCCTGTAAAACAGTCATGAGGAGTCTGGGTTTCAGGTTCCCACAGTCATGCTGGAGGCTCCATCTGCAGATGCAGTCCTTGAACAGAAAGGCTTCCGTTGACCTGCACAGCGGAAAGACAAACTGAAATGACAGTTGTTTATGTTGTTCTTCTGAACTATTTCATGAAAACCACGAGTCATGCATCCTCTTAAGTCTTACTATAATCAAATAACATGATCAGGACAGTGTTTACTGTGTTGTGGACTTTGCTTCCAAAATGTAATTCACTTTTCAACACTTGTGTCTGTTTTTAAATGTTAGTCTTTGTATCCAACTGAAACATTCTCAAATTTAATACCAAAATTCCTACGGAAGCCAAACTTGCCATAAACATGGTCTAAACTGAGTGTTTGATGCCCAGCAGAGATTAGGTGTAGTGTCGTTACTGTAGGCGGCCCAGGCCACTGACAGCAAGCAGCTTGGAGTTGCTAATGTAAAAGTGAAAGAGAATATAAGAGAGGATGATGGCTGGGTTAAATAGGCCAAGGTTATCAGAGAATATTTGTACATAATGAAGTCTACTCACATTGGAAACATGCATGTCCTCATCTGTGATAGATTCACAGTGATGCAAATGTTTTTTGGACAGACAGGAAATATCACTCACTTGTGAGTTCTCTCTTTTTGTAAATGACTTCATATTCTGTTGCGTTTTTCTATTTCTTTAAAAATGTTAAAAATCTGCTGTAATGTAGACAAAACTAAAAGCGTAAAATGCCATTGGAATTGGTTAGAGAGGCTTTAGATTCAGTTTTATGTTGCTATGGTAGACATATATAGACAATATAATATTTTAATAGTAATTTCTTTTTATGTGTTTTTAGAGATTATATTGATGGTTTATAACATTTTTTAAAGTTAAACTCTACAGCCCCAAACATGTAAATTAACTAGAAAATGCAACTATCCTTTTTTTCTTAAAAAGCTCATGAACAACATTACTGAACAAAATTTGTTCTTTTATTTTAAACAGTTTTCGAGTTAATAAGAATGTGAGGTTTCATCGTGCCAGGTAGGTAATGTGCTGTGGACATCACAGGGAACAGCTCTTATTAAAGAACGCTGATCATCATTTTTATGCTGCTTTTAGAAGAAAAATGTTTTTGTTGAGATGCTGTGGTCAAAAATGATTTTACAGCAGCTAATGCAGCTGGTTGGGGATTACTTTCTTTTAGGTGTCAATTTTTTAATTCTGGAAATTGATTGGAATGTGGTTTAATGTGACTGTGTGTCAGGGTGCAGCGTGTCTTGTAAGATGACGTATGGCGAGCTGGAAGCCTTGTGTCGCGCTGAGACCCTGCACTGCAAAGAGCTCGGAGTAAGCAGAACGAATGTCAACGAGTATGAGGTGGAGTTTCTCTGCAACTACAAGAAGAATAAGGTACGTCATTAACACTTTAATGTTGATGAATTTGCTTGAGTTATGTAATAAACTCCAGAGAAATGGGCCCAACTTCTGATCCTGCTCCAATAGTCAGGTGAAGGGTTAACCCCGCCTTTGCCCAACAGTAGCTGAGATAGACTCCAGTAGCCCTGTGACTCTGAAAAAATAGCCTTTATTGTCATTGTAACAGTAAAATGAGTTTATGTCGTCTCCCTTGACCTAGAGAAAAACTATAAAATGAAATAAATGATTCAAGTATAAAATAAATAAAGTTGTTCAAGTATCAATGAGAATGTGCAAGGCAGAAGAAAATAAAAGACAATAGGTCGCCCGTAATAAATATTGAAAGGGATATTGCAATTTGATCAATCAAATGCTCAATAACATGAAAGAAAGATAAGTTAATCGTAGGTTTTTTGTAATTAAAAGTTTGTATTTGTACTTTTTCAACATTCTTTTGACTACTGAAACTCTTCAACCGTTTATGCAATCAACCTAATTCCAATGGACCCTGAAACATAGAAAAGAAGCGTTGCGCTACCCAACACAATGAGGCAAAGCTGCTTTTTTTCTCTATTTCAGGATCAGCAGATTACCTTGATTGTGTTGACAGTCAAAGAGTTACGGTAGTTCAAAGTGCATGTTATTTAGGTGTTAAAAGGTTAAAAACATATATGGAAAATGCCACAATTAAAGAATTAGAAAATAAAAATGTCTGCTCTTAGTCAAAGCTGCTGCCTTTCAGGAGGAGGAGTTCTACTTGGTCAAGTGGAAGGGCTTCCCTGAGTCTGATAACACCTGGGAACCAAAGAGAAACCTCAAATGCCCAAAGCTGATGAAGCAGTTCCATCTGGACCTGGACAAGGTGCTCAGGAGTCAAAAGCGGCGGGCCATTCCCAAAAAGTTAGATAAGGAGGTCACCTTGTTCCTCACTCAGAAAGCCAAACTCCGCCAGAGTCTCAAGCGCTGGCAGGACCATTTGAATGACACTCGAAACCACCCTGGTCGCATTTTTGTCACAAATGACGTGGACCTAGAGGGCCCTCCAAAGAACTTCACCTACATCAACAACTACAAAGTTGGCCCAGGCATTGTGTTGAATGAGATGGCTGTTGGTTGTGACTGTAAGAACTGTTTGGAGGATCCAGTGAATGGCTGTTGTCCAGGAGCCTCTCTGCACCGCATGGCTTACAACGACCGAGGCCAGGTCCGGATCAAGCCCGGAAAGCCCATTTATGAATGTAACTCTCGGTGCAGCTGTGGACCCGATTGTCCCAACAGAGTGGTCCAGAAAGGCATTCAGTTTGACCTGTGCATCTTCAAGACAGAGGACGGCCGGGGATGGGGCGTGCGCACGCTGCAGTGCATTAAGAAGAACACCTTTGTCATGGAGTACGTTGGAGAGGTGAGAAAACTTTTTCTTTTGTCAGTATTTTTATTTAGCTTTTTAGCTTGTATGCACAAAACAATATAAAGCAAAAGACGAGACAACAACAAAAACACATTGGTCTGGGCTAAAACAAATATAAATACAGTAAAGGGTAGAAAGTCTGTGGACAATCTGAAAAAATATCTTAGTAACATTCAAATATACTCTACTCTTACATACATACATGCATACGTATTAAAAAACAAACAGTGGAGTTAGTTAGGGATTACAAGAAGGTAACATTAAACAGATGAAATATTGAGAGCACCATTCCTGTGAACCTGAACCCCTTTGAGGAGTGCTTGCCAGATTACTAGGTAGATGTTCCAGCAGAGTTAAATAAATAAAATGTACCTTCGTGCTAGAATAAGAAGTTTAAA
Source organism: Oryzias celebensis (assembly GCA_014656515.1). Taxonomy (NCBI): domain Eukaryota; kingdom Metazoa; phylum Chordata; class Actinopteri; order Beloniformes; family Adrianichthyidae; genus Oryzias; species Oryzias celebensis. Next base: position 27,097,145 of record BNCR01000007.1, on the reverse strand, counting down.
TTTATCCTTTTCCAGTTTCTGAACAGGTGGCAACCCAAGCAGGAACTGACCCTGATCTTTACAAAGTTTGAATTTCAGTATGCATCTGATTTCTATGATGACACATAACCAAAAAAAAGGAATATTTGATTCAAAACTGCATCAAAGCTTCTCATGTATTGACTATTTTTTTGCTTCCAGGTTGGTTTGGGACAGAGTAGAGAACTGCAGCATTGGCACTCAACTTTTCTCAGATCATGCAGATGTTTACATGACTGTAACATAAAATGTACTTCATTTTTATTACTGGGCAAACTAAGGAGTAAAAAACAAGTGAAAATAACTTAGTGATTGAAAATCCCTTAAAAGCCTGGCATGATATTAATAGAAGTATTGATAATAACGGTGCTTTCTCTTACCTAACTCCTCTCATGACTAGTAATTTCATTCCTGGTATTAAAACACAATCATTTATAGATGGTACTGTTAGGTTCAAATAACCTAAAGCATTCATTTCTGCAAAAGATGAAAGACAGAGAAAGTTAGGTTTATTTTTCTTGCAAGGTGAGACGGAGAGGAGATGCTCCAACCGCCTCTGAGCACCCCCTTCCGGACTCTTACTATTTATTAAAATCTGGGAGTGCCGGAGTTACAATCAGGTCTGAAGGAGGGGAAAGGAAAGAAAAACACAGCTGCACCTGTGGACAAGAGTTATGCATAGTTTCAGCTTCTCAACTCGCAAGTGTTGTGTCTTGTCACTCCATCAGCTTGCCCTTGTTGATGGAAGAAAGTTTTCACTCAAAATCTGATGATACATGGTCCCAGTTGTTCTTTCTTTTACACGGATCAGTCGTCCTGGTCCCTTTGCTGAAAAACAGCCCCAAAGCATGATGTTTCCACCCCCATGCTTTACAGTAGAAATGCAACATCATTCTTTCTTCTCCAAACACGATAAGTAGAGTTCTTACCACAAGTTCTATTTTGGTTTCATCTGACCATAGGACATTCTCCCAATCCTCTTCTGGATCATCCAAATGCTCTCCAGCAAACTTTGGACCAGCCTGCACATGTACTGGCTTTAGCAGGGGAACATGTCTGATACTGCAGGATTTGTCCCTGGCAACGTGGTGCCTTACTGATGGTAGCCTTTGTTTCTTTGATCCCAGCTCTCTCCAGGTCATTCACTAGTTCCGCTTCATGTGGTTCTGGGATTTTTGCTCAACGTTCTTGTGATCATTTTGACCCCACAGGGTGAGATCTTGCGGGGAGCCCCAGATTGAGGGAGATTATCAGTGGTCTTCCATTTGCTAATAATTGCTTTCACAGTTAATTTCTGCACAAGCTGCCTACCTATTGCAGATTCAGTTTTTCCACCCTGGTGCAGGTCAACAATTTTGTTTCTGGTGTCCTTAGAAAGCTCTTTGGTCTTAGCCATAGTGGCATTTGGGGTGTGACTGTTTGAGGTTGTGAGCAGGTGTCTTTTATATAGATAACAAGTTCAAACAGAGGTGTCCTTAGTACAGATAACAAGTGGATGACAGAGGATCCTCTCACAGAAGAAGTTACAGATCTGTGAGAGCCAGAACTCTTCCTTGTTTGTAGGTGACCAAATACTTAATTTCCACTATAATTTAAAAAATAAATTATTTAAAAAATCAGACAGTGTGATCTTCTGGATTTTTTTTCTCATTTTGCCTCTCATACCTGAGGTATAGAAACAATAGATAAAGTGAGGTGTTGACGTTAGCCTTAGAAAATGTCTTACCTCCGGCTCTTGTGAAATCAGGCCAATTTTGTCACCATTGCTTCCTGATACGTGCGCCGCCATTTTGAAACCAGTCGACAGTGATAGGTCCAAGTCGGTCTGAGTCACATTTTTAGGGGAACTACAGTCACCAATCATGAGTGAGCTTGTTCGAAGCCCACACCCCTTCCACTGAATGCGAGCTCAGGAGAACCTGTCAATCAAACGTTCAAGGTGGGGGCAGAGGGCACCACATGCTTTTACTAAGGCATCTGATTGCCCAGTTTATAACTTGAATAACTTGCATTAAAGAAAAAATATCTTTAAAAAATAGGATTAGAAAAAAGATGTTATGAAAAATGTATCCGAGCAAGAATGGTTGTTCTGACAAATAAAATTAGTAATAAATGTTCATATCTCATAAGAAGTTGAAGGGATTTTGGCTTCTTTGAACCAGATGGTACTCCCTATGTGGAACACGAGAGTGGAGGGGTTGCACTGCCATTGTTACTACAGTCAATGGATATGCCTATGATGAAAATTACAGGCCTCTCATTTTTTTAAGTGGGAGAACTTGCGTAATTGGTGGCTGCCTAAATACTTTTTTGCCCCACTGTCCAAGCACTTATGAAGTGATGCTGGCATACAATTACTTTACGCCACACACTATTCATTAGCAAGTTGGGCAACGCGTGAACTGGCCCCTTACTGTCTGTGCATGAAGGCTGCCAGCACCCTCACGTGTTTAAGTGTGTAAGTGTTTGTTACAGCCTGTTGCTTGCAGCAGGACTGTCTGGACTTTGACTGAGTCATTCCAACACATGAATCCGTTTCATTTTTACCATTCTATTGTAGTTTTGGCTTTCTGTTTAGGGTGGTTGTCCTGTTGGAAGGTGAATCTCCGCCTCAGTCTCAAGTGTTCAGACTTCAACAGGTTTTCCTCCAATATTGCTCTGGATTTGGCTCCATCCATCTTCCCATCAACTCTAACCAGATTCCCTGTTCCTGCTGAAGAGAAGCAGCCCCAGAGCATGATTCTGCCACCACCATGTTTGACTGTGGGTGTGGTGTGTTCAGAGTGATGTGTTAGATTTCCTCCACACATAGCTCTTAGCATTTAGAACAAAAAGTTCCATTTTGGTCTCATGTGACCAGAGCTCCTTCTTCCACACGTTTGCTGGTCATTCTCATGGTTTATGTCAAACTGCAAACAGGACTTCTTGTGGTTTTCTTTTAACAATGACTTTCTTCTTACCACTCTTCCATAAAGTCCAGATGTGTGCAGTTCACGACTGATGGTTGTTCTATGGACAGATTCCTCCACCTGAGCTGTAGATCTCTGCAGTTCATCCAGAGTCATCATGGACTCCTGGCTGCATCTCTGATCAGTGTCTCCTTGTTCAGTCTGTTAGTTTAGATGGATGACCATGTCTAGGTAGGTTTGCAGTTGTATCATAGTCTTTCCATTTGTGGATGATGGACTGAACAGTGGTTTGTGGATGTTCAAAGTTTGGGAAATCTTTTTCTAGCCTAAACCTTCTTTCAATGTCTCCCCAACTTTCTCCCTGACCTGTCTGGTTGTTCCTTACACTTCATGATGCCGTTTTCTCCCCAATATTCTCTTGACAAACCATAGAGACTGACGCAAAACAGCTGGATTTATATACTGATATTAAATGACACACAGGTGAAGTCATGAAGTCATAAAGTCAACATTTGATCAGTCACCAATAATCAAGCAACTTCTGAAGGTAATTAGATGCACTGAGAGAAAAGGGGATGAATACTTTTGCACACTAAACTTTTCAGTTTTTTATTTGTTTAAAAAAAAAAGAACTATTTTAAAATTTTCTTTCCACTTCACAAGTGTGTGCCACTTTGTGTTTGACTTTCACATAAAATTCCAATCAAATAAATTTATGTTTGCAGTCATAATGTGAGAAAATGTGGAGAAGTTCAAGGGGATGAATACTTTTACAAGCCACAGCAGCTTACTCCACTGATGAAACATTGGTGTCTACAGAAGGGCTCATTTTGCTCTAGGGAGTTTATTTGTTTGCACTGATTGCTGTCACACTCTTCTGTAGATGTTGGTGAGCCCCCATTATTTTAACAGATACTAAATAACTCAGGTGATTTTGAGCAGTCCTACTTAATGCTAGCTCAGCATTAAACTTTATCTTTAATTTCTCACATCTTGATAAAATTACATAATTTGATCATCTTACACACGTGATGTTTTAAAGAGCTTAACTTCAATTGTAAAATACAGTAAACACAAACACATGGCTCATTTCCACCTCACAGCTCCAGTGTTGCGTCTAAAAAGGTGTTAGAATCTCAGGAGAGGAGAATAGAACGTAGCAGGATGAAGGAGTTAGCCCTCGCTGTAGAACATACCTATGCCAGTGGGAGAGCTGAACCAGATTAATGTGTAAAACAAAGTAGTTGTAAGAATTTGTTGTGGATGTTGACAAACTGCACATTGAGGAATAGGTGACCTGTCCATTTAAATAAAGGTCTACAGTTTAGTGGAGATTGTGTTGCACAGAACAGCAGTAATATGTCTGTGACTGTTATTGCTAGAAACAGCAGTAGCTTCTGCATCAGTGAAATAATCAAACCACATCCTGTTTGAATGTAATGTTGAGAAGAGACATTTTATACTCTGCTGAAAATTCCCAGGTGCCACTAAACAACTTCTGTCAAAATTATAGGCTTTTGTAGTGTTTATACAGTTCATAGCTTTAGAGCAGGGGTATCAAACTCGATCTTACAGGGAGCCAAAACCCAAAAGACACTTTAGGTCGCGGACTGAAAAAGAGAAACATTTATTTAACACATTACATTAGTGAAACTTTTAATGTGTAACTTTTTAACCATATATACAAATAGAAAAAGTCAAGAGTATTATTACAGAATAAACCAACTTAAACCTTTAATAACTTTAATGTTTTGCTCTTCATTAAAACATATTCTGTCAAAATTATACAAGTTAGAAAAAAAGTAGGCTTAAATGTTTAAAGAAAAACACCCACATTTCTTGACTTTTATGTCATTTTGTATATAAAAAAAAATAAAAACTTGTAAATATCCCAAAAGATTTTTCTCTCCATAAAATATATCCTGTCAAAATCATACAAATATAAACAAGCTGCAGAACCAAACAAAGCCTAGAAATAAAAAAAATGTGTTTTTCAGCAAAAATTACTGCACTGATAATACTACTTTGTTATGCCTTAGTTAGCCTTTTTCTTTGCTTTTGTGTCATTTTGTGAGAGCTGGACTCCTGGCATCGTTTTTTAAAAATCTAGTTCATTTTTGTTTGGTCTGTAAGGTTCCTGTGTATTTACGAAACGCATCGGAGTGTTTTTAAAAACCTGTTATTTTTAAAATATTTTTTTATGTGTTAATAAAACATTAAAAACTTAACCAAATAACTTTTAATTTGAGATAACTGCAAAAATATTCTGTGTTTTCCTAATTTTGTGCAACACCAACAGTAAAAATCCTTCCAAAAACTTCCATGCATTTATTATAAACAAATGATCTACTGTTTATTTATTCATACGTGAAAAAGTGCAGCTGTGTTACTGCCTGCATCACCTGCTCTCTTTTCAGTGCAGTTTTATGTCAAACACCAAAGAAATGATCAACTTAAAACAGATATATGGAAAAAAAGACTTAATAAAAATGTATAAAGAATGACATTATTAGCATACTGCTGATAAACCAAAGACCACAACGCAATAAGACAGTTTATAAGGGATTGCACAATCAAGGTTAAGCTCATTCACCATTTCACCTCACAGCCTGCACTGTGAGCGGAGAAGGAAATGTGTGTGAGCTGCCAGACAAAACCATAAAAACTTGAATAAATTCCTGAGTTTTATGAGATGAAGAGTCCTGCTTTCACATTCTCTCTTGCTGCTAAAAAAGATCACTAAAGTTCCCGTCACTGAAGCCTCCATGATGAGGTTTAGACCAGACCAGAGAAATGGAGCACAGATGATCTGAGTTAGCCACGCCCACTGAGTTTGATGGGACAGTTTGACAGATAACGTAATATAATAGTGTGACCCAGATCATGAAATAAATAAAAAAAAATGTCATTACATTTAAAAAATTTAATTTTAATAAAATTTTGTCAGATTTAATTACACCTAATTATTTAATGCCAATTTAAAATGACACTTTTATTTATTTATTTCATATTAAAAATATTTCTTTAAATTTGTCTCTTTTAGCCCACATTGGACAATTGAATAAATAAATATGTCATTAGATGTTTAAAAGTGCTTTTTAATAGCAATTTTAATGTCACATATATTTAAACATTCATTTATTGATTTCCAATTTTATTTATTTAATGCCAATTTTAAATAATGAACGACACTATTTAATGACACTATTTAATTCATTTTTTAATGATTTTATGGCGTATTTATTTATTTAATATTGTCCTTCCTAAGCCTCCATAGTATTTGGCCCGCGGGCCTTGTGTTTGACACCTGTGCTTTAGACAGTTATAGAGGTTATAGGTTTATAAAGTCAAAGGATTTATAGAGTTTATAGGCCTATAGAGTTATATAGTTAATGGAGTTTTGGGTTTATCGAGTTTCTAGTTTTTTAGAGTTATAGACAGCAAGAAAAAACATTTTAATATGACTTCCATATTGCATACTGTACAACCAAGATGTAAGGAAAGACCTGAGGAAAAAAAGCAAAGGTCAAAGTGCTAAAGCTTGTTATTCTAGCTGCAAAAGGACTCATTTCACTTCTCCTTGGTGGTTGTGATTATATACAGCTGTGTCCAGCTGTTATGGACACGATCTCCTCACATTTTATTTTGCACAACATGCAGGTCAACAACATACAGTGGAAGCAGCACAGTTGTGCTCAAAAAGAATGTCCAAATCAGACTATATGATTTGAAACCTGGCCCAAACATGTGGTTTCAGACCTGACTGAAATTGGATGTTGACGCAGCCACATGTTTTTTAGAGTGTCTGGTATGACTCAACTGTGGATTTTAACCCACAACCTCCTATTCTTTTCCCACAACCAACTAGGTGGACAATTAGCACTATTTTTACTAGTTAATTGTTAACTACCTCAAAGAGAAGTGCATTGTTTAAGTGTCATATGATAAAATAAGCTGAATGATTGGGGTATAACAAGCATTTGATGAATCGATTTCTATTCCTAATATCCAACTAGATCGATTTGTCTGAAACAAGTTGTTATTCAAATCAAATCGACCTTTACCTGTTATAAATATGTTTCAAAGTTAGATGAATTGATAATTTATACTAGAAAATATAATTTGGATTGAGATATGGTAATTTAAAAAAAAAAGCTATTATGTAGCAACCAAGCTACAAGTGCCATCACAATGGACAACACAGATGTGATTGCAGCAAAAAGTAATGCAAGTAAACAGTTAGACCCACGTTTTTTGATTTGAGAGCACAGCAATATTTATAGATTAAAAATGAGAATAATGCGATTAAAAAAAGCACTAATTTGTCTTTCGGCGTTATAATTTGACACCTCTAGTTTTTACTTCTTCAGTCTTGTATGATTATGTGCAGTGGGGCAAAAAATGATGTTAGCTTCTGATTCTGCAAGTTAAAAAGCTGAGTTTAGTCTGTAGTGTGTATCATGGATAAACTTCAACTGTGAGAGCAGAACATACAAAAAAGCCAAGAAATCACACTGTTTGATTTGTGAACACATTTGATCTAGACCATTACATTTGCCCCTACAGATTATTACAACAGATGAAGCGGAGAAGAGGGGCCATTTCTACGATCGCCAGGGCTCCACCTACCTGTTTGACCTAGACTATGTAGAAGATGTGTACACAGTGGATGCTGCTCACCAAGGAAACATCTCCCACTTTGTCAACCACAGTGTAAGTGTCTTCTTTGTGCTCACTTTAGGTGATTTGAAAAAGAAAAGTGACAACCCCCCTCCCCCTTTTTATGACACACAGTCACCTGATCCTATTATACAGGTGGATAAGATACAGTATTCCAACTAGCTAAAGTAGTTATTGACTGTGTGACAGAAAATCCAATCATTATTGCTGAAGGTGGATCTACAAGCTGCAGAAACATTTTATCAAGTGTTTACTAAGTATAAACATGCTTTTGTACTTGTTGGATGTGATAAGTGATCATCTCTGATTTTATGAATGTTGTCTTTTCAGTGTAACCCTAACCTGCAGGTATTCAATGTGTTCATTGACAACATTGATGAGAGGCTTCCCAGAATAGCTCTGTTCTCAACTCGATCCATCCGGGCAGGGGAGGAGCTTACCTTCGACTACAACATGCAAAGTGAGTTCATTTATTTAACAAATAGCAATGCACTGACAATGCTACTTTATTATGCCTTAGTTAGCCTTAAAAACTTGAGCAATGTCAACCTTTAGAGTGTCACCTGCCTTTGCTGTTCGTTGGAATGGACTTCAGCAAACCCTGCAAGCGTATTGGATAGATGAATCACCACATGAGTACACACAAGAGTATTTTAAGTGTCTGTGGTTGTGCTGCTACCATCACCGCGTAGTGAGAATCAAATTTACAGGATAAACTTGATGTACAAGAAAAGAGATGGCAGGTGAAATGAGTCTATAGCATAGAACAAAGATTGAGTCTTAGAGTTCGTCCTCAGGTGGGACAATAGGTAGAAAGAAATCCAACTACGGATTTTATTTAATTTTTTGTCCTTAAATAGATTTAATTTTTACAGTAGACTACAGCTGCAATGTATATTAGTACATTTGTCTAAAACTGTGTTGTGATATTGTAATATCTGCTTATGTAAGTCATGTCTCCAAAATTTGTGTCATTTTGTTTGGTTCTGTGTAGATTTTTTTTACATTAAAAACCTATTGAAAAACCTTGCTGTGCCCCATGCAGAGTTTGATAGACGGCTAGGAGTTTGCTTGAAAGAATTCATCTGTTTCTGCACTTTTTAAATAATTTGTGCTAAAATTTGTGTATGCACACTGTTACAGCTTAGTTCCCAAGTCCGTGATAAAATGATGCGCTGTGGGCTGTGCAACTAAAAAGATGCAGAGACTGTGTTTGACTTGGGCTGTTCTTTTCTGCTTGTTTCCAGTTGATCCAATAGACACAGAAAGCACCAAAATGGACTCCAGTTTCAGCCTGGCTGGGCTCCCCTCTTCGCCAAAGAAGAAGATCCGGGTTGAGTGTCGGTGTGGCTCAGAAATCTGTCGGAAGTACCTCTTCTGACTGCGGGAAGTCGATGTAGAGATGTTGAAAACTGTACAGATATTTTTTTAATGATAGCTTTCATGATTTTTTTTTATGTGACCATAAGAAACCATCAAGATTTTAAACAGGATTTTTATGGGCAAGAAGAAAAATAATCAACAACTTCTATATCTCAGAGGTGCTGAGTCTGACCCTCACATCAGTCTTCCCTTTCAACACATTGATTCTGAAATTTTCCTCTACGTGAAGATAACCTTACAGCCTGCTCAGTGGGACATTCATTGGAATCAAACCTCAACGTCACTATGAATTTGCTTAATTCTTGCTGGCGCTCAAGATTGTCAGTTTTTTTCTCTTGATCGTCTGACGTCCTGGGGTGTGTTTTCACCACTCCTAAAGGTTTGGCTGAGCACAGTCCAACTATTTCAAATACTTTTGTTTCTTAAAAAAATACTAACTCTTTGTCAACCAATTATCATAGTAGCTATCTGTGGTCCACACAAGGCCTGTGATGTCTGAATGCGAGTCCCACTAAGATAAAGTGGCAAAACAATTCTTTGAATGAAATTGGACCAGCAGCAGCCACACTGATCTCAGTTGTTCTGGTTTCTATGCTTGTGTTTGAACTGGGGATGTTGGTGCTTTGGGTAAAGTCACATTTGAATAAAACTTGTGCCTGACAGCATGATAAGCTAATATGGGTTCTTGTTCCCCATGTTCGCCGTGGAGTGTCTGGATAGCTCAGTTGGTTAAGTATTAGAATTAGATACATTTTAATAAACCCGAAGCAGAGTAATTAGTAATAGTGTTGGACAGCTGCCACATGATGGCGCTACACGTCCAGAAAAGATTGGGGGGGGGGGTTTACAGGGATGATGTCAAAAATCAAGCATCTTCGATCTGTGTCGCAGAAGAGCAGCATAAAATGAAGTACAAGCAAAAATACATCGACATATCAGCAGTGATTTCCCAACAGACGGGTCAGAGTCACCAGAGCGTTGAAAACTGGAGAAAAGGTCAAGGAAGGGGCAGGAATGTAGGTTTCCATGACAACTGGTTCTGCTTATCCCACTTTCAGCGGATTTGTTTGGTTCACTCAAGGAAGAGTGTCCTTGACTTGGGGAGCGTCTGATTAGAGGTGATTGTTTAGACGCAGGCAAACACCTGCTGCCTGCCTGCTGAATGTCCAGGCTGCATGTGGCGGAATAACCACAGAGCATGGGTCAATTTTCCATGTTTCCTCCGACTCGAGCCGTAACTCGCTCCTAGTTGTTTTCCATTCTTCCCAGTGAGACCTGCATGCGATACATGCGTACAGGACTGGCACCCTGGGATTCGCAGAGTGCTCAACCAGTGTAGGTCTAGTGTGCCCACAAGCAGAGTAAAGTTTCCTTGTGCTGGTCCCTAGCCCAGATAAAAGCAGGATTGTGTCAGGAAGGTTATCCAGCATGAAAGCGGTGAACGCTACTCTGCCGTGGTGACCTTTGAATAAACAGTTCACCAGGACTATGTCCAAATTCCCTCCCCACTCCCTAAAAAGTTATGGTGCATGACTATCTAGAGCCTTGGGTATAAAATGATGTCACAGATTTTCAGAAGAAAAACTCAATAAATATGAACATTTTATTAAGACTCTTTATGAATCCACTGTGTTCTGATGATGAAAAGGTGGATGGTTTAAAAAAAATGAATGAAAAGACATTTTTTCACATGAAAAATCCTTTAAATGCTGTCTTTGCCAGTGTTGCGGGCATCAATGCACACTGGTTTTTCACAAACTTCTGGGAAATTTCTAGGACACTGGATTTGACACTCGACAAAAAATAATGAACACCCTATATAGAGCACCAAGTAGTGAGCAGTGAGGAAATTTGGGCATAAACCATCAAATGTAGCGTATCTATAAAGCTTTGCTTTCATTTTGACCTGTTTAATCATTTTTCTTCAGCTTCTATGCCGTCTTCAGCTCATTTCACTGAATTGAACGTTCCGCTCTTAAGGGTGGATGAGCACAAACCTCTGAAAACACTCCTGGGATTGAAACAGTTTGGACAGTAGATTCTTTTTCACTTATTTTTGAGTGAGTTGGCTTCAGGATGGTTCCCTTTTTAACTGTCCTGACATAAACAAATAAACTACAAACTTTTTGTTTTGTTTTTGATGTGCTCATGTTTTTGTACTGTTGGTGATTGAAAACATAGTCTTAAAAAAGCGCTCTTTGAGTGTTATTTCATTGACTTTTCTTGCTCTTAGAATTTTAATTGAAGCAAAGTAGTCGATAAGTCCAGGTTTAACAGTGCACTAGTGAGAATGCTGCTCAGTGTTAAGTGGCTTAAGGCTGAAGTGGTCATTTGGATTTTGGTGTAATCTGGTCTGTTCCTTAGCAGATTTATTTCCTAAAATACAGGTTTTTGTTTGTAGATCCTCACACAGGGAATTAGTCATGTCAAAACGTACATGAGCAATAAACAAACAGTCTTTGTTGCTGTCAGTTGCTTCATCATATTGTAAGGCAAAACGTTTGTCTTTGAGTTTATCTACCAACTGTTCTTTGAAATAGTCAGCAATGTCATTTATATGTCTAGCAACAGTGTCATTGGACAGAGGGATAGTTTTTATTTTTGCAGCACTTGCATGATCCAGCATGACAGAGACCATTTCTAATGCTGCAGGCAGTATCAGCTCCGCTGCTATCGTGTGGGGTTTTTTCTTCAGTACTGAATCTTTTTTTTTTTTTTTGGTGTGGGGTTTTTTTACACAGTAATTTGGTAGGATGATGCCAACAACGCTCGCTGGTTTACTGAAGTAGCAGTCACAAAGCGGGATGATTGTCGGCAATATTCAGCACGTTTTCGCTGAAAAAACTCAGGCGGCTTATCAGCGTGATTGGGGTGTAATGTTTTTAAGTGACGCCTTAATTTATTGGGCTTCATGCTGTCCGCTGCACATTTTTAGACAGTAAGCACACCGGTCTTTCCTCGTCTCCAACCGTAGTCACAGTTAAGCTAAGCGCTACAAACGCTTCGTCATATTTCCTCGTCTTAGCTTTCAGAAGATCTTCGCTTTTCTCTTTTTCTCCGTCTCTCCGCCTGTCTTCTCATCCTTGTTAAATATTTTTCATGGTGTCACTTGAGGGTCTGCTACACCTAGCGTCTGTGTGCAAAGCGCGCATGCTCAGTGCAAACAAAGCTCCTACACCACCGAGCGAATGCTCCTGCGCACCATAGCTGCGCATACTCTGCCAATGAGAGCGCCACCGCCCCCTAACGTAGTGGAGGTGCAAATGCACTTTATTCTAGGACAGTGAAAAAAAATCAAAATAAAAAAGCATGTTCCCCGAGGTCAAACGCGCCCCACTATTCGAGAAGCACGGGCATATAGCAACCTTACTCCCCTTACCCTCCCTGGTGCTGAGAGCTCTCTGTTTACACTCGTCTACTAGCTTACAGCCCCTCACAACTCCAAGCTAACATGACCAGTGCAATAAAAACATTGAGCAGTATTGGAGCTCTCCAGATTTGCTCCATATTTCAGCTCAGATGAGGAAAACAAAGACGTTCATATTTCTATTTCTGCAGGTGGATGCACCAGAATGCAACAGAGCAGGGAGCATGTGGCCCCGCCCATTGAACTTTTACGTCCCAAAATGTCTTTTCAAGCAGCACTTTTTCATCTGCTCCTGATTTACAATAATAATTCACATGCGATTTGGCTCAACTGGATTAGCATCCTGTAAAAAACATTTTCATTTAGGATGTCACTATCAGCCAGATAGCCATTAAAATCAGCATTAAACTGTTCCAACTGTGGTTCTCCTAACTCTACATGTAATTCAGATTTAGCCATTGCTTCCAAATAAACAGCTGGAAAAAGCTTGGCCCCCTGAAGCAGCCTGAATCCCAGCTTCCTGCAGTTCTTCCAGAAATATGAAACGTTGAATTTACCTGTCTCCTATCCATACCAAGTCTGGAGACAATCCATGGACTCTAGAAGAAAGCAGTTTTCTGTGGTCTTCTGCTTCTCTTCACAAGACAAGAGCCAGAGAAATGACCTGACGTGCTTTCAGATTTGTAAACAAAACTCACACGATTACGCTGCAGATTTTATGCATCTGCAAATTTTGAGAGAGACGGCCATTTTGGAAAATCCCATCAGAAAGCTTTTCTTTTATTTAATACTCAGTTAATTATTTGACATATCTTTCTTTGTGAAAACTAAGACACTAAATACACATAGGTCAAGAATGAACACACGAGTGGAAGAGGTCAGATTAAAAGATTAGGAAATGTGTAGGTGCTGTTCAGAGTCTGAACAATTAGTAATTACTTAATTCAATATGAAAATTGGAAACATGGAAGGTGTCTTTAACTTTTTGTTGTCACAGGACCAGAGGATGTAATTGTAACATCGGTTTGGTTAATATTGAATAATGATCGAAAAAGACCAAAAAGAACCTAATAAAATTAAAAGTCTACCTATGATTTTGTTCAAGGTTTCAGTTGTGATAGGAGCAGAAAGCCTTTCTGCATCACAGTGGTTAGTTTTAGTTTGGTTACTATGGATCTTTTACTTTCAGACCTATTCAAACCACACATACTTGTTTAACAGTTTCACAGATAACCGGGAAATGAATCAAATAAAGTTTGTATGACATATTTGGAGAATGGCTGCAGAGGAACACATGTTCTCACTTGCTTTGCTAAGACAATCCATCTTTGAGAAGGAATTGATTTTCTGCACTACTTTTGTACACTTTATCGTGTACTTTTTTGTTGTTGAAATAAATAAATATAAGAATGTAGAAAGACAAAAATATATAAACAAATACATGAGCAAAAACAAAGTATAGCAAAAAGTAAATAAATAAAATAATAAACACATAAGAGTAAATGCAGAAATATCTCAATACATTTATTAATATCTGTCTGAACAGAAATGTGTCATTTGTTAAAGCAATCAGTTCAGCTTTTATCAATAGTTTAATGTTTCATCCTCTATAGGATCTTAATCCCTACACTTTTTAGATTTTAAATGTTCAAGAAAAATACCCCAAAATAAATCACAGAAGAGCCTATAGTTAGTGGGAGCCAGGCCTCTTACAGGTGATGCAGAGTCACTGCCGGTGTAGGTCCCATATGCTGGTATGTTGAAGCCCCCGTACCGGTCTGACATATGGTACCTACAGGTGGGTACGTTGTTGAAAAAGATTCCACCTAAATGTGTAACAGAAGTTTGCAAATAACATTTTAAAAGGAATGTAAAATATGATAAAGCATATCTGGCTTTCAGCTGCACCAGTGGGTTTAAAGGAGGGGTTGTCTGTTTTAAAGTACCAGACATTTTTTAGCATCACAGGCTAAGGTACCACTTAAAGACAAAACAAAACATAAAGAAAAATCAGTGGACTTTTTTTCAGCTGAAAACTCCCATTCTCCACTGCATCTTCTTTCTTAAAGCTACATTCATGCTGTAGTTGCCAAAATAGTGACATCATGTCAAAAGCTGCACAGAGGAAGCTCCTGGCCGAGCAGAACTACTGAAAACCATACATAATCTGTGATGAAAGGACCATGTGTGGACCTGCAAAGAAAACAGCTTCAGCTGGGGAACAAGCAGGACTGCAAGTGCTCATCAAATGCATCTCCCACGTGTGCAGTGAATGCACTCCATGACACACGTAGGAGCACTTGTGTCTGAACAACTGAGTCCTGAGCCAATTTATGCGTAATGTCCCATCATTCATCACAAAACTTGAGATTTGCAAAATAGAAAAAAAAGTAGATTCATTTGAAAACCTGAAGTTGGCAACTTTTTCTTGTAGAGATGGTTTGAGAACTAGTGGTTTATATGGATAAATGTGTCAACTGGAAAGTGGAATATTTCTGAAGCCTCAGTTCCTTGCTTCTCCCATCTCGTTATATCTGTTCAGAACAGGATGAAGTGCTTTGTTCAAGGCTTTTGCTGGACCTTCATTCCTTTAATTAAAAAAAAAAGGTAATTGTGCAGAAAGACATCTATTCACATACATTCACACATTACTTTGTTGCTGTTTTTCACATCAAAACAGCTTCATAGATTTAATGAGTACAGCTTTGTGTTGAAATTTACCTGGTGAAATAAATAAATCCTCTTTTATGATCAAGAGTCAAAAAGAGAAATCCCCTTCTATCATAGCAACGAATTCTGACAATGACGAATAAATTCAGGACTTATGAGTTTTGAAAGCAATGTTAAAAAAGTCAAGTCTTAAAAACCTGCAGAGTGTGATTGAAAACCTTTATTGTCCTTTATTCTGTGTTCCATTTCCATGTTAACTGAATAATGACCAGCTTTTAAGAACTTTTTGACTAAAAGCTGCTGAGTCCTTTTACTGCTTCCTTTTTAGCCAACAGAAACACTGGGGCTCAGGGCTCATCCAATTGGCATTGAAAGTCTTCCTTGAGCAGTTTTTTTTGGTACCATTGCTCTGGCTTGATTTCCATGTTCCCACCGTTATTAGGAATTAATTAATTAGGAAAAGTCAATGATTCCCATGAGTGTTTGGCCTTAAATACATTCTTAGCATTCCATTTTTTGTTTTGTGTTTCCCCCACTACATTCACTTGTTCACACCAAATTGAACATGAACAAAGTAGAACATCACAACGCCTGTCCCGTTGCCCTCTCAGCATTTGGATCGTGCTCTGGTCACATGACACAATAAGGCTCTCGTGGCAGATGAGGTTTAGTCCTGCAGCAGGCTGGTAGGTGAGAAAGAAGCCCTTTCTTCAAGTCTTTGTTAAGGAAGAAACAGACAATAGGATTGACCCCGGCTTGAGCAAAGCTCATCCACACCGTAGTGGACAGGTAACGGTGTGGTATTGTACAAGCCTTGACAAACACTCTCCAATAACAGGCCACTATGTACGGAGACCAGAGCAACAGGAAAAGCAATGTGATCACGTAGAACATCCTACCAAGCTGTTTCTCCACCTTGAACTCTTCCATGCCCAACAGGCGTCGGTTTTGGTTGTGCAAATTTTGCCGGATCCCTAAAAGAGTGGGAGGCATTGGGCCCCTACCAAAACCCGCAATCCAGTTGGCTGCTGCTTGGCCTGTGGCTCCTGGCCCGTGGAAGGTCCAGTTCTGGCTGATAGCTGGAACCAGTTGGACCGGTTTCATTTTTCGGTGCTTGTACTCAAAAAGAAGTAGCTTCATGTAGACAACGTGTGTAGCCAGAATGAGCACAGCCAGCATCAGCATAAAGCCCAGTGTGTCGTTGGCCTTGAAATAGCGATGCTCAAATATGCACTGGTCCTCCTCCCGGATGAATTTGTAAGTTCCCACATCAAAAACTGGTGGGAATGCCATTGCCACAGATAGAGTCCACACCATGCACACCACCGCCACGCACGTCCAGAATGTCATTCGCTTGGTATAAAAGCGGTAATGTGCAATGGCCATGTAGCGTGTTACACTGATACAAAAAAGCATGAAAGCAGCATGGAAGCAGAACAACACAGCCATAAAGGCCACCACTTTGCAGCTCAGCACGCTGTAGGTCCAAGCGGAACCATTCTTTATGGACACCAGCACAAAGGGGAAGCAAATGGCGGAACGGATAGTGTCTGCCAGACACAAGTCCAGCAGAAAGTAGTATGGTGCCTTATGAAGCATTCGGTTCCTTAAAACCAACAGTGACACCAGCAGGTTGCCCATCAGACTGATAAAGATAATCAGCCCGAGGAGCACTAGTTTGATGTAGGTCGACACAGTTGAAGAAGAGCTCTCTGGCAACATCCCAGCAGCTGTCGCCACCACTGCCGCCATGGGCTCCACAAGAACCTCGCTGCTCTCACTTCCATTGGCCATGGATGCTCCTCAACCGACAGTGGCGCATGTGAAGCCAAAACCCGACCACGTTTCCTTTCAGCGGGCTGATGTAGCGTTGTCCTTGTGATCGCTTGCTTTTTGTGGCTCACAATGAGCAGAAGCACTTCAGTCCACATGGCCCCATTTCAAGGACAGTCCCTTTGTTTCGAAGGAACACTTTCCAGCAGCCTGAAACCACAAAAGTACACGTTCAGAGTTAGACTCCTCCAGATCATTATAATGCCAAAGGATCACCGGCTCCACTCTCCCTGCTCCACTTGCTGATGATTAACTGGCTCTCGTGTTTCATTGGTTCATTCGAAATACGCCCCTGGGTTGTGGGCGGGTCTGGTGGTGTGGAATAACCACCCCTTCCCCCCATTCCCGAGAGCTCTTTATTGACATGTTCTCCCGCTAGCTTACAGCCCCTCACATCCACATCCTCTTGAACCTGCAAAATTCGATGACTTATTTTATTGTTGAGTCAGTGGAGAAGGAAGAGAGGAGTCGTCTCCAAGTATCTTGTCTACATTTTGAAGAGTAAAAGAACCTTGGTCAAGGATTTGTTGTAATTCTTTTGTCTGAGTTTTAAAACATCCGTTGGATTAAATTGAAACTGCACTGAACTACTTCAGATGTCTCCAAATGATGATGATAACTAATCTAACCTTCCCTCTCGGCCCGGCACAGATGGTAGATCTCTAAACCATGGCTGTTTCAATCTTTACAGCTATAGATATGCATTATCCATCTGAAAGACATCCATTCATAGAGCTCTATTACACAACATCTAGCAGATGACTTTCCCACAGCTAATTGCGTTGTGGTCCCATCATGCCTTGCACACTGTCAACAAATCATTTGGGTAGTTTCTTCATACCAGACTCATGATGTCTTTTGAATAATTTAATAGACATCTATTGTAGATGTCTACTGGACATCTCAGAAAACTCTTTTACACTTAGAGGTCTACCAATAGTGTTCTGCATATACAGGTCTCCTACACATCGACCTGCAGACATCTCATTTGTAGATATTTCTAGATGTGTTTTAAAGTAGTTTTTAAAATATTTACAAGACACAGTATAACATAAATACTTCAATTTTACCTGTACGTTAACAGCACTACATACATGTTGCTTTCAAAATAAAAGACACCCAAATGAGTGATTTACAGATTTACATGGTATAAAACTGCTAGAAAAGCCAAGTCAAACAGGTTTGTGTCATTGGGATTTTGGTGTTTCGTCAGCCTTTTTCTCCTTTTACTATCAAATATAAACATCATTTTATTTAGCTATATATAGTATAATTTATATAAAATAAAAACATGGCAACATTAATGTAGAGTCCTCTTTTTCCTGATCTATACATGTAAATGCAATTCTGTACTTTAAGAACTTTGCCTCTGAACAGAACTAGACACAGTTGTGCAGCAGAAGAAAAGAAAATGTACTTTAAGCTCATTCTAATAATAATCCACTCTAACAAGAGTCCAACTTTTACTGTCATTGTCTTCAGTTATATGACAAGTTAAAAAGCTAAACAGAAATATGAATGTTGGATTGTTGTGTTGATGTAAGTTTCTGAGACTTTTAACTCCAGGTACATTTCAGTAGAAATGTTTGCTTCTTGGAATTTAGAACTTTGTCTTTATTGGTTGTCTGTGAACACAAATGCTGCATGGTGGCATAGTGGTTAACTCTTTCACTAGACAGCTTGAAAACTACAGTTCAAATCCCAGCAGGAGCTTTCTGTGTGAAGTTTGCATGTTCTCCATCTACAGGTGAGGATTTTCTCCTGCTTCCTCCCACAGTTCAGTCATGTGTTTCATTGGTTAACTGCTGTCTGCAAATTGCTCCAGTGAGTTTGTGTGGCCCTGTGACAAACTGGTGACCTGATTAGGGTGTACTCCATCTTGAACAGTAGCTGGATTGGAACCAGCAAACCTGTGACCCCAAAATTCTGCAGGTTCTGAAGGTGAATGTAAAATGACAGTGTCTATTTAATATCTGGTAAATGTTTTAAAAAAGTCGAATAGACATCTAAAAATATTAGCCTACATGCCTACATGTAGACATGTGAGATGTGAGTTTGAAATCAGTTCAAATAAAGGCCTCAGATGCCTGGAATAATGCACATTTCCCCCCAGAACTCCACCACCACCAGTCAAAGCGCCTTTGGTACTGGAGTGGTGGTGAAAACGTTGAGGCCCCTGAAAGTATTTCTTTTATGCTCAGTCCTTAATTTCTAAATTTTCATTTACAGAGACAGGTCACTTTGGGGGAGTTGTTGAACTAAATAAATTGATACTGATTAAAGAAAAAATCAGTTTCCTAAGGTACTGTATTATCCAGAGTTTTAGTTTCATATATTTTATAGTTTGGTCAGGGGTGCAACTTTTACTCAGGAGCAACTTATGTGTGATTTTTAAAAAACTAAAATAGGCTCATGTTTTTGTTCTTTTCCCACTAACATCCAGTTGCCCTTTAGCAGTTGTTTCCCACTAACACCACTAGAGGGCAGTGTAGGTATGGGTATCAGGATGACAGCAACACAGAAATGCCCCACCAAACAAACATGGAATCTAATCATTCTTCTCCTGAACTGTATGCTTTTCTTATTAACAAGACGTTATCCTTCTTGTTTTCATTCTTTCTTTCTTTCTTTCTTTTTTTCCTTGAACTAATGCAGGACAGCAAGTCATCAAAGTGGGTTCCAGAGACACAGAAGTACAGCTCAATGCTGTCATTCAGATGCAGCTCTTACTGTAAAGAAGACAAAGTTAGAAAAAAAAGCACTGAAGGATCTCATGAATGGAGACATGGAGATGTGTTTACTGATGCTTTTGGAAAACTTTTCAAAATAAATAAACTCTCAACAATCTCACATCATCTGTGTTTTCCATGCATTGTAAGCACGATATAGTTAAAGCTACCACATAAAGGCTAAAAACTCGACAGAAGCATGTAGTTTATCAACACATTTTTGGACAAGCAGTGAGCATCAAATTTGATGTGGGCAGCTGACCTGAATTTGATGCATGAATTGTTTTTGGTGTGAAAGCAGCATTCTGCCGGGCTTGGCAAATTTGTTACAAAGCGCTGCACTTTTCTTCCAAAATTGTGACAAAGGGTGTATTCAGACTGGAAAATCTGCTGGTCTGGACCGAGTACACTTCAGCCTTGTTTCCACTGAGCGGTTTGGTCCGGCATGGTACGGTACGATCCAGTTGATTCTGGCTAGCGTTTCCAAGAGGTACGGTTCGGTTCTGTTTAAGGGGTTCCTTTTATAGTGGAAACGCTGATAAGTGCCTATGACAGATAGATTGTGGGGAAAACTGTGAGAAACAATGTGCATCACGTTAAAAGTTATTTTAATGAGTCTAGCAATTCTGGGGTGAATCCTAAACAGTAGAGAGGCTGCAGAAAGAAAGAAAGAAAGAAAAGCAGCAAGCCTGGTTTCCTGGTGAGCTTTTCAAAATAAATCAACCTGATCTCTTAACATCATCCATGTCTTTCATGCATAGTAAATGAGATAAACACAGACATTGCTCCATGTAGCTAACGGCTACAAACATTAGCTGCTAGCTCCACGTATCAATTCTGGGGTGAATCCTAAACAGCAGAGAGGCTGCAGAAAAAAAGAAAAGGAGCAAGCCTGGTTTCCATGAGCAGAGAAAGCAGCAACAAATTAGAAGAACTGTTTTGAACATGGATTACTGAGCAAAGGAAAAGGTGAATCGTGTCTCCAGGAAAATGATCGGCATGAAAGCTAAACTGGTTTTTGATACAGGGATTGATGTTAACAGCCAGAGCTAATCACAACAGAATAAAATGTTCTCATCATTTCTATAAATCCTGAAATCTTCATCTGTTATTTTCTGCATTTTGTGACAGAATTTTACAGCAAGATGAACCCATTAACCATCATCATTCTGTCTGTGATGGAATCAACGCCGGTCTCCAATAGACGCTGGTCTCTACCACCCGGGTCAGCCAACACTCTTTTTAAGTAAACGCCCCGGCTACTATTGGAAGATTTACGTTAATTTTCTTAGTATCTGTTCCGTTTGACTGATCTTTATGTTGTTTAAATAATTTTCATTCATTTCAAAAGTCACTTCTAAGTGTATTTAACTCTGATACATGTAATTTGTATCGGTTAAGGTGTTGGTTCCGGTAAAGCACATTATAAGCTTTTATGTGATCTGCATGATCTCACGTACTTAGCAGACCTGCAGTACAAGCACGAAGGACAAAGGTGTAGGAGATGCAGTAGAATACGGCACTAATTTAAGCAGTTAGGCAGGATAACGCCATTACAAAATCAGGCGGCAGCTGGGCGGCCACAGGGCGGTGGCAGCAGGATCGCTGGCTGACCAAGCAAGCTCTGATTAGACGATGTGTGCATGTCTCCAGGCGGTGGCTATCCATATAAAGTGTGGCCCACCGCCTGGTCAGAATGGCATGGTTAATCTGCACCACTGATCATTCTCAACTCAGATTTTGAACTCACATTATAATCTTGTCAATTTACACATTTTTAGACAGCATGCCTCCTAAGAAAGCACAATGCTGTCAGCGTCAACCACGATTCGTCAATATGCAGGCCTCGGAGTCACTATGGTGCTAACAACGGCAAGAGGGGTTTTTGTGCAGCATCAGCGCTGCTTCCCTATTTGGGCCCACGGTGGCCAGGATCACCAGATTGATGTCTGGTCATTGCTGGGACCCTGGCCCATGTCAAAAACCCTCGTTGAGTGCCTGCGCTGCTACCGTAAGATTTTCCGTAACAATCAGACGGTGGCAGTGAGGCAGCAGCACCGAGGCAGGAGTGTGGCTGAATGGAGGCAGCCTGAAATCAGCTGATCATCACAGGATTTTGGGGGACACTGGATATCCTCCTGTCAGTTAAGTATTGGACTGCTGACTTCCTGCCACCCACCCGTCACTGCACTGCCACCCCGCGACCTCCAAATGTGCCCGGGCAGACACTAACCGATGTGAAAAAAAACGTCTTGTCGCCTTAAAATTCGAACTGTTTTTCAAAAACCTCTGCAGCCGCAGTGCGGCGTGTAAAACTGCGACTGCGGTTCTTGATTACAAATCCCGCGCGTGGCCACCTGCTGATTTTGCTTTAGGTCATCACGCAGTGGTTTTGTTGGATACATGACCGTAGTCTTAGAAGCAAATGGTTGACTTCAAAGGAGAACGTTTTTAGGATTTTCAGCAGCGCCTTTGAGCTGTAACCAGTCAGACCCTTTATGACCCACTCCAAAGAAAATGGCGTTTTAACATGTTCTTGTAACATTTTTCCCATGATGGAGCACAAAAAAATGTAAACTGCATTTCTGAGAATTTCTCTATTCAAATACGACTGATTAGGAGTGGATGAAAACCTCTGGTTTGAAGAAGCTCAGGTTTGTGATGCTGCAAACGTGATGGGCGGGCCAAAGTCTCCCTGCTCCACGTCAGTTCCAATGCATCCACTTGCAGACAAAAAATCCATGAACGTCTTCGTTTTCCTCGTCTGAGCTGGAATCTGGTTCTAAACTGCTCTGATATTGCTCACCGTATTTTTGCTTCGCTGATGTTGGGTTGGGGCTGTGGGGGGCTGGAAGCTGGGGAAACAAAGGGATATCAGCATATGGTTACTTCTGCGCCAACTCAGAGGCCAATTTCTGATGAACTGCTGCTGCCCTGCAGAAAATAAGTCTCAGAAAACTCTGTCATCATAATTGAAAGACTACTGGGAAGAATTTCACAAAAGATCAAAATACAGTTGGAGTGGGACTAATTGTTGGATGTTCCTCAGACCTCATCTGTTTCCATGTGGCCTTTGACACCTCAGCTCTGCTAGGTCAGTCTGATTCAGCATTGAAATGAGGATCTTCTTTTGTGTTCAATCCTGGCTGCAGCATTTGATCCTACTGTTTAGTGTATTGACATTTAGCTTAAAAATCACCTTTTTGTATCAAACTGATGGTTCACTTTTTAAAAATGCAGATTTGTTTCCTTTCATAGAAACACTGATTGCATAGAAGCAGATGAAGATGAAACCAAGGAGCGATGCTGATGTTTGGGGGTTACTTTCTGGACATCAGAGTGAGGTCAGAAGACCAGAGGTGTTTGTTTCTGGAGGAGGCTGATCAGCTGTGCTGTCCTTCCTGCGGCTGCTGCTCAGAGACAACATCAGCGTCTGAGAGGAGGGGCTTCAAGGAGCTGCCAGATGGTTGGTGGTGGTGGGGCAGAGTCACTGTCAGGAGCTGGGTAGCAACAGCAGCCCAGCGCCTCTGGCACCGTCAGCCTCTGAGTAGGAGGCGACAGAGCTCACGATCCGGCTGCAGGCCTCTGAGCTGCTGCGGGGCAGGAACCTGGACCCGCTCACCCCCCCGAGGGAAGGGAAGGGACAGAGCAGGGCCCCACATGACAGACCCCCGACATGTCTGCGCATAAATCAAACACGATGCGCTGAATGCAGCTGCAGCGCTCCGGCCTCTGTCAGACGCTTACCTGCCGCAGTCTGCAGAGATCCGCTGTTTCAGACCGGCGGACACCCCCACGTCTGCGTGCACGACCGCGCACTCCCCCCAGAAAACCACGGGCGCATCACGTCCGCCGCAGCGCCGCCGGTCCGGGCCCCGGGCTCTGCTCCATCCGCTCATGCGAGCGCGCGGTCATGATGCCAGCCCGCATGTCAGGGCGCGCGTGCAGCCCCGTGCGCACTGCAGCTCCTGCTGCCCCCCGCGCATCGCTCCAGCCAGCCCGATCCGTCATCCAACTCCTCAGGAGCCTGAGCTGATCCGGAAGTGCTCCTCGGAAAAAGCCTGCAGCATCTCCCAGTCCGAACTGCAGGGCGGTACCGGGACCAGCGGCCCGGCGGCAGTGTCCTGTTCTGACCGGCAGGTGTGAGAGGCGCCGCCCGCCCGCCGCGTCATGGAGCTGGCGCAGTGTGCGGCTGCCGGAGTGGAGGAAACTCCGGAGGAATTCAAGCCCGCTCCCTGGACAGGGGCGGCTCGGCCCTCTACAGGGGAGGGAGGACTCCACCCCCAGAACCAACAAACAAACAATATATTTGTTATATATATGAACACAACAACTAGCAATTGAGAAACATCCCAGTCCCCGTTTTTTGTCACATTGGATGTTATTACCAGGCCCAGGTCAAACTCTTAATGCTGATGGGGATCAGCTTTCACCACGAAACTGAATGTTTTTCAGCTGATTCACCACAACCCTGCAGGCAGGGAATTATTGCTGGATCTCTGATGGTCACGTCTGTTTTTGTAGGGATGATTTCCCAACCAGATCCATCTGCTAGTTACTAATTGAATCAAATCAAATGGACCTATACCATTATGAAATCATTTCAAACTGAAATAAAATCTATGATATTAATATTAGAAAATACCATCTGGATTGAGGCATGATAGGTTTATTTTACCATAATGTTAAAAAAAAAAAAAAACGATCAAGTGACATCACAGTGGACATCACACAGGTGATGCAGTAAAAATGCAGTTGCATTGCCCTGGTTAAGCTGTTGCATTAATAACATAAACATTAATAACATAAATACATACACACTTTATATACAGATAAACACTGCATCTGCTGGCAGTGGAATATTTATAATGAATCTATGTCAGACTTTAAAGTCCTGTCCACATATGTTAAATTAAGCTACAATTGATATTTCTAAATATTAAATTGATAATAATAATGCTGTATATCTTTCAATAATGGCCGTTTTCTAATAGACGCCAGTCTCCAATAATAGCCGGGTCGAACAGGTTATTGGGTCTAACAGGTGTTAGTTGTAATAGACGCCGGTCTCTAATAGTGGCCGGGCTCCTTTAAGACCCCCGTCCCCGACCCGCCGCTCGCGTGCCTTGTACTCAGTCAGGCAGAGGGTGGGGTCTGTAGTATTTATCCAGTGTAGCATGGCTCACAACATTTTGGCTCATTCCATTTTGTTGAAACTTTTGGAATTTCCCAAAGAAAATTCAGTTAAGGAATCTAAACCACATTTTGGGATGAATCCTAAACATATCAGAGAATCGTACAAGCATATGGGTGAAGGAGCGAAGGAGCAAGACGGCTGCAGAAAGAAAAGAAGCAAACCCGTTTCCTGGAGATTATAGTGGATCAACCCCTGGATTCTCCTGAACTTCATTCATTTTCTTACTCCACTGGATCTTTTTCAGGGCAACAAGATTTCTGGAACTGTCCAGTCTGCTGCTGTTGGACTAAAGAAGTACACTTTAGACCTGGAGCTCGCCATGCTGCTACCGGGGAGGAGATGGCAGCCAGACAGAGAGTCGGCGCAGAGTGGGAAAACAGTCTGCTCGGGCCTCCTGAACTTTAGTTTCATCGACTCCTCTAAAAAGGTACCATCTTTTTATTCTTTGGGTTAATGCAGCACAGAAAGACATCCAACTCTGTAAGAGAGAGAGAGTGGAAATACAGCGGAAGCAGCCGCTCAGACACACTGGAGAGAAGCTCTTTGTAGCTTGTATGAGATTCTAAATGTTTTCATGAATCCAAACATTGAGGCATGATCACTGATGTTTTGTAGAGCTTTTCAAAGTAAATCAACCTGATCTCTTAACATCATCCATGTCTTTCATGCATAGTAAATGAGATAAACACAGACATTGCTCCATGTAGCTAACGGCTAAAAACATTAGCTACTAGCACCATGTAGCTAACGGCAACAAACAGTAGCTGCTAGCTCCACGTATCAATTCAGGGGTGAATCCTAAACAGCAGAGAGGCTGCAGAAAGAAAGAAAAAGAGCAAACCTGGTTTCCTGGTGAGCAAAGAAAGCACCAACAAATTAGAAGAACTGTTTAGAACATGGAATACTCAGCAAAGGAAAAGATGTGCCTGTCTAAAGGAAAATGATCGGCACGGAAGTGAAACTGATTTTTGATACAGAGATTGACGTTCACAGCCAGTGTGAATCGGGATGGAATAAATTTTTCTCATCATTTCTAAAAATCCTGAAATGTTCATCTGTTATTTTCTGCATTTTGTGATTGAATTTTACGCAAAATTAACCCAATAACCATTACCATTCTTAAATGCCAGGTTGGCCGACATTTTTATTTAAATAAACGCCCTGGCTACCATTGGAAGATGTATGGTAATATGATTCCAAAATAATTCAAACTTAAATTATTGGTGAGAAATTGGAATTTGAATTACTTTGCTCCAGATTTCAGCTTTAAAATCTTCCCTGTGATTATTTCCAGGAATGAATTCTTTATTGTACTGCTCCTTAATATTGTAATGAGATGCTAAGGCGTGTGGATCCATCTGCAACAGATTGAATGCAGGAGGCACAAGAGGACAAGGCAAGGCAAGGTCACAAGGCAGGCGAGGGTCAAAACACAGAGGAAGGCAGAAAGGGGAGTAAAACAGGCTTAGGTCAAAACCACACAGGCAGGTAAAACTGGGAATGCTTAGTATGAACGTGAATGAACAGTTCAAGACTATGTAAAGGGCTGAGTGGGAAGCAGTCTCTTATACGGTGTAGTCATGAGGTGATGAGATTCAGCTGGTGAACCGGAGCAGGCTGGGAGTTGGAGTTCCACAGCAAGGTTGGAGTGGTTAATATTCAGGTGAGCGCTTCCTCTGAAGGTCATAGGAGGACATGGATTGGTGAGTCCTGACAGAGCCCCCCCCTGCGGCTCCGGAAGCGAGAGACCACCCAACGCCCAGGTCGACCCCGAGGCCGAGGCGCCGGCCTGTCTGGATGGTCATGATGAAAGTCAGCAACCAAGGAGGGGTCGAGGATACCGTCAGTGGGTACCCAGGAGTGCTCTTCGGGATCATACCCCTCCCAGTTGACCAGATACTGAGGTGACCACCCCGACATCGGGAGTTGAGGAGTTTGCGCATGATGTAGGCCTCTTTACGATCCACCATAAGAGGAGGACTATTGTGAGAGTGCGCCGGCCGAGAACCGTCATTGGGGGGAGCCTCTGCTGGCGAAACAACACAGGAGTTATCTGGCTCAGGTTTTTGAAGGGACCTACAAACCTAGGACTGAGCTTTTTGCAATGCAAGCGCAGCCGAAGATCTCAAGTGGATAACCATACCCATTGTCTGGGAACCAGGCGGGGTCCCTCAGGCTAATACCTGTCCACTTGATCCCGGAATCTGCGGACAGTATGTCCCAAATGAACATGAGCTGCCTCCCAAGTCTCCTCACACCTATGGAACCAGTTGTTAACCGCAGGTAGGTCTGATAGTTCCCAGGACCATGGTTAGAACGTGGGTTGGAAACGTACCATGCACTGAAATGGTTACTAACCTTGGGATACTTTTTTGAGTGAATTTTGTACATATACAGTCCAAACCAGGTATCGACTCCAGTCTTCTTGGTGTGAACTGCAATATGTTCTCAGAAACTGTGTGACTTCCTGATTAAGGACGACATGTGTTAGCAGTTGTTCAGCGGTCTCCATGGTGGTGGGTAGCTTGGGTAATGGGATTAGATGACATGATTTAGAAAATCTATCAACAACAGTGAAGATAACTGTGTTGCCCTGTGATCTAGGTAGATCAGTGATAAAGTCCACTGGGACATGGGACCATGGCCAATGGGGAACAGGCAGTGGATGGGGAAGACCAACAGGTAGTTGTCGTGGGGTCTTGGACATTTGACAGGAAGTGCACTGGATCATGAACTGTGCCATGTCCGCCTGTATGGTAGGACACCAGTTATGTGCTGTATTGCGTTTCTATGCCAGCAATACCTGGGTGTCCAGTGGCTGAGTTGTCGTGCACAAGATGTAAAACAGGGTCTTGGGGAGATGGTGGAACATAGGTGCGATTAGGTGGACAGGAGGGTGGAGGTAGATCGGCATTATTGATCTCTGCCAGTTCGGACATGATGTGCCATTAAATGGGGGCTAAGATAAGTGAGTCTGAGATGATGGTTTCTGGTGACCGAGTGTTCTCCACTGAAGGTTCTTACAGACAAGACGTAGGCTTTCTGATTTTTGGAACCGGGTCGATACTTGGTCTGAAAATCAAAGTGGGAGAACAGAGACCACCAGGCTTAGTGGGCGTTTAACATTTTGGCTGACTTCAAAGTTCAAACTTTATTTATTTGTACAGCGCCTTTCCTTCTTGTGAAAACCCAAGGCGCTTTACATAGAAATAAATAAGCAAAATAAAAATATAATAAGATAAAAATAATATAAAAAATATACAAATAACAAAAAAATACAATTACAATCACCCTTCCCTCCCCAGCTCCTCCCTCCATCCACCCAGCCCTCACAATACATGACACCCCCACAGGAAAACTGAACAAAGATTAAAAACTGCAGCTCTAAGGAAAAAGTCTAAGGAAAAAGTCTGGCTCAGTACTGCTGTGGAGAAACGATATTACGGGGATCCGTTTATTCCAAGGTCCAGCCCAACCACAGGGGTCATCACCGAAGTGCCCTACCCAACACAGGGCAGACCAGAGTCCCCTCAACAGGGAGGTACCCCAGCTGCCCCAATGAGAATGAGCACCGCAGCACCAGCTCACTCATAGGCAGGAGGAACCCAGAACAGCGTATTCCCGTGGGGGGAAACACTGGAGTCAAAGAATAAATGAATAAAAAGCATTTTAAAAAATGATAATAAAAAATAAATAAATAAAATAATAATAAAAATAATATAAATAAATAAATATGGTTAGTATATTAAAACAATAATTGTGTACATAAATTAACTATAAAATTATTCAAATAAAAGTTAATAATATATATTATACTTGATATATTCCAGGTTTTTATGGTCCGAGAGGACATTGAACGGATGTTCTGCTCCTTCCAACCAGTGCCTCCTCTCAGAGAAGGCCTCCTTCATAGCGAGCAGCTCACGGTCCCTCATGTCGCAGTTTTGCTTTGCAGCTTTCTAGAAAAATAAGCACATGGAAACTGCTAGGAAGTTTGACAGTGCCGTTGAGATAACACAGCACCCACTTGGGATGCAGCCTCAACCACGAACGGGAATGTGGGATCTGAATAATGCAAGATGGGAGCCTGTGAGAAGCGCTGCTGCAAGGTTTTTTTTTTCTTTGAGCAAGAAGTGAGAGGAGCTGCCATGGAGCTGAAGCCTCGGATGAAACGCCAGTAGAAATTGGCGAACCCCAGGAAGCATTGCAAATCCTTCACTGACGAGGGCAGAGGCCACTGTAGTACTTCGTCAACCTTGCCTTGGGTCCATGGCCACCCCCTGAACACTGATGACGTATCCCAAAAATGAGACTTAAGTTTTGTGGAATTCGCATTTTTCTTGTTTGGCATAGTCGATCAGGCGCTGGAGAACTTGACAAACGTGAGACGTGTTGTTCAAAGGAGTCTGAGTGAATGAGTATGTCGTTTATATACACTATTACAAAGTTGTGGAGCATGTCACAAAAGACGTCATTGACAAACGTCTGAAACACAGAGGGGGAATTACATAGACCAAAAGGCATGACGAGATACTCATACTGTACCGTAGCGGTAGAAAAGGCTGTCTTCCATTCACCACCACACCGATGCAAATTAAATTGTAGGCACTCCGGAGATCTAACTTAGTATAATACCACGCCCTTTTTAACTGTTCTAGAGCTGAGGGAACAAAGGGCAGAGGGTAGCAGTGTTTAACAGTGATCTCAAGCTACGATAGTCAATGCACAGTAGATGTAGACTGCCATCCTTTTTCTTTACAAAAAAGAACCCAACTGATGCAGGAGACATGGAAGATCTTATGAAAGCCTTTTGCAGTTCTTCTTGAATATATGTTTGCATGGCCTCCATCTCGGGTTGTGAAAGTGGAAAGATCCGGCCTAGAGTGGGTGTGGTGCCAGGTAGCAAGTCTTTGGCACAGTCATTAGATCTGTGAGGGGAAGACATGTGGGAAGATGCTTGTTAAAGGCCTCCTGAAGGTCTTTGTATTGCTGGGGTAGGACACCGGCCATTTCATCTGAGTCGCTAATATGGAGCTTGGTGGATGCGGTTTGGTTGTAACGAGGAGAAACCGGGTGGGACTCACTCTAGAAATAACGATTACGACAAACAGCTGAGGTGAAGATTATTTCTTTCGTTGACCAATTTATGGTGGGGTCATGAGTTTCAAGCCATGGCAGCCCCAGGATAACAGCACTTTGCAGGGAGTTAATGGTGAAGAACTGGATGATTTCCAGGTGGTCATTTTGGCTTCTTAGTTGTAAGTCTTGCATCACAAACTTGATCCGACCAGAGCCCACGGGTCGACCATCTATGGCAGAAACTGCCACCCCCAAACTGCAGGGGAATGTGGTTAGCATGAGCAAAATCTACATCAATAAAATTTCCTGCTGCCCCTGAATCTATCATAGCTGTGGTGTTAATATATCTACCCTGAACAGACAGTGTTATGGGAATCTCAAAGGTAAGCAAAGCCTCACTCAGCATCGTCGGGGAGGACGATCGGGGCAGGAAGCCTGAAGATGACCGGGCTGGCCACAGTAGAGGCAGAGATGTTAGATTATGACATCTCCAGATACACAGCCAGTGTGACAAGCCTTCAGTTGGAGAGATAATTTAATTTGTCCAAGTACAGGTTAAAAAGCTAGACCGATGGGAATCCATGGCAGCGGGCGTCCATGCTGGTAGAACCACAGTCACACGTCCGACACGTTCTCAGGCACGACAGTGTAAACAACTTAAAAATCAATATTATTAAAGCAGCAGCTGTCTCAAAAACCAGAAGCACAGAAAGTCCCTGGCGAGGGAAAACAAATTAAATAAAACCGCTTGAACGAAAAGTGCAAGACCTGCATGTCACCAAGCTTACTAGATGGTCTGGGTTCGTCATCTGAGAGGGACAAGCTGCACCACACCCAAGAATGCAGGGGCGCTAATGGAATTTTGCGAGTGACGTTTTTTTACTCCGGAGCCACAAACACAACAAATACTTGACACCGGCTCACAGATTTTTCAAACACAGGGCACCACCGCCACATTACCTGTAAGGCAAACAGGAGTGTGCCAAAGGAAGTGGGTGGTTCCAAAGGCCAAAAAATGCCCATGATGGCCAGTGGGGACATTAGCATTTTTATAGCGCCCCAAAAGGCCACTGCCTGAAATTAGTCATCTAGCAGCACCTGTGCCAATTAATCCTGCAACACAAGCATTATGTGCCCAGCATAAACCCCATCAAGCCCACTTGCCTACTAAAGTGTAGTTGCCATAGTTCTAAGATATTGCCATTTCCAGAAACACAATCAACCACACATGAAATAGTTTTTTTTCCATAGTTGATCTATTTCAATTCTTTCCAGAAGTGTTTTGCTAGGTGCCGAGCAGCCCATACATAGACATGATAGCAAGGACATGAGTGGGGCTTTTACAGTTATCATCGCCACATGATATTGCTTCTCTAGGCAAATAAATGTCTCTTAATAATCTGTCTGAACCCATGGAGTAGAACGCTACTTCATGTTTTGAGAGAGCACTCTACTCTAAGTATAAAGAACTTTGATTAACATGAGGTTGCGTCATGGGCAGGGCCAGGAAATGTATTTGTAATGGGATCAGCAAAGGCTGGGTCATCAAAGATTTCCATATTAGCTAAAGAGACAGTCGCCTTTGTCCGGTGACGAGCCAGACAAAGAGCGGTTCGCAAACTCCTTCATGAGAAGAACATCACAGATCCAGTTACGTCGCCTGGATTGGCATTACCGGGGCCTCACCCTGGAGCCAGGCCTGGGGTTGGGGCTCGCAGGCGAATGCCTGATGGCCGGGGCTCCTCCCACGGGCCCCTGGTCGGGTAAAACCTGACTGATCGACGTGGGATCACTCCCCAGTGGGCCCACCTCCTACAGGAGAGCTCAGAAGGGGCCGGTGCAATGTGGTTTGGGTGGCAGTCGAGGGCGAGTGCCTCGGCGGCCTAAACCCCGGTCATAGAACTTTGCTTTTGGGACATGGAACGTCCCCTCTCTGGGAGGGAAGGAGCCTGAGCTTGTGCGAAAGGTTGAGAGGTATCGACTAGATATAGTTGGGCTCACCTCTACGCACAGTCTGGGCTCTGAAACTCAGTCACTCGAGAGGGGTTGGACTCTCTACCATTCTGGAGTTGCACATGGTGAGAGGCGGTGGGCTGGGGTGGGCATACTTGTGAGCCCCAGCTTAGCCGCCAAATGTTGGAGTTCACCCCGGTGGATGAGAGAGTTGCGTCGGGTGGGGGACAGGTCTCTGACTGTGGTTTCGTCTTACGGGCATCAGCTCGGAGTACCCAGCTTTCTTGGTGTCTCTCAGAGCGTTACTGGAAAGCGCCCCAATGGGGGACTATTGTCCTCCTGGGTGACTTCAATGCCCACGTGGGCATCGACAGTAGCACCTGGAGGAGTGTGTTTGGTAGGAACTCCTTCAATGATCTGAACCCGAGCAGTGTTTTGTTGTTGGACTTCTGTGCTCGTCATAGTTTGTCCATAACAAACACCATGTTTGAGCACAAGGGTGTCTATCAATACAGGTGGCATCAGGACACCCTCGGGAGGAGATCAATGATCGACTTTATAGTCGTTTCAGGCGACCTTTGTCTGTGTGTTTTGGACACTCGGGTAAAGAGAGGGGCAGAGCTGTCCACTGATCACTACCTGGTGGTGAGTTGGAATCGTTGGTAGGAAAGGAGGCCGGAAAGACTTGGCAGACCCAAACATACTGTGAGGGTCTGCTGGGAACGTCTGGCTGAGCCCTCCTTCAGGCAAGTCTTTAACTCCCACATCACACAGAGCTTCAAACAGGTACCGAGGGAGGCTGGTAACATTGAGTCTGAATGGACCATGTTGTCCACCTCTATTGTCTCTGCTGCTGTCGGAGCTGTGGTCGCAAGGTCTCTGGTGCCTGTCGTGGCGGCAACCCCCGAACCCGTTGGTGGACACTGGAAGTAAGGGATGCCGTCAAGCTGAAGAAGGAGTCTGGTGGCTCTATCAGGTCTGGTGGCTTGTGGGACTCCAAAAGCAGCTGACAGGTATCGGCAGTCTAAGCGAGCTGCGGCTCAGGCTGTAGTAGAGGCAAAAACTCGGTCCTGGGAGGAGTTCGTTGAGGCCATGGATAAGGACTATCGGTTGGTCTCGAAGAGGTTCTGGCAAACCGTCCGGCGCCTCAGGAAGGGGAAGCAGTTTTCTGCAGGCACCGTTTTCAGTGCAGATGGGGAGCTGCTGACTTCGACTGGGGACATTGTCGGGTGGTGGAAGGAATACTTCGAGGATCTCCTCAACCCTGCTGACATGCCTTCTCTTGAGGAAGCATAAGGTGAGAACCTTGGGGTGGGGCTGTCCATCACCCAAGCTGAAGTCACGGAGGTCCGCCCTGGGTAACTCAAGTCTCTGGATGCTGTGAGAGTGTCTTGGTTAACACGTCTCTGCAGCATTGCATGACAGTCGGGAACAGTACCACTGGACTGGCAGACAGGGGTGGTGGTTCCCCTTTTCAAGAAGGGGGACCGGAGGGTGTGTGTTACGACCCCAACATGGCTCATGTCTAGGGGTAGACAAGATGGGGTCGCAACATAAAGAAAAGAATGGACACAGAATTAAAAAGACACAGTTTATTAAATAAACAAAACTCTGTGTCCTGAAAACAAAACAAAAAGCAAAATAATTCAAGTGCTGGTTTTAACAAAAAGACAAACCAAAGGGAACTGGAACCTTGGCCAAACATAACAAAAGGTCAGGGAGACAGCTGACCCAGCCATGCTGGCCGTCGGAGTCAGCAGCTCCCTGCTAAAGGCTGCCTAACCAAAACTACCTATTAACAAAAACAGAAACAAAGCCCGCAAACTAAGACTACCAAGGTCCCAAACCCAAATTAAAATAACAAAACCCAACAGTATAAGACTGTTGAGGAACCAAAAGAGACACAAACCAGCACAAACCAAACCCACTGCTCTCAGCCTCCTGCTCTGCCTCTGCCTTCTGCCCTCTTTGGTGTGGCCTTCTTGGTCTTAAATACCCGGCAGGTGCTGATTAAGATGATTGGCTTCACCTGCCGGGTGAGGCAGCATGACAGGATGTGGTGGCAACAGCAGGGGGACGTAACAGTGTGTTCCAACTACCAGGGAATCACACTCCTCAGCCTCCCTCGGAAAGTCTATGCCAGGGTACTGGAGAGGAGAGTCCAGCCAATAGCTAAACCTCAGATTCAAGAATAGCAATGCGGTTTCCGTCCTGGTCATGGAACTGTGGGTGAGCTCTACACCCTCCCTGTCTAGAGTACTGTAGGGTTTGTGTGAGTTCACTCATCCTATCCATATGTGTTTTGTGGATTTGGAGAAGGCGTTTGACCGCGTGCCACATGGTGTCCTGTGGAGGGTACTTTGGGAGTATGGGGTCCGGGGAGCCTTACTCAGGGCTGTCCGGTCTCTGTATGACCAGAGCAGGAGCTTGGTCGGCATAGCTGGCACTAAGTCAGACCTGTTCCCAGTGCATGTTGGACTTCGGCAGGGCTGCCCTTTGTCACTGGTTCTGTTCATAGTCTTTATGGACAGAATTTCTAGGTGCAGCCAGGGTCCGGAGGGGGTCTGGTTTGGGAACCACAGGATTTCCTCTCTGCTCTTTGCAGATGATGTTGTCCTGTTGGCTTCATCAAGCCAGGACCTCCAGCATGCATTGGAACGGTTTGCAGCCAAGTGTGAAGCGGCTGGGATGAGGGTCAGCACCGCTAAGTCTGAGGCCATGGTTCTCGACCGGAGAAAGGTGGTTTGTCCTTTCTGGGTTGGTGGAGTGCTCCTTCCCCAAGTGGAGGAGTTTAAGTATCTTGGGGTCTCGTTCAAGAGTGAGGGAAGATCGGCGCGTGAGATCAACAGGCAGATTGGTGCGGCGTCCGTTGTGATAAGGTTGCTGCACCAGTCTGTTGTGGTGAAGAGAGAGCTGAGCCAGAAAGCAAGGCTCTCAATTTACCGGTCGATCTACGCCCCAATACGCACCTTTGGTCATGAGCTCTGGGTCATGACCGAAAGAACAAGGTCCAGGATCCAAGCGGCTGAAATGAGCTTCCTCCGTAGGGTGACTGTGCGCTCACTTAGAGATAGGGTGAGAAGCTCAGTCACCTGGGAGGAGTTCGGAGTAGAGCCGCTTCTCCTCCACATCGAGAGGAGCCAGTTGAGGTTTCTCGGGCATTTGGTTCGGATGCCCCCTGGACGCCTCCCTAGGGAGGTGTTCTGGGCATGTCCCACTGGGAGGAGGCCCCGGGGAAGACCCAGGACGCGCTGGAGAGACTATGTCTCTCGGCTGGCCTGGGAAGAACTCAGGATCCCCCCAGAAGAGCTGGAGGAAGAGGCCAGGGAGCGGGAAGTCTGGGCATCTTTACTTAGACTGCTGCCCCCGCGACTCGGTCCCGGATAAGCGGAGGAAAATGGATGGATGGATGGATGGATGGATGGATGGATGGATGGATGGATGGATGGATGGATGAGCATCAGCTGATGTAACACAGTGGTCTAACCATGAGGTTCGTGAGTGAGTGAGTGTGAGTAGAACTGTCTTCAGGCAACAGAACTCCAGTTGAAAGTGTCAGACCATTTCCTTCACAGAACTGTTTCAAATGATCAGCAAATATTGTACTAGTGTCAGAGATGTCAGCGTTTAAATCACCAGTTATAAACAATATATAAAATGGTGTGATCCCTAATAGAACAGTTAATAAAAGCAAGCCTGTTAAGAAACTCTGTTTCATTCTGGTGGCACTACCATGGAGTATACACAATGAGGATAATACATTCTCTGCCGTTTAGTTTTAGATGTATTGCAATACACCAATCCACTTCCAGCCTTATTACATTTATCTGGGAATCAAGTCTTTTATCCCAGAGAATGGCTACACTTCTGGGTATCCAACCTTTTATTATACCATCCCCAATATCTATGGTGGACTCCCTCCATGGAAATCAATATGTACGGAATTTAAGCCAAACCAAGTCCTGTTTAGATATAAATGTCTCTTGTAGACACAGCACATCACATTGTTCCAACAGTTTATCTACAACAACTCGGCGGGCTTGATCCTGTGTGCTCTGACCCAAGCGCAGGCCACGAGAGTTGTAGGAAAGAACTCGTAAGTCTATCAGTTCAGCTAAGGACCTCTGACCCACGGCTTGTTGAGGCTTCATCCATCAGCCCACTTGGAACAGCGAGGTTAAGTCCAGTGATGCCAGCTTTACGCTGCTCATAAAAACGCCTCACAAAAGCACCCGCCGGCCAGATTTCTGAATTGTACGTCAGCCACGTTGTTGCATTCAGCCGAGACCTTGAAAGATGCAAATCTACCATTGGTGATATTCACTTTCTGGCATTGTAAAACTTGATGATGAAGTAGGCTCTTTAAAAAGTCAGATAAAGTCTTAGGGTCTAAGTCAGGAGAGAATTTGGTGGCAAAAAACACTCACCATTTTGTCATCACCATTTTTATGTTACTTGCTAAACCTGTGCCTACAATCATATTTTTAGCTGGTTTTCTCACTTCTGAAGTGGCTAATCGAGCACCCTTATTGACCTGCTCCACCTGCTGCTTTCTTTTTTTGACAACGTTGTTCCATATCTGGTAACCAGATGGGTCAGTGTTCTTACCAGATGCAGGGATTTCACCAGTGTGAAAGGGACAGGGACATGCAGGTGTTGCTTACCGGAGTGGGGAATCCCGGCCTGCCCGCTGACGTAAGCACCTTCTACAATGACGGAATCCTCAGTGGCCAGCTGGGCCTACGGCGTTAGGCCACCTTCTTGAAGCTCCAAAATGGATAAGCAAACTTGCTGTCCACTGTTCTGAGCCTCTTGCATGACTTGCTCCAGGCTACAGACCCGGCGATCCACATCTGTGGCGACTGCATGAAGGTCCACGCACACATCCACCTGGAGCTGTATCGCCCACTTCATAGCGCTGACGTCAGCATGAAGCCTCTCCATTCTCCTTAGCAAAGTACAAACATCCATACTTGTAAAAGTAACCGGTGGCAAGTCCTCCAACTAGTAAGAAACATGGTGTGGGGTATTTTCCCCACATTCGTTGAGAACTTTCAGACAATTCTTTGTTTCTTTGTGAGCTATATTGCATTGTGTTGTAGGGCAGCACGGTGGCGCAGTGGTTAGCGCTGTTGCCTCACAGCAAGAAGGTTCCTAGTTCAAGTCCTGGCTGGGGGACTTAAAACAGTGTCACCATTGGGAGACCTTTCTGTGTGGAGTTTGCATGTTCTCCCCGTGCATGCGTGGGTTTTCTCCGGTGACTCCGGCTTCATCCCACCGTCCAAAAACATGCTTCATAGGTTAATTGGTTACTCTAAATCGTCCCTAGGTGTGGATGTGAGAGTGTGTGGGTGTGTGACTGTGGCCCCTGCGACAGACTGGCGACCAGTCCAGGGGTGTCCCCTGCCTTTGCCCATGAGTAGCCGGGTTAGGCTCCGGCAGCCCCGTGACCCCGAAAGGGATAAAGCGGTTCAGAAAATGAAATGAACGAATGAATGAATGTAGGGCAGAGTTTACAGCCATTACGTAGTTCTGGTTTTCCACAAAATTTATCCGGTAAAGCGGTACTGGTTGTTGACGTACTGTTCATGGTTCATGTTCATGTTCATGTTCCAGTGGCGTCAAGATGAGGCGTCACCGTGTAAGTGGGACTAACTTTAGGTTGGGCCTGTAGACAAGTCACAATGGCTTCTGTGACAGCCGTTAGGCGATGTAATTGGCGTCCATGCTCCAACAACATGGCGGTGAAACCAGCTGGATTGGAGGACAGAGGAATACTTTTTGCTGGATCCGAGTCTGGCGTAGTCTTCTGTAATGAGAACGCTGAGGCGTGTGGATCCATATGCAATAGATTGAATGCAGGAAGCACAAGAGGACAAGGCAAGGCGAGGGTCAAAACACAGGAGCAAGGCAGAAGGCAAGTAAAACAAGCTTTGGTCAAAACCACACAGGCAGGGAAAATGCTTAGTATGAAAACAGTTCAAGACTACACAAAGGGCTGATTGGGGAGCAGTCTCTTTTACAGTGTGGCGATGAGGTGATGAGATTCAGCTGGTGAACCGGAGCAGGCTGGGAGTTAGAGTTCCACAGGAAGGCTGGAGTAGTTAATATTCAGGTGAGCGCTCCCTCTGATGGTTGGAGCAGGACATGAATGGGTGAGCCCTGACCAATATTACCATATTTCACCTAGAGTATAGAAGTTTGTGGTAACAATTTAAAAAGTTCATTACATCCTCTTTTTACTTCAAAAACGAGCCATCAGAATTGTACATAAAGCCGGTTATCCTGCTCAAACAATTTATTTCATCAATCCAGACTTTTTAAACTGTAAGACCTTGATGATTATTACACTGCCCAAATTCTATACAGAGCCAAGGGGAAAACATTACCATACAATTTCCAAAAACAGTTCTTAGAAAATGAAGGGGGCTACTTACTGAGGAATTGTAAGGAGGACGCTGAGGTGTGTGGATCCATATAATACAGTTTAATAACAAGAGGACAAGGCAAGGCGAGGTCTAAGACGGGCGAGGGTCAATAACAAGGCGGGAGTCGGCAAAACCGGCGAAGGTCAAAACACAAATAGGCAGGAAAGAAATGAGAATGGCTTAGACTGAACGAAAGTGAACCAAGTTCAAGACTACGCACAGAGGAGAGGGTGGGACTGGCATAGAAGCAGTGTGGCAATGACATGATGGAAAGCAGCTGGTGAAGACAAGATGGCAGAGGTCAGATGCATGATGGGAGTTGGAGTGAAACAGGAGAACAGAGGCTGTCAGTACTCTGGCGATGGCTCCCTCTGATGGTTGGAGAGGGAACTGAACAGCCGGATGCTGACAGGAATGTAGGAACTTCAGGATCAAAATGATAAGAACCACAAAGAAAAGTTTCTGTGTGTCTGTGTTTGGATTTAAACTTTGGAACGGGTCGAGCAATGAGCTCAATTTATATTTATAGGAAAACTGTCGTTTCACAATATCAGAACAAGAGGAGTTAAAGGTCAAAGGATGTTTTAATACATTTCAAACATGTGAACTTAAATGTTGTGAAGTAATCAATGCTCTTCTAATAACAACCAATGAGTACTACATTTTTGCTAAAAGTCGTTTGATGTGTAAGGATGATCTTTCAAAGGATGTAAGAGTGTTTTCTGATTACAATCCAAGCTATGCATTTTCTTTACTTGATCTGCAATGTGTAGCAATGATTTCTGGTAAATGTGAAAACCTGTTCTAATGAGAATCAGTAAGTCTTATATATGTGTTATGTGTGAATCATGTTAGGTTAACCGAAAGGATGTGAAATTCTTTCAGAGGATAATCAAACAGCTCTCTATTTTCATACTTGAAAAATGGATTTGCATTATGCAGGGATGATTTCTGGATTCATTTATCGCTTTATGTTTGAGTCTTGTTATTGTTTACAGTAATTATAAAAGAATGTTTTCTGAGAATTATAAATCCGCATTTGATTATGTTACTTGATAAAAAAAAACATCTGTAATTGATCAGAACTGGATTGTGATAATTATGCAAAACTATAAAATGAAATGACTCAGTAGGAATGGGATTGTAAAGTTTGCTTTTCCCACTCCTTTACAAGCAATCAATCAAGCTCTTCTTGACTTTAGTTAATATTCATTATATTTAAAGAATCTAGTGTGACTTACATGTGTATTGTATGCATCACTACAATAATCTCTACTTATGATTAGGAGACACAATTATTTCCTTCTAACATTGATGTTAATTTTTCTTTGTTTTTTTAACGAAAGCTTTTCATTATTTCTGCAAAGAGTTTACTTTGTGATTTTGCTTTGTTGTGTGCAATCAATGCTTGATAATCAACCAATAAATCAACCAATCTGATGATTTTTCTGCTGGAAAGCTATACATGAATTTAAATGTATTTGAAACAATTTTGAGTATGTAGAAAAATTCATTTTTGTGTCTTTTGTTTGTTTTTTTTTTAGCTCAAGCCATTCGATTTTTCTCCATAGTTTTTTTATTCAGTTGTTGTTCTGTCTTTCAAGTTCACATCAGATTTTAAATTACCAAGCTACATACTTGGTTTAGAAAGCAACAAGCTGAACACAAGACAAGTTGTCAAGTCAAACCCTTTTTTTAGTCTGGATGAAGCAGGAAGACCGAAATCTGAGACAACATTTATATAAAGGAGTTTCCAATGTTTTAGTTTTAATATCTTAGGTTTGGAGGAGATAGGCTGTAACAACAACAAAAGAACATCGACACTCAAAGTACAAAAACATTTGAAATATTTGTGCTTAACTGAAAATCTTCTCGTTATTGAAAATTTGATGCATCAGTTTTTTCAGTTCAATGTCAGACTTGACGAAAATAAATATCTCTGAGATCTCAGGATAAAATCAATACAAATAAATAAAGGAAATCTTAACAACTGAATGCAAACTTCTTTGCCAGTCTCCTGGAAAAAAGAAGGCCGCCAGATACAAAGGTCCTCTGTTGATTTGCTCTGATCCTCAGACGAGTCCTGCTAAGAGAATGAGAATGCAGAGCAGTGAGTTATTATAAAGATGTGGAACTTGTAATAAATAAATATAAGTTGTTTTCACTTTTCTTTCTAAAGGACTTAATACTGCAGAAAGACACGACATAAAGTTAAATAAATATTTTAAAAATTATTACAAACTTAAAGATACAAACAATATTCTTAGTACCCTTTCAAAATCTCAGTGAAAGTGGTTTAGTTAATATTGAATACATTTGTTTTGCACAGGAGTGATTCACTTGAACATTTATATGTTTATGGTAAAAAAAATCTTTCCGACAGACAAAAAGTCAAAGCAAAAGTACAGTGAGCACAAAGTCCTGGAAACAAGCCTACCTTCACAGGGTTAATATTAATGGTGCAGAGATAAAACATGCAGCTTCCGATGTGTTTCAGTGGTATTCTTCTCACAGCAATGACCTTTGACAGCAGAAAAAATAACCTCAGAAGGAGCTGTTGACACCTGTTAGAATGTCATGCTGCATGCTACTGGGCTTCCCCACCGCTTGCTGCTCTTAATGCTTCCTCTTCAAAACATGCTCATGAAACAGTTAAGTCTGTTGGTATTTAGCATTACACAGAACCGAAGCTGTCACCTCAGGATTTTCAATCTCTGAGAGGTTTGACGGAACCAAAAAAAATCCTGAAGAGAGAACAGAAGTTTGACATAAACACTGAACCGTCGGGCACAAAGAAAACTGGATTCGTGTCTCAATATTTGTCTCTTCAGCTCAGAGTGGACTGGGGAAGAACTCATCAAATACAGCTTGCATACTCTCAGATACATGTAGAAAATGAAAGCTGGGGTGGAAAGCACCTAAATCCAGTTGTTTCAGCACTCTATCTGCATGCTGGCGCCACTCACAAGCAGGATGGAGCACCACACAGTTTTAAAAGGACAAAAAACACAAAACAAAGTGTCTCCTCAGGACCTGGATGTTTTTGCAAGAGTGGATAATGTGTGTAGAACACTTCTATTATTCTCTGTAGACATGGGCTCACATCATAAAGTCAGCATTAAAGTCAAATGCAGTTTATCTAAAAGACTCAACAGGTTTTACCATGAACTACTACTGCCAAAACTCTGACCAATTATTTGATCCTTCAGTGATCATCCATTATTAAACTAAAAACTCCACATTTACTAAAGAATTTAGTAACAACTGAAGAAGAACACAGCAAAGATTGACTTTGATCCCATGCACACATGATGCTTGGTGTGACCTGTGGGTCATACGAGACATGTGGTCAACACGGACTCTGGCATCAGTGAGTCTGCGATTAATGATAACATGCTGGAAATGCTTTTTTGATGGTGATGAAGGTCCAGGTGTTTGTTTTAAAGACATCTATCATCCGGTCATCATATTCTCTTTGACTGATTATATTCAATGTTGAGTGAAGTGCAAGCATGAACATTTGCCCGTTTTTCTCATTGCCTTTTCTTGGTTTTGTTTGCTTGTTTATAAGCAAAAGATGAATATTTAGTTCAGTGTGTTGTTCTTTAATTGCAAACACGCTGACATTAGTGTTCTTCTGTTGGCTTTTTTTTTACCACTCCTGGTTTTCTGCAAATGTTGAGACTTTCTTTAGTGACAACATCTTTTTCAGAACATGTCATGCTTTTATTTTGTAAAAAGCTCCTCAAAGTGATGACTGATGGAAAACAACAGTTACAGCAGATGCAGTTTTAGCTAATCATTTCATGTTAGTTACCTAATGGCATGAGTGCTCTTTGTTACCTAGACCTGTAACAAAAATTTTTCTTTTTCAGCCACCATTAAAAACGAGTTTTTTGAAACAAATTATAGAAGACGTGATCAGAATGGGGACTGTTTTTCCACCAGAACTGAAACCTTTATTTTTGCTTAGATTGCTTCCCAGAGTTTCTGATTCCACTAGTAAATGTCAAGTAATTTTATCTAAACGTAAACTTAGCATTTAGAATTTTTTTCTTTGTTTCTTGGTTTGATCTCCATTAAACACCATCTTAGTTCAGCTCATGAAAATAACAGAATACCACTGAAATCTTTTAGCAAAGGCTCAGAACACTGAAAAATGTGGACCACATAGCGTATATCTTCCAATGTGTGGATGTGAGTGTGTGTGTGGGTGTGGCCCTGTGACAGACTGGCGACCTGTGCAGGGGTGCCCGCTGCCTTCGCCCATGAGCGGCCAGTTTAGGCT
The DNA here is from genome assembly GCA_014656515.1 of Oryzias celebensis. Lineage (NCBI taxonomy): Eukaryota > Metazoa > Chordata > Actinopteri > Beloniformes > Adrianichthyidae > Oryzias > Oryzias celebensis. Next base: position 27,054,611 of record BNCR01000007.1, on the reverse strand, counting down.
CCAGGCAGTCCTGTGACCCCAAAAGGGATAAAACTGTATAGAAGATGAAGGAATTATATCTATAACACATATGTAGTCAAAGAAACATGGGAATCTAACACTATCATTATGTGCAACTTGACATAAAAGTATTTCACGTCAGCAGTAGAAAGAAATTGACTGAAATGTAAAGATTAGATTTTTTATGCACTTTTGGCCATCTCTAAATTCACTAAACCACCATTATCATCACTATGTTAAAAATGTGGTAAAACTAGTTTGAAGTTGTTTGATGAAGAAAGAATGAAATCATTGTTTTAAAAATGATGGACATGTACCCGAACAGGAGCACAAATGAATGGAAGACAGAAGCTCGGTTAAGATCTGACTCCTTTTCTCTGTTTTTGCTTCCTGTCTGTCCTTTTTTGTTTATTATTTATTGTTAGATTTATATCCATATTTCTGCTGTGTTTGTTAACTGGATGTTGTTACATCATCATATTTGTTAAGTGATTTGTAGAGTTCGTTTTGTTTTAGATTATTAGTTTGGTTTGTACAATTAAACTTAAATAAAAAGTTAAACTAATAATAATAATAATAATAAAGCAAGAACAATTTCTCATCTATGAATTAATGCCTTTGGGCCAGACTCTGGCTCATTTCACTGAAGATCTAAGAGGAAACTTGACACCTGGCACTGGGCAGCACCTCAAATAGTGGGGATCAAAAGTTTGGACACCCCAGGTAAAATGCTCTATTATTGTGCATAAAGAACCCAAAGAAAGCTTAAAAAATCCCCTAAAGGCATCAGTTTACAGATGAGACATGTTTTGAATACGACAAAAAAAATGAGGCTTTATTTCCATCAGTTACTCAAAATAACAGAAAACAAAATAATGGCGTGTGCAAAAGTTTGGGCGCTCTGCCGAGTTAGTACCTCATATTGACAAACCCACCACCACCACCACCACCACCACCACCACCAACCCCCCCGGCAAGTATCACAGCTTGTAAAGGTTTTTGTAGCCAAGAGTCTCCATTCTTGTTGGAGGTTTCTTCATCCATTCTTCTTTCCAAAAGTTTTCCAGTTTTTTCAGATTTCTGGGATGTCTGTTACTCTCTGCTGTTTCCAGGTCTATCCATAGATTTTCAATCATGTTGAGGTCAGGTGATTGAAGTTCACTGTAAAACCTTCAGTTTCTGTCTCTTAATGTAAGACAGCGTGGATTTGGAGGTGTGTTTAGGATTTTGTAGAAGTCATCCTCTCTTCAACTTTTTCACAGACAGTATCAAGTTAGAGTCCAACATTTGGATCTCCACTGTAACTGATACCTGACATAAGTGACTATTATCTTATCCTGAACAATGTTATAATTTGGAAAATCATTCCATTTTTTCTACCACATCAGCCTTGATGCATGTCAGGATGCTCGCCTCAATCTCATCCACCACCTCGTTCAAGCAGCTTTCCAGCCAATAACACACAATGTACTGATGCTAAATTACAACCCTTCATTCGGTAAAATCTTTGGATTTTATTTGTACAGAATTTTGCAGAAAAAAACAGGAAGGTCTTAACAGACAAAACCAGGAGTTCAACTCAAAATATGAATTTACTGCAACAGGTTGTCCCCACATACCAAGCCAGATCGGCATAATTTACAGCGACAAACTGTTTCATGGTATGAAACTCTGCTAATACCGTTCCACACATGTAGATCCAAGATTATGAACATATTTGGAAAATACCCATTTTATGACAGCTTTATTGTGTAGTATTTTTTTCTAGAACTTAAAGTGCAGGTGCCAGTCTGGCTGGGAAGAATTGGGAGTAACATGTGGTAGTAAATTGTTTGAATTTGGGTGTTTGCTAAGCTAAGCTGTATTTGATCATTTTAATTTGAATTATGATGACAAAAAAAGGTTCTGTCCAAGATGTTTCTGGATACTAGCAGAGCCTTTAGGTTGACATTTCAGACAAATTGTGCCTTTTGTGATATAAGTGGCAAAACAGGCACAAATGGACCTTAATTATTATAGTTTTCTCTGGCTTACATGGTTTTCTGAAAGAATGAATCCTGAGGTACATCTTCTATGCCAAATATATGCATGTTGTGGTACAATTCCCACTTTTACTGAATTCACAACCTTTTTAATGACTGGCTTCACTAATGTGACAACAGTAGCTGAAGTGTCTCATTTCTAGAAGATATTTAGCTGACAAACTTATCAGAGGGAATGCTGAAAAAAAAGAGTCCAGTGACTTTTTTATGTCAAAAATATGACAAACAGAAATGTCCTGAAAAAGTGTGAATTCAGGACTTTCACTGTGAATTGCCAGTTAAGTTGCAACAATTTAAGCTAAAGTGAAAGAGCTGCTCACTCCCACTCTGGACCGAATCAGCTTAGTAAGCCCTTACATCCAACACCTCTGTCAGGAAGGAGTGAATCACACTGTTACACTGATTCACACATCGAGAGAGGAGGGCAGCTTCAGCACCAGAAAGTCTGTTGTCTCCTGTCAGCAAGTATCACAACTCTTTTTGAGACTTGTCCCTAAACCTTGTTGTGAAAGCAGAAAGTAGATTAAACCAAGCTATTCCCACACAGTTGACTTCATCAAGTGAAAGAAAGTGAAAGCTGCAGCGTTTGCACATTCCTTACATCTGTCATATCTGTCTTTGTTGACAAATTGGAAAAGAATAAAGTCAACCACTGAACCTAAAAATGCAAATTCAGTAACACACATCTGATCCTCACAAACCCTTCTTTCACTTGCAGGTTTCAATCTTTGCTTTCACTGATTCCATTAATCAGGGTTTTCTTAAAGCAGCTTTGGTTCCTGGCTCATTTTCTAGAACAAAACAACAACAGAGGAATGCTGAAGCAGAAAAAGGAAGGATGCGGAAGCTTGTCCAGCAGAGCAGCAAGATTTAGCACATGGAATGGAAAAGATGGAGAACTTCAGAGGAAATAACACTTGTGTTTCCTGAGGGAGAAAAACCTGAGCAGTTGGACACAAAGCTGTTATCTCTGCCCCTAAAGGTTCAAAGCAAATTCACAACAAACGCTCCTGTTCCACCTGGAGTAGCGTTTCCAAATCAAATCAAAAATCCTGCCTTGATGAATTTCTCTGTTATGGTGACTGGAGAAGTAAAGCTGAGAAAGTCATGCAACAGTGACCCCACCCCGACCCCCTGTCCCAAAAAAACAAAGGTTAAAGGACACGTCATTGGGTACGTTTTCAAAAGTCTTCTTTTAACCTTAAATTTTCGTTTTTCTTTGGTAAAAACTATTGCTGGATACTGACTTCAAACCTACAACCCTATTCTCACACACAAAAGCCCAACAAACTGCTGTCACATTAACAAGGAAACATCACAGCGTTCTGCTCAAGTTTTTGTGGCGTGGAACGAGAACGTACCTCAGTTATTTTCTAATAATCGGCAGGAAACAGGTTGATTGCTACCTTAAGGCTGAAAATCAATTGACAGTGAGGAGTCACATTGTCTGTCCACTTAAAACTGTCAATTCACTTTGTTATTTTTTTGCCAATCGAAAATATTCATCTATCATCCTTTGCTTATCTGGAGCCGGGTCGTGGGGGGAAGCAGTCCAGACTTAGAAGGTCCTCCTCTCCACCGAAACGTCCTCAAATTCTGCCGGAGGAAGCCCAAGGCGCCACCTCGCCAAACTTCCTACTCTGGGCTTGACCTTCACCTGTGAAACTAGTCGGTTTCTGAACTCTGAATTAAGCCACTTGATTCAGTTCAAACACATTCTATGTAGAATAATAACTGAAGAAAATCCTTGAAAATGGGTTCAAACCTTCATGGTGTCAGTGTGACAGCTTTATCCTTGTTGTCTGAGCAGCCATTCGGAACAAAGAAAAAGGATTCAAAAACATGTTTGTCATGTCTGATTGGAGCACGAGTGGAAACATCTTCTTTGTTTTGATTTGTGGAGCAGCAGAGCCTCCGTGCTCCTCCATCTCCTGCTGCAGGTATAAATGTTGAGGGACGAGGGGAGGCTGCCTCTTCCTCTGAGACAGCGGCAGGTCTGTATCTTTGCTATTCTTCTTGCCTCAGTTATGTCTGCATTTTCCATCTTCAAATCAAATCAGAACCATAAGGTTGTAATATTGTATTATAGAATTTAAGACAAAAGTATAAACCATTTGCAATTGCACACATTTTCAAAGACACATTTCATAAAAACCTTCTGTTCAGTTGTTTTTCTTGTATATTTAAATAAAGTTCTCAGTCTGAGTTCAAATTGCTGAAAACAGTATTTCCTGTGAAATGACTCCCCCTCAGAATCATCTCAGAGTTTCTCCCTCAAAGAATCTCAAAGAAGGAAGGCTGAGACAAGCAGGAGCTGTGCACGCTGCCACGGTAAGTTCAAGCCATTGTTTCACTCCCGAACTTCAACTGTTCTGTCTCCGTTTGTACGACTTCATCATCACACAACCGTCAGTTGTGGAGAGCTGCAGTCTGCAGCCCGGGGGAAACGTTTCAAGAGCATTTCAGCAAAAGACACTTGTTCATGTCTGTTCAGCTGCACGGGCCTGACTTTTTCAAATACATTTATTACATTTCTATATCTGAAATTAACATGTGGCAGCAGGAATTTCCATTTGAATTTTTTAAGGCAAAACAAAAGGAAATTTTAAAACGCGCTTCTCCCAAAAATTGTTCGAAAAACCAGATTTTCATCTGAAATGATGGAAACAATCCCTCACAGACGCTGATGGTTAATTTGAGAAGATTCTTGATAAGGATGCAGAGTGCTCATCAAATCAGGTTGTTTATTCTCCAAATCTTGAAGAAAACGGTTCTGTTTAAATCCTTTCACGTTAGCCTAGAGTTGGAGTTTTTGGAAAAATTCCTTTCTCTTTTCACAGCTTGCTTCTTTGACGTTCATCACTCAGTCAAACCAACGTCTTCTTTGCCAAAGATGTTGGCGTACACTCATCTTCCATGTTAGGGTTGGGGTTAGGCTGGACGTAGCGAGGAAAACAAGAAAAGCTCTTTTTCTGCTGTGTCTGCTGTCATGTCATGGTGCCTAAAAAAACGATGACATACTTAACAAACGTTGGGTAATTGAAACGCTGGGCCCAGAAAAGGTTGCTCTGCTTGCAGTGCAGCATTGTTGATGCTTTCTGAAGACAGGAAATGTCTGCTGTCAAACTTTTACCGCATTTACAAAAACTTCTTCTGGGGTTTTCTCCCCAAAATAAAATATTTCTCCTTCTTGTCAAATGTCCAATGTAACTGGATGTTCCTTCTGATCTGTTTATGGCAAAAACCAGATCAGGAGGATTCTGAAGATTTTCAAACATTTTCAAACATTTTCAAACAAGTTTCTGTTTCACCTGGAGCCATACAGCTTTTTTAACTTGAAAATATTCTCACTTTCAAATGTCACTTTCATAGGAATGTTGACAGCAAAAGCTGGAAAAATATTTGAAGCAAATCAATAATTGTTGAAGGGCTCTGTAAACTTTATCCTAACTAACTCTGTTTACGTTCAAGATGTCTGCTGCTTTGTGATCAAAACTAAAAACTAATAAACAACAAAATGAAACTCAACATTTTTTTTAAAAGCTTTTTAATTTAATTTAAGAATTTAACGTGTTTCCCAAAGCAAGACTCCAATAGGAAGGAGAAACTGCAGTTTAAATAGAAACAATAACGTACAGAGAAAAAGAGTGAATGTGAACACACACGAGGACAACAAATGAACATCCTGAAAAGCTCTTTCAATTCGGAATTTCTCAGACTAGAAGTACAAGAAAAGCGGAGTCAGCATTTCTCAGCAGGACAAGCTGGCCTCATCTCCAAACATAAAGAACCTGGACTCTAAAAACGGCAAGTCTTGGAGTTTTGGCGTTCACCTGTAAGACAGTGTGAAGGCTGATGGAGGTCGCATGAAGGTGGGATGTTTGCGGCATAAAAATCACATAAACTGAACTATCCTTGATTTAAAGATGAAAAAGCTGTAGGTGCAGAGGAGCCAAACCATTCAACTTTTGTAAACCAGGAGCAGATTAAAAAATGAATTTGACAAAGTTGTTAAGCAGAAACTATGCAGGACAAGCCAAAGTCTTCCTGCTCCTCTCCATTCTGATGCATCCACTTCCAGACAGAAAGATCTGTGAACGTCTTTGTTTTCCTCATCTGAGCTGGAATCTGGATCAAAATCATTCGTCTGGATAGCTCCAATGTTGCTCCCATTTTGTTGCCCTCATAATGTTGGTTGGGGGTGTGAGGGGCTGTAAGCTAGCAGGAGGGCGTGCAAACGAATAGATGATGGGGGTGGGCTTATACCAACATTCCACAAGTCAGAGGCAAAATCCTAATGAACTCATGCCGCTCTGCAGAAAAACCACCCAGGTTTGACCAAAGACGGCATCCTCATAATTAAAAGAGCACTGGAAAGGATTTGACAAAACGTGATCGGAGTGGGACTTTCATCACAGAAGTGATGCTCATCTAACAGCATTTTTAAAGCTGAAGTTATATTACAGCTAATGTCAACATTTATTTGATTGATTGTTTCATGTCATTAGAAGACATGAGAACAAGTCTCCCACTCATTTATGTCTTACACTGACATGATCTGGATTTGTCATTTTACAAATGAGAAAAGGAAACCCACACCTTCATAGTAGTACTCGTATGAGGCATCTGCGACTTTCCAAACTATAATTTGGCTGATTCAATATCAATACAATAAATACTTCCTCAAACTCATTTATCACAGTGGAGTGAATCATATATGAACCATGAGGCCAACCTGAGGGTGTACAGCTGTGACTAAAGTTCTCCTCCAGTCAGGTCACAGACTGGGATGAGCTTCTTTAAATCAACACAAAGACGTGAGGTGAAGGCAGAATGAGCAATGAGACTGAAAAGCCACAAGTTTGCTCAGTTCTGTCACTTTCTACTGAATTCCTGTTTCTGTGGGTGTGTGTTTGCATAAAAAACGTCTCTGCCGTTTGGTTTATTGTATAGATGCATGCTCTGTCTTTGATGCGTGTGGAAGATAACTTGGAGAAACAGCCCCACTCTGTATATATATATACATACATTTACATGTTGCTGGAGATTACAGCAGCTTTCAGAGCAGATGTCATGCAGTTTCCCAACACTTTCAGTGGAAATGGAAGTATCAATATAATAGAAGTTGCTTTCATATAATAGAGGCTGAAATTTGATCAGTTCTTCACATCAGCAAATTAGAAGAAAATCTATTTACGTTTGCTGGTGGAGATGTCCCAACCAGGTATTTTGGCGCTGATCCAATGCCGAGTCACTTGATTCAAAATATCTTCCAACATGGAGTCCAGATCCTTTTGGTAAACGTAAAACCAATTCACAACTGCAATTCCCCCAATTTCTATTTTAGTAACCGTATTTTTTTATGTGACAGTGCAACAGTGTCATAAAGCAAAGCCAGTAGTGCTTTTCAGAACTGGACTCTCAATTCTTCCTGTCCTCTTTTGGTTTAAAGAATAAAATGTAGATTTTTCTTCATGAAAACCAACATATGTGTCTGTCTGCATCAAGTCTGTTCTTGTTCTCATCGATGCTTGATGCAGTGTGCACCTCCTGCTCAAACTGGGGGCCATATTCTGCTGCGTTTTATGGCAATAAAATGTTGTTGGTTAAAAAATTACGCAGTTTATGGGTATTTTATGCTGATTATACATAATTATGTAAATCTTAAGTGCATCTTCATTGTGCATGGTTTTTACCAAATGCATACGCAAATCAGTCTCTGTCCAACACAATTTGTTTGGGGCTGATTTCTTACTTAGATTATGCAACACCACTGACCTTTCAGAGAAGTGGGGGATGAACTTCCAGTACCAGGCCACCAAGCCAATGAAGCTTCTCACCTTTCTCTTTGTGGTGGGAATTGGGAAGGAACGAATGGCATCCATATTGTCCAGATGAGGCTTCATTTGTCCAAACCCAATGACAAAACCCAGGTACTCTACCTCCTGATGAGCCAAAGCACACTTATGTGGGTTGATTGTTAATCCGGCGGCTCTGATGCACTGCAAAAAATCTTAAAAGTGGGATACATGATCAGATCAGGGTTGACTGAACACCACCACATCATCGTGACACGCATCAGCAAAGTCAGTTACATCCCTCAAAACATAGTCCATGAGCCACTGAAAGGTCGCAGGTGTCTTTCGAAGGCCATCACCTTAAATTGGTACATGCCAAAGGGTGTCCTGAATGCTGTCAACTCCGAGATAGACAGATAGACTCAGGAGGATATAAGAAAACACAAAAGTAACAAAGGACACATTGTTACACTCATGATCTCTGAGCCATAACCAAAAGACAAGGTCCCAAATACAAGCAGTCAAAAGAACTGGAACGGCTAAATCAAGTCCTCTGTTTTTGTTGTATACCAAAGAAATTTGGGAATTCCAGATATGAGACCGAAGTTCATGGTGTTGGCATCCATATGTGTTAAACACCTCAAGACAGAGCATCTTTTCTTTGAACCCATCCACTTTTCAAGTGAGCAAAATTAGAACAGACTTTATTAAATCAACTTAAAGTAATGACAAGTAACATCTGGTGCCAAAACCCTTTCCTGCAACGACTGAATTGAGTCTGTGACTCTCTGACTTCACCGTGTTGTTGCATTCTTCATTTGAAATGCTGTTCCAGATCTTCACTGAAGCCTTTTTCCCTTTCTGTGTGTTTCTGGCAATTTGCTCCCTTCGTCTCCTCTTCAGGAGGAGCCTTTGGTTAAGGTCCAGTAATTGACTTGGCCAGTCCAAGACCTTACACTTTCTCCCCCTGATGAAGACCTTTGTTGTTTTGGCAGAGTGATTTGGGTCATTGTCTTGTTGCATGATGAAACTTTTCCCAATTCGCTTGGATGCATTATTTTGGTTTCCAAACAAAATGGTTTTGTAGACACCAGCATTCATTCTGCAGCTACCATCATGGGTTACCACATAAAAAGAGACAAGTGAGTCCATTCCAACAGCTGCTAAGCCATTACCTGACATTACCATCACCATGCTTCACAAAAGAGTTTGTATGATTTGGAACATAAGCAGAGCCTTTCTTTCTCCCTACCTTGGTTTTTCCATAACTTTGTTCTGAAACTTTTAACATTTCTTTGCTGATGAGTGGTTTGCATCTTGTGGTATGGTCTCTATATTAGTTCTCTCTAAGTCATCTTTGGACAGTGGATTGTGATACCTTCACCCCGAGATTGGCAGCAATGTCAGTGACTGTTCTTCACAGGTCTCAAAATGTCAGCCATCAACTGCTGTTGTTACCCTTGGCCGACCTGTTTAATGTCAGCAGCTCAGTACACCAGTAGTTTCTTTCTTTCTTTTTCAGGATATTCCAAATGGTTGCACTGGCTATGCCCAACATTTGCACAATGTGTCTAAATGATTTTCCCTCTCCTCACAGCTTCAGAATGGTTTGGTTTTCACTATTTAATCATCATGTTTACTTAACAGCAAATACCGTTTTCACAGGTGAAATTCAAATCCAGCAAAACGCTCACGGATGCAGCACAGCCGCGAGCAAAAAGGTCCAAAGTGTGGCTGTATTTTTCCAAAGTAGATGCAGATAACTCGCTCTGTCTCAGATGCAACAAAAAACACCAGATTTTAGCAGAGACAGTACACATAGTTTTGCAGTACACATGTGGAGCATTTGACTAAAGTGTGTTTACCAAAGATTGGTGTATTCAGTTTGAACAAAAAGGAGGCCTAGTGTTCATATTGTGTTTCAATAATTAATTACCCGACATACAATGTAAAATTAATTAAAATGAAACATTGTGCAAATAAAATCTAAGTTACTTTTCAATTTCTCACCCTTTTTAAAGCCTATTCCCCTGACTGCTAATGGAAAAAGCCAATATGCTGATGTTACTGCAGAAAAACTGTGTGTAAGATGCTCATTGCAAATGTTTATTTCTACTGCTATTGCTCTCTGAATTGAGGAGGTCATTTTATATACCACACTCTGCATTTTGGTCCTTACTTGTCAATAATTAATAAGCAGTATCGATAAGAGGAGAAGTATTGATAAAATCTTAACGATACCCATTCCTATTGGAGAGAATGACTAGAGAAGAGAAAAAACTCATGGTTGGAAGCTGAAACTGAGAGGATGATTGGGGAGGGGGGTCAAAAGCAGTTTAAATATTGCAGATCAACCAAGCAAAAACGACTGTATTCAGGACAGCAGGGGACTGGTATGGTGCTTGACCTGTAGTCCCTCTTACAAATATTTTTTGAAAATGCTCCTTTGAATTCTAATACAGTCAAGTTCACTATGGTCCAATTTTTCTTTATAATTTCCAGTTTAAGTCAATGCCTTGAAGACTTTTTTGCAGCACAGTGATGATCCAGTTTATCACAGTCTAGTAAATGTAAAGTTGTCTATCAGGTCCTGATTTCTGACTCTGTCCTGTGAAAGCACATAGTTCACTAAAACGCATACAAAATTGAAGAAATAATGAAACATTGTGACAATTTTCACTTGCAATCAGGCTGACTTACTGTTGCAAATTGATGCATGGACTCAAGATCTAGGCAACTGTTCACATGGCGAGGAGGTGCTGCTCATTTGTTAAGTGATGTTGTGTGTTCATGTTTAAATAATAAAATTAGAATGACACTCACACATCCACTCAGTTTTTCACAAGATTCCTAACTTATTGTAAGCTGTGTTATTCCATTTACATATTGTTTTTACTCCCTAAAAAGAAATGTAAAGGCACTGTGATGTTGTCACTGTGTTGATGATTAAGCTTCATAACACAGTCTCTATTCTGTATGTATAGTTACAAAAATGTCTTTCTAATTAAGAGTAATTTTAATGGCATCATTTACATATCTATGTGGATGTCTATATTTATATATATTTATATATATATATATATTTCTGCTACAGACTGGCGACCAGTCCAGGGGTGTCCCCTGCCTTCGCCCTTGAGTAGGCGGGTTAGCCCCGTGACCATGAAAGGGATAAAGCGATTCAGAAAATGAATGAATGAATATTTGGAAATGTTTCTGTTACTTTTTAATTTTTTACTTTAATGTTTTATGACTAATCATGCGAAGTTTGATACATTGACTGTAAAAACAATAGACATAGCAACCCCTCCCCTCTCGTGTTCCAAACAGGAAGTACCTGCTGGTTGCAAGAAGACCAAAATCCCATGGACTTCCACTGAGATATGGACCGTTATAACTCAGTCATTTTAATTGTCAGAATAACCATTCTTGCTCTAATGCCTTCTTCTTAACACGTTCTTTTAAATCCTAATTTTTTTAAAAGGTATTTTTAATTTATTACAAGTTATTCAGGTTATAAACTGTTCAATCAGATGCCTTACTAAAAGCGTGACCCCACCTCGAACGTTTGATTGACAGATTCTCCCAAACTCGCTCTCAGTGGAAGGGGGGTGGAGTTTAAACAAGCTGGAACAACCTCCTGATTGGTGAAGCAGTTCCTCTAAAACGTGACTCAGAACGACTCGGACCAATCACGGTGGACCGTGGCAATATGGCGATAGACTATCAGGAAGTAAGAGAGAAGACTCTGGCATCATTTCGCAAGAACTAGAGGCAAGGCATTTCCTATGGGTGACGTCACACCATGTCACGTTAAGTAAAATATCCAGTCTATGGTTTGATTTATGTCCATGGACAGGGGAGGAGCTACAGGAGGGCAAGTGGGGCAGTTGCCCCCCAGTAGAACGCTTTGACACCCCCCCTCCCTTTTTGAGTCAACATTAGTATCATTATAGACAAAGATTTAAAAAAATCATCAATGCAAGTTTTTTTAAAACAGTTGTATTAGCACCTCAGCAAAAAGAACTGCTGTCTAATGTTCATAACAATGATAGCAAGGATAAAACAATTTGAAATACGTATTTTTGAGCCTTTTGTTTTAATGGCTGACCACTCTACTGCTCCCATTTGCTAACCTACCAAAGACTTCTGCCCCCCTCCCGCCCCCATATAAACTGTTCTAGCTCCGCCACTGTCCATATATTTCTTTGTTAGTCCTCTTTAGTAATATTTAGTTTTGATTGCTTGAAATAAACCAAATTAATAGCTGAAGCTAGTAGTTTGCAGAGTAGTTAGTATTGCCTTCCAGTCTGCTCGTACAGAGGGTACGGAACCCCCTTAAATGTATCACTCTTTGTTATATTGGAGCCATTTGCTAAGTTATTTTCTTTCCCCTCGATATACACACAGCACCCCATGTTGACAAAAAAACACAGAATTTTTGCAGATTTATTCAAAAAGACCCAGTTTAGAAAATTAACCCAAAATGTGATTTATTAAGACTTTAACCTTTTGAGAAGTTAAAAAAGAATCCCTAAAATTAAAAAATAAATACATACATAACAAATGGTTCTAATTTGTTATCTAATATGATATCAGCTAGTAATGAATACTCATCATCATAATCATGCTATAACAGTGTAGAATTTCAAATGCAGATATGAATCACATCTGATAAAAAATGTCCAAATGTTCTGAAGATATTAAAGCTAAAGTCACTTAACTTTCTCACATGACTAATTATCACCTACATTTACTAGATAATAGTTCATTTTTTTGCCCAAGGTAAAAATTTTTACTATTTTAAAATTGTTACTCCACCGAAGTGCACTGTTTATGTGTTAAGTGATAAGCGAAGGTTAATGAAATACAAATGTGGGACAATTTGAATTTGTTTATTACATTTGTTAATTTTCTAAAGGATTTACAAAAGTATCATATCGGGACTAGATATCGGGAGATACTTAAAGTCAAATGACTCTGAACAGGATCAGGCCCAAAAAAAAATCTGATCGGGACATTCTTAGTTTCAGGCCGCTTCACTCTCCACCTCTGATCCTGCCAGCATTCCTAATATATTTATATGCTATGCTATATTATTTCATTCAACTCGAGACAACAATTCATGTATCACATTTTCACAACATTCCTGTAAAAAATGTGTGAGTAACAGAGGGACGCCACTTTTACGAGCTTGCCAGATTAACACCAATTAAAAATCTACGACTTCAATTTCCAACATTTTTTCCCAAAGTATCTTCCCAGTGATGGTTAAGGAGTTAGAAGGCAATAGACTGAAATCTTTAAGAGGAGTTTCAATTTAAATTTGTAGCAGGTACTAGAGGTGATTTTTATAAACTCACGATGGTGAACTTTTCCCGAGGTCAAAGGTCAATGAAACTTCAGTTGTGGTTGTAGACTTAACCTGACAGCATGTGTGTGAAATTTTGTGAAGATTGTTGGAACAAAAGTGTTGTTGTGGGAAAATGTGTAAATTGCCAAATGTGACACTTTGCCACAAAATGGCTGCCAAGTGTAGGTCCTTTGGCCACCCCAAAATAATTTCAAAATTTCCAGTGATCATCTCTGACAAGTGTGTTTTGGTTTGGTTATTGGATTTTAAAATATTCTTTGAGCTCCATAGGAAATTTTGGCCTCATTCATCTTTTTGACGGTCTATGGTCACCATGCCCAAACTGAATTTTCACCCGGTTCTCAATGCATGCATGTGGTGGGGGTGAAATTTTCACTCAAAGATGCAGTAAGAAAGAAGAACTACAAAAAACAATCTGGTTCTTGTAGTCCAGAACTGCTACAGGCCATAATAAAAAATAAATGATCTAGTAGCATGGTTGTGTTTACATTACATTTTCAGTTTTTCTGATTGTTTTCCAGCAAAGCCACAAAGTTATCTATAATGTAGATACTTTTCTAATTAAATAAGATCCTGAAATAAAAGGGCCGTTTTCTTTTAAGAAATCTAGTTGTATTGAATGTTTTGAAAAATGTCATTTGTGAACTTTTTATACGTAATCTTTAAAAAACATTCTGAAGAGGCTCAGAAACGCATAACAGCTTGTGTGTCTTGCATTTGGATGAGCAGCATACACACCAGCCTCCTCCTCAAACCAAGAACGCGGTGTCACCACATGTCTCAGGAAGTCAGGTGTGCAACATGTTACTTAACACAACAAGGCTGGAGCAGACTTTACCACTTCCTAAACACAGGGGTTATGATATTTGCTTGGCTGTAGTGGATGAGGGTTTTAAGCTTTTAACACATCAGTCTCTTTCAAAGTGCTTTTTAAAGTAACAATTAACATCATAGTTAAATCAGAAAAAAACAAAAATGAATAAATAATACGATTTTGGTTTAAATAGTGCTGTAGGAGGTGTGTGTGTGGGGGGTTTCTTTGTCAGAAATAAAATGGTGACTTACTTCCTGTGTTGTGAAGCACACTGAACTTCAGGACACAATGCACTGAATGATTAAGGTACATACAGTATTTTACCAAAACTACATTTAGTATTAAGTCTTGTGAACATGTCAGTGTACAAACAAAGCTGTGAGTATCAATCATTACTGTTTTTTTCCTCTTTTCATGTCTTCTTGCAAAGTCAAATTCATCTGACCCTTTATGTAGCAGATTTAACTCCTTTGAAACGGACACAGACTCCTTAATGTGGTGAGAATTTTAAAAAACTTTATATTGTTCCATAGCTGTGTTAGGACCTTATGGACTCAAAGTCTGGAAGTATCAAATTTCTTAACGAAACACATTGTGTGATGTCAAAGTATTTTACATCACAACCATTACATTTTGGAAAAAATGTCCCACTATGCTACCAGACAGTTCTATCGATTTTGAATGAATAATTGAAAGCCAGATTTTGTGCTCTGTGACCCCAACAATTTCATCCGTTGGGAAGTCATCAAGCAACCGGCCTATCAAAAAGTGGACAAACAGGACAGTTAGACCAGCAAAAGAGATAGGATTTCTTCTTATTTTCATTATGGATGATCCCTTCAGGAATTGTCATAGTAAATAAACTGCTTCCATTCAACCCTGTCGTCTTTATCCACTTTTGTTATTCACAACAACCATCTTTCTTTTTTTGAAGCACCTAAAAAACTGGGCTTTTATAAGAAGAGACTAAGCAGTAGAATGGGATTGGATTGCAGCCTGAAAGCAGGCATGTGTTTATCAGTGTTTATCATGTGTTCAAATCTCAAGATGTCTTGATGCTTATTGAGACTATTGTAAATACCTTTAGCATTTTTTACATTTTCAGCACTTCAACAACTTGCTCTTTATGGACTTGTCAGCACTTTTTAAAATCCTTTTGGGAACTTTATACATTTTCATGGGTGTTCATCAGTTTTTAGGTAGTGTGATCATAGCACACAACCCCACCACCTCACCTTGAAGGTGCTGCTGTTGCCATAGTGTAACCACAGTTTTTGGGTTTATGTTGAACAAGACAAGCAAACTATTTGCCTTTTTTAATTATCAATTTTGGTTTGGATAAGTTGACAAATAGCTCGGGTTCAGGAAGACCCTAGAGGCCAGGGTTTGATCACGTTGTTACCATTTTTGTTGCTGTCTTAAGGTTTAATATATAAATTTATGATTCTGCATGCCGACCTTTTCACTCTGCCTGTAGTTCATTACAAAGTTTATGTTTGGGATCATTTGTTCTACTCTCTAGCAGAATGGAAGAACTCGTGTGGCAGAAGCAGAAAAGGCCATCAGTGCTCCGTCAGGTTTCCCAAACAACTCCCAGATTGCAGCGAGGTATGGATTTTTTAAAAGTATATTCAGATATATAATGTACAGTCACTTTATCTCTGCTAATGTGATTTCATAAAACCCTTTTTGGTAACGTTTCCTTTTACAGTATGGTACTTCAAGCCTGCGCCAACTTTAAGTTGTAAGTTTGAATCATTGTCCTCCTCATACAGGAAATGCAGAGAGCAGGGCAGGCATTCCTTTATGCAAAGAAGAAGCAGAGACAAATCATTCTCCCTCATCATCATCACCAAGATCAAACCTGCATCTTATTCCTCTAATAGGAGATGATCCAAAGCCTTCAGTGGAGGCTAGGCTTCATGATGGGTGACTGTCTCACATCACAACTACAGATGAATTGTTCATTCAAGACTTACTTGCACATGACAATCTATGCCCAATGATATTTGACCAAAAGTGGAGTTTTGTAATTGTGCAAATGGACACAATTGATAGGAATTGTTGGTGTGTCTCTTTTATGGATGCATACAAATATCCTGTTTGTGTAAAGGGGTGCGGGTACCTGACCTCAGGTGAGTCTCTGCTTTTCTGTGGAACATGAAAATATGAAAATTACGGAACATAGAAAATAAAACAGAAGGGCTTGAAGCTGCTTCCACTCTATCAGCTTTGATGTCTTTTTAGCTGGTCTCTTGATCACACAGGAGATCCACCTTTCTTCAATCCACCATGTCAGACAACCCTCTAGTTTTCCCCACTAAAGTTCCTACATTCAAAGTTTCTACTCTTAAGGTGCATTGACACCGAACGCAATGCGAGTGGCCAATTTGCGGGGCCATTTCGTGTGTCCCGCCTGTCCTTTGCTGCTCGGAGAATTAGCTGCTCTCCATGTGGCCAAAAATGTATTCCCTAAGCTTGCCGCCTCGGTCGTGTGTGGAAGGAGCTTCCAGCTAATGTTTTTAGTCAAGTTGCTACATGGAGCTAGCAGCTAATGTTTTTAGTTAAATTCTACAATTCAATTCGAATCTAAACCATTGACTTTAAATTAAAACTGGGCACCTCCGCCGCGCAAAACGCGTTCGGTGTGGAAGCACCTAATGTCCTTCACTTGTCTCTTTCCTTTTTCCGCTTTGCTTAAAAATACACCTTCTTCTTCTTCTTTTTCTCCACCAACAGTTTCCAACAAAAATGCATACAAAATGTTGTAGGTCAACAGCAACGGTGGGGGGCAAAATCAGCAATGATCAAGGACAGTTTGCATCAACGAAGCATGTTGATGAGAGTATGACAGCTGTTTGTGATTTTGAGGATTAATTTGGCTTTGTTTCACCCTTCACAGCCCTCTGTATTTACCACATCTGGGACCATTACACATAAACACTGGATTGCATTTCCTTGTGTTTATGTTATGTGATGTTTATTAAAAAACTTTAAAAAAAACAATCACATCTCCTCACTGATACTCTAATTGATTAATCAAATCTAATGGGGAGTTTGGCTCTCAAAAACTAATTTTTAGTTAAGATCATGCACCACGATGTGTAACGATTTGTTTTCCTTTACCAAATTATAGAATGTAGAATTCATTTTTGACAGTTGATCAAAAATGTTGAGCAAGGAAAACTGGGTGTGACTGAAAAGATATGTATCTGAATCTTAGCAATGATTAACTCTCTAGCACTTTTCTAACAAATGTTCTGTATTTCAGGCATCTCCATGCAGACCACAGACATGATGATGGAGGCATTGCTCAGTTTAGGGTCCAGCAGGACATTGTTCAGTACATGGAGCGTCAGGTGGGTCTTGTGGCTCTCACTGTTAAAATGATGTAAGAACTGTCCGCCTCACTGTTTGTGTGCCGTTTTCCACAAAGAAGGCAAATTAGTACACACAAAGATCGTTTATTTAAGGCTTCATGCTTCTAAAGCCAATCCATTTGAAGAATCCCTTTTTTTCTGTGCATTAGCTTAAATAATAGGCGCATAACAATTAACCGATGAATGGATATCTATTCCGAACATTCAAACTGGATAGATCTGTCTGAGGCAAGTTGGTAATTAAATTGACCTATAGGCCTACCATTAAAAATCATTTTACAATGAAATAAATCAATCTACAATCAATTTTGGAAAAGGTCATTTGAATTGAGGCAGAGTATATAAGTTCATTTTACTATATCTCAAAAAATGACTCAAGTATCATCAGTGGACAACACATGTAATGCAGCAAAAACTGATCAACCATCATTCTAATCCAATGTGTAGAAGCACTTCAAATTTACCAGTTCAGTGGCCTTGTGATAGAGCATCCACCTGAGACTTGAAGGTCGTGAGTTCAAATCCAGGCTGAGTCATATGAAAGACACTCAGTATTAAGGGGTTCAATCAGAGGGTTAAATGGAACCAAATGGTTCCTGAGCACAGCTGTGTCTGCAGCTATGCAGACTCCTCCTCACTCCTCCACCAGAGATGGGTCAAATGTGAAGAAGAAATGACAAATAATCGGACTGAATTTAACAAAGACGTGACCATACAGTGTTGCTAGAATGTTCTAATAATGTTCCTTTGGATTATTCTGATGTGAAAAAACAACAGTGGAATGAACTTTATCAAACTCAAATGTGAATGGATTTGACATTCATACTTGTTTGTTTGTACACATATTTATTTACGCTTGATTATCTTAAATAAACACACGAATCTGGAAAATGTTACTGTTCGGTAGCAGGAATTTATCTCTGAGTCTCACTGTTGAAGTTCTGGATGAAGATGATCTGATCTATTTTAGGTCAGTGAATCGAATCAAATCGGATCATTCAGAATGAACCAAAATCTAAAATGAATCAAATCAACAACCACAAAAATTTAATTGTTGTGAAAATGACTTGAATCTTACTCCAGGCTTTTTTTTCACAGATCTGTTTAGATACACCCACTTAAAATACTTGGTGTCATATAATTCCAGCCGTCCGTAAACTGCAATTATTAATTTCTCCTCCATGATCATGTTTTAAACGGTTGGCACTTCTGTGTCTTGAAAACGACGCTATCCATATGTCATATGTACCAAATCAGAGTCCCTGATTGGTCAAAGTTCAGCTGTTTGACAGTCAACCAGTCCAAAGTTTAGCTGGTTGAACTTTCAGCATGCATTCACCATTGCTTGGTTTGTACGAACAGCCCGAGAACAGACAAGAAAAACTTGCGTAGCTAAGCACAAACGTGAGGGTTTTGAACGCAGAAACCCAAAATGGGGGTTTACAGGCATTTTCGTAAACTTCTCATTGAAAATGGTCGCTTGAACAGTTGCTGGTATTAATGACTGGTGTGAATCCAGCTTAAAAGAGCCAAAGCACAATTAAGATCCACTTGACATCCTTTATTGACATTCCTTTCAGCAACATTCCTACAGCAACAGCTTAAAAGGGTTGGTTGAAATCACTAATTGAATAAAAGGAAATGTGTTGTTCATGCTGTCGTTGATGGCTAGAGTAAAATGGGGAAGATTCTTTATTTCTACAATTATGATAAAACTGAAGCTATGAAAGATCCCTTCACTGCAACAGTTCAAGAGTAGGTAGACTTCTGACCATCAGGAGAGATCATGGATAGGGCTGTGGATCGTTACTTAGGTGGCGATCCAATTCGACTCATGAATCAAGCTCAAAATTCAACAACCAAACCACAATTCTTCAGTTGCTCACACACCGAATGCATTTCGTGCAAGCTAGCACATTGCTAAAATACTAGCTTAACTTTAAAATAGCTCAAGGAATCTATGAAAATGGTTCACCAAAAAAGCTAGAATATTGCGAAAATACTAACTTAACTCCACTATAGCCCAAAAAAACTTCCATAAATGCCAAAATAGCCTAAAAAAATCTAGCATGTTACTAAAATGTTAGCTTAATTTAAAATGATTAGTACAAGCATGAATGCCCTGAAAGTGCTGAATGCTTTGGTATGATCCAATTTGAATAAATTTGATCCAATATTGTATAAGTTTTAAAAGTGCACAAAGATTTAGAAAAAATTCGTGAAAGAAAAACCGTAAAACTTGAGTAATATTTTCAAATGCGTTAACAGGTTGAATACTAAAAATACAAGCACAAATGTGCTGAATGTTTTACCAAGATTGCAAAAGTTTCAAAAGTATACGTTTTTTGAAGGATTTGAAAATTTTCATTTTCAATGGGGCTAATAATTGCATAATTTGCGTAAAAACATAAAAACTGTAAACCATACAAATGCAAAAAAGAAAACATGAAATGTCTTTAACGTGCTGAACATTTTAAAATCAAGATTGCAGAAATTGCTGAAGGCGTGGTAGAATTTTTACACTTAGCATTTAGCCTTAGCATTCACACAATTCAAACAAAATTTCCAAAACGTATGTACAAGAGATGTGATTTGTAAACAAAAACAATATAGAAACAAAACTGAAAAGAACTGACATGTAAATAAGTTTAAAATGTTGAAAAAGGCAAGTATATTTCCGGAAGCTTTTTTGTAAAGAAAGATGTGTTCTACTGTAGAAAGATCTAAAACAGCATTGACTCTGATCAATGTACCTGTCCCACATCAGGCTTCATTTTAACTACAGAGAATGACCTGTTAATGATGTCAGAGATCATCGGACTGGTCTATATACAGTATGTCTGGAGCTTCTATCAAAGCACTGAGTAGTCAGCTGCTTTTGAGGTTTTCTTTTATTCCTGGAGTCCCTTCAAGCACTCGTCTGAGTTCATGAACAGAAATCCCCTTTTGAAAATACTCTAATGTGTTTGGACATTTGCTGTTCTCTACTTTCAGCTTGCTCTGGAAAAGCAGAAACTTGTTGCAATGCAGCTTCATCTCTCTGAGCAAAAATATTCAGAACTGGTACGTTTGTTCCCTGTAGACTTGAGACTTGTCCTGTGCTTTGTTCGTTCTATTCAAACATTTGCTTAGAGTAACCTAAAAGAGATTTTTCTATATTGATCTTTTTTACTGTAAAAATGGGACAGCAGTTGACTTTTTCTTTTATGTGACTGTAGAGGGCAGCCTCAGGAGGGCCATGCAGCCTTCCTCTTTTTCTGCACCAGCCAACCGGAGCCGATGAAGGAAGGACTCGTCATAGGGATGTCAAGCAACTGGAAGAGTTAGCCCAACATGGCTTTGCCATTGCCAGTTCTTCTCACCTTCAGCCAGGTAACAGGTTGGCCTTTTCTCTTTCACTGATGATTCTTAGGTCAGTCTAGATCATTCTAACCCATTTTAATCCAGATCATTTCAAAAATGCCAGATCGCCCTAACTGTATTTTGACAATGATAAACAAAAGTAACCAACAGATTTTCTCAAAGGGTTTTTAGTGTATCCCTGTACTGAACAAGCAATGATCAGCTGTGAAGAGGACAATCCCTCTAAGTAGAAGAATTGGAAGAAACTACATCAGAAACAGATTCAGTGAAGTCAGGCATCTCCTGTAACTAGGGCTGAGGTATTACTGTAAATGTACTACTCTTCCAAAAACCAGTGGGGTAAAAATAATCCTTGGCTGATACCATGTAAAGCTCTAGTGTTTGATTGCAGGCCCAGTTTTCATGTGCTGCTGTGTCCTGTGGACAAGGACTCATGCAAAACCCTTTTCATCTCAGCTCGGTCTTTTTTTACAACACCAATTAGTCTGAGTATAAAAAGGATTTGCAAAAACAGAACTATTATAATAATACTAACAGTGATAAATAACAGAAAAAAAAACATTTAAGAGACTTCACAAAACGCTAACTCGTTTACTTCCATTAAAGTCACTATCAACGGCAACGGTTTGTGGGATGTTCAAAGTTTGGAAATCTTTTTCTAGCCTAAACCTGCTTTCAATTTCTCCACAACTTTCTCCCTGACCTGTCTGGTTGTGTTCCTTACACTTCATGATGGTGTTTTCTCCCCAATATTCTCTTGACAAACCACAGAGACTGTCACAAAACAGCTGGATTTGGATACTGAGATTAAATGACACACAGGTGAACTCTATGAAGTCATGAAGTCAACATTTGATCAGTCACCAATAATCAAGCACCTTCATTCATTCATTCATTCATTTTCCAAACCGCTTTATCCCTTTCTGGGTCACGGGGCTGCCGGAGCCTAACCCGGCTACTCATGGGCAAAGGCAGGGGACACCCCTGGACTGGTCGCCAGTCTGTCACAGGGTAATCAAGCAACTTCTGAAGGCAATAGGATGCACTCAGAGAAAAGGGGATAAATACGTTTGCACACTGCACTTTTTAGTTTTTTATTTGTAAAACAAATTAACTCTTGCATAATTTTCTTTCCATTTCACAAGTGTGTCACTTTGTGTTGGTCTTTTACATAAAATTCCAATAAAATGTATTTTTGTTTGAGGTCATAATGTGAGACAAGCTCAAGGGAGACTTTTACAAGACATTGTAAGTGGGAAAAAATGGACAGCATGCTCACATGTTCATTGTGAACATCAATTTTGTGTCAATATCACCATTTACCTCCGGTCATTTGACATGATTTTGTATCAGTTTTTTTTAATCAAGCCACATTGTTAACTTTAAGCTTCCAGTGTTTTAATTGTGAAAGTTTATCTTAAAGGAATTTGCTTTCACTACATGAGAACGTGTTGAGTTGATCCTTTTTCCCTCCTGTCTGGTGTAAGCAGCCAGGTTTAATTTAAGAGGTAATAGCTGAAAAAAGCATAAAGTAAATGTGACTAAAAACAGATTCACTTGAATTAAAGAGAACAGATGGTGGCATAAGACTGTTTTGTGTGTTTTCCAGATTTGGTCCCAAGTATTGAATTCTACAAGTACAACAACATCAGGCCTCCGTACACCTATGCATACCTGATAAGATGGGTAAAGAATTGAAATGTCATTTAACTCTGTGATCAAAAATGAAAATACTCCTTTTCTGTAACAACATGCTTCATATTATCTGTCACTAAACTGTTGATGACTGACCTATATTGTGTTGTCACTTGTAGCTGTATGGTTGTGTATGCTTTACACCATTAGCATTTGAATATTTATTTTTATCTAAGAATGTTGCCCATGGTTGGATTTCAAATAGTACTGTCAGTCAATATAAAACAATAATCAAATTATTCACACTTGTGTCATTTACTTTTTATACAAAATTCACTAATTCCAAAGAAAACAGCTCAGTTTCTTGTCTCAATCTGTCTGCTCCAGTTTAGGGCTGACAAGCAGAACAAGCAGAATAAGCAGAACAAGCAGAACAAGCAGAACAAGCAGAACAAGCATTGTGGTTCTTCTTAGTGTCACAAAATATTCATATCCATTTTCAACTTCTCAAAGAGTGGGGTCTGTTAGAAATTTTGCACAAAAAGCAGCAGATCTCCTGCATTTTCTGCTGTTTGAAAAAAAAATAAAGAAAAGTTACCAAAAGTGTTAGACTAAATAAAATATCAAATATTCAAAAGCCTACTTCGTTTTTTTTAGGGGTTTGATGGTTTTTGGGCTAAACAAGTATTTTCCGCTTATAGACTGTAAGTGTTTTTATATATATATATATTCAGATTACTTTTTTGAGTATTCAGATTATCATACTCTACGGTTGGCTTCCAGATTGAGCAAGACCTCAAGCTACAAACAACAGGAATTTCAGTGTCTAAGATGAAATGAAAATTATCAATGTTTACAAAATGTATCAATGGAAAATGATCATAATTGTAGAAGGAAACATTTGTTATGCTGAATTTTCCTATGCGATAAGATACTTTTGTTATGTTTCTTCAGTCCATCCTTGAGTCCCCAGACAAACAGCGCAGTCTGAATGACATCTACAACTGGTTCACCAGCATGTTCTTCTACTTCAGACATAACTCTGCCACTTGGAAGGTCTGAACTCAAACTCCCCCCTTAGAATGCACATGCATATGTTGGTAGTTAAGCTGGATTAAAACAGAGCTCTGCCACAAATGTGTTCTTGTTTCAGAATGCAGTCCGGCATAACCTGAGTCTCCACAAGTGCTTTGTGCGCGTGGAGGGAGGAAAGGGAGCGGTGTGGACAGTGGATGAACGAGAATACCAGAGGAGGAAAGGGCAGAAATATCACAGGTACATCAGCCCCTTCATACATGTAAGGTCAAAGATCTGCAAAGAATCAGACACATTATATGAGACTGACATCGGCTGTGTGTGTTCAGGGACTGTCCCAGCAGATGGCTCCCAGCCTTCACCCATTTCTATCCAGACGGGCCTCGAACATGAGCAGAGTCGGCTTCACATCACATCCACACCAGCGGGTTACCTTCCTCCTCTGAAGAAAAGACACTCCAGCCCAGAATACTGACTCTTACATTCCTCACTTTTCTGTCTCTGCTCATACAAGAACTAGCAGTAACTGCGGTTCTGCGGAGTCATCGTTGTTGTTGAAGGTAGTTAAAAACATTATGAATGCTGGTTCTTGTACTGGAGTTTATCCGTCCTTTGTTAAAAGATGAATTCGTTTCAGAAATCTTTTGTCTAAGTTGGGTCTGAAATCACATTTGAGGCCCCTTTTTTCCAGTTGTGTTTGTCTGTGGAGGGAAGAGGAATGCCACAAAAACCTTCCACTGACACAGTCTGTCAGTTTAGCTTTGTTCTGTGGCCTCATTTTTCTGTTTTCTGCTCAGGTTGGCTGTGGCTTCTCATGGAGGTTCCCGCCCACTCACCTGTGCTTCTCCATGGAGTGGTGCACAGCAGCCTGCACTTAGCTTGATTTGTTTGAGCAGCGTTTCAGGCTGTGTCCGACTTCCCTCACTACTCACTACATAGTACACTATATCGGGCTTTCTCCTTGTTGTCAGAGTTTCCACATCTAAAATTCCCAAATCCAGTGCCCTAAAAATTCTGCAAACTACAGTGCGCATCACAGCTCACTTTGGCAAATATAGACCACAATGCATTGTGTTTGAACAAGTCAACATTTGAAAACATGTATATATCATCCAAGTTTTCATCATCAGAACACAGTGGATTCAGAAATGGTCTTTTTAAAATGTTCATATGAAATAGGATTACAGTTTGTCTTATATGCAGTGTTTAAAAAACAACAAAGAAAAAATGCACGGCACTCGATAGTCCCACACAGAAAGTCTTTTAGAGGTTAGTGAATAGAGAAGGAATTCAGGCACAGCCTTGTGTCCCAGAGTGAGTCTTCATTGTTAGTTTTGTATTTTATCAATTCACTTTACTTTTGACCATTGCTACAGTACGGTGGTGTTTCCTTTGCTTGATTACAAGTTTTTCTTTGTGGTTTTAGATTTCCGTTATTAAATTACTAGTCCTTCATTAGGCCTTAACTGATCTGTCCTGCTTCTGGGTCTTGCTGACATATTCAAACTACATATACGGTTATTTTGTTTGCGTGTAGGTTGACATTTGTCTTACAAAACATTTTTGTTCATGCCAGTGTCTTTTTATTTGTCATCAGTCTACAAACTCCTCAAACTATAATGTTATATTCCATAAAAATGATAAACATATTATTGAAATTACTGTTTAAGAATGAGTATCTTGCCCAGCATTGTGTACTAACACACCTGAGTCAAATAACTCTGTTATCAGGCCTTTGCAGAGGAAATGAGTAGAATCAAGTGTGCTACATATGAAATTAAAAAAATGAAAAAACAGGAAATATGCAGGAAAAAGGATATTTAGAAAACATTTTTGGATATAAAAAATGGAAATGTCCCACTATGTATGTCAAGTTTACTAGGTTTGGATAGCAAAGAATGATGTGAACAGCAGAGGCTGTGATCATGTCCAGCAGTGTTCAAACGAAAAAAAGATGCAAAATAGAATATGAGCTCTTATCATTCTAGGTAAGCAGAAAGATAAGCTATTAACAGTAATGTGTTGGAGAAAAACTCAGCACATGTTCCATGTGGTTCAAGGAGACCCTTTTTTTAAATTTCAGAATCAATTAAACTCTTTAATGAATGTCTTTCAAGCCTTTAGTCCCAATTTGTGTGCTTCCTTTGAAAATTGATTGATTATTTGGACATGCAACAATGCATCAAAGAGAGAGTGTGACGTCACCCATGGAAAATACTTTACTTCAGTTACTTTCGTTGGAGCCAGCGATAACGAAGTCAATTCCGGCACCATTGTTCACGATATGGAGGCTGCTATGGTGGAACCACAAATCATCGGTAAGCAGTGACTGGTCCGAGTCGGTCTGAGTCAACGTTTCTATGGTAACCAGTCTCGCCACACCCCTACCACCTGAAAGCAGGCTGCAAAAAATCTGTTACTCAGACGATTTGAACGTTCGATATGAGACGGCCTACTTTTATTACTTGAATCACTTGCACCACAGAACGATATCATAAAAAAACGTAGGATTCCGGTAATCATGAACATGTTTAAAGATCCACGCCAATAAAAATGTTATTTTTGCTGCTTTAACATGTTCTTGTAGAATTTTTCTCATGATGAAATACACATATATATTTAAAAAAAAGGTTAAATTAAAACTGTTTCAGTGAGGAGGGGTCCCTCATTCCAGTTCTCCTATACAGTCAGTGATTGAACACGACTAGTCCTATTTCCAGCTGTTCCACTCCACGCCAGCAGGCGGCAGTAAAGTAACAGGGAAGAGGCAGACGAGCTGCTCAGGCTGCCGTCGGTCCCTGGAAGAAGCGGCAGACCGCAGCTGCTGACCTGCAGGAGTTCTGGAAGATGGCACACGAAGCCCCATTCCAGCTGCTACACAGCGAGCTCATCCACTACATCTGCAAGGCAGCCGACAGCGCGGACCCGGTAAGGCTGTCGCAGTCAGCTGCTTCCGGGTCACTCAGCTGAAACTCCCGAATGGAGTGTTCCGGTCCAGAACCACACCTGGACGTAGAGCAGGAACACCAGGAATGATGTCATGCAACAGTCATGGAAAACGGTTCTGCAGGTCCTCCGCTGTGTCCGAACGTTAGAGGAAGAAGTTCGGAGGCGTTTCCTGTGAGCTCAGAGGACGTGTAGATCCTGGAATGATCTGGAAAACCGCCCGAATCGAAAGCATCGGTGTCTACGTCACAAGCAGCAGTAGCTTTTAACACCATTAACGGTATATGAAGACTGGACTGAGGGACGCCTCTCCAAACAGGAAGTACCTGCTGGGTCCGAGAAGCTAAAATCCCATAAACCTCAAGAGAAAAACAATCAGCTGTTTGTGTTGGTCAGGATAACCATTCTTTAAAGCGCTTGTAAACATGTTCTTAATAATTTGGTGGGTTTTTTTGTTTTGTTTTTCTGTAAGTTAATTCAAGTTATAAACTGGCCAATCAGATTCCTCAGTAAAAGTAGGCGGTCTCACGTCTAACGTTTGATTGACAGATTTCTTGCAGCCCGCTTTCAAGTGGTGGGGGTGTGGACTTGTAACAAGCTCACTCCTGATTGGTGGGAGTAGTTGCCATAGAAACGCTGACTCAGACCAGCTTGGAGCAGCCACCGTTTGTTTGGGCAGGATCCTTCAGGAAAGACCCCCTGGAGGTGACTGGCCCCATGTTTACTCGGACCAGAACCTGTCTCAGATACTGGACTGTTCGGTCACGTAACAGCACCAGAGAGAGCTGTTGAACTGCATGTCGCTCATCGAACTTCCTTGAACAATAAAACAAACCGAATGTTTTGTGCAAAATGAGTCCGACAGCTTCAGGTTGTTGGTTGACTGTAGTCCCGGGTCTCCGTGTGTAACAAAGAACCTGAGGGGGATTTCTGTGTCCACAAACGTGATTGTTTTCATCTGTGCTGTGGTTGAAAGCTACAGACCCTCAGGAGACCACAGCAGTTTTGTTTCACATGCAAATGGACTTCATCCTCAAAGATCCAAACCTGCTGGGCCATCGTCTTTGTTCTCAATGTCTGGTTTTCTTCTTCTGCGTTCAGGAAAATGGAAGAAGTGTCACCAAACTGGAAAATATGGGCTTCAGAGTCGGCCAAGGGCTGATAGAGAGGTAAAAAGTTCTGCTCCTTTTGAAAAGTGATTTTAATTTCATGTCATGGTTTGACGTGTGCAATAATGAGGATTTACTGTCAGAAAAAGAGTTAACATCATTATAGTCTGTGCAGATCCAAGCATTTGCTACTTGAATCTGAGTTTTTGAAGATCTCTGAACATCACTGTGGAGTTTCACTCCTGGGCCTTCAGGGTCTGTGTTTGACTTTAAATTGATGAGTTCATTTTGAACTTTAACATCATTATCTGTACTTGTTAAAATATACTTGTGGGACAAAATTCAGTGTAAAGGAGTTTAACAGCACAACAGAAGAAGCTTTAAAAAGGAACATCATTTGAGTTGAAGATGTCTCATCTCTTATCCAAAAGCCTTTCTCGACTCTCGGTTAGTAAAGTATTTTTACAGGCTCCTTGGAGGGAGGAGTTAGTCTCAATACTGATGACAACCAACTAACCCAAAGAAAAGCCTGACTGGGTTTGTTAAGGGTTGCTGTCACCACTTGGTGTCAGAACTGAGAAATGATCTGGGATAAAAGGCGAACGATCTTCATCATTAAAAACAAAGTCCACTTTTTTCAAACTTTTTCTACCACAGAACCGGCCTGGATGAATGAGCCTTATTAAGTTAGAACCAGTGTTGGGAAAGTTAGTTATTGTTAGTTAAGTCTCACATTAAGACAGCTTTCCCAAACAGGCGCAGGAAGTCAGGATAACATCTGGAGCTCCACAAGTCCTGAACAAAAAGCACCAAACTGCAGCTCCATTCTCACGTCACGCACAGACCAGGAACTGGATACGAACTGCTTCATGTGTTTGCTTCAAATAAATGACACATTTATTAAAAGGTTGATTCATTTTCCTTCTTACTCATATTAGAAGCAGCCATTTCAGAATCATCAGAAGATGTGCAGCTCTTCTGTCACAAACAGCTGCAGTGTCCATTCATTTCCAGCTACAGGAGGCTGAAACAGGATCAGCATTCTGTCAGTCACCAGTTTCCCTGGTTTTTCTACCTGCTCAGGTTAATGTTGACTAAAGAGTGAACCACTTCAATCAAACCACAGTTGTCTTTGTTGTCCAAGGGGAACTACCTGGAATAGTTTACTAGTCTAGAAGCTTTTTTTAGCCTATTATTCAACCCTTTCTCAGGTCATTTTTGTTATTTTGTTGATTCTGTAGTAAATCTTTTTTTATCAATAATAATGAATAACACAGAAATACAAAAGATACCACAATGACGTGTCCAGTGTCTTTGTACTATGTGAAATACTCACTAAAACAATGAATTTTCACCTTTGTTTACCTTTGTTTCATGTCCAGGTTAACTAAAGACACTGCACGCTTCAAAGATGAGCTGGACGTCATGAAGTTCATCTGCAAAGATTTCTGGACCTGTGTCTTCAAGAAACAAATCGACAACCTGCGAACTAATCACCAGGTAAGGCCGAGCCCTGCCTCTGTCCCAAACCCCTGCAGGCGTCTGACGGAAAAACTGATATTATTAGGAAGGAGTTTTATTCAAAAAACAAGCCCTGATTATTTGCTTGTTCTAAGAGGGGCACGTTTTCCTGACTGGCAGGTGGATGGAGCCATGGATGGATGACCAACTCCTCACTTTATTTGATCCCATTCTCAGCATATAGTTGAGTTGGGAGAAATACATTTCAGACTTCATTTTTGGTTTTCCAAATTCAACATTTCTGCTTGACGTGATCAGTCCAGAATAGAGCACGTCAGTCACTAAAATTCACTTTGGTCTCCAGATTTCACCAGAAAATATCTATTTTATTTTTAGGTTGACATTTTTCTTTGTCGGGACAGAAAAGTTTCGATATAATTCCTAACCAACTTAAAACTTGAATTGTTCAAATACTTATCAAAGTTTGGATTCTTAGAAATGTGGATTGTATTATCTGTCATAGTATCTCAACAATCCTTCAGATGAATAAACTGAGACATTAAGCCTTTATCTTTATCCACAAATGTACCCATCTGACTCAGTTCATGTCTACTTTATTAAACATAGACACATTTAAATTTAATTGTCAGCATTTATGAAAAGGCCAATCTAGACGTGACTTTGTTGATGACAAGTCCATTGAAAAAGTGACTAACACTCACTGCTGTTGTCTTGTGTGTCAGGGGATATATGTTCTCCAGGACAACAAGTTCCTGCTCTTGTGCCATCTGTCTGCTGGAAAGCAATACCTGGAACATGCTCCAAAGGTGTGTGAAGACTTCCTCAGTTCACTTCTTTAGCATTATTTACAGTGCGTGCTTGTTTGTTATTTCCCTTGGGGCATGTGAAGCCCGTTGTGTTGTTTTCTGTTTCCATGAGTTTTCCAATAGCGTTCCCCGACTATAACGCTGGCTTTTTTTTCTCACTACTGTGCATGCTTGTGTTGTATTTTTCTTAAAGCGAACTGTTCTCTGCGTCCTGATTGGCTGGAGGTCATAGTCAATCAGCCTACTCTGTGTCATGTCTTCTGTTCGGAATGCATTCAGTTTGATTAATCTATATCATTTTCAATGACAGTCAGATCTTTGTTTTCATTCTATGAAACTGTTTTTAATTGTCTCTGAAGGATTGAAATTACCGTGACAACAGGTATGATATAGTCCGCTTTAAAAAAGCAAATTGACTGAATATTTCTTTCTTCTGTAAGTGAGGATGGTAGAAGTGGAAGACGGTCGCTTGTGACGTGTAATTGATCTGCGTTAAGTCTGTTACCAGCTGTGAAATATTTCATGGCCTTTTTATTGTTGCTGAGTCTAGTGATTGACTGCGTCAGGAAAGAAGTCTTCCTTCACAAAGATGACTTGGACATATGTGGTGCTGTAAAAACCTGGAATGTGACAGTGATGAAGATGTTTGTCTGTGCAGTACCTGGCCTTCACCTGCGGCCTGGTCAGAGGAGCTCTGTCCAACATGGGGGTGAAGAGCATCGTGACAGCTGAAGTGTCTGTCATGCCAGCATGTAAGATTCCTAATGTGTGATCTTGGCCATTTATTTGAGATTCGTTTTATTTCTGAAAATGTCAGTGAAAATAATAGTCTCCTTTCTGAAATCTAGCGAAGACAGCCACAAAGCTAACACTTCTAAGATGAGCAGCAAGTTTTACATTTAAAACAGAATCTTTTATGGCATGTTTTAAATGCTACTGTTGTTTTTGGTTTTCTAACATTCATCATTTACAATGCCATTTGAAGGTGTGAAGTATTGAACAATTTTACTTGTGAAATTAACAATAAATATGAAATGCAGAGAGCTGAAAAAAGGGGTTTCCGTTCTGCGAGAGCTGATGGTGTCTCGAATCATCTCTTCTGTCTTTTTGCAGGTAAATTTCAAGTCATGATCCAAAAAGGGTAGAAGTTGCCAGGACTCTTCACCATCATCAGGAGAATATCTGCATACACTGGAGATAGGTTAGGAATTGGGGGGGGGGTGTAGTTAATGGGTTTGCAGACTGGTTTCAAAAGTTCAATAGATGGTGGTGATTAGGTCTCAATTTAAAAAATCATCTTTAATATTTTGCTTTGCTGCCCCCTGGTGGTAACAAGTCAGAGGGATGTCCGGGTTACCAGTTTTAAAGTCCTAAATCTTTAAAGATTCTTACGTGTTTTAGAAAATAAGATTAAGATCTAATGATTTAAAACAAGGAATGAAGTAGGGAAGCAAAATGAAGCTGCAATGGAGCTCAGAAGTCTTGAGGGGCTCTTGAATGTTGATTAAACATGGAGGAAGTTAGCATTGTTAGTGGAGAAACGGGTATTGTAGTGACGCAGATAAAAGTTCATTTTTACAGTTAGTTTGAGAAAATGACTAAAATGAGGATCTGAGTCACACTGTCCACATTTATTTCGTTTTACCTCTGCTGCTGCTGCAGTCAAGCCCCCCTGACCTGCAGCAGTGTGCATCAGGACACAATAACTGCTCAAAATCTTCATCTGCAGCTGAACTGTTCGGTGGACGATTGTGTTTTGTTTTTGTAGCAGTTTCACATTAAACCTGCAGGAGGGATCCACACATTCTTAGAAAAACCCCTGTCAGTGTGACATAAAAAGGACCATGTCATCCACATGCGCAGTGGTGCTTTTGTTATTTCTCCCAATGGCTTGGGATTTATGTGACATTGGTAAATGAAAAATAAAACCTTTTGAAGAAATTGCTCGTGTAAAGTTGTTGTCATTCTGATGTTTCTCTGAATGTGAACGTAGAAGCCTCCTCTCTGCAGGGATCAGTGTCAGGAGTAGATGTGGACTATGTTTGAGTCAATATTACTTCAGATCAACCAACATTGTTAACGCAACACACAAACTTGCAAAGAATGAGCCTGAGACCTCCAGAGGATTATCCTTCTGGAGTAACTGGTCTTCAGCCCTGTGTGTCGTCTATTTGACTGTTTTCTTTCACTTTTCATTCTTATGTCCAGAAGTAGATCTGGTTTTGTGTGTGTGCGCACTGCATTAGAGTAAAGCTGTGATCACAAAACAAAGTAAGATGCAAGCTGCTCCTGTTGATCTCACTTGAACTGGTCTCAGTGTTTTGGAACCGCAAACACAGCTGGACGTTTTTCATTTGCTGCAGCGTCTTCTTTCTTTAAAAGTCTGTCGTCAAACACGGTTCACAGCAGTTCCTCTGAAGAACGTGTTTTCTTTAGCTTCAGAGCTGCTTGACTAACATGAGACTTTGTGTTTGACATGTACACACGTGGACAAAATTGTTGGTACCCCTCAGTTAAAGAAGGAAAAACCCACAATTCTCACTGAAATCACTTATTATTCAGAAGTTCAAGACCCACGGGACAGTAGCCAACCTCTCTGGACGTGGCCGCAAGAGGAAAATTGATGACAAATTGAAGAGACGGATCGTTGGAATTGTATCCAAAGAGCCCAGAACAACCTCCAAAGAAAGTAAAGGTGAACTCCAAGGCCAAGGTTCATCAGTGTCAGATCGCACCATTCGTCGTTGTTTGAGCCAAAGTGGACTTCATGGGAGACGACCAAGGAGGACACCACTGCTGAAAAACAATCCTAAAAAAGCCAGACTGGAATTTGCAAAAATGCATGTTGACAAGCCCCAAAGCTTCTGGGAGAATGTTCCTGCATTGTTTGCTCGGTGAGGAGGACATCGTGTTGATTGTAAACACTTGTTTGTGGACATAAAATCAACACTGAGACGTTAATATAAAACAGAAAACATTGATGTAGTGGTAGTTTATTTCAGGATCCATGATATAAACTGAATCTTTCTGTTTTTCAAGACTTTAGTTCATTTTTTATTACCCTCTAAAGTAGCTACAAGAACCGTTCTTGCCTGAAGTTACCATGTTTGCTGGCGTCAGTCAGATTTGAATCCACAAAATCCCAATCTGAATCTGCTCACCGAAAGATTCTCTGACTTCAAACCCAAACAATGAAACTTGTCTTTTCATGAATCACATTTCTGCCTCTTGTTTGCTCTTGGGTTTTTGTCCTTTAAATTGTCATCACTCCAGAACCTAAAATTCCCGTCTGGCATTGACTCTCCATGTGAAGATGCTTTTCTAAACTCAAAACTGATGTATTTTTCTCTCTGCCTTCTGTTACCACGGACCTGCACACCAGCTACGCTTCAGTCCACCTTCTGCTTTGACAGAACATGCCGACACTGCAGGTCAGTTGCTGGTCCTTAGTGAAAAGCAAAGCTGGTGAAGTTGATATTTCAGACAAATGTTGTGGTAGAAGCAGCAAATTCGGCATAGATGTACCTGAGAATGTCCTCTTGCTGAAAAGCACATACTTACCCGGGTCTCAACAATATGGGCCGTTCATGCACAAAATGCAGTCTTTGCACTTAAGGGTACCTACAGAATATGTGTACTATATATATATATATATATATATATATATATATATATATATATATATATCTCAAGATCTTGGATTTTCTCATGGCCGACATTCTTTTCTGAAAGAGGGGATCCTAAGGTACATCTGTGCCAAATTTAGTACTTGTAGCATAAAATAATGATTATTTGAACAACCGGTTCCACTATAAGGCAAAAGACAAAAAACAGGTAAACTAGTTCAGCTTTCAGTCACTTGTGTCACTTTGATTATGCAGTTTAGCGTGATTTTTAAATATTTATAAAGATGAACTAGCAAAGAAAAGTATATGTTTTTAGCTCATAAATATTAAAACCTTGGCATTCAGAACTAAAGGAATTTAGGAAGACATGGTTAAACAAACTAAGAAAGTACAACTGACTTTGATTTCTTATTCTGAGGTACCTGGCTCTCTGCTGCTGTCTGCCAGTCTGTTAGTCAGTAGTTCAAATCCCAACTGCCTCCATCTAATCCTCCCCTCTGCATCCTTCTCGTTCACATCAGCCGCCCTCAAGTCCTCCTTCACTACAATCACAATTCTGCTCTTCCTTAAGGCCTCCTGTCTGCTCCAACCTCAGCATCTTTTTACCAACAAATGACCTTTCTCTTGTGTATCATTGTTTACTCACTTTATTTGGATTTAAAGCGAAAACTCTACATTAAGTGAAGTATGGTCTTCCAGCTATTCTGGTTACCCTATAGGTGTTGAGACCTGGGGAGTCAAATCCTGGAGACACACCTTGCTTGTTGAAACGGTAGAAGTTGAGAAGTTGTCTGTCCTGAGCCTCCATGGAAGCTGAAGCATTGTTGGCCTTCATGTTACAAGGGTACGGGCTCTCAAACACCACCCTGAACACCCTGTGCTGAAGGTAATCAAGCTTGGTAGTTTTGTAGGAGTAAGATCCCATTTTGTCTGTGGATGGTCTAAGGTGTTTCATGACCAGAACCCCAACTGAATCCGCCTGTATCTCAAAGAAAGTCATGTTTCTGTAAGTGTAAAAGCCTGTATATGGAGCAGGTTCTGGTGGAGGTCTGAATGTTCGTTGAGCCTTCCTGAAAGCACTCTCCAACGCAGGAATTAGATACCCATTTGCAAGACGTACTATGACCTTGTCTGCAGGCCTCACTCCTGCCATTAGGACCACCAGTCCCAGCTTGAGTCGTGGCACCAAAGAGAGGGTAGCAGCAAATCCATCCATATCGCCATCCTTCCTCACCACATCGTAGCCCAGCTGCTCATTGATCTCCCACGGTGTGCCGGTGGATTTGGCAAAGTAACTACTCTGGCATTTGACCACTGGATTTAGCATTATGTTAAGAGTGTCCTGTGTGAGGAGGTTCCCAGTGTTTGCTCCCAGAAGAGCCATCATTAACGTGGCCATGTCAGCTGCTGTGGAAAACATCTGGCCTGCCGGCCGGTACCATCCGAGGTTGTAAAGGGGAGCTGGCTGGCCGTCACTATATACGCCCACAGCCATCTGCTTCTGAATATCAGAAGTCACATTAAAGCCGGTGTTGTACATTCTGAGAGGCTTTAGAATGTTGTCTGAAACCCAGCTCTCATAGTCTGAGCCAGTCACGGCTTGGGCCAGGATGTCCGCAAGTAAGGAAAAGGCAACGTTGCTGTAGTGGCATCTAAAGAAAGACAAAAATCGACTTTACTGCATGTTCAGCTTTACAACTTCAACAACTCAGGAGGTTTGGAATATTGTGGAACATTGACATTCTGACTGTTTAGACCTCCATATTTGACACTTGTTGAAATACGCTAGGTTTTTTTTTTTTTTTTGTTAAAAAATACTTGGCTCTGAAATGTAATTTATTTTTATATTTGTGGAATCTTTTCGTTTTCAGATTATGGCACTTTACCACTTACATTTGTACTCTTTGTCAGATTTTTTAAGGGCTAGAAAATCGGTGCTGCTCTGAAACTTTTGTGTGATTTCATTCATATCTGTCACTCCGGTGTTCCAGGTGCTAATCTAGTTTCTTGTTGACTTTTAGCTCTCTTTTTTTTCTTTGGAAAACTTAAGCATCAAATTTAAACTCGCCTACATTTTTCTGTTTGCTAAATCTAACCTACAGTATTTGCCTGTTCAATTGGATTCCGTTAGGCACTATGGTCTTAGTCACATGAACCCATACAGGAGTTGATCCATACAAGTTCTCCAAGCTTTTTTGGGTTGTCCGGACCCATGTAGAGAGGAGTGGCTGTACCTTAAGGGGAGCACAGGTGTGTCTGGCAGTGATGCTTGTATGGTCAACCTAAGGGATGTCATGAAAATGGAACGTACAGTTGTCATGCATGTGGTACTGTTTTGTTTTTTTGACTTCTGGGTCAGCGAGCAGATGTGTCTCGACAGCTCTCCTAATGGTCACCGTCTTCAAGCGACTTAAAACTTGAATTACTGCAAAACAAGTACTGTATTTTACGCACCAGAAGGCGCGCCGTATTATAAGGTGCAGTCTCAATTACGGGGTCTGTTTCTGTATATTATCGACGCAAGTATTGTATTATAAGGTACACAAAAAAATGTAGCAGAAGCAAAACAGTGAGCATAGTTGAACCATTTTGACAATCCACTCACATTATTTTTTGATCAATCTTCTCCCACAGATCTATCAAAGTCCTCATCTTTGATGTCTCAATTAAACAGCCGCACTATTTCTGAATCAAATATGCCGGTTCCCTTTCATCATTGTCGAAGTCAATCTCATTGCTAGTAATGGCGCAAGCCGGGTCCAGCTTCTGCTCAACATGCTGTACCAATCTTTATGTTTCGGTTGCACAAAGGTGGGTTTCTGCAGTAACTCGAGATGTGGTACAACTTTACCTCCAGCCGCATTGTTTCCCAGGAGCACGACTTGTCAGAATCCCTGTGTGTGACACCTGCGTCCCTCAAAACGCACACAGCGTGCTCATCTGTGCGCTCGCCACTCCAGCATCAGTGAGAAATGGTCTGACAGTCAACTGAGCGAGTGCTGGAGAACATTTTTACCGGTTTTGGAACTCGGTACACATGAAAGGTGCATCGGATTATTAAACGCACGGCCAGTTTTTGAAAAAAAGTCTAGATTTTTAATGAGCCTTAGAGTGCGGAAAATACTGTGATTTTATGCAAGAAAGAGAGCTGACCATGGCCCCAAGGAAGAAAATGAAAATGCTGATGTAGAGCCGGGATGTGATCATGTAAGTTCGCCTCCTCCCAGCATGGGGTGTGCAGGTGATGCACCACAGTCTGTAGGATGTCCACATAAGCTACTCTCTGTCTAATTTCCTTATTTCTAACAGTCAGACTGCACACAAGGAGTGCACACTTATCAAGACTGACGGCTCTTTGTTCAGTCTGCAGGTTTTTGGGGCTTTGAAAACCAAAAAATCTGTACACCAAGCCTGAATCTCTCCTACTTCACCCTCACCCTTACACGTTGTTTTAAATGTTCTCTACGACCTGTCTCCCACATTATGCTAGTAAAAAAATGTGCACGAACATTTTCCCTCTACAGCATCATTAACTGATCCCCTGGTGGTCTACGACTTTGATATTTCTGTAGGCCACTGGTGTGCCCCGTACAGGTTTGCCCATT
Organism: Oryzias celebensis; assembly: GCA_014656515.1. Lineage (NCBI taxonomy): Eukaryota > Metazoa > Chordata > Actinopteri > Beloniformes > Adrianichthyidae > Oryzias > Oryzias celebensis. The sequence continues at coordinate 27,017,599 of BNCR01000007.1, read as the reverse complement.
TTTGCCAGCAGACAGCTCGTATCCACCCATCAGGATAGTTGTAACTGAGGCCTAACCTTGTGTCTTGTTTTCAATCAGTCTCTCAAAATATTTACTCCAAACTCTCTAAATCTCAAACAGTTTTTCACTCTAGTGTCCAGCTTTGTTTTTGTCAATATTTTCGTTTTTCAAGTTGGACATTGTTTTTTTATTTTTCCAAAATAAAATATTTGCACCTAGATTAATCTCATAGTTCTACACTATATTCCCAAAAGTATTGGCTCCACCATCCAAATGATCGGAATCATGTGTCCTCTTACTCTTGTCCTGGTCACAGGTGTATAAAATCAAGCTCTCAGACATGCAGACTGTTTTCAAACATTTCTGAAAGAATGTTTCGCTCTCAGGAGCCAAGAGAATTCCTGTGTGGAACTGTCATAGGATGAAACCTGAGCAACAAATCCAGTGTTGAAATGTCTTCATTCCTAAATATTCCACAGTCAACTGTCAGTTCTATCAGAACAACAGTAACTCAGCCACAAAGTGGTAGACCATGTAAACTGATGGAGAGCGGTCAGCAGATGCTGAGCAGCTGCATCAAGACGCACATCACCAAGTGCAAAGCGTGGGATGCAGTATCGTAAAGCACGCCGCCACTGGACTCTAGAGCAGTGGAGACGCCTTCTCTGGAATGATGAATCACACTTTTCCCTCTGGAAATCTGATGGAGCAGTCTGGGTTTGGATGTTGCAGGGGAACGCTACATTTCAGACTGCATTGTACAGAGTATGAAATCTGGTGGAGGAGGAATGATGGTGTGGGCTTGTTTTCAGGACTTGGGATGCATTAGAGCAGAGACTGAGAGCCAGACCTAAGATCAGTGTGTGACCTCACCAATGAGTTTCTGGAAGAATGGTCAAACATTCCCGGAACACTCCTCGACCTTATGGACAGAGGAGTTGAAGCTGTAGAGCTGCAAAAGGTGGACCCACATCATAGTGAACTGAATTGGATGGTAATTCAGTTGTGAATTGGCAGTTATGTAAGTCAAGGAAAGTGAGCCAATACTTTTGGTAATACTGTGTATTTGCTGTACTTCATGACAATGCTGCAGGACTAATTTCATAGTATTGGGCACAGGAATAAAACAGAGAACTGCAAATTTAGAATGGCTCATTGACACTCAAATAAAATATAAGAGGCTCACTTGGTGCCTGGATCGACCACAAGTACATCGTCCCGTAACAAATTCAGAGCTGCTTGTGTATCTCCATTCCAAAGAAGATCCGTTGAACGTAACCTTCTGGGTAAACCTGTAAAACATTACATTGGATTTCACCATGACAATTCACATTTGCAGGAGTATTGCCATAAATGTGACCAAAAAAAAAAACCAAATTGGATGATTTTTTTCTATTTGCACACTCTTTAAAGTTTAAAATGGCAAAGATTCCAACAATGAGTAAATTTAAGCTCATGGTCAGATTTCGGAAATGTTTGTGTTTTGCATTTGACGTTCTTGAGTTTCTGTTGGTGTTGAAAAAGCTGTTATCCTACACACATTCTGTATAAGTTGCTGCACTGGTAAATATTATGTTGGTAAATGTGACAGAAATATCGTGTTTGCTCTTCTATTGGCCACAAGTGAGAGAGCTGGACATGGCTAGAAAAAGACCCCAAAACAATAAACAGGGAGACAAGACACAAGGTGATTGAGGTGATAGACAGTGGAGGAAATCTGTTTTTGATCTCTTGCTGGTTTTGTAGGTTTACCCACCTACAACGATGCTGAAAATGTTGGTGCCAAAATACAAGAACATAATGACCATCAATCCACCTAAAGGTCTGGGGCTCCAAACCAGACCTTTCTGACCTGGTGGGGTTTCCATGATCATGAGAACTGTGAGAAATCGGCCTAACAAACACAGCAGGAGTTAGCTGATGATCTCAAAGCAGCTGAAACCACAGTCAATAAGAAAACCAACAGTAATACTTAATTTCACAATAATTTGACATCTTGAGGAGCTCACAAAGTCTCCCTTCTTAAGAAGGCCCGTGTGTAGGCCAGCCTGAAGTTTGACAATGAACACTTTCATGATTTAAAGTGATTGAGAGAAGGTGCTGTGGTCAGATCTGACCAAAATGGAGCTCTTTGGCATCAACTCAACCCGTAATGTTAGAAGAAAGAGAAATGCTGCCAATGACCCCAAGAAAACGATTCCCACTGTCAAGCATAGAGGTAGAAACATTATACTGCAAAAGTACTGTAATATCCTGAATGACAACCTCCTTCCCTTCACCAGGAGGTCTAAATGGGTCATGTGTGGATCTTCCAACAGGATAATGACCCAAAACACACAGCTAAGGCAACCAAGGAACGGCTGAAGAAGAAGCGAATCAAGGCCATGGAGCAGCCAGTCTCTGGACTTCAGTCCTACAAAAAATCTATGGAGAGAGCTGAAGCTCAGTTGCTGAGCAACCGACAACAAATCTTAATTATTTAGAAGTAAGACGAGTGAGGCATAATTTCTCCTGATATGTGCAGAAGCCTGCTCATCAACTACAGGAACCTTCTGACCTTTGTGCTGATAAGGGTTTTGACAGGAAGGACCAAGTAGAAGGCAGAAGGCAGGTTCACATACGTATTTCCCTCAGTGAAATGTTTCCAAATATATACATTTATTCTAAGTTCAATTTCTTTATTTTCTATTTCTCACAGTTCCAAATGTACCTATCATGAGGAAGACCGACTGTCAGTTCCTTTTTAAGTTGGCAAAATTACAATCTCAGCAAAGGCTCAAATACTTCCTTCCTCCAATGCATGAGCACTCGTGCATTTTGGCACTTCACCTCACTGCAGCTTATGTTGTGTTTAACGCTTCTTTACAGACAGCTGATCCCTTTCTGGGTCATCAATCTAGTGTTTAGAGAGAAGAGGCTTGTTGTGTTAGTCATGCTTTTACTTCTTGAATGTATGAAGCATAAACTAGTTATTTGACTAAAATGTTTTGATAGAACATCAAACTAAAGCCAAGGTCATTGTTTTACACATCTGGGAATCAGTGCTGTTTTGTCAGATATTTGGTGTGGAGTGCATGATTAAACACTCACAGTCAGGTGTGTCATTCTTACTTATGTTTGTCAATAGTTTCTCTAGTTTCCCTGAAACTGGTAGTGAGGAGGTTACTTGGTTACCAGAGAGCTGACTAGCCATTCTACGCAGGGTGACTGCAGGCAAGTGGTTCCTGGGTGTCGTGGCTGAGGAGGAAGTTGGCCTCCGGCTGCTCCCCAATGGGTTCTTTATTGTGAAGTTGCTTGCATATTTCTCCAGAGGGTCATCTAAAGAGTCCACCAGACCATCCTGCCACAGTTTATACAGCATCAGTGTGGGGAAGATCTTGGAAAGACTGGCAATCCTGAAAATGGAGAGGGAAGTGACTATTCTGGACAAATCAATCCTTCCTGGTTTATTATCATCTAACTTAACTAAAATAAACTCTAATGCTGCTTTTGGTTGTATCTGCCAGTTGATTATTCACCTTTGAGGCACATCCTCAGGCGTTTGTCCTGTTGCAGCGGTTGACCTCCATTCCTTTTTCTGTTCCTGTTAGAGCCTGTTTTTATGCTTTCCCAAAATGAACAGATGAACTAGCTTGTTAAGAGATTTCCATTTTTTTCCCATTTACTCAGATTGAATAATATTATTTTCTAAGCATGACAGATTCTAAAGTCTCCAGCACTAATGTTTTTGATTAAGCAATTTGTCATTCTTTGTGCGGACTTCAGCAGCAGTGTTTCATACTGTCTCCAGACCAGATCTTTACTGTAATCCTTGTTCTCAATGTTCGTATGTTCCATCATTTTTTTATTGGGAAAACTCTTCAGCTTGAGAGTTTCTGTAGTTAATTTTTCTCCCTTAAATACCATTCGTCCATCCATCCATCCATCCATTCATCCATCCATCCATCCTTCCATTCATCCATCCATCCATCCATCCATCCATCCATGTATCCGTCCATGTATGCATCCATGCATCCATGTATGCATGCATCCATCCATCCATCCATCCATCCATGTATCCATCCATCCATCTAATCATCCATCCATCCATCTATTCATCCATCATCCATCCATGTATGCATCCATGTATGCATCCATCCATCCATCTAATCATCCATCCATCATCCATACATCCATCCGTCATCCATTCATTCATTATCCATCATCCATCTATCCATCCATCCATCCATCCATCCTTCACTCATCTATAATCCATTCATTTATCCATCCATCACCCATCTATCTATCTGTCCATCATCTATTCATTCATCCATCCATCATCCATCTATCACCTATGTATCCATCTATCTATGCATTTATCCATCCATCCATCCATCCATCCATCTAATCATCTATTTATCCATGATCCATCCATGTATGCATCCATCCATCCATCCATCCATCATCCATAAATCCATCTGTCATCCATTCATTCATTATCCATCATCCATCTATCCATCCATCCATCACCCATCTATCATCCATCCATTCATTCATCCATCCATCACCCATCTATCATCCATCAATTCATTCATTCATCCATCATCCATCCATCACCCATCTATCTATCTGTCCATCATCTATTCATTCATCCATCCATCATCCGTCTATCACCTATCTATCCATCTATCTATTCATTTATCCATTCATCCATCCATCATCCATCTGTCCCTCATCCATCATCCATTTCTCCAACCATCCATCCATCTTCTTGGGTTCACAGAGCTTCTTTTTTGTATGTATCTTTACCTGTTGTTTTGTCTGGCAGGTAATGCTGCTGGTGGGGGCTTTCTAATGCTGCATTGAACCCCCCCCTACAATCATTAGCTTAGACATTTTTGAATTTCCTTTATATTTCTTGAAGCTTTGTTTCCTTTCGTTTTTCTGGCAGTTTTTTTCCTAAGGCTACATTTTGCCACATTTTTTTCATGATGTCTGTTCTAAGACAATAACTAGGACACTTCTCGTACACTACTATGCTGTTCCAGGGGCATTGCTAAGATGCCCCTCCTCCTTCCTTCTCTGCGGATTCACTTGACTGGATGCTTATATACCAAGGTTGTGATTACCTGCGTTTGCTGTTTCAGTTGCGTCAAAGTGTTTGATCTATTTGACTATGACTTTCATTTTGTGATGTTGCATTCTTTCAGCATATAACGCCTATTAATGCAAATGTGCATGCAGCCACCCTTGCATGTAAAAATGTAATTTTACATTTACACACAAACATCAGAGATTTTTTCATTGACGTTTCAGGGGTTAAAACCTTTTGAAATATTTGCTTTCATCCTTAGAGTTGCATTTGAATCCAATGTAAGCCTTAAATCTTTTATGAGAACCTGGTTGAATCACCTGTAGACTGTGTGTTCGTTGGGTGGAAGTGAGGACGGGTCGCTGAAGTTCTTCTTGCCAAAATGTCCATTCCACAACACAGAGTTGTTTAAAACCACAATGGCTGATATAGCTGGCAATGAGGTACTGTCAATGCTGGACCTCAGGAGTCCATCTATCTGTTAACAGAGATGTAACTAAGATCATCAAACACATTCAAAGCGTCATGTGAAAATGGGTTAATCTTCTGTGTTCACCTTTGTGAAAAAACAAATCAAATCTGTATAAAAAGACAAAAAATGTGAGCAAAACTACCATAGCTCGTACAAGCACCTTCTGCAGTTAGTTAAGCATTTGCTTCCTCTTAATCTTGTTCTTGTGGAAAACATTTGGTAACCTAGTTTTTTCCAAGGTTTCTTCAGCTTCTTGATATTATTTCCTTTCAGACAAAGTGGTTTTCAACCTGGACTCCAACCTGCTCTGATATTTACTTTGGATTTGTAGAAGGCATTTGATTGTCTGACTAGGTATGTTCTGTGGATCTGAGAGTCCATAGTCTATTACTGCTCTCTGTTCAACCAGAGCAGGGGTTTGGTTTTAAACCAATTCCTTGACTTTAAAAAAATCCATCCATATTTAATCCAGATTAAATTTTTAAGAAATGTTTTGAATAATATCCTAAAATAACTGTCGATGTGCTTTAATAATAATAATTTACTTCAGGTATACAGTTTCAAATTCACAAACAAAAGCTATTTTAGTCTCTCTAAATGCAGCCAAAGCTTTTTTTAAAAAGTAGATTGGGCAGATTAGATTTTAGCCCACTAAAGTGATCAAATATACTTGATATTTAGAAATATGAAGGGTTCATAAAAGGGGCAGGTTAGAACAATGTGGTGTGAAATACATTTAAGTTGTAATAAAGTTATCATAAATCCCAATTAAGGTCCAGGATCACAATTGTGTGTGCACACAGATCGATTGTATGTTTGCTGACAGCAAGATTAAAGTAGAGATTTAGCCTGTACTAAGGTTTAACCATGTACAGTTTAGAAGGTTTGAAAATAAAATACATGAATCCAATGGAAAACATGAAATACAAGTTAACAATCTAATGGAAAAGATCTGTACAAATGCAGCAGGGTCAACTGGATCAACTGGGTCTTCGGCTTCTCAAAAGGGCTGTTGGGACTCTGTGGCAGGGAAGGACCCTGATCTTATGTACAAGATTAAAGGGCACCAGCCAGATAGTGTTCGGCTCACCTTAACTTACAGCTTTGGCTTCAGAACTAATCTTCTTAACAGGTAAAGAGAGTTCCTGGTATGTCTGGCAGAGAGACCAGATTTGTCACTGCCACCTCTGGAGGAACTTTGCCAAGAGAGACGTTGAGTCTGACGGGGGCTTGTTTCCCACCGTCATCAGGCATACAGAGCTTTGTTAGATTGACAGAAATTGATCCTACAATGAAGACATTGATTGTTGGACTGTAGAGCTCAAAAGACAGCAGAGAGGTGCAGGCCTTTGTTCACACTGAGGCCCAAACATGAGTGTTGGAGGAGTTTGATACAAGTAAGGAAATGACTTCTGATAAGCTCAACAAAGAGTGGCCAGAAGGAGGGAAATCAGAAAAGGGAAAGCAGCGTTTTGCAGATGCTCGATGATTGGGTGAAAAGTGAATGATCTGAACTGAGAATGTTGCAGGAAGTGTAAAGAAGACTTTAAATATCTTCAAAATGCCAACAACTTGTCTTCCACTGAGGAAGATGTGACTGGATTTAAGAGCTGGGTAACCTGTTGCCAGGGCTGAGATTGCTATGATGGTGGAAAAAGACATATGGTGCCAAAGTTCCTGGGGGTTGAAAACATCCGGCCCAAGTTTCTTCAAGCTCTGGATGCGGTGGGACTGCTTTGGTTTAAGCATCTCAGCTACATCACATCAACATCAGTGGCAGAACCTCTGCATTAGCAAAATGGATTGGTGGTTCTGTCTTTTAAAGGAGGGGACTGGAGTTCAAATTACAGGGGAATCACATTCTGCAGCTTCCCTGGTAAGGTCTATGCTGGAGTGATAGAAATGAGACTCAGGATGGCAATCAAACCTTAGATTTGAGAAGTAGTGTGGGTTCCCTCCTGTCAGCAGAACACTGGACCAGCTTTTCACTCTTGCTAGGATCCTCAAAAGACCTTGGGAGTTCACACGACTGGTTCTGTTTTATGTACTTGGAAGAATTCAGCTGTCCTCTAATGCTGCGTTCACACTGAACACAATTTGTGCTTCAAATTCATTTTCTCCGTTTCTGTTTATAAGCGCGTCACATTTGCTGCTTGACGCTTGTCCAAAAGTGTGTTCATGAACCTGACACTCTTACTGTGTGTGGGAGGAGCTCTGCAAAATCATCATCTGGGTTCATGAGATCATTCAGAGATTCTCTGTGTACGGTGAGCTTCATCTACTGCAGGAGCTGCATCTGAATGACACCGCTTTCAGCGGTACTTCTGTCTCTCTGTGACCCAGTTTGACCTCCTCAAATTAGTCTGAGGAGGAAAAAGTCAATTAGAGGAGTTTTTTATCATTGTCTCAATACAAATAAAAAACATATCATTCAGTTCAGGAGAACGATCAGGTCAAACCATGTTGGTTTTGAATTCCGCCTGCTGATCACACCCCCAACACATCACAGGCCAAAGCGGAGTTCCTGATTGGTTGTCATATTGGAAATTCTTGCCAAAGTTCAGATATTTGAACTCTGGAAACATCATGTGTGCTGCACAACAACTCAACGGCTGAAATGGCCAATGACGAGACTGCCCCGCTGCGCCTGATGCTCAAAGAGAGCAGGATCTCTCAACACGTCTGTACGTTGACTCAGCATTGAACCTGCACAACCCTGATGCACAAGTTGTGCTTGGTGTGAAAGCAGCTTTAGGATCACTTTTAGGGGAAGCTCTGAGAATGTGAAAAATATAGCTTGCTGCTGGGTCCCGTTTAGTCACCAAATAAACAGGGAACTTGATTTTCTAGTGACAATTTGACTCAACTAGGGTTGACCTTTACCTTTTTATGAGCAGAATCATCAGCACAGCCAAACAGAGAAGAGCTGGGCTTTTGGAGACTCAAAATCATATTTCTGATCAGTGTTTGTTCTTATCATCTTTGACCATTCACTGTGAGCTCCTAAGATTCCACCAGAGGATCATTGATACGGGCAACAGATGAGTTTCCATCACAGGACTCTGAGAACCTCAATATGGAGGTTACATATCTCAGCCATTTGGGATGAACTTTGAGTGGAGTCCAATACATATCCTCATCTGGAGGAGGTAGCAGTGTCTGCGTCTCAGCTACTTCACCCTACTCACCCCTATGTCTGTCTTAAGTGTTCATTACAACCTGCCAGCACACCCATCATAACACATGTGCACCGACATTTTTAGCATATGGGCTCACCAGGTCGCCCACGATTCGGTTTTCACCTGCGACAGCCATAGAGCAGTTGTGACAAAGCCATGCACTGTATTCCTACCGAAATATAGATAGAAAGACTGACCTTTTCCAAGGCCATCCTCAGAGACGGGATGGGGTGTTTGAGGAGGACAGGCTCAGGAAAACGCGGGCAGACCTCTTCCACTACAGCTTCTTTCATAACAACTGCCATGGAAAATGAAAACAGAAGAAACCAGGAGACTCCATGCATCACGTGTACATTTATAAAACGTCAAGGCAGTTTTGGAGGCTGTCTGGATCATTGAGCTCCATTCCACTGACTTCTTGAAGAAAGCCTTCTTCACTCAAGGGAAAAAAACGGCTTATTGTGTCAGAAGGGTCTCAGTGCATGAATCTCTGTCCCAAGAAAGACTTCCTGTCAGTAAAAGTCTTTTTCCTCATTGAACAGACTGGTTCTGTGTTTACTTTTGAGAGGGGTCTGTGACTCAGCAGTATAACACCCCATGTCAAATGATTAGGTATAGTCACATGCACCTGCGTGGGTGTGGAACTGTACAGGGGCTGCAGGGTGTGAAGGGTTATAGAGGAGAGGCCGGTTCAAGACGCATCTTAGGGGAGCTTACTGAAATGTAAATGTAGGTTTTTCGTGCATGTATCGTGAAGGACTCATACAGATAATGGAAGTTGCCCACACGTATAAACTACAGGTCATAGGTTAGGGGTTATGTTTAACCCCTCTTACCTACCTTACTCATTAAGTGCTCGCTGCGACCTGTTGTCCTCACAGCATCCCTATAGAAAAGCTTTTCTTCTTTCTTATCAGGGGTGTGAAACACTGAAATCTTCACTCAGGCCCAAATTTGAACGAGCAACACTTTAGCACTGATCAGTGAGCTTTGACCCCACGCCACATGTTTCACAGCTTAAATGAAAACGTGTCACAGCATGATCTCATGTTCTGAGACATACTGCATAGATCATGCCTGTGTGGGAAAGAGTCGAACGAAAACTTATTTCACCGGGAAATGAAGTATGAAAGCTTCTTGAGGTTTAGGAAACAGGTTAGAAAAGTGAACAGGACCAAGAAGGCACTAAATCCATCCAGTTTATCTGATACTTGAATGTTATCTTTGATTCGTTATCAGTAATAATGCACTCAGGGTTACTGATACCCATCAATGAGTGAATTAACTGCCATGTTGACACAATCTGGCTAATAGGTTTTTTTATTTAAACCATAATCGACAAAGAGGATTTTACTGATTTTATATGAAAAACAAACTAAGTCCGATTTTGGTTTAGGACACAAAGAAATGGTCATAATATGTGCATTTCTCTATTTAGGTGTCTATGTAAATGTGTTTGTTTGCTTCAAGGGTTTACAGTGTAGCTCTTCTCACATTTACTGTTCCCCTCCAGCTGCAGATCTCAGCACGCTGAGACAGGCTGATGCTAAAGTTTGTTCGTCAGTGTCAGCTGCAGAAAGCTTACCTGGCTTTAGCTTTGGGATGCGGTATTGCCATAGGAAACAGCAGGTCATGACAGCAGACAACAGAAAGAGGGCGCTCATGGCCACCGTGGTCCATTTCACTTTCATGGTGAGGCTGTTCTGACCATCAACGCAAGTTCTAAGAACAAAGCTGATGTTGTAACATGTTCCGTTTTTCATTTGGGCTTGCTGTTGTGGGCGTGTATAAAACTTCACAATCAGCAGTAAAGGAGATTTTTCTTACCCGCTCAAGCAAACCCCATTTGGTGTCAGCACTTAACTTTGTCACGTTCATCCTTCAATGGCTAAAATCCAGTTTTTGTTCCTTCAGTAGGTTAGATGCCACCTTAACTCTTCTCTTCTCGGCAGTGTGAACAACATCTCCTCGCCTACGAGCATTTAATCCTGACTGGACTCACTGGCCCCAGATAAAGGTTGTAATCTCTCGCCACTAAGTTGTGACATCATAATCCTGAAGAGACTTCCTGAGTTTTGATTCTCAGAAAGTCTTCAGCATTTCTACTTCTACCATGTACTTAATCTTTGAGTTTTTAGCATAAACATGTTTCTTAAAATGTGTTAATATGTTATTTTCACAGATGCAAATACACAACTAGTCCATCCAGAGAACACCATCCTGCATGTTTCCGTTATGCTCTGCTTTAGCACACCTGAGTTAGACCATCATCTTTCTCTGCAGAAGCCTGAGAATGGCATTTATCTCAGGTAGGAGTGTTTGATATGGGTAGAAATGAAAGGAAAGCAGGACAGTATTCCCCCAGGACCAGGTCTGGGAAGCACTGATCTAATTTGCAAATTCTCCTTCAGCCATAAGTAACATCTGTGCAACACAAGAGGCCTTCATCTCCTGTATGAGCAGCTGCTGCACAGGACAAGTTCAAAAACAAGGACATAAATAAGGAAGTGACTATTTCTGCATAGCCTCACAATCCAGACCCAACAATAAATACATCAACCCACAAGAACAGCTAGAGAAACTGCCCAGAAAGTTTGCTGAGCACTTCTTTTGGTTAAAATGTTAGGATGAACTTGGGACAGGTTTGGATCACTCTCTCCATGGTGTAGTATAATGAAGGAGGACTTAAGATGCTGTTGAGACAGTTCAGGAAGCAAGCTGGTGCTCAACACAAAATCTTTCCTGTCAACTGTTATGGTAAATGTATTAATGAGGCACAACTCAAATGAGTTCATGTTGTCTGCTTTGTTGCTCAGCCGACCGAGCATATAGGCTGACAGATGAAAGCTCCAAAAAGGAACATGAAGCGCAGGTATTCATAGATGAACGCCTTTGACGTAGTCACTCGTCTGATTCTCATCACTACAGAATGCTGTGCTAGTGGGAAAAAGGAGGGAGTAAGAGGAAATGAAAACTGTCTTCCTCTACACAGACAAGCTCATGATTACCTGACAATAACTGAATAATGTTTTCTATTATAAGTAAACAAGTAAAATAAGAAAGAAACCTTTAGATGTGGTTATGCAGCCAAACATGCCCAAGAAAGCTGGAAAATGAACAGCTTTGATCATGGAAATCTTGAGAGATTTAAAGGGCTTTTCATCTTCAGGTGGTACCAGTTGTGAACTTGATCTCCTGGTATTGACATGATGACTCGGTCATCCGTGACTTGGATGTAGTGGAGGCAGAAAGAAGTTGACGTGCTGGGCCAGCTGTTGAACAGATGTTTCATTCATAACACTGCAGTCTGCCCCAGAATCACGGAAAGCCATCCTGCGAAACCAGCTGAGGTGAGATTGATTTTACTTGGAATTCTGGAATTACATTTAGGAAAATCTGCACAAGTGTGTAACAGGTGTACAGAAAATATATCATATGCAGAAATATAGATGTACAAAAGATATAAATATACAGCAAATATTGTTTTTCTCTGATTGTTACATTTTGATTATTTCCCTTATTCAAATCATTTTTTCGTTAACTGATGTACAAATTTTTCTTGTTCATATCAACTTTATGATTAGTATTGTCATTATCATGGATGGATTCTTGTTCTGCACACTGTTTAAGTTTATGTTTTAATCATTTTAATGCTTTCTTTTAAATTAAAATCTCCAGTGCTCCCTAACAAAGATCCATTATTCTGGGGCGCCACCGACTCCGCCTGCGGCGACTCTGTTGCTGCCGTGCTCGTTCTGTGAGGAGTGGATCCTGAGCTCCTCTGTGTCGGCCGGGCGTTGCGGCAATGACCCCTGTGGTCAGGCTGGGTCTTGGGAATGAATGGATCCCAAAACGCTGTTTGAAGTATCGAGGCAGGCTGCAGTTTTCCAGTCTTTAATCAGTTTTGACATAAAGGTTGTATTGGGGGAACCAGGGAGGGAGGGGTTGTTTGTTTTTAATGTGTTGTATTTGCTTTTATGTTAAGTGCTTTGTGTTTTCCAGAAAAGAAAACTGCTAAACAAGTAAATAATAATAATAATGAATAAACTTTGAAGTTTCTGAGTTTGAAAATAAATAACTGTTCAGTTGAGGGGTGGTGAACCTGGTCCTCGAGGCCCTGCCTGTTTTCCAGCTCTCCCTGGACTGCTGGATGCTGAATCAGGTGTGTTCAGTCAATCAGGAAGTGGAATCACTTGAGTCAGCAGTAAGCTGGTCAGGGAGAACTGGAAAACAGGCAGCGTTGAAGCTCTTGAGGACCAGGGTTGGCCAATCCTGGCTCAGATGAGCTGTCAGAGCAACAGATGTGACACTGCAGTTTCCTGTCTCTCTGCTGCCCTCTTCTGTTTGTTTTGTCCACTGCTACTGCTGCTCTGCTGGTTTTTCTTTCTGCTTTCCAAGAGTTTGGAATGATAGCAGGGATTCCAACCAACCTGCAATCCAACTTAAGAGAGAAGAGTCATTCCAGTCACAACCTGTCAGTTTGCCAACTACAACTAAGTGGTTTTAAGGCTATAGATGATTTTAGATGATGATTTTTACCACACAGATCAACAATGATGTAATTATTAAAAACAAGTCCTTCCACTTAGAGGTGTAACAATTAATTGATTTAATAGGTTAATAGATTCACATTTCTACGGTCCAACCAGATCAGATCCAGATCAATCTGATCGGAGGCAAGTTGTTAATAATACTAACCAATCCCATTTTTAAATTGTTTCAAAATGAAACAAATCGATGATTATCAACTTTGGAAAATACCATTTGGATTGAGGCATATAGGTTTATTTTACCATAACATAAAACGACCAAGGTCCATCGCAGCGGACAGCACACACATGATGCAGCAAAAAGGGATCAAGTCATCAGTAGTTCAAAATATGTAATGACGTTATGTCCTGGGTATAGTTAGCTTTGTTTCTAATGTTGCTGTTTCTAGAAATTTTAGAACTAATGTGCTTGATATGACTCCTAGAAATGTTGTTTAATTAGCTGCATCTGTGCTTACTCTATTAATCTGTGTTTGAGTTGGGGAAAATATTTGATTGTTTCTGAATACTAAGAAGTTTTTTTTTTTTTTTTATTTAGTGACTTTAATTTGACCTCTGTAAAACGTTCTGCTTTGACTGTGTGTAAAAGTTGTTGCAAATGATCACTTGTAACCAAAATAATTGCATCATCAGCAAATAGTATGAATTTCAGTACATTGGGATAGTTTATAGAAGTCATTGATGTAAATTGTCAAAATAACTTCTAACCCACTGAAGCGCCAGTCTCCTGATCCTGAGTAGTTACAGCTTTAATCAAAACCTCATGATTGACTAAACCAAATGCCTTTTTTTAGATCAACAGAAATCTTCTATATGAAATGAGGCGTGTTATGTTCAACCACACATGCTTCAATGGATCTCATTGGGGAAATGATAAACTCTGTAGAAAAACACCGGGCCTCGCGTGTCAAAACTGAAAAAGGCCTGGGCATGAAGTCATTCATTCTGGGGGGAGTTTTGAAGGAAAATATTTGTTTAAAAATATCTAAATATGTCAAATTGTGGGAACGGTTATAAAATCACAATACATTTGACGGTTGATGTTCTTCAGATCTGTCTTTAGCCAGTACAACCCATATATTTGTGGTCTCACACATACTGTTCAGCTGTTCTGGCTGGAACTGGAACCCCAACAGTAAAGCTGCCACACACGAGCACCAGTTATATGCTCAAACTATGACCCACAAGTCAAGACAGATTATGGCTGATGGGATCGCTGATGACATGTCTGACCTACAATCTGCTGCATTCTCGCTGCTGTCTCTCATGGCAAAGGTTTCCATGGAAACAAGCCCTGGGCTTCTCTAATCTGTTGTTTTGCAGCTCTCACTCATCTGGAGGCAGGCTTTTTGTCAAGCCCATATTCTTCTGCTCTATTTCCTCAACGTGCTCCAGTTTCCTTGCCTGCTCTAATGTCAATGCTAACTTCTTTTTGCTGGTCTCACGCTCTTTCTTCTAGACCGCTTTTATGTAATGGAATGGTTCAGACAGATCAGCTGTGCGGTCTCAGTGGACTTTGCAGTAGTGCAGCTGGGATGCAAAACCCTGGTTTTATGGCTCGTGTTTTGAGGCTGAATTTACTGCGACAGTGTGACTGTAGACCACAAAATAGTGGAAATACTACTGTGATTTACACGACTACTTGTTGGCTTCCTAAGAATACCCAGTAGCCCAAATGACTGTTGTTTTAAAAATGTGTCACCAGTCTTTTTCCCAAATTTATGTTAACCTTATGAATATCCCAAAACCTTCAGGAGTTGAGCTGCTGGCTTTTCAACAACAAAGTGAGTTTAATAGTGTTTCTTCATTCATGAATTCCTGTTTAAAATCCCAGTTAAGCCTGTAAAAACAGAACTGTCCCCAGCAGATGATCAGTCGCTGAGCTTTTCCGAGTCTGAGATGGTTCCTGTGAAACCAACAAGCCCCAACTCTACGTTACTGCCAAGCCGAGAGGAGCCTTAAAATAACCACAAGTGTTTGAAAGTCTGTTCTCTGAACGACAGCAGGACTTGGCAAAGGGACAGGAGATGACTGATGTGGTCCTACTTTCTGGTTTTCTTCAGGACACGAGCAGCAAAATAATGGATGAGCTACAGCTGCCTTACAGGACCTTTAAGAAGTGAGCAGACCTGTCAAAGCAATTCCACTGACTGAAGATGAAGAGATGACTACGTCTCTCAAGTTCTGCTTAAGACAGTATACCTTACATTTACATCATGTTTTAGAGAAGGCAACATTCAGTTAATGTGATCGATTGTTTAAGTTCCAGTTTCTTAAGCTAACGTATTTTTTTTATGGAGAGACTCAAGGCCACTGTGGACACCTTCCCTCTGACTCTCACAATCAAAGCTGATTATTTGTTAGGATGGATAAAGTAAAGTAAAGTGTATCTCCTCAGGACTGCTGGATGCAAAGCAAAGTGAGTCTGCAAATGTTATAAGTCATTTCTTTCTTTTTCACATCAAAACCTGATTGTATTAATGCAGCCTTTGATTGATGAAAACTTTCCACCTTCAAAGAATTGTTCATAAACTTTGTTTCAATTGAGTGAACTGTTATTATCAGCTTACTTCTTAATACTTTTGGTCAGCCTTTGCTGATAAATGATTCTTAATGTTTAGACATCCGGGTTCGTTCTTGTACATTGTTTTAACAGTTTTTTTTAATCCAACTTCCTTACAGTTCTTTAGGATTTAGCCTAGTAGTTGTGTAACTTCGATTGATAATACCGATTTTATTGTTGCGTCTTGTTCGAGCTGCAAAGTGTGGAGCCAGTTCCACCTGCTGTCATGTGAGAGGCCTTTGCTCTCCTCTTCCCCGTCAGTCAAACAGCTGTTTGTTTATTGATAAACAAGACAACCTCACAGACACACATGAGGGTGGTCCAGGCGTGTTTTCAGGTTCTTTAAAAAGTTTTCTGCTTTTAGTAAGAGAAGAAAAAGAAAAACATAATATCTTCCTTTCACACAAAGGAGAAGGATATAAGAGGAAATGACAGAAGATACCCAAAGCATGGTAATTGATTTTACTAGGACATTACAACAAAAAAATAGATGCTAGTAGTCAGTAGTTTCAGGAAAATCTGTGATATCATCTCCTATTTTGTTTTGTCTCCTTCATGTAATGTAAGGAGGCAATGTAACTTGTAACAGGTCCATTTCTTTTTTAAAGTGAGTTCCCAGCACTGCTCGTTTGTCTGCGTGACACATTACACACGAACAAAACATTTTTACGGACTGACAACTTTTTTTTTGTTCTGAAACTGTTTTATAGAAGCTAAAACTTCTTATCTTCACAGACAGATGGTTTTTTTTACAAGTATGAAATCTTTACACAGATGAGCAATGGTTTTTCTACAAAATAAATGGTAAAGCTGTTAAATCTAAGTTCTGCCACTAAGCCCAGTGTCCTGCAATTCTGGACACAAAATCATCCTTCCTGACCAAACTGGACCCAGCAGGAAATGCTGTGTTGCAGTGGGAGTTCTCTCCCCGCTGCATTCCCCTCACACCACATAAGGGTCTTGTGCTGCTCCATGCGAGCTCTGACACCACGCCGAGCTGCCACATTCTGCACTTGGAAGGCTTTTCTCTGATCTTCCTGCATAATTCAGATGGTTCGGTGCAGGACTGATGAAATCAGGGTTCAATTCCCAGGGTGTGCAATGAGCTTCATCCAGTGTGGGTGGGCTCAGGTCTGGTCCCCAGGCAGATGAGATGCAGGGTTGTGTCAGGAGGGTCTCCGGTGGAAGAGTCTCTGCTGAAGCAGTGAAAGCGACTTTGCTGTGGCGACCCCTGAAGGGACAAGCTGAAAAGAAATGAAGAATTACAGACACTCTGTTCCATTGTAAAAGCGTTTACAGTCAACATTCAGCATCAAGTCTGTTTATGTGGTTTTGTTGTCTCCTGACAACATCTGGTCATTCCAGATGAACAGCTCTCACTTTAGATCAAACTTCCCATCTACCTGCTCGACCAATTCTCTACCTCCTGGGCTCTCTAGGCATGCTGGGTAGTGTAGTCATAATATTATTTCACGCAAAGCTTCCATTAACATCATTATTTCCCAAAAGAGAAATAATTTTGATAAGAAGCAGAATGCAGCCGGACAGCAATAACTTTCCTCTTTCACACTAGAACCAAACAGGGACTAAACAAGACTTTTATCAAAAAATGCAGCAAAGATGGATTTTATTGTTTACATTTGAATGTTAGTAAAACTGACGTAAAAGTTCTGTTTAGATGGA
Source organism: Oryzias celebensis (assembly GCA_014656515.1). NCBI lineage: Eukaryota > Metazoa > Chordata > Actinopteri > Beloniformes > Adrianichthyidae > Oryzias > Oryzias celebensis. Next base: position 27,000,081 of record BNCR01000007.1, on the reverse strand, counting down.
ATCCGAGCTGTGCTCTGATCCCTTCTATTCTCTCTAACAGAGACTGCTCTCACTGAACGGTGAAACAAAGACAAACATCTGTTGGTTCTAGTTCTTGAATAAAGTAAACTGATGACTAAGCATCTTGTTGCTCAGACAATAACTGTTGGGTTCTGATTGTAGTCTTTTTTCCAGCCAACTGCTTTTCAAATAACAATGTTGCCATTTTGAATTCATCCTAAAATGCTGCTGTCTGGAAGATGCATCAGGTCAAATCCTGTCATTAAAGTGCTGACAGAGTTCATACACGTGTGAGTTTTACTTCGGGGATGCAAACTGAAGTCTCCTCCAGAAAAACGAGCAACAACAACATTTGTGTTTTATGAAGAATCTGTGGACCCTTTCTGTCTGGCGGGCGGATGCGGTCAGTGGGATGCCGTGATTCCCTCCTCCCCCTCCTCCGTGCCGCCCCCGCCGTCCAGAGCGCGAGCTCCAACCATTATCCCGCGCGGCTGAGGCTGAGGCTGAGGCTGAGGATGAGGATGAGGATGAGGAGGATGCTCTCAGTCTGCGGGTGAACTGGACCCTCGCTGCAGCGCAGCTGCGCCTCCTGTGCGCTGCGGTTTTCCTCTGGAAGAGCGGGATTCTTGGAATAATGGATGTTTTCTGTGTGTTGTGGATACTGCCGTCGGTGTGGGCTGCAGAGGGTAAGTGGGAGACCGGCTGCTGTTGGTCTGAGCGCGCGGACGCGCGGGGACGCGCAGGAGAGACAGACTCCATGAAGAGAAAAGAATGTGGTTTTCTTCACACCTGTTGTTGCAGAGCAGCTTCAGACTGAACTGCTGAACAGAAACTTCTCCACAGCATCACGTTTTCAGGTTTTGTCTGGTAGTAAACAACATTACTACTGAGATCATTACTGTCATGATTTTTCTTGTTGCAGCAACAGTGCTGCTCTATAGCAGTGGAGCATGTGAGTTCATAATGACTGACTAACACTGACCTGCCAAATGGCTGGAGGGTGAGGACGGAAGTTTAGGAATTATTCTGGATCAGCAACACTTGCTGGGTTTCAGGGGCCACCTGAACTTAATTCATTTTCATCTGTCATTAAGAATTCTTATTAGTGTTTAACAACAATGTTGTGGGTTATTTAGCATTATTACCCTTTCTTTAACCAGGAGAGAATATAAACTTCTTTTACAAGGGAGTCCGAGTTTCCAACTCACAGACACATTCAAACAATAAAACATGAAATCGTTAGAACAAGAGAGACATTAAAACACTGAGGAGAGCGGTGCACGACAACTTAAACAGTGTGAGAATGTGGCTGCTAAACGTCAGCAGATGTAAAGAAGCAGCTTCAGGAGATGACTGATGGCTGAGACTCCTCACACACCAAAATGCTCCTCAGCATCCTGACAGGAGCATCAGTTAACTCAGCAAAATCAGAGAGCTTTTTCACAGCCAGTTGTCCTGCTGTGCTTCGGTTTATGTAAGAAGATTACCACCATTTTATGTCTTCAAGGATGCACATCTTACAGACTAAAGGAATTTGGATTCCAATCAATTGTTTCGCCGTCTCCAGACGTTTGGTAAACAGACAGCTGAAATTTCAAACAATTTCCCTGAAATGTTTAAAACCTGAACTGTTATCTCATCACTAAAGTCCCAGTCTGACACTGCTACATGTTAGCCTGGTTAGCTTATTTACAATGACACCCAACCTTGACAGAGTGACGTGTTCTGCTCAAAATCGCTTCAACATCAGTAAACAAGAGCAGAATTATTTTATGTCTAATCATTTCTACAGTTGTTCTGAAACCAAGGTGCCCTGGACTATGAGGTCGTTTTTTAAAGAAAAATGAAGAATTTGAAGTGTTCCTTCTAGTGCATAAACTATGGTTTTTTCACCTTTGGAGTAAACCCATAAAAATTGTCTTCTGACTCTTCTATCGTTCCAAACTAATTCATAATGTTCCTGTCTTTAACTATTGAGTGTGACTACTGTTTTATTCTATTAATTCTGCCTTATTATTTTTACTTAACCTGTAAGGCGACCTTTAGGTGCCCAGAAAGGCGCCATAGAAAAAAAAAAAGTATTATTATTGTTACATTAGTGACTTGTTTTCCAACACAGTCAGAGAAAGCAGTTAAACTGTTTCACATCAACATCTGAAATTCTACCTGAGAAAGACAAGGCTGTGCATTTCTTACACGGGTTGTATTGTGACTGTTTCTGTGTTATCATTACCATGGCAACGTTCCATTTGTATTTGCTGCTTATTCAGACTGTGAGTGTAAAGTTTCACACATGAGTTTAGGGGACCCCAGTCTGTGCTGATCTTACATTCCTAATTTCAGACTGCAGTTGGCATCTCGCTTGCTTTCAACAGGATTTGTTCCATCGTGATTGAACCATAACACCAATAATATGCCTAGTGGCTCCTGCTGTCTTGGTAGCAACCCTTTGAGTATCTGAAGCTGGTAGAAATTGGATAATGGTCAGCATTGACGTGCCATGATGAGAATGTGCACCAGCGGACTGGACCTCTCTCCTGCTGACGCCATCAGCCGAGTCATGGAAACAGTTCTGCAGCCATCTTTTCCTCCCCTCCTAATGCAAACTGTCAGATGTAGTCTAGCATACCTGACCTCTTTCCACAGCAGTGTATCATTCTCAGCCTGTACATGTCTTTAAATCTGTTTCACTCAGAGATGGCGGCAACTGATGCTCTTAAACTAAAAACTTTCCGTCACAAGCGAGCAGCCAACACCGCTGGCTCTTCCCTCTTCTGTCTGTACTTTCACACACACGTCTATTTTTAATCAAGCTCATTGGGTCCCCGAAGCAGCATTTCATGTCTGCCGGCTGCCTGGAAGCTGGGTTAAATGGTACTTTCCTGTATCAGTCTTAACCAGGGCTGCTTTCTGTCACTCCATCTTTGTGATGCTTGCAGACCTTGATGCTGTTGTTCATGGATGACTGTTTCCTTACCAGAAGGACATCTGTGAATTAAAAGCATCCATGCTGAGGAAAAAGCAGTTTCTCGACAACACTTTCTCAATTAGGTTCACAAATGTCTGCTTATGTAGTAAAAAAGAGCCTCACAATCATGAATCTTAGTCATTTCTAAATGTGAGCAAAAACAAGTTAGATTTACATCGTCACACTTTGTTCTAAAAACGTGTTTACCTGTAGTCATTATTTTTAGGATTACTTTAGTTAATCTGAGCAAAGAATCCCTACTTTTCTTCAGCTTAATTTATCTAATTACTTTTTTTGAATTCTTGAAAAATGTTGCATGCCATTATTATTGCTGTGTATAGTTGTGTACATGTATTTGCACACGAGTGTGAATGTGTTTTACCGTAGTGTATGCCTGGGACTCAATAACAATGTTATTATAAAGTGTTAAATACCCTTCTGACATTTCCAAAAACATTTACTGTAAATGTACCGTTACCACATCAGGCTTAAAGCAGAGAGGCAGACATGTAACATTGAGTTTGATTTGGAGAAAGCGTACTGTTTTTGGGTGCACCACATTTTGGTTTGCATTTCAAAGTAATGTATTATCTTTTTCAAGAATGTACAAAGGCTTGTATTCACTGAAAATCAAACCAAAAGGATTATTCATAAGACGAAGAAATCAGATCATGTCACAGACATTACTTTGTTGCAAAGGATTTTTTTCTCATATGACGTGTTATTTGATTGAATTAGTCATTTTTTTAAAAGACCAATAAATTAAAGACATGTTGATTGTCTATTGTTTACAATAAATTGTTATCAAGTGTTGGATTTGGAAGATAAACCACCAAACGGTTCCAAAGTCACAGCTAAGACAGCAGCTCACTCATCCCTCACAGGTGGCAGGAAAGGTTTTACACTCATTCAGCCAACAAAAATGACTATGATAAATGCAAAAAGTATTTAGCAGTTTCACAGACCTGTGCTCTACTCCAAAGTTGGCTGGCCTCTTCTCTCCACAGCCTGTCTTTATACAAATGTCAGAACAGACACAGTCAGCCCTTAGATTGTCTCCTTTCTTACAGGCATAGCACCAGATATGGGCTAAGATCCTGCTAGTCATGCACATTCCAAAATGTCTTAACACTTTAGTGGAAAAGTAAGACTTGAGTTTTATTTTCATTTAAAGACCCACTGCAATGCAAATGGTGTTTTTAACATGTTCTTGAGGCATTTCTCTTACAATGGAGGACATCTCTAAAGAAAACTCAGCTTAAAATTGCCTTTCTGAGTATTTCTTTATTCAAATCGCTGTAAATCAGGAGCAGGCCAAGAAATACAGCTTGAAAACGATCATATTTGTGACGTACAAAATACTTGGGCTTGCCCCAAGCTCTCTGCTCGGCTCCATCCTGAAGCAGCCACTTACAGAGAAATAGATCCATGAACGTCTTTGCTTTCCTCGTCTTGAGGTGAAATCTGGATCCAAACTGTACAGCTGGATAGCTGGCTATTTTTGTTGCACCACTAATGTTGGATTACAGTTTGTTAAAGGCTGTAAGCTAGCAGGCGAGCATGTAAACAGATGGATGACTGGAAGTGGGGACAGGCTCACTTTTTGCCAACAGTCCAGTGGTAAATTTCTCTAAAGCTCCTGCCACTCTGGAAAAGCTGTCCTGGAAAATGACTGGGTTTTTGTTTTTTGGCTAAAAACAAGATAATCATAAACAAAAAACCACTGGGAACAATTTGAAATTAGATCAAAAGATGATCAGAGTGGGGCTTAGAAAATGAAAGTTTAAAAATTAACAAAATGTAAGGTGTTTAACAAAACACTGGCATGTAGAAATTAAATATAATGACAATAGATACTGAAATGCAAGTGTGGAGTATTCCATGTATGAGAGGCAGATGAGTAAAAACAAGCTCTCTCAGATCTGGGCTCCCAGACCACCAACAGTTTAGTGGCTCATGTGGCTTCATTTCTCAATGACACTACCAATCAAAATCTCAGGTTGCACCTGGTCAGCTTGATCTTCAAGGTGTCTAAAAAAATCTCCAACTCTGAAAGTCTCCCAGTGATTTAACAAAAAGCACATTGAGTCCACGTCTGGTCTTGACCAGTGAGAAATAGTGAAAGGCTGATTGGTTGGAGTACAGTGTGTGTGTCTCCATGTGAGTGCATGAAGCCTCGGAGGATGAGCGCAGATCAAAAAGAGATTGACAGTTTATTAAAAAATGTTTATTAAAGAATGTTCAGGCCTCAGATGTCCAAAAAGACTTGGTCCACTGAACACATTTTTACTTGGGTTGTGCAGTGGCATGGTGGCATTGTGTGGACACAAAGCCGTGGCGAGTCGATTAAAAACCATTATGATCAGTCACAGCAGGCCCTGAAAGCTCGTGCAGAGGCAGCCAGCCGCACTATGGAGCCCCAATCTGTTGTGGTTCTATTTTTTCAGCCTCTGATGGTTGGTTGACACAGATTCTCCTGCAAAATTGATGGGTATTGCAAGATCCTAAACATAGGTGGAACAATGGTGAACAGCAACTCAATAAGGTCGTCAGCGATAAACAAGAGCACAGACAGCTGTTTGCTTCAACTGGTGTGAAGCTTTTATTCTGTATATATGGCCACTTCATTTGTATTTTAATAAAATAGAGAAATGTTTTTTTTTACTCTAAACATTTTAAATGTCAGCTTGATGACAGCTTAACCGAACTACATAAATGGATTCAAATATTTTCAAAAGAACAGAAATATGTGGTCAACGGATTTAAATATTTGAAAAGAACTCCGTATTTGATCAGCGGGATCAAATATTTTCTGAACAAACTCTGTTTTTCTTCCAGTTTTTTCCAAAAGCAGAAGAACATTCAGGTGAGGAAGACAGCTTTTAATCATGGAACAACAGAGCAGTAAAATTACATTTGGGGACATTTCTGTTTTTACAGCAAAAAGAGAAGAGAATGAAGCTGCTGAGAATGCAGTTTGAGGGTCTGGAAAGTTGATGTAAAAATGCTGTTTTTGACTGATTTTACTGCAATTAATAATTCTTTACTGTAACTCGAGTTTCAGTCCGAGGGCGAGAGAGGACAGAACAAGAGAAAAAAAGACAGATTCAGATTTGAAATAAGAAAAATGATTGTGAAGCATACCATGGCGGGGTCTGGGGGGAGCGGGCCGGGGGGGGGGGGGGGGGGGGTGTGTTCATGGGTAAGAAGGGGGGTCCACCACCAGTATGGGACCCTTGAGACTTCCTCGGGCCCGCTGGTACCTGGCCAGGCAGCCACAGGGGCGGTGCTTGGGGGGGGGGCCGGGGCTTGCGCCTGGGGGATGGCCCCCTCTCGGCTCCTCTCTCTTTGTGTGGGGTGGGGGGTGTGGGGCCTGGAGGGTCGGCTTCCGGGCGGTGGGGCCTCTGCCCTGGGGAGACTTGGGCCCAATGCTGGGGGGGGCGGGGGGACGGTTGTTTCACCATCGGGGGTCAGTCTGGTAGCTGTCCCCGACCTCCCCTCCTTCCTCATACAAACACTTATTAGGTTGGAGGGGGGTGTGCTTGCGGAATACTTCGAGGGGCCGAGCCACTTGGCAGTGGTCCCCCCTCTCCGCACAGTTTCGCCCCCTTCTCTTGGTTTTAAATGCACCTTAGACACGTAGGACCCTTGGTGGGGGGGTGCTGGGACATCACTGCCAGCAAGCAGGAGATGTCCTCCTAGTGCTCAACCCTCCAATTTTAACTGCACCGTAGACATTTAGGGCTCCTTGGCGAGAGGGTGATTGGACATCCCTGTAAGCAATCAGGAGATGTCCCCAGTGCCCTGCTCGCCAATTTTAACTGCACCCTTTATGACACACACCCTTCAACCACAAGAAACACACCTCAACATACACACACAAATACATTACACAAGGAAGATGGGAATACTGATCTTCTGTCCCCTACCCCATCCCCGGTGGGGGAACAGGGCCTTCAGCGGTGGCGGCCTTGTCTCTTGGGTGTCGGCCTCCTGGGCCCGGCGGCCCCCTCCCCACGCAGGGAGAGGGATCCCTCAGTCCTCTGGCAAGTCCATGAGCGGGGGATCATATTCCATCTGAGCCGGGGGGGTGTCTGTGTCCTTGTGGTGCGGGTTCTGGTCCTTACCCTCGGGTGACGGGCCCCTTCTAAGTCACAACATAGGAGAGCCTGGTCAGGCTACGTACTCCTTCGGGGACCCCCACTTCTATTGGTCATCCCTCCTCTAGGTGGGGGTAGCCGACCCCTGCTGTGCTCTCTTCTGGATCTCCGCAACTGCCTGGAGCTTCGGAGCGGGTCTCCCTTGGGGGGTCCTGGCTCGTACCTGGGGCTGGGGTGGGGGGATGCTCAGAACTCCTGGGTGGTGGTGGGCGGCTTGTCTGGGGTGGTGGGGCTCTCGGGGGTGGGGCCCTGCGCTGGACCGCCCGGCGCGGTGGGGGGGCTGCTCTCCTGACTGGGCTGGGCCCTGCGCTCTGCGCTTCCGTACCTCACTGCGCTCGGGTGTTGGGGGCCCATGTGGTGGTCCTGCGGGCCCTGGTCTGGGTGCTTGGCCGGACTACCTGGCGGGCGGATCACCTCCATTGACCCCACAGTATGGGTGCGGGGGCGGGCCCTGGTCGGCGCTGCTGCCTCGGCGGGGGTCTTGGTGTGGGGATGTCTGGGAGCTCTCCCTCCTTTTTTTCTTTCCATTCCTTCATCCACTTCAGCTTAACATAACATTCACCTGAGCACAGGCGTCAGCTCACATTTGCACCTTCAAACAGTGTGCGTGTCAGAATGTAATGCTTTACATGTGTGGGTTGGTATGCACAAGTGTGCGTGTAAACTGGTTGTGGACAAGTTTGTGAACACTCTTGGAGCCGGCAGGTATGTTTGTAACAGCTGAGTGTGTGGACAGGCCCCGCCCATTTTAGACCAACACTCACTATTGTAATGAGTATAAGCTTCAGCATTTTGTTGCCTGTAGACTTGCAATTCTACTTTCTCCTTCCATTGGTCATCCTCTGGAATCTATACCCCCCCCCCCCCCCCCCTCTTTTCCCCCTTTCTTTTTCCGTCCGGTCCAACAAAAAGAACACAAACAAAATTAATATTAATAAAGTTTCGTTGAAATTACAAAAGGGGCTTATACCAACATACATTTTGTGTTCCCAATGATTTATAACCCCCGATTGTGAGAGTAAAATCTGTCTAATGCAAGAGGCTCTCAGCTCATATCTGTTTGCTCAGCTGTTGGACAGGACAAGTTTTAAAAAAAAAAAAAAAAAAAAAAAAAAAAAAAAAAAAAAAAAAAAAAGAAAAATGATTGTGATTGTTGTGATTTAGTTCAACTCTAATGTTCTTTAGTAAAGTAAACTATATGGAAGCATTGGGGGGTTGGTGGGTTGAATCCTAAAATGTTCTTTGCTGTCCCCATGTCTGGACCAGTTTTAACGTGGTTGAAGATGTGGGGACTTCTAACTTTCATGCAGTGTCTCTGTCCAGTGTGAAAACATTGGTGTGGAGCTCTGGCTTTACCTTTACAAGACCAAGTAACAGCAAGACTTTCTCTTGAAGTAGTGCTTTATGGCAAAGACACGTATTGTTGAAGACTCACTTCTACATTGTCACTTGCTGCCTTTCTACTGACTACGAAATTGCACAAACCTAATGGAAACATGACAATCTAGAAAAAACTCACATTTATTGAAAAAAGGTTGTTGTGCTTGGAGGAGGTGGTTTTTGAGGCGTAACAAAATTGACATTTTGCAAAACTGCAATGGAAACACTTTTTTGAATTAAATGATTCACGTCCACCCTTAGTGCCTTGGGTACTGCACAGCGAGCGCCATAAGAGGTCCCAAAGCATCACACAGCTCATTAAAAGTTGAGCGTGTCATGCGGCATGATTTGCCAAGATCGCTTCATCTGTACTTAAAATGAGAAGATACTGAGAGGATCTATAATCTATAAAAAAAGATCTATAAGAGACTGAATGAATGCAGGATGAATATAAAGGTCATCTATCTTTGCCTGGTAACAATAATAACCTCAACCAGAACCAGTTGATGAGGAGGAGCAGTGAATAAACCATGTGGTATGACATAAAAAAACGAATAAAAAAGATTTCAATGACAGGCAATTTCTAATTCCTGTCACTAGACATAATTATCTAGCACAGTGGAGCAAAAAAGTATTTAGTTAGTCACCAATTATGCAAGTTCTCCCACTTACAAAGATAGGAGAGGCCTGAAATTTTTATCATAGGTGTACCTCAACTTTGAAAGACAGTAGGAGGGAAATTCAGAAAACCACATTATGTACTATTTAAGAAGCTTTATATGCAAATTATGGTGGAAAATAAGTACTTATTATATAAACAAAAAGTTTTTGAAAACTTGTGTTTTGCAATGAGAGCGGGCAACGGTTTCCTGTAAGTCTTCACAAGGTTTTCACTCACCATTGCTGATATTTTGGTCTATTCATCCACACAGATCTTCTCTAAATCAGTGATGAATTGAAGCTGTTGCTACACAACAATGAGTTTCAACTGCTTCCAAAGATTTTCAACAGGGTTGAGATCTAAAGATTGACTGGGCAACTCTGGGAACTTAAATGTTTTTTTACCAAGCCACTTCTTGTTCCTCAGGTGATGTGTTTGGAATCATTATTATATTGCTGGAAGATCCAGACACATTTCTGCTGGCGTTGATGGGGGATTGAGTGCAGTGCTTCCCATTGGTTTCAAAGGCGGTTTTCCACAGTTTCATTGAGTTTCCCATGAAGGCTCTTAGAGTCCTGTTGATGTTGTACAGCTTCAAGCATTCAGGGATTCAAGTGTGAGGCATTGAGTCATAGGCTTTCTTGTAATCAATCCAGGCTGTGCACAGGTTGGTGTGTCATGACCTGCAGTTTTGAGCGACTGTTCTGTCAACCACGAGTTGGTGTTCAGCTCCTCTGGAATCTCTACCAATGCCCTTATTTATGTTCCTCATGAATTGATCCATGTGCCAATGTATTTTGGTTGCAATAATGCCTGATATGAGCTTCCGTGTTGTGAGAGACAGGTTATTGGCCATTAGTTGGATGGGACTGCATCCTTTGAGGGATCCTTCTAGATCAGGATCGTTTGCCCCTCCATTAGCCATTCAGGGTGAGGCCCATCTCTTAGCAGCTGGTTCTTTTGTGCTGCCAGGCGCTCATGGAGTGCAGTGAGTTTCTTAAGCCAGTATGCATGTATCATGTCAGGGCCCGGTGCTGTCCAGTTTTTCATAACTGAGGCTCTTTCTTGGATGTCTGCCACTGTGCTGGTTACTGAATTATGTTCAGTGAGGTTGCTGTGCTCTTTTCTCAAAGAGACCAGCCATTGAGCATTGCTGTTGTATGCTGTCTCTTTCTCCCATTTACTTTTCCAGTACTGTTCAGTTTCCAGCCTTGATCGGTCTGCTCTGCTGTTCTGATCCTGCTACTGAGCGTACACTTTTGCAGGTTGAGTTGTGTACAGCCTGTTTATCCGTCTGGCTTTATTGTCTCTTGTTTACCTCTTTAAGCGGCTGCTCAAGGCCAGGAGCCTTTGTTTTTTCATTTTCCAGTGCTTCAGGTAGGGGTATCTGGCTGTATTTCTTAGACACTTGCTTTGGGTCTCTACCATCTGACTCCCTTCCGTCTGAGTTGTCCTGATCTTAGCCTCCAATTGTGCTTCCATGGTGGGCATTCCATGGTTGCTCTTATAGCCAAGCATTTCAAGGATCACTGCTGCTGAAGTGTAAACCAGTTCATTGGTTTCCGTGATTGTTGTGGTTGGAATTTCCCTCAATGCTTCATTCACTGTTCCCAGGAAACTTTTAGGTTGTACTTTACTCAAGCGTTGTAGTAAGTTTTGGGGTTGCATGGTGTTCACTCTAGACATGATCCTGTCTTTCAGGTCAGTTGCTGTCTCGCTCAGCATAAGGGTGGTTTTGGAGCTTTGTTCCGGTTGGGAGTTCTGGTTGGGAGTGCGGTATAGCCACCTGATGTTGTGGCTCTCCTGTGGTGTTACAATTGTGTTGTACTTTGTTCATTTCAAGTTGTGATAGCAGTTTCCGTTTGTGGATGCTAGAACATTGAGCTACTAGTTGTTTGGCAGTTAATTCTTGATTGTGCGTTTTGAAGCATCCATTCACTCCACATTCTCTGCATGTTACCTCTTGATTACTTGAGTAGTATCATTCCAACAGAACCTTGTTCTCACATCTAGTCCATTTCTGTCTTTACACATGTACACGCACACCCGCACACCCACACACACACACACACAGGAGTTAATGACCACTTCATATTTATTTCACAGACTACCAATGTGACGTGTTTTCTCATATGATTAAGTGGATGATGCTGGCAACTATGACATCTATCTAAAGAGTTTTGAAGAAACAGAGTGAAGTTAGAGGTCTGTGGATCTATAACTCAAGGAAGAAAAAAGATTCTGTTTCAAAGATCTTCCTAAAAGCCCCGGTTTGACATATAACAAAACACATTCTGCTGATTTATCGCTTCTGGTTTAATTCTGCAAGACACAAAGAGTGCGGTGCAGTCCAGAAGGATTATGTGTGTTAAGCTTAGCTCCCCCATCCCCCCACTGCCCTACTTTCCAGTGAATCATGCCCAGAGACAAAGATGGAGAGCTCTCTCTGTATCTGTGCAAGGACTATGTAGATAGGGCCAAAGAGCACCCTGTCCAGAAGAAAAGTCGTATTCATCTTCTACAAAAACGTCATCATGGATTTCATATTTTACAAAGCCAACAGAATGTCTTGTTACAGATAAAGAAGGTTCTGCAAAACTGATCAGAATCCTTTCATGTTGAGTGATTTCCAGCATATTGTGACCAGTCAGCTGTGATCAAACTTCAGACACAGAGGAGCTGCTGTGATGAATGTGTAGTCACGGAAGGAGGCCAACTTAGCCTCATGCACCCCCACCGCTCTGAGCCCACGCTGTCCCCATTTCCATCTCAAGCTCCCAGGAGGAGCTCCAGCATGCATCATTTTAAATGTGCAGCTGCAGTCATGCTCTTCATTATTAACAAACATTAATTTCTAGGCTTGAAGCGTCCTTTTCCTACCGGAGCAGATTTTCAATTTCTTGTCCTAATCACTGGGCATGTTGACAGTTGAATTCCTGGTGAGTGCTAAATTTGTAGCTTTCTTCTGGGTAAGGCCATCCCTAACTAAAACTAGGATTTAGGCGTCAATATATTTTGATTTCTTTCCAAAATGGGACGAATAAGCATATATACACATACAAGATAACTCTGAGCCTAATCAAGCATATTGACCCTTTTTTCATTAAATTACCTTCTTACACTTATACACAATGGTCTAGAATTTCACTGCAACAGATAAACTTTAGATTTATAATAAATATAATAAAGCTTATATATGATGATATTTTCATGTGGAATAAAAAATCTGCAGAGAAATCAAGTGGAAAACCTGCTTTATAGATAAATATTTGGCCTCTACTTGCAACAATGGACAGAGGTATGAATCTTTTACAAAGAAACTGTTTAATTAAAATAATGCGGCGACCATTCCAGGACATATGGGCAACACCACCATTATTGCAGTTCAAACTGTGCTACAACACAAATACTTCTAAAAACCTAAATGATAAATGTAGAGCTTTTGCAGAGAATTACTGTTACAAATTATTACCAAATCAGCTTTAGCTTTAAAGCTTAAACATTTTATTCACATTAAAAGTTGTTTCATAGCATAACATTATATTTTCAAAAACAAACCATCTTGTCTTCATACTTTTTTTACAGAGCTTATAGATTGGTAATCCACAGAAGGAACCCAGCGAGATACGGTACACCTTAACAAAAGCTGAAGAGTCACAAAATAGTTTTTTGTCCAATTTGAAATGCATTTCACATTGACTGCATAAGACAACTTGACTGAGTGACTCCTTCCACCCTCACATTCTGAACAGGAATGTAAGGAATGCAGGTTCCAAGAAGACAAGACCCTATAGACTTCCATTGAGAAATCAACAGTAATTACTCAGTCATTCTATTGGTCAGAACAACCATTCTGGCTTTGATGTGATGTGTTGTGTTTTTCATGATATTTGTTCTGTAGTGGAAGTTATTCAAGTTATAAACTGACCAATAAGATGCCACAGTAAAACAAGGTGATCTCATGACCATCGTTCAAATCGTTTGACGGATCCCAAGTGGTAGGGGTGTGTTACGGCCTCAGCCATATTAGGTTTTCTTTTCTTTTCTTTATATCTTGTGTTTTCTGTAATTTAGTTTGTGTCAAAGTGGGACCTCTGTTTGTCTTGTGGATCTTTGTCTGTCTGTCTGATCAATTTCAGGTGTGGTGCTGAAGGCGGGCTCCTATTGGACCAAAGCTGGTGAGGCAGCCTTTAAATGACTGTCTAGGCCTCCAGCCTGCGAGAAGGGAGCTCTGATGCAGCACGGCTAAAGTTCATCTTGGCTCGCTTCTCCATTGTTCTGATTCTGAGCAGTAATTAGATACGGTGCCTTGTTGTAGTTTTGTGCAGTGGTTCACCTTGTGTTTTTGTGTATTTGTTTTGCTAAGTGAAATCAAGTGAAGCTGTAGGGGTGAACTGCCATTTTATTTCACGTCTTTTCTCCTGTTTCTGTTAGCTGAGGGAGGTTAGCATTTGTAATTGTTTTTCCTTCTTTTTTTTTTTGGCAGGTAAGATTTCTTTGATTAAATAGGTGGGGGTTTTGTTTGTTATTTTGGCCTTTGGTTCACCCTGAAGCCTTTTGCTTCACCTTTTAGTTATTTGTTGATGTTTGGTTATATTATTCTTGTAAATAAATTTGTAATTTTTTGTTGGAGACTAGTCTCTTGGCGTTTTGTTTATTTTTATTTTTGTTTACCTTTATGTTACGCTCCACTACCCCCTAGACAGACCGGGTCGTAACATAAATTGGGGGCTCGTCCGGGATCTCTCTTCCTAGTTCTGGATTGAGTATTTTGTTGTGTATATGTATGTTACACTTGAATTTTGTGTGGTTCTAGGAGTACTTGGACTCTTGTTTGGTTAAAGGTTTTCTTCTTGCACTTGACCATGGCGTTTGAATTAAGTAACTTTGTCTTATATCCCAATGAAGACAAGTTAGATGACTGTACAAAAGCAAATTTGTTAGCTGTTGCCTCATACTATAATGTGTATATACCCAGTAATGCAAGGAAAATAGAGATCAAGAGCATTTTGAAAGAGACCTTGACTGAGCAGGGACTGCTACGACCCTCAGGTGAACCTTGGCTGGAGAAATCAGTTGGAGGTGGTGTAGATGACGATGTAGGAGTGAAGGCTGCTGCAGCTGTTGCAAATGCCATTAACCCTGATCGGGCGGAGGCAGGTGCGGAAGTTCCTGTAGCTGCAGCCGGTGCAGGGGCAGACCCAATTGCATTGCTCCACGCTGGGGTAGCCACAGAGGATTTAAAACTAATCCTTCGGATGAAGGAGGTGGAGCTTGAAACAAAAGCTCGAGAAGTGGAGCTAATGCACCTGCGAGTGCGGGCTTTGGAAATAGAAAAAGCCATGCCGGCTGCTCCTCACGTCCCCCTAATGTCCCCGGCTCATGAGAAGTTTGATGTAAGTAAACACATTGCTCTTGTTCCTAGTTTTCGGGAATCTGAGGTGGATTCATATTTCAGCGCATTTGAGCGTATTGCGGCCACTTTGGCTTGGCCGAAAAATGTGTGGAGTGTGCTACTCCAATGTAAATTTGTGGGTAAAGCACAGGAAGTGTGTTCTGCTCTCTCTATTGAAGAGAGCTTAGATTATGATGTGGTAAAAGCAACAGTTTTAAGAGCATATGAATTAGTGCCTGAAGCATATCGCCAGAAGTTTCGTGCATACAAGAAACCTTTTAACCAAACTTACGTCGAGTTTGCTCGTGAGAAAAGTGTACTCTTTGACAAATGGTGTACTGCTAGTAAAACGAATGTTTTCACACAACTTCGTGAGTTAATGTTGTTGGAAGAATTCAAATCGTGCCTTCCTGAAAGAATTGTGGTTTATCTTAATGAGCAAAAAGTCACAACTTTAAATAACGCTGCTGTACTTGCAGATGAGTTTGTGTTAACTCACCGCCCAGTCTTTGCATCACAGCACAGTTCCACTTCATCCATTGGTGGGGTTACTAAAAAGCCAGGGCAACCTCCAAGATATTCACCACATACATCTTCACTGCCAATGAGTGAACGAGAATGTTACTATTGTCATAAAAAAGGTCACCTTATTGCGACTTGCCCCACGTTTGTGCAGAAAGAACCGCACACAAGTCCCAAAAGGCAAACAAGAAGTGTAAGTTTTGTTCAGTCTGGTGGTAACCAGTCTTCTGCCATCACCTTTGGTGATAGGGGAGACCAAACCGATGAAGGTTTTCGTCCTTTCATTTTTGAAGGCTCAGTATCTTTAACAGAGGCTAAGGACAACAGGGTTCCAATCACTATTCTGCGTGATACTGGTGCAAACCAGTCTCTGCTTCTGAGTAATGTATTACCTTTTTCCTCCAAGTCATCCTGTGGTTATGATACTTTTGTGTGGGGACTCAAAATGAGCGTTGTCAAAGCCCCTATGCATAAAGTTGTCTTACAATCCCCACTTGTTGCTGGACCAGTTGTAGTCGCCCTCAGGGATCAATTACCTACACAAGGAATACACATGATCCTTGGTAATGATCTGGCAGGAGAAAAGGTTTTTCCTTCTCCTGAAATCCTTGACAACCCTGTAGTCACAAATACTGTTTCAGTTGCTGACAGCCCCTCATTTGTTTTCCCTTCGTGTGTTGTCACGCGTGCACAGACACGAAAGATGGGTGATGTCATTAATTTGTCTGATACCTTCTTGAGCAATGATGTTGTGAAAGATGAAACTGTTAGATTTGAAGAGAAATCTAAGGATGTAAATGATGTTTTGTCATTTGTGGATGCTACATTAACCTTTGATGTAGACAAGAGTGAATTTGTCCAAGCTCAACAGAGCGACCCTTCATTAACAAACTGTTTCCCTGCTGTTAACTCCAGCAGGAAACGGTCACCATATCACATTCGAAACGGTTTGTTGGTACGTACCTGGTTTCCCCCTGCACTTGGGAACCTAGGCTGGAATGTTGTTGAACAAGTTGTTGTCCCACAAAAATTTCGGTCCCAAATCCTTAGTTTAGCCCATGATGGTTTGGCGGGTCATTTAGGTATTAGAAAGACTTATAATCTTGTTCTTCGACATTTTTTTTGGCCTGGTTTGAAGTCTGATGTTTCCTCATATTGCCGGTCGTGTCATGTGTGTCAGATAAGTGGAAAACCAAATCAGAGCATTCCACCTGCTCCACTGCACCCCATTCCTGTGATTGGGGAACCCTTTGAACATCTTATCCTAGATTGTGTTGGTCCCCTACCAAAAACTAGGTCGGGACACCAGTACATCTTAACGCTAATGTGTGCTACAACACGCTATCCTGAGGCAATACCTTTGCGAACACTTAAGGCTAAAACCATTGTGAAAGCCCTTGTGAATTTCTTTTCAACATTTGGCTTGCCAAAGGTTATCCAATCTGACCAGGGCTCAAATTTCACTTCTCGCATCTTCGGTCAAGTCCTCCAAACGCTCTCCATTACGCATCGGATGTCAAGTGCATATCACCCCCAGTCGCAAGGTGCACTGGAACGTTTTCATCAAACTCTGAAGGCTATGATCAGAAAATTCTGTTTGGAATCTAGAAAGGATTGGGATGAAGGGCTTCCTTTTCTGATGCTAGCAACTCGTGAGAGCAAACATGAATCCACTGGATTCAGTCCTTCTGAACTTGTTTTTGGTCACACTGTTCGAGGTACCCTTAAATTGTTGAGAGATAAAGTTTTGTCAGATACCCGTGATCCCATGACTGTTTTGGACTACGTCAGCTCTTTTAGAGAGCGGTTGCACCATGCACGTCAGATAGCATGTGATGCACTTTCAGTGTCTCAGGGAAAAATGAAAAGGCGTTTTGACAAAAAAGCTGTGTCTAGGAAATTTCAGACTGGTGACAGAGTTCTTGTTTTTCTCCCCTCTCCTGGCTCTGTTCTTCAAGCAAAGTTTTATGGTCCATATGTGATAAAAGAACAACTTAGTGAAACTGACTATGTAGTCAGTACTCCTGACAGAGGTCGCAAATCCAGGGTATGTCATGTCAACATGTTGAAACCCTATTTTGAACGTAAGCTGACAGTTGTTGGCTCGGTAAGCACCCCATCTACATATTACCCTGAAAGTGATGGTCTTCGCCAAGCAGAGCCCTCCCCACGTCTCAAAAATTCAGAGATATTGAAGAACTTGGGTTCTTACTTAAGTCATTTGGTTGGATCTGGGAAAACAGACATTTCTTCTTTAATTAAAGATAATGTCTCTCTATTTTCAGATATCCCGACACATACTTCAATGATCTCTCATGACATTGACGTTGGGGAAAGCAACCCGATAAAACAACATGCCTATCGTGTTAATCCTGTCAAGCGCAACAAGCTTCAACAGGAGGTCAGCTACCTACTAGAGAATGGTTTTGCTGTTCCTAGCTCCAGCTCATGGAGTTCTCCATGTCTGCTTGTACCAAAGCCTGACAATACTGTCCGCTTCTGCACTGATTTTCGAAAAGTAAACAAGGTCACCAAAACTGATTCATATCCATTGCCACGCATGGAGGATTGCGTTGATCGGGTTGGGTCTGCCAAATATGTCACAAAGTTAGATTTGTTAAAAGGTTATTGGCAAGTTCCGTTAACCTCCCGTGCATCTGAGATCTCTGCATTTGTTACCCCTGATCAGTTTTTGCAATATACAGTTATGCCATTTGGTCTTAAGAACGCTCCCGCAACGTTTCAACGCCTCATGCATTCAGTTCTCTTAGGGATAGAAGACTGTGAGGTTTATCTGGATGACATTGTTGTGTATTCACAAACATGGGATTCTCATTTGGCCACCTTGAAAGAAGTTTTTGATAGACTGTGTAAAGCCTCACTCACCCTTAACTTGGCAAAATGTGACTTTGGAAAAGCCACAGTGTCTTACCTTGGTAAAGAAGTTGGTCAGGGACATGTCCGTGCACTCACAGACAAGGTTCATGCCATTGTTAGTTTTCCAGTGCCCCAAAATCGTAAAGAACTACGTCGTTTCCTGGGGATGGCTGGCTACTATCGTGGTTTTTGTCGTAATTTTTCAGACGTTGTAAGCCCTCTAACTAGTCTGACCAGTACAAAAGTCCCCTATGTTTGGTCAACTCAGTGTCAATATGCATTTGAAATGGTGAAAGCTCTTCTAAGCAGTGCCCCAGTTCTGGTTGCCCCTGACTTTGGAAACCCTTTCAAGTTGGAGGTGGATTCTAGTGCTTCTGGAGCTGGAGCTGTTTTGTTGCAGGAAGACAGTAAAGGTATTGACCACCCTTTATGCTATTTTTCCAAAAAGTTCAACAAACACCAGCTGCATTACAGCACCATTGAGAAGGAAGCACTGTCTTTACTGCTAGCACTGCAACATTTTGAAGTATATCTTGGTTCCAGTCCACTTCCTGTTGTTGTTTACACAGACCACAACCCCCTGGTTTTTCTACACAGGATGCAAAACGCAAACCAACGGCTTATGCGGTGGTCATTGCTCGTGCAAGATTTCAACATTGAAATCCGTCATAAAAAAGGATCTGAGAATGTGTTGGCTGATGCTCTTTCACGTGCATACAGCTCTGAGTAAACAAAGGGACAAATATTAAAACTTCTTTGAAAAAGAAGTATTAACTTAGGTGGGGGGGGTGTTACGGCCTCAGCCATATTAGGTTTTCTTTTCTTTTCTTTATATCTTGTGTTTTCTGTAATTTAGTTTGTGTCAAAGTGGGACCTCTGTTTGTCTTGTGGATCTTTGTCTGTCTGTCTGATCAATTTCAGGTGTGGTGCTGAAGGCGGGCTCCTATTGGACCAAAGCTGGTGAGGCAGCCTTTAAATGACTGTCTAGGCCTCCAGCCTGCGAGAAGGGAGCTCTGATGCAGCACGGCTAAAGTTCATCTTGGCTCGCTTCTCCATTGTTCTGATTCTGAGCAGTAATTAGATACGGTGCCTTGTTGTAGTTTTGTGCAGTGGTTCACCTTGTGTTTTTGTGTATTTGTTTTGCTAAGTGAAATCAAGTGAAGCTGTAGGGGTGAACTGCCATTTTATTTCACGTCTTTTCTCCTGTTTCTGTTAGCTGAGGGAGGTTAGCATTTGTAATTGTTTTTCCTTCTTTTTTTTTTTGGCAGGTAAGATTTCTTTGATTAAATAGGTGGGGGTTTTGTTTGTTATTTTGGCCTTTGGTTCACCCTGAAGCCTTTTGCTTCACCTTTTAGTTATTTGTTGATGTTTGGTTATATTATTCTTGTAAATAAATTTGTAATTTTTTGTTGGAGACTAGTCTCTTGGCGTTTTGTTTATTTTTATTTTTGTTTACCTTTATGTTACGCTCCACTACCCCCTAGACAGACCGGGTCGTAACAGGTGTGGACTTCCACTCCTGATTGGTGAGAATGGTTGCCATAGAAATGTTGACTCAGACGGACTCGGACCAATCACTGCCTACTGTTGATTTCTGATGCCAACACTGCGGCATCCGAATAGCAGAAAAATGCTAACTGAACGGACTTCATGCAGTTGGAGCTGGAAGAAAATCATTTTCTATGGATGATGTCACATTACCTCAGTTCAGTTCTCAATTACAGTCAGTGGCATTTCCATAAGAGGCAGAACATTCCCCGCTTACAATTAAAGGATTTTACCACTAATGGGAAAATCTGAAGATTTCTAAGAAAGAATCAATCCCATCACTGGTTTGGTTGCAGAAAGACTTCAGCTGCTACTTCTTTCATTGACACACTTTCAATAACTTTACACTGTGTTCCAAATTATTATGCAGATTGTATTAAAATATTAAAAAGATCAAATTCTTTGTTTTTCAATGAAACTCGTGGATGATATTGAGTCTCGAGGGTCTTTGGATCACTGACATCAATCTCAGTAACCTGTGATCATTGGTTTTCCAGGTGAGTTCAATTAAAGGCAGAACTACTAAAGAAAGACGTTCACATTATTACATTACATTACATTACTATACAAAGGAAAGAAAAAGGATCTCTGCTGCTAAAATAGTTGACTGTCTTGGATCAGGTCTGAAAACCTTGGATATTTCATGAAAACTTCAGCGTGATCATCGTACTTTTAAGAGATTAGTGTCTGATCCAGAGCACACACACAGTTAAAGGCAGAATGAGGAAGGTTTCTGACTGACAAATACAATGGATTAAGAGAGCATCTGCTAATATACCATTGCAAAGCAGCAGCTGCTGTCTCTGGAGTCCCACCAACATGAAGGTGTAGAATCCTTCAGAGGCTGCAGTTCTGCGTAAACCTTCTATTGGCCCCTAAACAGACTTTCATGAAGATTCATTTGTTCACTAATGATTGCAGTGCAACCCTGTACAGTCCAGATAGATGGAGTAGTGGGTGGTTGGTGGATGGCCACCATGTCCCAACACAGCTTCCCACGTCATCACATTTTGACAGATGAGGAAGGACCCCTCCGCGTCAAAAATTGACATTTTGAGTGTTCTTCACCATGCATCAATATATAACAAGTCGGGAGTGAGAATCTGTTGTCCAACAAGGTTGTGATGTGGTGGACTCATGGTTTGGGCTGGAATCATGGTATAGAGCTGTTCCGCCACTTTAGGGACCTAAATCCCTGATCTAAACCCTATTGAGAACCTTTGGAGCATCCTTAAGCCAAATACCTATAAGGGTGGGGGGCAGTTCACATCCAAACAGCAACACAACTCTGTTGTGTGTAGTAAATGGTAAATGGCGTATACTTGTACAGCGCTTTTCTACCATCATTGAAGGCCCAAAGTGCTTTACAGTCACGGTCCCGTTCACACATTCACACACTGATGGTGACTGCACTGCCGAACACTGGCGCCAACCTTCCATGAGAGGCAATGTGGGGTTCAGTGTCTTGCCCAAGGACACTTCGACACATGGACGGGCAAGGTGGGAATCAAACCTGCAATCCTCCAATCAGAGTCCAACTGCCCTTTCCACTGCACCACAGCCGCCCTGCCATCAAATAATGCATATGAAAAAAATACTGCTATCTTTAGGAGGTTTGTTCAATAACGTGTAATATTTATTCTAATGGTTAATGACTTTAAATTTAAGCTGACTGAAATTTTAGTATTTAGTCAGACTGTCACCGTGTTAACGCACTCGATTAATAGAAAAAAAATCATCAATGCAGATTAGTTACACGTCAGAAGCGACTATTTTCCACTTGCATCTGGCAGTTCAGGCTCCACGGCGTGCATCCATTTCTGAAAATACACATTTCATAGGGCATAATTCCATCTATAACATGGTCACTTAAAAAAAAAAATTCAATCAAGTTTTAGTACTTTATTCTTGTTATATATTAGGTTTAGACCACTTTCTCACAAAATGTGGACTATTTGATTGGTGGTGCAGCCCGAAAGCATCACTGATCTCGACAGCAGCAAAGGAGAGCGATATGTTTGTTGATCCTCACCTTAAGGTTGAGTAAAGCATCAGTTCAGAGAGAAAGTTCACTTCTTACTACTTGTTTTTGTCCAGAAGTAAAAATACATATAAAACATTTGGGCTACGTGACTTCTTTTTAAAGTGTGCATCAACACCCAGCAGCCAATCAAATTAGAGTATTCCCCTGGACCATTTAAAGAGCAGAAACACAATGTTAGTTTCTAATGGCTGTTCATCGGCATCATTGTTTTCTTGGAGTAAAACTGCAGACAAAGTAATTAAAGTTCTGCTTACTCACTGTTGATGTGTTTTGTGCACACTAATGACATTTCTGGGACATCTGAGTTAACACGTTACAAATTAAAACATTTCAGACAATAAAAAAATAAGAAAACAGTTTCTCTCTGGACTTTATTGTTCAAAAGCTGCATATTGTTGTGCAAAACTTACCCAGTAAAACATTGTGATTCATCACAATCCAATAGTGTGATTCATCTTATTATTTTTTTGATTGATTAACAGCACTACTTTTAAAAAATAAATCACTGCTCACTTTACTTTGTTTCACCCAGGGGCGGCTCCAGGATTTTTTCTCTGGGGTTGGTTAGGGGCTGCTAAGTGACTAATTCATTCTTATATAAAATTACATTTCCAAGAAGGAAAGTAACATTAGTGAATATTCATATTATGCTAATAATAACAGATTTAAATGTATGTTCTTGTCAAGAAATTGCACTTTTTAACTGTGTGAACTGTCAAGTCCAAAGAGAAAGAGATGTTGAAGTGTGATTGGTAAACTAACAGTAATTTATTAAAGAATAGCTGTTGAGAGTCCACCGGGGTACCAGCGTCAATCACCTCTCCTTCGCCATGCAGCAAATATGCTGTTTACACCCATTTTCCTGGCGCTTTGTGATACTTAAGCTCGACATCTGTCTAAAAATGTGTTCATAAGCTTGATGCCCCTGCTGCGTGTGGGAGGAGCTACAGCCAGATGATCTACAAGGAGCGGTGTCTGTTTATATCTCATTACAATATATGGAAGGCCGATCAGCGCTGTGATGTGTGGTGAAGGTTGTGGTTGGTGAGACTCTGACTCATTCAGAACCAGATTATAAACCAATGAGAGGCCTATACGGGTCATTCTAGAACTGGAGAATGTTTGATGTACCGCCCATCATATTTCAAATTATCCACAAACAAAATGCTAAAACATGGAGTTTCTGACTACATGTACATGTCTTCAGACCAAATCTACAGAAAATAAGAGAAAATGGGGCTTAAGAGTTTTCAAAATCCTAGTCTGGAGTAACCCCTGAAGTCAACATTTTCCCTGATGTCCAATTTGAGTTTTAAATAAAAGTTCAGTTCAAATTAAGAAAGTGACTATTCACATGCATTGGCCACTTTTTCTTGGCCGCACAGACCCAGAGGATGGTTTAAGGTTAGGATTATGGTTACGGTAAGGGTTAATCACCAAGTGGTTTCTGATTGCGGCTGTTTCTACAGCTCACTGCTTCTTTTGTGAATTTGCTTGTGAGTGAAAAAAGCAAAGGAAAGTAATGAGAAGTGAATGACTTTTTAAATTGGAGAATGAGTTAAGTAATTTAATTACAATTTCATCCAGTAACTAAAAGGAAGTAATCAAATACTCTTTGAAAGTAATTTACCCAACACTGGAGTGTAGTTTATCTCCACCAGCTCTGATAATCAAGAATAGAATAGGATACCAAAATTTTGATATCGATATTGATACTGGATTTTAAATTGGATATTGCCTGATTTAATTGGTTGTGTTTGTTGTGCATTATTGTTCAGTGTCTTGTATCAGTGCCATGTTTCAATAAAAGAATCAAATTAACATGAGGATAGGCACTGGTCTTCAATTGTGCCTGCTCTCCTTTAAGCACTGGTCTGTACACAGTCTAAAAATCTTCAATTACCCACTTAAAATAAAAATTCCATCTTTCACACATTAGTTGTCGTTTGACCAGGGAAGAAGGGGCTGATTTTTGGCTGGATAAACAGTACATCATATGAAAAAACTCTGCAACTGAAAATACTGTACCATATTGTTTGTATGCATTCCACTGCCAAATGAGCCGTTTACCCATCATCCTTCTGTGAAAGAGGCAAACGAGGCAAATAATAACAAACGGCAACAAGTGTTTGTTGATGCCAACAATTCTTCAATAAATGCCAGTCTCTTTTGAACACCAGGCTGACCCAAAAACTTCTTTGATAAATGCCGGGGCTAAGAGACACAGTGAACTAATTGTTTCCTGTCAGATAAAAAACTTGCAAACGCATGACATCTTCTGCATATCCATACCATTTAAGCTTTTCCAACAAAATATGATGGTCAAAGCCTGATGAAAAGTCTAATAATACCACTTCTACAATATTGTTTTATTCAGTTCCCTAAACCTGTCATTTGCCATTTAACTTAATGCATTGGCTGTAGAATGTTTCTCTTGGAAATGTTGCTCATAGTTTGTCATATTTTTATGGTAAGGCCAAATCGGAATTCTTCCCCTACCCCTACAGCTTCTTTTCACTCCTACATTTAGCCCTCCAAATGGAGAGTTCAGGAAAAGTGTCTTTGAATTTGGACTGGCACTAACCTTTGATGACGTCATCAATATTCGCCGTTCATCTGCGTTAGTGCATAGCTGCCATCGGTTGGAAAATACATAACAATGTTGGTTTTATAACTTTAAAAAATCATGCTAAAACAATAATTTATTACTTACATTTTAATGTAACTTTTTTGCTTCAGAGTCTCCTACATGAAGAAATACGTTTCTACTCCGCGGCACAGAGCAATGGGGCTAACCCTACCGGCGGAGGGATACAGAACTCAAAGTCCCTTAGCTCTACTCTTGAAAAAAAACATTTCAGACACCCCTCTCCCTTCAAATGCCCTTTCAGTTGTAGGGGTAGGGAGAAGCCGGAGGGGTATGAACTCAGATGAAACTTAAGAGTTAGAATGTTCATAAACTATCTTTTTTATTAGTTTACTAAGAATTGGTTGTAAATCAAGGACTGCATGGAGTGTGGTGGCTAGCACTCTCAATTCATAGCTAGAAGATACTGGTTCAAATCCCAGGTGGGTTCCTTCTGTGTGGAGTTGGCATGTTGTACTTGTGGAAAAGTGTATTTTCAATGGCTTCCTCCCAGAGTCCAAAAACATGCTTCACAGGTCAATTGTTGATTCTAAATCGTCCTTATGCTTAAAAAAGTGTGTGGTTGAGTTGCCTTGTGACTGTGTGTGGACTGGTGATGTGCCCAGGGTGTACCTTGGTACAATTTTTTAAAACAAAAATGAATCCACCCTCCATCAAAAACTACTACATCTAGTATTTTATAAGCAGGTGATTTAGAAGGACAGCATTAAGTCTTCCAGACATGGAATGAACAAGTTGGAGACATATGGCAGCATCTATCTTTTTCCATTCTCCCAGAAGAACCTCTTTTAGGGTCTGGATGCTGGATGGAGAGAGATGCTCAACTTGTTGCTTTCAGAATCCCCCACAGGTGTTGGATTGGATTCAGATCAGGAGACATACTTGAACATTCAATCCTCTTCACCCTGTTCTTCTTCAGAAATGCAACACTAGCTTTCCATGTGATTTTTGGATCATTGTCGTGTTGGAAAAGTGCACGAGGACCAAGAGCACAGAGTGATGGCAGCATCTCCTCATTCAGTTTAGAGCAGTTCATTGTTAAGTTCATGATACCATCAATGAAATGCAGCTTCAACACCAGCAGCACTCATGCAGCCCCACATTAGGGCACTACCACCACCGTGTTTCGCTGTAGGCACCATGTATTCTTCTTGGAAATCCTCACCTTGGTGACGCCATACAGTTTTAAAAGCATTTGTTCCAAAAACAAAAATCTTTGTCTCATCACTGCAGAGTATAGAGTCCCAGTAGTCTTCCTCTTTTTCAGTGTGTGCCCTGGCTAATTCTAGGCCTGCTTTTTGATGCATGGGTTTAGAAGTGGCTTCCTTCATGGACGATACCCATGCATGTCATTCCTCTGCAGTGTGCACGGTATGTCACCTGTGTCTGTTCAATAGAGTTTTGTAGTCTGAAGTGTAGATTTTCTCCTAAGACTATACTTGGAGTGTACTCATTTTTGCAACATGGACTTGAATGAAAAAATCACTTTTTTGTGTTTGCAAATGAAAAAATCCTGTTTGCAATCAATGGCCCCATTTGTGGGAGTATTTTGTAGTAAAATATCTCAAAGAAAACGTTGATTCTGATAGGACACTGAAGGTTTCCTGAAAAACGTAGTGAGGTGTACTCATTTATGCTGAACACTGTAGATGGATGGAAGTTAACCAATAGGTTGGTAAACTTTGCTAGTTAAGTTTGTTTTTTTTGTGAAAATTTAAACATTTGTGTATTTTAGTAAAGTATGACCTTCCAAGCATATATATATATATATATTTTATGGATCTTTACATTGATGTTTGATTTACATTTACATTGATGTTTAATATAAATATTTTTAAATGATTTGCAGCATCCGATTTTGTTAGAAATCCCAGGGGCAGACTTACCGTTCATGCCATTAGGCAAAGGTAGGTAGCATTTGTTTCGATAGGACTCCAATATTTCATGTTTTGGTCTGACTGGCTGCAAAAAAGTGGATGTAATGTCATTAAAATGTGTCAAAGTTGAACCTTTAATCAAATCAGGAAGTAGGCGGTGGATAAATGAATTAATTACTCAGAAATCAATCACTGATTAATATATTGGGTGTATTATTGTTTAGTCTGGTGGTTTTTGGATGCATTTTGGCCTGGAAAACCATAATGATCAAGCAACACTGGCAGGGAATAAACAATGATTCAAAGCATTTTTTTTAATTGTAAAATATCATTCAAGCTGCTGCAACAAGCAAAAGGCAAAGAGAAAGCAAGACATTTGTTGCCAAACTTCCAACAGGGCTGCAAGACAGACAAAATAGAGAAAAAAAGAACAGACTTAAAGCAGTTAAAAAAAAAAGATAAAGAAAGTCAAGAATGAGAAAAGTGACAGAAAAGGAGAGGAAAGGCAAAGGAAGGGGCAGAAAATGCTAACCTTGAAATTATGTCTATTTTTTTTGTTAATGCCACTCCATATGGGTAGAATACTGTTTTGTTCTTTTTATTTGAGCATTTCTGTTTAGAAATTATTTTTAGAGTATTTAATACATTTACATTTTTTTCGTGTAAAAATAATTTACATGATATATATTTTAAAATACTTTACTATATATATATAGCTTCCCGGTGGTCGTGACTAAACCAAACAGACAAAACAAAGATCCTCCTTTGAGTGGCCACCCTAACAAACAGAACCCGCACAAAAGCATGAAATACTCATACACCCATGCCACACCTTGAGGCAGCGCTGTGTTGTAGCTCATACATTACCATACTTTACCATTCGATTGGATTTCTGATTAGCTTTTACCTTAATTTTTTATTGTTGATGGAAATATTGGGACCTTTTTAGTTACATGTTAGTAACTGTTTTTAAGCTCAAGTTTGAATGTGTTAGTAAAATGAACATGCGTATTGAACTGTGGAAATTCAGATGATACTGTATATAGGATATCCTTTTTGATAGCAGCTTAAACTACTGAGTAAATTCACACACTGTGGCTGGAAATACATACATTGAGAAAGTACGTGGTTTTTAGAGCAGGACAACAGAAATAAAAACTTTTAAAAATAAAAAAGTGACTATAACATTTCAAAATAAATCAACCCAATCAGGACATTAACCCAGCCAGAATATAGCATAAACAAAATGGCACCAAACCATGACATGAAAACTGAGGACTTGAATAAAATTATTAATGTGATGAAATGAATGGAAACATCCATCTTCTGGAGCTGCCAAATCCCCTTCAGAGTCATCAGGTTGCTGGAGCCTTTCCCAGCCATAGTTGGGTAAAGGTGGGGTACACCCAGAACAAGTTGCCAGTTTGTTGCAGGGCCACACATTCACACACATTTTCACCTATAGGGACAATTTAGAGTCAGCAATTAAGAAGCATGTTTTGGACTGTGGGAGGAAACCAAAACTCCCAGAAAAGCTCCCACATGAACAAGAAGAACATGCAAACTCCTCACAGAAAGGGCTCAGCTGGGATCCTAACAAGGGCCTTCTCACCACCAGCCCTGAACTGGAACAATTGCACAAGGCACCAATCCTCACAACTGGTTTTAGGAAATGTCTCATTTTTCCAAATGTTTCAAAGTCTAAATTTTGAACGATGTGCTGCAGAGCAGAGCTATGATTTGTGGCCTGTAGCTTTCTGGGATTTCTTCTTGTAATTCAGAGAGAGATGCTGTACTTAGATCTCTACCCTCATCATGTGAATAATTCAAAGAGCTGGAAGTACAGCAGTGTGTTGTTCTGTGGTGACACAGCTGTTATTGAGATCATTAGCTTTAGAGGCTCATGAACAGGAAGCTATTAATAAAAGATTTTTTTTCAATTTTTACCCACAATAAACCTATTTATTATTGTACCATACTCACAGATTCTAATGAATGTTGTAACACTAAGATAAACAGAAGTATCCAAATAAAGGTCATTTCATAATTTTTAAGACAGAGAGTCCAAACAGCCTCAAAAGAAAAGTCTTTTCTGAGAAGATCTAATAAAAAATACAACTCTGTAGAATCTGTTCATAGCTATTAAATCCGTCCATGGAAAACCTGAGCAGTGAAACACTGGAGTTTCTTTTGAACTTTTTTTTTACTGCAGTGCATTTGTGTTGTGTTTTTGCAGAAGTACTGATGGATTCAACAACAGCTACAGCAGAACTGGGTTGGATCATCTACCCGTTGCAAGGGGTGAGTTTTTGGAACGAAATTAATTATTTTGATGACATTTCTTCAGTGACAAACAATGAAACATTATCTGTAGTCTGTTTCAAAACTTGCTGTTCGCATGGAGTACATTCACTGTGTAGCCGGCTGCATGGTAAATGTATATGTGACTGACAGTGGAACATTAAAAAAGGACACTCAGATGTGTTCAGGTGTCAGCGTCAGGAACTGCATTATGTACAAAGATGAAGAACACAAAGTATTTCAGATTATTAAATAACAAAATCTATTTTAAAAAAAGTTACAAAACATGTTTATAAACTAAACAATTCCCAAAATGTCACTAAATTGGCGATAAAAACTGTAATGGACCCCTAATAACTGCAAAAAAAACATAGCTGGGGGGAAGGCCATCTTGAGCCCAGAGCTTTATCTGTACCAAACAGGCTCCATTTCACAATGAGCTCCAGTAGTGTCGCTTAAATATGCTTGAAATGCTAGAGGGTATAAAAAATGGCTTCTACGTTTTCATTGATGTGTTTTTTTCTGCCATGACATCATCAGTACTTTTTGTTTCTCGTCTGTTCTCTAGTGGGAAGAAGTTAGCGGCTATGATGAAAATATGAGTACCATTCGCACATACCAAGTTTGCAACGTCTTCGATAACAGTCAGAACAACTGGATTCGCACCAAGTACATCCGCCGACGTGGTGCTCAGAGGATCCATGTCCTGATGAAGTTCTCAGTGCGGGACTGCAGCTCCATACCCAATGTCCCTGGCTCCTGTAAGGAGACCTTCAATCTTTATTACTACGAGTCTGACTCTGATGTAGCAACCAAAACATTCCCTCCATGGATGGAGAACCCCTGGGTGAAGGTGGACACTATAGCAGCTGATGAGAGCTTTTCTCATGTTGACCTTGGTGGACGCATTATGAAAATTAACAGTGAAGTTCGCAGTTTTGGTCCTGTTTCACGTAGTGGATTCTACCTTGCTTTCCAGGATTATGGAGCTTGCATGTCTCTCATTGCTGTTCGAGTCTTCTACAGAAAATGTCCAAGTGTTGTCCGGAATGGTGCCGTTTTTCCTGAAACTTTGTCAGGAGCAGAAAGCACCTCTTTGGTGGCAGCCAGAGGAGTTTGTGTTCCCAACGGGGAGGAGGTGGATGTACCCATCAAGTTGTATTGTAATGGGGATGGAGAGTGGATGGTTCCTATTGGACGCTGCATGTGCAAAGCTGGATATGAGGCTCTGGAAAATGGCACTGTCTGCAAAGGTAAGGAAACCAATCGTATTTTTATAGTTTCTGATTGATGTCAATGTGATTCCTTTTTTCTAAACTCAAGTCAGTGTGTATACACACTATTATAGTGAGAAACTTTTACCTTTTTTCAACCACCTGTTTTGTTTTTAACTAGCAATGTAGTGACTTCTTGATCAAACAGGAGAAAACCACTAAAGTGTTCCTTGGTTTACTGCGGAACAGATTACGTTCTACAAATCTAAAAACAACAAAACGTGGAGGGTGTAAGGGCAGGGATGTTTGTGCAGCTTAGTCTGTTTAGCAACCAGCTAATATCTACATTTCTATGACTAACCTTATGATCTTTGCAAATACCGGCGTAAGCTCATTGAGACGGCTATGGCTGTGATATTGGACTATAGAAATAAAACTGAATTGAATTAATTGAACTGCAAAATAACCTGCAATAGGTGAAATTGGCGAAGTAGAATTACAGATGTTTTAAGATTGTAAAACTCATCTCATCGAAAAATGCAAAATTGCACTGAAAAAAAATCCACAAAACCGCAAAAGGTGAGCCGCAGTATAGCCAGAGAACACTGTTGTAGTGTTGTTCATATCAGGCATTTCCCCTCAGGGGTTGTGACAGTAAATCACCTTTCACGGATTCATACATTTGGTTTGGCAGAGATTTTTAAACTGGAAGGCCTTACTAACACAACCCTGTCTGGGTAATCCCATATGACAAACTAGGCTGCCACAAGATGCTGCAGAAAAAGCAAGAAACCTAAATTAAATAAATCTGCCTGTTGTTCCAATTCCTTCTCAAGATTACACAATATATCCCAATGAAATTGATGCTAAACTTGTGTGGAGTAGGAGGGTTTTGTCTGTTTGTAAAAGAGAAAAAAAAGCTGCTGATTGGTTGTTGACATCAACCCTCTGCTGGGAAATTGCTGGTCCAAGTCCTATCACTGGCAGAATTAAATCTAATGAATTCAGATGGCAAGCAGTTTTGCACTACATTTGGTATTCCAATGAGGTACCCTTGAGCAAGGCCTTTGACTCTAGTTGTCCCAGTGGAACTGCTCAACAGCAGGACGTCATAGCTGCTTAGTATGAATGTGAAACTATGTGAACATAAACCTTGTATTCCAGCAATAGCCAATGTTCATAATGTGAAGACTACTATGAGAATTCATGTAATCCATTCCATGTCACCATGAAAAATCAAAGAAATAAAGAAGAAATAGATAAAAGCAAATAACTGACAGGGAGGGGAAATACCAGAAAGAACATTCACCAAAGCAAGGAACAACACATCTGAGCCACACGAGACCGAACTGGCTGAATTCAGCCGTTATTTTCACCATGAACACACTGTTTGTTGTTTTGTTTTGTTTTGTGAGACACTCCAGTGTTCGCAGCATCATGTATTTTGCAAGTTTGTTCTGTAGAGCATTTGTTTTTGTTCAAAATATCCCAAAATATTGAAGGTATTGCTGCTAGCTTGACCTCTTAGGTGATGGCTGGTGGAATCCTTAGCTTAACACCTCGATTAAAAAGAGGAAGTTTAGCCTTCAGTATGAATTGATATATTAGTCCATTCTTAGCCTTCGACATTATTGGAATTCCAAAAGTCTCAGAGCTTATTGAATCATGACGCTTTTTGAAAGGTCCCTATTAGGGGTTCTGTTCATTTTTGTTTTAGCAATGCACTTATCAGTTACAGAACAGCATGATTTTTACTTTGTCAACATGTTATCTGTGGGCACCTCTAACTTTTCTTTTCTTTGTTCATGTCTCTTTGTTGTTGTGTTTCTGCTGGACAGCATGTTTGTCGGGTTTTTTCAAATCTGCCCAGGGAGATGACAGGTGCCGCCAGTGCCCCATCAACAGTCGAACAATTCATGAAGGAGCCACTAACTGTGTTTGCCGGAATGGATACTACCGTACAGATAGTGATCCTCCCCAGATGCCGTGCACCAGTACGTATGCACATCACTGTTCATCTGCAAGTTCATCTTAGAACTGTCTTTTTTTCCCCCGAGAAAACGTGAGCTGAAAATGCGCACATAACTATTGTTCAAAATTCATCTCAATGTACAGGGCTTTGTTTCTACTGTAAGTCAAAAGTTAGCACAGCAGCTGACAACAATTGTTTTAAAGTAACACTTTTTTTTGTCATCTAGCTATTCCATCAACTCCACAAAATGTCATCTCCATAGTCAATGAGACTTCTTTAAGACTAGAGTGGAATCCACCACAAGAAAGTGGTGGCCGAGATGATGTGGTCTACAATATCATATGCAAGAGCTGTGGCAGTGGACGTGGACTCTGCACCCGCTGTGGAGACAATGTCCAATTTGTTCCGCGTCAGCTAGGACTAACCGACACCCAAGTCTACATCAGCGACCTTCTGGCTCACACCCAATACACCTTTGAAATACAAGCTGTCAATGGAGTATCTGACCAGAGCCCTTATTCACCACAGTACACATCTGTCAACATAACTACCAATCAGGCTGGTAAGTGAAAGCCTACTTGCACACATTCTGACACATTTTATTGTTGTCAAACTTGAGTTCAAATTTGGCTTGAGTTCAAATCTAAATTCTCCAATTGCTTGCATCTGCTCTTCTACAACTACGAAGAGTGAATCAGCATTTCAGTCACATCTTCTATCTGGTGATAGTGCAGGCCATGTAAGGCTTATTTTTGTGTGATGTGCCCTTCAGTTTTTTGCTGCCTGAGACATTCAGTCACCAATTCAGCATATTTCTGATGTACCCCTCAATCTTTATTGTGTCATGGACTACAGTGGCTCCAGCCTCCCTCTTTTGTCTTAGTGTAGAGCCTCTTTGTGCTGAACTTGGGGTGATAGCTTTCATGAACAGTGGGTAGTTCTCTTGTTCAGATATCAGCAGATTCGATCTTCGTCTTGATGGTACCCTTGCTATCTACCATTGATTTCAGATTACTGGCGGCGCATGTGGGTTCATGCTTTGGATGTTTTTCGTACAGTTACACTGTATCTTAATCTTCGTACTTCCCAGTATGTATTTGTGGCTGACTTCTTTGTAGCGTCTTTGTGATTGTCTTTTACCAATGGGAGATTAGGGTGCTTTTATCTGTCATGAACATCTGCTGTTTTTACCCTTTTACTTGTGAACAAACTGTCTTTCTTTAATGTCTTTCAGCTACATTTATTCAGCTTGAAGGACATTCCAATGTTGTTGCTGTTTTGTGCTGCTGGTTTTGGGAATCTGGGAGTTGATGTCCCTCTCAGTCTTGTCATGCAACTTATTGTCATCCAGGAAGTGCGAGAAAAAAAGAAGTTGCTAATCACCATCCCGCAGTGGAAACTCTATCTGTTGCCACACATTGAGTTACTGCTGAAGGTTTCGAAAATCTTGTTGATATGAAGGAGTTTGAAACAGTCAGAGGCTTTTTTTGTTGCCAATCCTGGTGAGGAATAGGTTTGTCTTTCTAATCTTACAGTCTCAACTGACTTTTTGGTAAATCAGGAACTGGAGTTTGGCTCTTTTGATGCTATCATTAATTTCTTTCTGGGTACTTATCCAGTACTGAGTTATATGCCTACTATTCTGTTATGATGCTTGACAGAAGGTTACTCTTCTTACTTTGTAATGAATACGTTTATTCTCACCTAGCTACTTACCAACCTATATTAGCATGGTCACTTCAATGCGTTGCTTGCTTGTTAACGCTAATTTCTTTTCTCTATATATGAAGGCAATGTTGTTGCGATTTGTCGCTACCAATTGAGCTGACTCTAAGAACCTATGCTATGCACAAAAAGAGACAATTTCCATTGGGGTTAGTCGAATCTTCAGCCGGTATTGCTCAGCTCTGCCAGAATGACACAAGAAAATATGTACATCTATAATTAATATCTTGTGCTTCCAACAATGTCTGTGAAGTTCAGATTGTTTTTTGACCAAGCTACTTCGTAAATAAAAAAATGAATCAAACTATTTTTGAATTCCTTTTTAAATTTTGTAGTCAGCAATGCACATAATCCCAACTTATCAAAGAAAATGATGTAATTAATTGCAATTAAAATGAAAATGTTTGCCCTGCACTAATATACATACAGAAGTCATGAGTTGGATTCCCAGTGTGGATAAATGTGCAAACCCTTCCCAGTTTTTTGGCCAAAAAAAGTTTGCACAAATGCTGGATAACCTTGATGTAAGATGGGCCATTGGTACAAATAGGAGATGAATGTGATGTGAGAATAAGCTTCTGTTGAAATGCCCTTAACTCAAGTAATTCTTCTCAGAGGGGCTACATGCAAAGAATAATAATAATCAGGGCTTGCAATAAAGCAACTAGTAGCTTAAAGTTTTAACATCCACTGCTATCGCAACTTGAGTGTTAAGCAGTACAACACAAATGTTGTGGCATATAAAACCCAGAACACTAGGTCAGAGGGAATATTATACCAACCTTCCAATCAAAAATTCAGATGAAAGCTGGAATAAATGCCAATAAATCCATGTGATGAATGCCAAGGCAGGCCTGTTTCATTAGTTTGTTGTTTTTTAATAATTATGTTAATCAGCAATTCAAAAGTGATGGCTGATTTTGATTATTTAATTTTCAATAAATTTTTATTTATTGTTACTTTTGTAAGTTTCAAGTGATTTCAGTGAGAATTGTGGGTTTTTCCTTCTTTAACTGAGGGGTACCAACAATTTTGTCCACGTGTGTAGATAAAATGGGCCATCAATGATCGGATAATGACGTTTGTCCATCATTTCAACCGAAACTTATTTGGCATGAAGTGCCTTTAACCAAAAGATGAATTTTCCTGCTGACCTAAACATAACAGCTGCTATCAAAGAAGTATTTTTCATCCAAGAGATACTGGATATGCTCTGCACTGACCACTAAAGTTCTATAAATGCTTTTCAAGCACACATTTCAGCTCAGTGATCACTTTAAACACTAACTTTTTTATGTTTAATTTAGCTTTATAGTATAATTGTGTTGAAAGTATTTTATCTTTACCAGTAAATTAATAATTTTAAAGTACTTTGTGCTAATATTGACAGCGATGAAAAAGCAAAGTGACCATAAAAAACTGCTGAATTAAATGCAATGAATCAAAAAGGCAGTTGCACCATTTTTTACTGGTGCATCTAAGAAAAATAGTTAGGTGCCCCGGTGCGACCAACGCAAGCATTTTATCTGAACTCCTTACTTAAAAGAGGGGGATACTTGGAAAACCACCTTTAACACTCCAACAGGGCATTATAAAGATATAATAATATCGTTTGGCCTGACCAACACCCCAGTCAAATTTCAGAATGTGATCATTAATGTATTGGGAGGTACGGCGAATAAATGTGTATTTAGATTACTTTTTTTTATTTGTCCCTGATCTGAAACATGACATGTCTAACATGTGTGCCAGGCCTTAGTGTCTATTCCAAAGTCAGTTGTACGCACGTCAAAGCAGAAAAATTTCTACTCCATGCTTCTACTACTCAATTTTTAGGCTTTTTAGAAACAAAAATCACACTGACTCTGTGAAGGTCGAGGCAGTGTTAAATTGACGTAATCCCCAGTCTTGCAGAGTTGCAAAAATTCTTGGGCTCTGTTTACTTTTATTGTAGATTCATGGCTGGTTATGATTAGGTGGCTGCCCCTTTGCTTTTACCTCTTTCTAGAAGTCGTTCAACTGGTCCCAAGAAACTAAGCTCTTCTTTGCCAAAATGAAAGAATTCTTTGTTTTTCAACCTTTTCAGCTACGTTTAATGTTGAAAGACAATTTATAGTTGGTATAGATGCCTCAGATGCAGGTGTCAAGACACTGTTGTCATAGAGAGCAGAGACTGAGTCCGCATATATTTCAATAGTAGCCGGGCATTTATTTTTAAAAAATTGTCGGCCGACCCGCGTTTATTAGAAACCAGCGTCTATTGGAGACCGGTGTTTATTCCATTACAGACAGAATAATGATGGTTAATGGGTTCATTTTGCTGTCAAATTCAGTCACAAAATGCAGAAAACAACAGATGAACATTTCAGGTTTTATTGAAATGATGAGAACATTGTATTCTGTTATGATTAGCACTGGCTGTGAACGTTTCTTTCCTCTGTGAACGTCAAGAAATCTCCATACCTGATTCCCCCCAGAATTGCTACATGGAGCTAGCAGCTAATGTTTTTAGCCTGTTAGCCACACAGAGCGATGTCTGTGTTTATCTCATTTACAGTGCATGAAAGACATGGATGATGTTAAGAGATCAGGTTGATTTATTTCGAAAAGCTCTACAAAAACATCTGTGATGATGCCTTTATGTTTGGGTTCATGAAAACATTTAGAATTTCCTACAAGCTACCGAGAGCTTCTCTCCACTGTGTCTGAACGGCTGCTTCAGCTGTGTTTCCATCTCTCTCTTACAGAGTTTGACGGCTTTCTGTCCCGGAATAACCCGAAAGGGCAAAAATAAAAACAAGAATAAATTGAGGGTACCTTTTTTAAGATTGTCTCGATGAAAATAAAGATCCGCAGATCCGAGCAGTCTAGCTGCGAGCTCCTCTCCCGGTAGTTGCATAGTGAGTCCGTCAGGTCCAGCTCCATAGTCCTGTGACAGACTGTCTAGAGTAGACCTGCCTTCATCCAACAGCAGCAGACTGGACGGGCTCCGGTAACCTCTCTGCCCCAAGAGGGATCCAATGGGGTAAGACAATGAATGAAGTTCAGGAGAATCCAGGGATTGATCCACTATAAACACCAGGAAATCAGTTTGCTCCTTTTCTTTCTGCAGCTGTCTTTGCTCCTTCCTCCATCTCCTTGCGCCATTCTCTGATATGTTTTAGGATTTATCCCAAAATGTGGTTCAGATTTCTCACCATAATATTTTTTTGTATATTCCACCACAAAAAGTTTAAACAGAATGGAATGAGCCATGCTGCATTGCATCACAACATAAAAGCCACAGGTAACCAGCCCCCACCCTCACCCTGACTGAGTACGCGGCACACGCAAATGGGGGTGGGGTGCAGGGGTCTTAAAGAAGCCCGGCCACTACCACAGACCAGCGTCTAAAACAACCAACACATGTTAGACTCTCCGTTTATCGGAGACCGGCCATTATTGGAAGATATACGGTAACAAGCTTCACCCTTGTGCCTTCGTTTCCA
The DNA here is from genome assembly GCA_014656515.1 of Oryzias celebensis. Classification (NCBI taxonomy): domain Eukaryota; kingdom Metazoa; phylum Chordata; class Actinopteri; order Beloniformes; family Adrianichthyidae; genus Oryzias; species Oryzias celebensis. The sequence goes on along the minus strand of BNCR01000007.1, from coordinate 26,963,302 downwards.
GGCATCTGTCCTCTGAAAAAAACTATGATTTCTATCATTGGGAGCTACTTGCCATTTGGTTGGGCATAGAGAAATGGGGCACCTGGGGAGGAGAACAGTGCTCAACAAATAATTGTGTATAGTGACCATAGGAACCTGGAACATTTGTTAGCAATGTTACTGGCCTTCCACTGTGACTTCCACTGTGTTAAGTTGCGGTTTTGAATCTTTATGGCCTTATATTGAGTCCAACTTCTGCAGTTAACGCCACCATTTGAACTCTGACCCCTTAGTTGCCAACTTCTGTAACTGTGGAAGTGCTCATCCAGCTTGTTTTCAGGGGACATTGTTTTAAACAGAGGGACTAGGGAAATGGCCAAATTTTGCCAACTACTAGGAGTACTAGCGAGTCCATCCAAAGACTAATGGTCACCTGAGCTTTTCAATCAGAAGCTTGTGACTGGTCTACATTTGCTTTGTTATGCGAATCTTACTCTGTTTGCCCATGACATGCTCCCTTCTACTGTCACAGGGTTGCTGCCATTTCAGGTTGTTTAAGAGTCCCAGGAGGGTGAGGAATCAACACATTCTCACTCCCAAGTAATCACATATAGGTGCATGGGTAAGACCCGCCCCCCCACGCGATTGGTAGGAACGGCTTCCTTGATCTGAATCCGAGCAGTGTTTTGTTGTTGGTCTTCTGTTCTCGTCATAGTTTGTCTATAACAAACACCATGTTTGAGCACAAAGGCGTCCATAAATACATGTGGCATCAGGACACCCTCGGGAGGAGATCGATTATCGACTTTGTAGTCATTTCAGACGACCTTCGGCTGTGTGTCTTGGACACTCAGGTAAAGAGAAGGTCTGAGCTTTCCACTGATCACTACCTGGTGGTGAGTTGGATTCGTTGGTGGGGAAGGAGGCCGGAAAGACTTGGCAGACCCAAACGTACTGTGAGGGTCTGTTGGGAACGTCTGGCTGAGCCCTCCGTCAGGCAAGTCTTTAACTCCCACATCTGAGAGAGGTTCAAACAGGTGCTGAGGGAGGCTGGTAACATTGAGTCTGAATGAACCGTGTTTTCCACCTCCATTGTTTCTGCTGCTGTTTGGAGTTCTGGTCGCAAGGTCTCTGGTGCTTGTCGTGGCGGCAACCCCCGAATCTGTTGGTGGACACTAGAAGTAAGGGATTCTGTCAAGCTGAAGAAGGAGTTCTATCAGATCTGGCTGGCTTGTGAGACTCCAGAGGCAGCTGACAGGTATAGCAGTCTAAGCGAGCTGCGGCTCAGGCTGTAGTAGAGGCAAAAACACGGTCCTCTGAGGAGTTCAGTGAGGCCATGGAGAAGGACTATCTTTTGGTCTCTAAGAGGTTCTGGCAAACCATCCAGTGCCTCAGGAGGGGGAAGCAGTTTTCTGTAGGCACCGTTTTCAGTGCAGGTGGGGAGCTGCTGACTTCGATTGGGGACATTTCCGGAACTCTGTAATTTCTTCCATTCTTCACAACTCCCTTCTATGACCTACTTTTTAGTTTACTAGCACCATTAACGTATTTTCCCTCATCTCCCTGTGCGCTATGATCATGTTAAGAAGATGTGAGAGGAGAAATGCATTAACATGAAGGAGGATGAGCTCTAAGCATTTTGACTATCTGATTTACTCTCACTTAAACAAAACTTTATTTCACTTTAAAATTTGTATCTACAGTTTGGTTGATACAGGAGAAATTGAATAAAATATTATGCTCAATTAAAATTCCTGTGTTAAGTAAATGTTTAATTACAGAGACATTTCAGCTTCTTTGTGTTTTTCTCTCAGCACCATCAGCCGTATCCATCATCCACCAGGTTAGCAGGACACCTAATACCATCACTCTGTCCTGGTCCCAGCCTGACCAGCCCAATGGGGTTATCTTGGACTATGAACTGCAGTACTATGAAAAGGTACTCATTAGACCAACTGCTTTTTTTTTAGATTTGAATCCAAAATGGGAGGCATGATGTAATCAGATCACAGCATAAAACAATTTTGCTACATTTTTAAATTTGTTATTTTTTTTACTTACACTTACTGTAAAGACCCACTCCAATGAAAATGGTCATTTTGGTGTTTTTAACATGTCCTTCCCTTGCAGCATTTTTCCTATAATAGAGGACCAATATAAAAGAATTTATGATTGAACTGAATTTCTGTGTATTTCTAATTCAAATTGTGCTGCATCAAAAAAGCAGATGCTAGAAAAAGCTCTGGCTAGTGATGCAGTTACTGAAATGGGCGTGCCAAAGTCTCTCTTACCACTCCGCTCCTCCACCCCCTTGTGCATTGTGTCATTTTACCTGACACTGGAAGTTACACTGACAAAAATTTAGAAGCACTCAGTTATATTTCAATTACTCCACAGCAAACAAGTTATGAAGATAACGACAGGGATAATTAGATTTTTCTTTCTTGCTGGTTAGCATTAGCCCAAATGAAAGCGACTTTTTGCACATCATTTTTTTAAATACATGCAGCCAGTGCTGAACTTTTTTCGTGGCAGCACGAACCCGGAGGAAAGGTTAAGGTTAGGATTATTGTTCTGGTTAGGGTTAATACGGCAAATGCTTCCCGAGCGTGGCTGTGTCTGCAGCTCACTGTTTTCAACTGCGGAGAACACATTCCACACAGCTATGTGCATGATAGCTACTGGGACTTTGCATTAAATATGTGGAACCAACAATAAATCTTTAGCCTTAAACGCACTTAAAGTACATGCAGCAATGTAGCAATCTGCTGGCTGCATGTATTACGTGTCGACAACATGAATTTTCCTTTGTTTTTGACCTAAATAACATCAGCTTCAGCAAATTATCTTTGAAGTTTGCTATGTAGAATGACAGTTTAGCTTCTTTTTGCTTTTTATTTTGTGGTGTTTTGCTAGAAGGTGAAACAATGCTCCCAATATCGTTTAGTGACTCTTGGTAGCTCCAAAAGACATCTTGTAAACTCCAAATACTCTGTTATTTCCATGTAAACAATGATCCACTCCCCCAACCAGAAATGATTGAGTCAAACACAGAGGGTTGTGCATTTAGCCCATTATCACCTGGAAGCAAACTGGTTTCATGTATGAATTGAACAATTTAAAGCTCTGCATGATTCTTTCGAATTGCAAAACTGTCCAATTTTACTAAAAGGATTCAGCTTCTGGATTAACTGCATAGAATGCACTGGACTTTATTGTTCCAATCAGCTGTAGACAGGGAAATCCTTATGCTCTTTATCTAAGATTGAAATGATACAGGCTAAAAAGTGAATTTTTATGGGATTTAAGTCAGCCTTAAGGTGTAAGTTATGCTAAAGAAACCTAGAAAAACAGAACCTAGATTTAGATACTGAAACAATATGAAAAATGACGATGAAATTGAAGATTTAAGGAGTTTTCTTAGAAAATGAGTTTTTTTTTTACTTCTCAAGTAAAGTGTTCCAGGTTTTCCTTTCAGGCAAGTGAAATGCTGCATTAGTCCAATTACAAACCATTCTTTTGATTTAGGTTTACTTGGACAAATTTATCGTTTGACTTGTGATGCAAGTTGAAAATGATGTCCAAGGACTTAGTTACATAGACAATTTTATCTCATTTGGAGTTTTAATGTGTATTTGTTTTTCAGAACCAGGCTGAATGGAACTCATCTCTAATAAGGAGTCAAACTAATACAGCAATCATACGAAACCTTAAGCCTGGGAGCATCTACGTCTTTCAAGTTCGAGCTCGGACTGTCGCTGGTTTTGGACGCTTCAGTGGCAAGATGTACTTCCAAACCATGACTGATGGTTAGAATGACCGTCGTTTTACATGCCTGTTAATTCTTCTACTTTTCTTCTAATTTGAAGTGACTCATATCCCTCTGTTATATATCATTGCAGAGGAATATAACTCCACAATCCAGGAGAAGCTTCCCCTCATCATTGGCTCCTCTGCAGCAGGAGTCGTCTTCATCATTGCCATCGCTGTTGTCATTGCAGTTTGTCGCAGGTAAGGCACAAACATCATAAATATATGATGACACCAGGCAAGTTTGGTCGAAAAAAATTCAAAGCTTTTGCATGTCAACTGTTTAGTTTCATCTTCAAGATGATTCACAAGAAACTGATCAGAACATGTTTGGAAAAGAGGTTGAAAATACTTTTATGTTTGTCCAAAGTAGGAGAAGTTCTGATAGACCAGAATCAGAGTATGCAGACAAGCTGCAGCATTACACCAGTGGCCACAGTAAGTATGTCCTCTCTCTCCACTCTTGTATCCATGGAGGCTGACTGATAAGTTTTCAAAAGCCTTGGCTTTGGAGTGTACCAGTATATAAGTCACACTTGTTGTCTCTAGCTTTTGCTGTTTGTTCTTTTTTCTCTCTGTTGAAGTGTCTCCAGGAATGAAGATCTACATTGATCCTTTCACATATGAAGATCCCAATGAAGCTGTCAGAGAGTTTGCAAAGGAGATTGATATTTCCTGTGTCAAGATAGAGCAAGTGATTGGTGCAGGTAAAGAAACATGTTGAGTTCAATGAGAGGAACTGAATGTTGTCAAAAATCATATTTTATTGCAAAATTGAATTAAAAAAAACACCAAAATAATCAAAGCAGCTAACAACCTTATTACTGTCAAATTTCTCTCAAATGTCTATTCACATACTGGTGCTCCAGTCAAAAAAGCTTTAGAAATCAGTGTGAGGTCCTTTTGTTCTGTCAGGTTATTTTTTTTCTTTTAGTGCAGGTTTTGGGTAGTTGTATTATCTCATCTGTTTTACTTATTTGGTTTATTTGGTTTTCTGTTCTGGATCTTTCCTCTGCCGTGTACACACTTGATTAAACTGTTCCATCCATCCAGTTTTGTTAGTTAGGTCTCAGTGTGTTTGACTTGTCAGGAGTATTGACTGTAAATGAGAACTGGACAGAGTGACCCTTCCTCCCTCCCTCACGTTCCAAACAGGAAGTACTCACTGGTCCCAGGAAGCCAAAATCCCATAGACTGCTATGGAGAAATAAACAGTTATTACTCAGTTATTCTGTTGATCAGAAAAACCGTTCTTGCTCTGATACGCTTTTTTTAACATGTTGTTGCTAATCCTCATTTTTTCATAAAAGTTTTTCTTTATCGCAAGTTATTCCAGTTAAAAACTGACCAATCAGCTACATCAATAAAAGCATGTGGCGCCCACTGGCCCACTTCCAACATTTGAAGCGGTTAATTGTTTCTCCCGAGCCTGCTCTCAGTGGAAGGGGAGTGGCTTTCCAACAAGCTCACTCTTCATTAGCTAGAGTGGTGCCATGGAAATGTTGACTCAGACCAACTCGGATCAATCACTGCTTACTCACGTCGTCTGGTTCCAACATGGCATCGTTTGTATTACGAAAAGTGGTAATCAAAATGACTTCCTGTTGTTGGAAAGTAAAGCCTTTTGTGTGGGTGACCTCATCTTTGTTCCTCTCTGTATACTCTCAATGGTCAGGAGTGACCTTCAAGAGACAGGGGACAATGTAGTTGATACAGAAATGCTACACTTAAATACGACCATTTCAAACTATGGTCAACTTTGAAAAAGGTAAAAATACCAGAAGAGCAGATTTGACAATGAAAAACTGAAAACCAAGTTTCTGAATAGAAGCATTATTGAACTCAAAGGAGCTGAGTGATTGAAAGCTACACTAGGTGTAAACATGATGATACCTGAAGACCTCAGACAGAATGGAAGCAAAGCAACCAACCCAAAACATTAAGCACATACATACATACAGTAATATACATAAATCCTGACAAACTATTTAGATTCAGGGGTTCTATCATTGGGGTTCTATCATTGACACAGCAGTTGCTTAACTGGAGCTCTGTGACTATGTGTGTAGAGTGTTAGCTCAAATATTAGCGTGAGTCTTAAGAGGTTAAATGATTTTGGCATCTTTTTGTTTAATGCACCAGCCTTTATTTTGCCGCATGTGAGACCTCCAGATTCTTCTATATGACATAGGTTTTGCTGTGTACAACACGTTTAAAGTATGTTTGGAGGGTGAAGGTGAGAATCACAGCAGATAAGCAGGAAGTGAAGAACAGTCAAAACTCTCATTTCAGTGAGAAATCTGCTCAGTTTCCGCAGACAACTGGAAACGGTCTCATCCAGAAGTCCGCTAGAGGGACAGAAAAGGGACAGGCAATCAAACCAGAAGCGAAGTAGTCAAAAACCGAACAAAACCAGATGAACCTGAAACCATGAAGTGGAGGCTGTAGAGTCTCTGGCTAAAGATGCATTTCTGTCAGTAATCCTGTGGGCAGGGGCTGGAATCAAGGCAGTGGGAGGAATTCTGAAGATTACCTGTCAGTTCATTACAGGTGGAGGCAAGGGTCAGGCCCATGCAGTTTCAGCCTTGATCTCTGGGTAACGCAAAGCAAAACTAGTTATAAAACACACAAACAGAAAACAGCTTCACATTTTTAACCAAAGTATCATTATGTGACACCGTGGCATTGGGATGTATACAACTTGACAAAGTCCTAAACATTATTAGATAGTAAAATTAGATTTAAGAAGTAAAAATATGTCGTCTTGAAGTCTTTCTTTCTTTACCTCATACAGAAACAAGACTTCATAAAATATTATGTTGTAAGCTTTTTTTATACTCATATTTTTACATCTATTATGTATGTTTCAGGAATGTACTTAGTTTAAATTTTTTAAGTATTAGAGCTACATGTTGAAAGGCTTAAAAAAAGGAAGGAAATGGATAACTTCTAGAAGCAAGGATTGGATGTGCTCAAATAATGTGCACACTTAATAAGATTTGGGAGTTTTTCAGGGTAAATGTGATGTGTAACAAGATTATGATAAATAAATATTTAAGGAAACAATATATTGAATTAACACTGAATAATTACTGAATAAGTTAAATTCAATAAAAATCAAATCCAATGCTAAAGAGGGGTTCACTTTCTTGCCTCACAGTGGGAAGGCCCTGGTTTGAATCCTGGCTGGGTTCTCGCGTGGATTTTCCATGTTCTCCAGCTTCCTCCCACAGTCCACAGCTCATGTTGTCCCTAAATGTGCATCTGTGAGTGTGTGTGTTTGGGAGTGACTGTGTGCCCTGCAACAGACTGGTGACGTGTCCAGGGTTTACCCTACCTGTGCCCAACAGTCATGATGTACGGTGAGGTTCACGGCTGATGAGGCACTGACATCATCACTCAGATTTACAAACACATTCACTCTAAAAAGTAGCTTATTCACTATTTGGTTGGCAGCAATTCAATTTTATCTATATTGCCCAATATTACAGCCATAGCCGTCTCATTGGACTGACATCAATTAAAGTGTGTTGTTTCAACATTTTACTTCCATTTACAAACTGTAGCAAAGCAAAAAAATCCCTAAGACTGTTATCATTGACTTACTTTTGCTTATAAATGAAGTCTGTGTGTCGCTGCCTTCTTTTAAGTCTATGGTCTCTCCTTCTGAAGAAACGCATTCATAACCTGTTTGCAGAAGTCGTTCTTTTCTTTCTTCAGTTTGCAAAGTCTTTCTGTCTCAGTGGAGATCACTACCAGTGACGTGCCCAAATGAATTCTTAAGTTTAGAGGCTTAAAACGTGATCCTCCATTTAGAAAATGATGCTAAACATATGAAAGAGTAACTGGACGGCTGCACTTGCTTTGCTACCACTAATTCTATTATTCTTCAGCGTCACATTCTCCGGACTCACCAGCGCCCTCTGCCTTGTGCCAGGCGTACTGCCTGCCTCATCTAGTGTGTTTCTAAAGCGCATTGTTAGCGGATAAAAATCCAAAATGAATCACAAACTGGCACCAGTGTAATCGGACAGATGGCGGGAAATAAACTAACTCAGTAATTTTGAATTAAAGTGTCTTTTATGATGATAAAAAGACCAAATTAGTAAAGTGCATGCGTCATATGCAGCTTCAGTCAGTGTGTGTGGCGCTGAAGAAGGGAGGGGATCTGCTGCCTCATCTGCCACTGTCTCAAAAATGTGAACAGCAAACTCGTAAATTTGCTGAAGGTTGAATACACACAGAAAAAGGTAATCATGGAAAAGACATGTCTAAAAAATGTGATTTTTCTTTTAAAAAAAAATATTAATTTTATTTAATTAATGCATTTTTAAGCTACCGTATGTTTTGCAGGTGAGGCTGTCCCTCATCTGCCTACACTGCACTACACTGCCAACAGAACCTGATACGAGCTCTGGTAACCCTGGATGGATGGATGGATGGATGGATGGATGGATGGATGGATGGATGGATGGATGGATGTGTGATACTAAAATGTTATGTAAGTATGTTTTTTTCTGAGTATTTATTAAAAATACTGTCATTCTAGACTTTTGGGTCTTTGAAGTCACAAGAATCCCTTCCCCTCAAACTATAGGTGCTTAGATTTACTTAACTTTAGAACTGTGTTCAAGTTAATTTCATTAACAAAAACAGTTTCAGAAATTTCAAAACAATATTTTACATTTAAATAAAGAATACGTCATGCCTGACTGTGGGAAGTTTGCTTTTAGCGTTTGTCCTATTACATAATGGTGAGCTGCAGGAAGGTGTGCATCAGTGTCAGCTACCTTTAGGAAACATTGGATGGTTTATATAACCCATCACTGTTTCAGGGATCGAAGGATTAAACCCCCCAGACCTACTGCTGAAGGAAGCATTGGGTCACATTACTACAGATTTTTTTTGTCTGACTGGACAGTGATGCTTTGAACACACGTCTACCAGGGTCACTGCTGACAGCCTTTCTATAGGCTGGCTTTGAGACACAGCATTTGAGGCTTGAAGTGATGCATTTTCCGTAGGGCTTTTTATGGCATTTTTAGAAGCCAGTGGTCCGCATTGTTTTCATAAAAATTTGAGTGGGAACACTTTGTGTGACTTTTATTTATTTGTGAAGTTGACAGCCATGTCTGAAGGTGCTATCTGTCTAGAACTTCTTTTACAATCATTTGTTTCTGGTCTGAAATCTAACAATTATGAATCAAAGATTAAAATAGTATAAAACACGTTTGCAAACACCGGTCAGAACCAAAAAAGAAACTAGATCTTTAGTAAATCAAGTTAATCAATAACTCTGCCCCACCTACCCCCCACCCCCCTCTGCTTGTTTTTCTTGGTAAAGCAAAAAACTTTAATCCCGTGTACATTTGAACAAGATTTTACGCTTTTACATAGACTTTTTATTGAACGTGAACATTGCCGAAGGCAGCGTGAATGTAGCATTAGGGTTGCAACCACTCAGCAACGCTCTCCTCTTCATGAACATTTGGCTAGTTTGTTGGATTTAAAATTTGTCTGCTTTTTTTAGAATAAAAAAAAAAATTATAATTACCAATATATTTATAAACCTTTCTGAAAGGCTGAAATGGGGTTTTGGTTTGGCAGCCGTGTTGTTTGAACCTAAACTCTGCACACAAAGTTGAATTCAGTTCCTTCCAAAAAAAATGCAAGTGCACAGTTTAAAATGTATTTATTTATGTTCAACAGTAACAGTGTTTCAACAATAAAAAGTGTAATATCGCAAAAATGGGTGTGTCAGTTGGTTAAAGCAGTGCATTTCAAATATGTGGGACTTCTTCCCATTAGGAGAGTTTGGAGAGGTTTGCAGTGGAAGCCTGAGACAGCCTGGGAAGAGAGAGATTCTGGTGGCGATTAAAACACTGAAGGCAGGCTACACCGAACGGCAGAGACGAGACTTCCTGAGTGAAGCCTCCATCATGGGCCAGTTTGATCACCCCAACATCATTCATTTGGAAGGAGTTGTGACCAAGAGCAGCCCTGTTATGATCATCACAGAGTTTATGGAGAACGGATCCCTGGATTCTTTCCTCAGGGTAATGCAAGCACATCCCTTTTTTAAATCGGCCTCCCCCAGTCTATTCTTTATCTGTATATTTGATGACTATACACAATTTAACTTTGTTTTGAGGCACAACAAAGGGTAACTTGTTGATCTAAGAACAAAAAGTCCATCTTACCGATTCTGAGTGCTGTCTTTCACTCCACGCCAAACACATTCCCAGCAGCTCTTCTCACATGTTTACATTCACTGTGAAAGTTTCAATAAATACAAATAGAAACCTTTTGAAGTGAACTCTTCAAAAGGGGATTGTAACAAATGAAACATCTGCCATCACTTCTGTCAGCAATGACAAACTGGAAAGCTTGATGTTGACATGACAACACTCACTGAGCATTTAAAGTCCCACTCCGCTCATCTGTTGATCGATTATCAAAGTATTCCCACTGGTCTTTTAAACATGATTACATTGTTTTAGCCAGAATCCAAAAATCTGTGTCGTTTTCTGGCACATAGTCTCTGTAGAGCAGCAGGAGTTCTTTAGAAATTCACTTCTGAGTTGTGGGTGGGACTGTTGGTGTGGAAGTAAGCTTCCACTGATATCCCATCATCCCCACAGTCCCTCATAACAAAACCAAACATTACCGCTGCTACAAAAACGGCGAGCAATATCAAAGTTATCCAGCCGTACCGTTTTGGGCTGGATACCAGCTCAAACAAGGAAAAGAAAAACGGGCATGGATCTATTGCATCAGAATGCAGCGGAGCAGGGAGGCTTTGACCCGTTCATTTCAGTTTCTACATCACAACTGAACATTTTTTCCAACTGCATTATTTTATCTGCAAATGATTCATCCCGATTTGAATAAATACTCAGAAACGTTGTTTTAAATTTGTTAATATATGTCTCCAAGCATGAGAAAAAGGCCAGAAGAACATGTTAAAAACACAATTTCATTGGAGTGGGTCTTTAACATAAAAATATTTGACTTTTGATTCCAGAGAAAAAAAGGATTTCTAAATTCTAAGATGAAGTTGATTATTGAATGGATGAATGATTTGGTTATTTTTGTTCAAAGCAAAACGACGGGCAGTTCACCGTAATCCAGCTGGTTGGCATGCTGCGTGGCATAGCAGCAGGGATGAAATATTTGTGTGACATGAACTACGTTCATCGAGACCTGGCAGCAAGGAACATCCTTGTAAACAGCAACCTGGTGTGTAAAGTGTCGGACTTCGGCCTGTCACGCTTCTTAGAGGATGACACGTCAGACCCAACGTACACAAGCGCACTGGTAATGTGTACTTTTGTGCTAATTTATGCCACAGGAAAACAAGAGAAAAACAAAACTTTGAACCCTCATTGTTTTCTTTGCCATTTACCTAGGGAGGTAAGATTCCCATCCGCTGGACGGCTCCAGAAGCCATTCAATACAGGAAGTTCACATCATCCAGTGACTGCTGGAGTTATGGTATAGTCATGTGGGAGGTGATGTCTTATGGAGAGAGGCCATACTGGGACATGAGCAATCAAGATGTGAGTAACACTTACTACAATGGATACACCTTTAGTTTAATGTCACCTTAGGAGCTCATTTAAAACGATGAAAAAACAAGTCACTTACGGCTGTGCTCATAAGTTTACATTCTCTGGAATAAGTTATTGTTTCTTTTTTCATAGAATTTAAATGATAACTATGGCTGTCATTTGCTTGAACTGCCTGTTCAAGCAAATGACAGCCCAAGAATTGAAAGAACTTGAGGTTTTCTACCCAGAAGAATGGGCTGCTTTAGAGAAAATAAAGAACCTCATCCACAACGACCACAAGAGACTTCAAGCTGTTACTGATGCGAAAGGAGGCAACACAGGGTATTAAGAAATGGGGATGGAAACTTTTGAACATGGTCATTTGGGAATTTTCTGTTGTCATTATGATGCCAAAAGAGTTGACACTGTTGTTCAACAATAAACAGCTTAATCCAACCACTTACCATGAGTCATCGTTCATATTCTCTGAAAAATGTCCCAGAAATCATAATTTCTTCCAGAGTATGTAAACTTATGAGAACAACTATACATAGGGTCTCTGGCTAAGCCCTTTTGGTTCCACAAATGGCATAAATATGGCAAATGGCTTATACTTATATAGCACCTTTCTACCTTCATTGAAGGCCCAAAGCATTTTACAGTTACATCATACATAGCACTGTATAAATAGGTACAGAATGGCAGATTGTTTTTTTATCTCAGCAATGGTTAAGCATGACTTAGCCTGAGGAGCAGCAAAGTCTCTCAAATGTCTCTCTATTTCCGCAAAGCATTATGAAAGGGCTTCAAAAAAACAAAAAGCAATCATCCCCCCAGTCTCTGTTAGGTCTTTAAAACTACAAGAAGGAGCTTGTCTTCTAGCTCATAATTTCTTCCAGGGCATGGTATGAACAATACTAAACTAATGAGCACAACTGTAATAAAAAACTGAGAATTAACATTCTAATGCTGTCTCATGAAGACTTCCCACCTCTATTGGTCAGAAACATCTTTCCAACAAGCAGCTTCTTTAATCCACTGCAGTTTTTTCTTTGTTATTCTATTGATGTCAATTTCATGTGAATTCGTAAACATAAAAAAAAACATAAATCCCCAGCATTTGTGTAACAAATTTTCTAGTATTAGAAATAGATTGAAATCTCCTTTAGTATGTTTCATTATTTTCCTTTCCCATCTCTTTCACACATCGACTTTTGCTTCAATCATTTTTCTCTATGTTCTTTGTAGGTAATCAATGCCATCGAGCAAGATTACCGGTTGCCTCCTCCTATGGATTGTCCGAGTGCATTGCATCAGTTGATGCTGGACTGCTGGCAGAAAGATCGCAACAACCGACCCAAATTTAGTCAGATTGTTGCCAACTTGGATAAAATGATTCGTAATCCCAGCAGCTTGAAGGCCATGACACCACAGTCATCAAGGTATGGTGGCCACACCCCTTCCAGTCCCCACGCTGCCATTCAGCTCTTACACTCTGATGTTATCTCCACAGCGTTCACCTACCTCTGCTGGATCGCAGCACTCCAGACTTCTCCTCCTTTAACTCAGTGGATGACTGGCTTGATGCTATCAAGATGGGCCAGTATAAGGATAACTTCAGCAGTGAAGGGTTCACCAGCTTTGATTTGGTGTCCCAAATGGCCATGGAGTACGTCAAGTATTTCTGTGTCCCTTTTTCTAAGACATGAAAATTCAATCTGTGTAAAATTGACAATTATTTTTACCTACTTTGTGCTGGTGCCTCAATTGAAAAGATAAAAAACACTTTATTACTCAGAAATGTAATATGTCTTCCACTGTGATATTCCACTGACGTGACAACTTGTGACAACTTTAGATGAAACTGTAACAGAAAAAGAACAAAAAACACAAACACAACTGTGAAATTTTGTCCAATCCTCGTAATTTTAGCTAATCACTCGTATTTAAAAAAAATTTTGAGCTGTCAAACTATCTCTGCGAATGCAAGCAGTCTTCATGAAAGTGGAAGTAATCAGATTTGTTTTCCTTCAGCGCTTTTGTTAAACAAACAAAAGTCAACTAGAATTGCAATTCCTGGGAGAAATTGCGTCTGTTTGCTGAAAGCAAATACCGTTATGAAACATGTCAAAGCTGGAAGTGTTAAAGACCTTCTGTAAGACAAGCATGTAAAGTTTCATGGAGTTTGGTCAATTACTTTTGGAGATATGAGTGGAAACACAGTGGAATATGTGGTAGCGCCACCTATTGGAGCATCGTTATGAATGCTCTTGCGCTCGCTCACCTTCAACTAATGAAACAGTGTGCACAATTTGGTAAGGTCACATGCATACGTTAAGGAGCTGCAGGGTTGCAAAGTTGACAACCACTCTCGTCTATGTTTTCAATGGGTGTCGTGCAAAACATTTGTCTTTAAAAATTCATATAAAATGAACCGAATCACTGAATAGTACGAAATTGTAAACCAATGATCTCACCAAGGACCTTTACAAACTACAAGTGGTTGCATGTTGATATCTGCATTTGTTTAGGAGATTAAAGGGCTTATCCCGTATGTGAAATTCCCCTCTAAGTCACCACTGGGTGGCGTAAGAGGGCTCGTTTTTTTATATGTGCTACAGAACCCTAAAGACATCCCAAGTACAAAATCTGAGCATGTTACCTAATGCAGCTTTGGAGATATTGCACTAAACGCTGTGTTAGCTTCTGCAGCGCCACCTATTGGACAATCGCTACAAAACTTTATGCAACAACTAAGCACACTCTAAGGATGCTACACAACAATTTTGGTGAAGATTGGGTTTACTATAAAGGACTTGAAGCATTGTAAAGTTCACGACCACACCTACTAACTTACATCGCGTACTGTACGAAAACGGTACATCACTGCGCAAAATGAGGGGCACCATTAGATTCGGGGTACTCCAAATAGGGTAAGTACCGAGTTTTGTCAACTTTGACGAAAGTATGTTGAATAGGGAGCCAAAAACGTGTTTTACGAAAAATCGTAAATAGCGAAAAATCTAGTTAGGCGGAAGTGGGCGGTCCCAATTACAAAAAGTTACTCTAGCATCCAAGGAACCCAAGGGAAAAAAAAGCAAGTTCCTACGACAAACAGGACGCGAGATAGACCCAAAACAATTTTTTTTACTACAATCGACCACCTGGTGGCGCAGTAGAGTCACACAGGGCCACAAATCTCACAGAATGTGTAAACCCCTATACCATAGAAGCTGACAAAGTTTCATCCAATTATCTTTAGTACTTTTTGAGATATAACCATTTAAAGGTGCTTTCAATGCATTCTCTATGGGAAAAAAAAATCATAAAAATATTCATATAAAATTACCCATAATTCCAATGGGTGAAAAAAGTAATAGCACAAGTCTCCTAAAGGAGCACTATAAACTACAATTGGTTGCAACTTGATAACTCCTAAACTCTAGGAGGAGTAGCCTATCAAACTTTTGACGGAATAAGAAAATATAATAATAATAATAACTAGAATTGCAATTCCTATAAGAAATTGCGTCTGTTTGCTGAAAGCAAATATCGTTATGAAACATGTCAAAGCTGGAAGTGTTAAAGACCTTCCGTACAACCAGTATGTAAAGTTTCATGGAGTTTGGTCAAAGACTTTTGATGATATGAGTGGAAACACATTGGAATATGTTGTAGCGCCACCTATGGGAGCATCATTATGAATAATCTTGCACTTTCTTGTCTTCAACCGAGGAAGCACTCCATACAATTTGGTAAGATTATATACATTTGTTAAGAATCTGCAGGGATGCAAAGTTGACAACTAGTCTTGTCTATGTTTTCAATACGTGTTGTGCAAAAACCGTATGGAATTCTGCTGAGCAGGTGCTACCATTGGACTCGCTGTAGTCCAAATAAGAAAGATTCAGAGTTATGCAAAGATTGTAAAAACTATGTGGCATAAGGACTCAAAAAAGTGTTTTGCAAAAAATCGTAAATTGCGAAAAAATCTTATGAGGTACAGATGGCTGATACATAGTCACTATTATCTTAGAATCCAGTGAATCATTGGGGAAGAACATCATTTTCCTGTGGCTTATGCTTTGGGAGATTAAGGCCATAACACTTTTTTTCTCCAACTTACCACCAGGTGGCGCAATAGAGCCAGATGTCTTACAACATGATTACATTTCTCTGAAGTGTCTGCTCACAAAGTTTCATAGCATTGGGAATTGTACTTTTCAAGATTTGGGTCCTCAAAATTGGGTTCCATTCATTTCCTATGGCAAAACATTGGTTTTTAAAAATTTATATAAAATCAATCATAACACTGACTACTACGAAATTGTAAACCAATGATCTCACCAAGGACCTCTACAAACTACAAGTGGTTGCATGTTGATATCTGCATTGGTTTAGGAGATTAAAGGTCTTAAACTGAATATGAAATTCCCTTCTAAGTCACCACTAGGTGGCGTAAGAGGGCTCAGCTTTTTATATGTCTCACAGGACCCTAATGACATCCAAAGTACATTATCTGAGCATGTTACCTAATGCAGCGTTGGAGATATTGCACTAAACGCTGTGTTAGCTTCTGCAGCGCCACCTATTGGACAATCACTAAAAAAAACTTTATGTAACAACTAAGCACACTGAAAGGATGCTACACAACAAGTTTGGTGAGGATTGGATTTACTATAAAGGACTTGAAGCATTGCAAAGTTTATGACCACACCCTACTAATTTGCATCGCTTATTGTACAAAAACGGTACATCACTGCGCAAAATGAATAGCACCATTGGATTCGGGGTACTCCAAATAGGGTAAGTACTGAGTTTTGTCAACCTTGACAAAAGTATGTTGAATAGGGAGCCAAAAACGTGTTTTATAAAAAATCGTAAATAGCGAAAAATCTAGTTAGGCGGAAGTGGGCGGTCCTAGAGGCAAAAAGTTTCTTCAGCATCCAAGGAATCCCTGGGGAAAAAAAAAAAATTTTTTCGTCAAACGGTATGCGAGGCCTAGGCCAAAACGCGTTTTGTACCACCACTGACCACCTGGTGGCGCAATAGAGCTACAATTATAACATTATGTACAACAACCAATAAACTTATATCTCAGAAAATCTTATACTATTATGTTCAGTGGTTTTTGAGATATAAGCCTTCAAAAATTTTTCAATTCATTTCCTATGGGACAAAAAATTCATAAAAATATTCATAATAATTAAACCATAGTACAGATGTGTACCAAAAGTAATAGCACAGTCCTCCCAATTGAGCTTTACAAACTACAATTGAAATCATTGTAATATTGTACAAATTGTGGGACCAGTAGTGATCCATAAAATTGACGGGAAAAGAATAATAATAAGAATAGGAATAAAAATAAAATATAATAAAGTTTTACAACAACATACTCTGTTTGCTTTCAGCAAACAGACAACTAGAATTGCAATTCCTGGGAGAAATTGCGTCTGTTTGCTGAAAGCAAATACCGTTATGAAACATGTCAAAGCTGGAAGTGTTAAAGACCTTCTGTAAGACAAGCATGTAAAGTTTCATGGAGTTTGGTCAATTACTTTTGGAGATATGAGTGGAAACACAGTGTAATATGTGGTAGCGCCACCTATTGGAGCATCGTTATGAATGCTCTGCGCTCACTCACCTTCAACTAATGAAACAGTGTGCACAATTTGGTAAGGTCACGTGCATACGTTAAGGAGCTGCAGGGTTGCAAAGTTGACAACCACTCTCGTCTATGTTTTCAATGGGTGTCGTGCAAAACATTTGTCTTTAAAAATTCATATAAAATGAACCGAATCACTGAATAGTACGGAATTGTAAACCAATGATCTCACCAAGGACCTTTACAAACTACAAGTGGTTGCATGTTGATATCTGCATTTGTTTAGGAGATTAAAGGGCTTATCCCATATGTGAAATTCCCCTTTAAGTCACCACTGGGTGGCGTAAGAGGGCTCGTTTTTTTATATGTGTTACAGAACCCTAAAGACATCCCAAGTACAAAATCTGAGCATGTTACCTAATGCAGCTTTGGAGATATTGCACTAAACGCTGTGTTAGCTTCTGCAGCGCCACCTATTGGACAATCGCTACAAAACTTTATGCAACAACTAAGCACACTCTAAGGATGCTACACAACAATTTTGGTGAAGATTGGGTTTACTATAAAGGACTTGAAGCATTGTAAAGTTCACGACCACACCTACTAACTTACATCGCGTACTGTACGAAAACGGTACATCACTGCGCAAAATGAGTGGCACCATTAGATTCGGGGTACTCCAAATAGGGTAAGTACCGAGTTTTATCAACTTTGACGAAAGTATGTTGAATAGGGAGCCAAAAACGTGTTTTACGAAAAATCGTAAATAGCGAAAAATCTAGTTAGGCGGAAGTGGGCGGTCCCAATTACAAAAAGTTACTCTAGCATCCAAGGAACCCAAGGAAAAAAAAAGCAAGTTCCTACGACAAACGGGACGCGAGATAGACCCAAAACAATTTTTTTTACTACAATCGACCACCTGGTGGCGCAGTAGAGTCACACAGGGCCACAAATCTCACAGAATGTGTAAACCCCTATACCATAGAAGCTGACAAAGTTTCATCAAATTATCTTTAGTACTTTTTGAGATATAACCATTTAAAGGTGCTTTCAATGCATTCTCTATGGGAAAAAAAAATCATAAAAATATTCATATAAAATTACCCATAATTCCAATGGGTGAAAAAAGTAATAGCACAAGTCTCCTAAAGGAGCACTATAAACTACAATTGGTTGCAACTTGATAACTCCTAAACTCTAGGAGGAGTAGCCTATCAAACTTTTGACGGAATAAGAAAATATAATAATAATAATAATAATAATAATAAAATAGAATAAACCGGTAGAACACCATACTCTGTTTGCTTTCAGCAAACAGACAATAATAATAAAATAGAATAAACCGGTAGAACACCATACTCTGTTTGCTTTCAGCAAACAGACAATAATGACAGCTTTAAGGACGAGATATAAGAAGATCAGATATAAAGAGACGTTTATTTAATGCCACAGTGTCAGCTTAACAGAAGACGTAATGATCTGCCAAATCCTGGAGGGACTAATAGACATTTGTCAACAGCAAATCCATAGGTGGATTGTGCATAAATGTTTTTTCAGTTTACAACATGAGAGCTGCATGGTGTTTAGTTAGGAAATGAAAAACAAGTGCAAATCTTATGGTGTGATGTGTTCACACGTTTACATCTGCAAATCATGCCCTTTGAGGATCTTGAGAAACCCACTGTTCTTGTTCAGCAGCACAGTAGAAAATGCAGAATTCGTCAGTGAAGTCTAAGAAAACCAACTCTGCTGTCTGACTGTACCACCTGCATCGCAATCATGGGCTGCTTTACGCACACATGCAGCTTTCTTACAATTTAAGATCCATCAGAAGTTTACCAGCTGGAAAGGAGTGTAATAGATGCAAGTTCCCATAGGACTCGCAGAAAATGTTTTGGAGGATTTGACCCAATTTTTGGCAAAATATTTAACTCAAAAAACAACCTCATTGACATCAGTTTCAAGTGAGATGTGTTCCTTTTCATTATGATGGAATGCACTTTGTTGTTACTGAAATGTACCTATTTAGAGATTTTTGAGAGATTTAGATTGGGACCAGCAGCTTTGCAAAGGGTCATCATTTACCCCTTTTGAGCTTTTATTGGGTAACTGTAGTTTTTGCCACTAGAGTATATGTAGTAGGACTAATGAGCGTTTTCTGTCCAGGGACGTCCTTCGTGTAGGAGTGACCCTTGCTGGACATCAGAAGAAGATTCTTAACAGCATCCAATCCATGAGGGCACAGATGAACCAGATAACCTCTGTGGAAGTGTGACCTTGTGGCCCACTGGGCTCACCAGTTTTATTTGCCATGCAAGGCCCAGCAGTCGCAAAGTTTATTTTCACCTGAACTTTTGTGGAGGATTTATAGCTTGCAAACAGACTGTGACCTC
The DNA here is from genome assembly GCA_014656515.1 of Oryzias celebensis. NCBI lineage: Eukaryota > Metazoa > Chordata > Actinopteri > Beloniformes > Adrianichthyidae > Oryzias > Oryzias celebensis. Next base: position 26,943,962 of record BNCR01000007.1, on the reverse strand, counting down.
ATCAAACCTCAGGTTCAGCCCCCTCCCCTCAGATTATCCCAACTGCTCCCTGTGATGTCTGGGCAGCTGCTGCGTCTTCAGGTCATGGCCGTCCTCGGGGGCCCTTCCATGTATCACAGCCATGCTGGACTTTCGAACCAACATCACCAATCAGAAGAAAGTTTGCTCTTTAATTTAGACATTTTGTGAATGAGACACACTCATTGTAATTGTGACAATGACAAAACTGTAAAGCAGGACAGCCACACCAGCCCTCAATGATAGCTCTGTCAGCCATGTCAGCTGTTTTGGGCAGAATTCCCAGCTGCCTGTCATCATACTAACTTTTGGTGTTGTTTATGACAAACTTACTTCATCCACATCAACATTTCTTCTCACCACAAGTCAACATTAAAAGCAGTTGTCAAGACAATCTGTAGATCCCCTGTTGTGCTGGTAAAACTCTGACCCATCACAACCTGAAGAGAGTCCTTTCATGTCTGTAGTCAACTACCGTTCTTTGTGGATTCTTGTACTCTGACCTGACCAGTTAGCTTTGTTCCTGCACATCACATTATCTCATTTCATCCTGGGGAAGTTTGGAGGTCAAGTCATCTTTTTGCTTCTCAAGCGGGTCCTAAACAGTTTATTTTAGTGCCATGACAATTCATTCTGTTTGGAAAAGCTGCTGTGAGTCTCAGGTAGGTTGGTTTACTCAGAGAGTTGCAGTGGAGTAAACGTTGACCTCCTGTAGATGTTCAGAGTTGTGGTGCTTTTTGGACATGCATGGCCTCAAACAAACTGATTGCACAGAGGTACTGATGATCAGTCTGGTAATGATGTGGATGGGGTTACCTGCCGATATGCCTTCTTGTCAACTTTTTCCAAGCTGATATCTATACTTCATGCATTTTGGTGACGCCATGGTTTCAGGAGTCCAACATACAGAGCTGATGAATCTGGAAAACTGGTATCTGGTTGTTTTCGCTTCCTGAACATGCACTAAGTAACAGTGGAGAGGAATGTCTATTTTCACAGAAGAAAGCCCCATAAAGAAGTAGAACTACTACCTCAACAAAGTGGAGGAGAGGATATAACTGAAACAAGCAACAGCTCTTACCACAGACCATAGGATTTAGTCTGAAGGGATAATCGGTGGTTTAGAAAGGTTCCCTTTGTAACAAAACACCTAATGTTTGTGGTTTGGCTCTTGATCATTCTTAGCATAACATAAGGGGCAAGAAAAGTTATAGTCCCGTCAGTTGTCACACACCTAGGTGTGTAAAATCTGTTCTCTGCATTTGACCCATCCCCTGGGGGACAGTGGTGAGCTGCAGACACAGCCACAATCTGGAACCATTTGGTAGTTTAACCCCCCACACTCAACCACAAGGCCTCTGAGCTGGAACACAACCATCCAGAGAGTTTCTGAGCCGAAAGATGGTTGGTTACAGTTCCGAGTCCTCAAATCGTTTTACCAAACCATCATCTATACAAAAATGTGGCCCTGTCTATAATGTAGATAGAACAAGAAAAGAACACAGTCAATTACAAAATCATTAAACCTTTGTTTTATTTACTTAACAATTAAGAAAGATATTTAATTGAGGTTTTTAGAGGATTACTCTGATACACGTGAACTCAACTCAAAGTACCGCTTTGAGGTTGTTTATAGTGAGGAATGAACGGTATAATACTCTTAAAACTCAAACAGGTAGTTTTTCATGGTATGGCCTTTGAATGAAAGAGGATACGGACAGATTTGTAGGGTCCACATGAGAAAAGACTGACTATGTTTACACTCACATCAAGTTCCAAATTAAAGAGCTCATTCTGGAAAGGAAATTAATCTTCAAAGCTTAAGCTTTGCAACAACTGACAGTTTTCTATGTTTCATTGAACATTTTGAATTATACCATCTGTCACCAGCTGTTGATGTCATTTTATGGTGAAACAGGTTGGAGCTCAGAGCTGATCCCTGATGTAATCCCATCTCCACCTTGAACTCCTCTGTCACTCCTACAGTTCACCTCACCACTGTCTTCCAGCCCTCATTCATGTCCTGCAATAACATTCTCTTCTGTCACTCCAGACTTCCTCACACAAAACCACAGTTCCTGTCATAAGCTTTCTCCAGATCTTCAAAGACAGCGTAGCTCTCTCTGACCTTCTCTGTAGGTCATAATGAAATATTACGAATAAATTGACAAATCCCACATGTTTGACCTTTAAGAAATCCCATCCAGAATTTTGACTCATTTCAAACAGGAAATGTTCGAACGCTCACATGTGAACATAGTCATTGTTGGAAAGACGAAATCAAATTGCATTCAACTAAAACTGTAATTACAGATTAAAAATGAACTTCACAAAGCTCCAAGTGACAAAGTCTTCAGAAAATGTAAAGTTCACTTTTGGTTGACGGTGCAATCAACTTAACACTTCTTGGGTTCCTACAGACAGACCTATGTAAACCGATGTTCATGTGTCCACCTGGAAAAACTCAGAGTTCCAAAGTGATGGCGTACAGCGATGATAGCGCTCTCTCTGAATCCTCATTGTACATGTGTACATACTCCCTTGTACCAGCCTTTAGAATTTACCTTGGCTTTGCCAAAAATGTGTTCTTTGGGCTTCACAGGAGCTCGACTTTCTTAGAACTTTGTTAAGTTTTTAAAACTTTACATTTTATGTACATTTTTTTGTAAATCGCACAACATAACAACACCTTATATTTCCCAGTGTTGAATGCTTGCTCCTGGTCATGTGAGTAATACTTGGTGGCATGGTTGTCCTCTTTGTCTTACTCAGAGTTTCTCACAGATAATTTCCGTCCGACTTGGTTCTAAATGTCTCTGTTCACAGTCTGAATGTTCTCCATTCTCCAGGGGTTTGTGTCTTGTCCAGAACTGGTGACTCCAGCTGATGCATGAGGAAACACACTCAGCGGATTTTACTGACTCTACTGTCATTGGGTGCATGTGTACATGTGTAGATACATTTTGACTTGCACAGTTTAAAAAATACATTGACATATCTCACTCTTTAGACAGATATCTTCATTAAATCTTCTTATCTTTTTTCAGCTACTATGATTTATTTTGTCATGCTCCGTGTAGCATTAATTGAACAAGGTGGTCATGTGTACAGATGCGCACAAACACACATTTACTGTACACATGTCTAGTCTAATGTTTGCTGCTGTAACTCAGACTGTGGTTTTGTTAGTAAATCTATTTCTTAATATATGTAAATTCTTCTGTTTGAAAGCCAAGTACCGTCTTTTCCGCACTACTTGGTGCACCAGGTTATAAGGTGCACCATCAATCAATGGTCTATTTTTGAACTTGTATCATATATAGGGTGCACCGAACTGTATGACGCTTAAGTGTGACAAAAGAGTCAAAGATAAGTCAGTCAGTTTAATTAACGTTTTCACGGTAACTCTAGAACTTATTCGTGAAACACTACATGTTAGCTCTCAAAATCGCTTCGACATCAGCAAGCACAACCAGAATTAACCAATATATAAGGCACTCTGGATTATAAAGTGTACTGTCTTTTTTTTTTTGTAATCTTAAGGTTTTTAAGTGCACCTCATGCTGCGGAAAAACTTTATTCTTCCAGCTTCTTTTTTGTTTGTTTTGTTTTGCAGTCTGTCAGACAGTGAGTTCATGTTGACAGTTTATCTGTTCCTGTCCTTACATTTCTACCAGCTGTTAGATAAAGTCAAAATAAAGATCAGTCATATGATTCTTCGATCATAAAGAATCATCACAAGGGAAGAAGACTCAAAGACTATAAATTGAACCTCACTTCTGCCAGGACAAATGAAACTGTTAATACTCTTCAGGATGTGGAAGGAAACATGTAAACCACACCGTATGTATATGTAGGGTTTTGCTTCTATTTTTCTGTTAAATATTCACTAGTTTCTTCTGGGTTTTTTTATAGAGGCTTGAGCAGAACTTGAACAGGACATATCCTGCCCCCAAGAGGTTTTTTCTTGGAGAAATGAGAGTCTGGAGGAATGAGTGTCTTCATAGATATGTTGCAATGAATTCCTGAAGCAGATTTTCTTCTGTTTCTCACAATGATTTTCCTCTGTTTCAATGTTGAAATTCAAATGGAGCATTAACACATTAACGTCTTGAACTTTTCAATTCGATGATGTCTGAAAACATTTTTTTTTAGTGAAGAAAAGTTTCTGTTTGATTTCTAAATACTTTGATGCTAATTTTCCAGACTTGACAAATATTTTGAAATAGTCTAGTAAAATATTTATACTGGTTATATAAAAGTCTTAAGAAGTTTTTCTTGTTTCTTCTTGTCAGTCCATTTCAAAGGAGTTTATTTTTATGTTGTCAAGCAGATATACACTAGCTGGTAGTTCACAAAGCACAAAATATTTAAAGGACAATTGTTTATGCTTCAGTTAATCCTCATCAATGACGCTCACAATGGATTTGTATGGGGAATTAATTCCTCTCGGTCTCAGCCTTTTGTCAGAGTTTAAATTGATCTCAGAAAGTAAAGTTCTGTTTCTTTTGCTTTGATGTCCATAGTCCAGAACGGTGTTTTACCAAACACCTCAAAGTTTTGTGTTTGCCTGGAGTTCTTCAGGTGAAGCATCCCCTTGTGTTGTCGGGATTGAAAAGTTTTCACATTTATGTCTGTGCACGTCGACTGCGAAATCAGTTAGTTGTCCCCAGGAAGACAATCAGAAAGGCATGTTTAAGATCATAAAAATGTTCTTTGTGTACAAATAACACTTAAAGAGAGCAGTCTTCACATAGGCTGAGCTTGTACCCTTCATTGAACTCTTTTGATCTGATCTAGAAATCATTTGTTTTCTGTGTTGGCAGTGACCTCGGGTTTGTCCGGGAACTGTCTGAGCCAAAGCAGGGTAACATGCTCTACCACTGTGATCTCACTTGTACTCTTGATTTTTTTCCCGTTGTATAAATGTATATTTATATGATGTATTGATTTCAAATATTTGTAATACTACTACTGGTTTATTTTGTAAGAAAAGAAAAAGTAAAAGAAAGTCAACAAAGTTTTGAATTGTATTTATACTTATCAAAACCAAAGGAATCAGTAGACACACAACAGCTTTAGCCACAGATTCCTCTTCAAGTTCCACTGCAATCTTCTTTTGATCCATTTTCAAGGTGTTGCCAGTAATTATTAAATTAGTGCAACAAAAATGGTGATCAATATTGGGGCTTTCCAGCTGTACAGTTTTGAGTTCAGGTGATGGCAGATATAACTGAAGGTTCTGGAAGTGAGCAAGGGATATGAAAATCTGTGGCAGGACAAGCAAAAAAATAAAAACAAAACCTGCGATGTGACATATTCTGATAAGGTGAATAATTATCACCACATGATAAGTACAATACAAGTTGATGAATACAAGATTGAAGTGTTGAGGGGAAATGGACACACAACAAGAAAGGAGTCAGAATCGGATTTCTGCTCAAAAGTTCTGTTTATTCAAGAAAAAAATCACAAGATCGTCTCAGCATCTCAAAACATTCCAACCCGGTCAAAGATCGAAGCCCTCAATTCTCTGGTACCTCACAGTTTATGTGGGCGTGACTTCCAGCACATCTTCCATTCCCTCCTTATCATCATCACCAAAACATGTTTGTTCCTGGTAACTCCTAATCAGACACTGTTAGAATATCCCTCCTCATGGGACTTTTTGTTTTTGGTAGATGTTTGCAGTCATGAGTTAAAAAGTTAATTTCCAGATCTTTACGTCCTCTGATATTTAGCCGAATACAAGATAGAGTGTTTGGCCCAAAAAGAGTTGAACAAGAATGTGTATCATTTTGTAAGTGGGCCCTGTTCAACTCACTAGAGCCACAAACAAGATGTGTCACAACCTGATCTTTTGCTGTTTATTGGTAAAAACAATTGATGTTACAGGAGTTTGTGGATTAATGTTTGAGAGGTAAAACATACAGTAATTATACAAAGGAAAATACATGTCTTTTAAGGAGTATAAAACAGAACAGGTCTAGTGAGGACAGGTGTGTCCTGACCTGTCTCTTTATTGACAGTAATTTAGGAAGAGGAAAGGAATACCATTTTGAAAAAGCAATCCACTACTGTGAGATCAATCATGTGGCCTTGAGAGTTAGGAAGAACATTAACTGATAACTGATATCAAACTGATATTAAAGTTTAAATTTGATATCTAGGATTGATGTTGATTTGACGTCATTTCAACATCAATTGTCCATTGGATATTTCTAGACTCACCGCTGTGACTGCGGGGATATGCAGCAGCATTGAATCATAGGGTCCATTCTAATTCAGTTTGAATTGAAAAGAAAACATCAAATACTACTGTAAGCCCCTGCTGAGATTGAATCAAGCCTAAATCCATCAGAAACATGGAAGTCAATTTGATAATAAATTGACATCAGTTTGAAGTTTAACATGTAACCATCCAATTGATATCAAATGAACGTCAACTGTATTACCCAGCATTCTTAACCACGCTAAAACAATGCTATGACAACAAAAGTTAAAATAACATTGTCCACTAAGTGGATCAATTTTGACATCAAGCCGACATCAAGGTGCCTGCTGGGAAAGATGGACTCCAAATCCTCATCCTGACCATAGCCAAGGTGTGCAACCCAGGATGGGAGTGAGAATAGACCTCATTTCATCCACACTAGCCCAGACAACTTTTTTAAGGTTTGTATCTTCAGGACAATATAACAGGGAAAACTGAAAGGAAAATTGTGGTGTTAAAAAGAGCTTTTAATAATCCATCAAAAACTGAAAACTGACTGTAGTGGACCGACTGAAATAAAGACAGTAACAGATTAGTCAGATTAACAGACAAGTAAGACAGTGACGTGGAAATGTCCAGAAACCTTCTTTGTTTCAGTCACTGAAGATGATAGGGACGTAAATGTCTGCAAGTAATAGGACGTAAAGTGACCTGTAAATAATATATTTGTCTGGAGTTGAATACGATCTTTGAAGTGTTTGGTTTGTGATTGCTTACAGTGACAGTGAAAAAGTGAGGCTAATTTACCACTGTTATAAATTTCTGAGGACATACACGTTTGCAAAAAAAACAAAGACAATATAATAAATACTAGACATTCTCAGACATTTTTTGCTTTCTAAGGAATAATAGTGTTTACAATAATGTTCCAATATTCATTCACAATTATTAACTTTGGTTAAGGAATGGTTAGGTAATGTTTATAAGGGTTTTACAACATTTTTAAAAGATTGATTCAGGCTAAAACAGCAATAGTAGTCAGACACCATTGAGGCTTTACATATATATTAACCAACATGTTGCTAATGCATACATCATGCTAAGCAATTGCATAGGGAAGCTTTTATTAATGCTTTGTTATACAGTAAGTAGGGTTGAAAAATACAGGTAATGGCTAACTAGTGTATTAGGTAATACGCTTAGTAATGCATAAATGTGTAGGTTAATGAAAAAAATCCCATCTCTGACCAGTAAGTACTTTGACAAACACTATGAAGTTGTATAAAAATCAGTACCTAGACGGGATAGTACCAACAAAGGCCCTACTTCACCCCTTGGGTAAGTTTTTACTTCCAACATAATCTGACATAATCAGAGCCATCAAATTGGGAACAGAGTCTGAAAGACAACTGAAAACTTCTTCCTAAATTCTACCTAAATTATTTGTCAGCTTGTTTACGACCTCTGTTGTCCTGTTTGGAGAGTGTTACTACTAAAATTGAGTGCTCTTTCTGAAGTGTGAGTGGTGTGATAAGATTAAAAATAATCTTGGTAGCACAGTGAAGTCCATTTGAAAATCAAGATGAAGTTTTTCTTTTTTAACCGTCTGAGATTTTGATGTTGTCCTTTATAAGTGCAGTTCACATAAACGGTAGAAAAGCTTCTCGCATATTTGAGTTGAAGTACCTGATATTTAGTGGTTTCTGCACATCACACCAGCTGGATTTTTACACACTTATACCTACTATGCTTTAGTGACAAGAACAGTATAACCTGGCTGTTAGCTCTTGCTTTGTGTTAAACTGTTTCCCCCCAACACAACCTCCAACAAAAAAGCACATATTGTCATTTTTTGATTGTGCAAGGACAATGTCTAAGTACATATTTGCTTTCCCAGTGCAAGCTTCTTGCATACTTTAACATTTACATTTGTGTAAAAAACATAATCTGTCAGCTTAAGGCTTGCGTGCAACCATTTTCCAGCATGCTATTATATCCATCTTCTTCATCTGTTTTGGTGCCCTTGCGGAGCCTTTGGAAGCAATGGACTGTGGAAGCCAAGACAAAACTGGCCACTATTGCAGCGATTGAAGCAGAGATACCAGAAAAAATTACAATAAGGTAGTCAGTAAGAGTTAGAACACCAGTGCAGTCTTTGAAGCTTTCCTTGGAGAGTAAATTAAGAGGAATGTGACGTCCATCCACGGGCAAGGAGCACTCTATCCCCTCGATACCTGGGAAAAAATAAAAACACTATGAGCCCATATAGGATCTAATTTCTTGTATGGTGTCCATTGTTCCATTTAAACCTCCAATCAGTAGCTCAACTGAAAACAAAAATATTAAAACCAAATCCAAAGACACCTTGGAGAAATAGGGCTACTCGAAATCTAAAGAGAATTTGCAGAATAGCAGAGAGAAAGTTTAGAAAACGAATTTAACAGTCGACTATGACTTTCAAAAATCAGCTAAAAACCTACAACTATGCAAGGTTGCACGGGGCTGCCGGAGCCTAACCTGACCAATCGTGGGCAGGGTACTGTACACCTTGGAATGGTTGCCAGTCTATCGCAGGGCCACAATCGCACACCCATACAAACTCACATTCACACCTAGGGACAATCTAGAGTGACCAATGAACCTATTGTTGGGGAGGTTAAGGAGTAGACACTAGTTCATTTAGGCTAGGCAGACAACACGATACTGTGCCAATTATAATAATTGTCGACACTACCTCAGCTAGTAGCAGCGGCTCCCAGCGTTCTGCCACACTTTTTCTACTTTTTAGGGTGTTTCTGCTTAGGCACATTTACTTTTTGTTCTTGTTTTGTTCCTAGTCATTTTCTTTCTTAGTTAAATACACAACCTACATGATTCGAAGGTTTAGATACTTTTTTCTCCTCTTCGCGGTCTAGTGCTACTCATGGCACACTGCAGCCAGGCTGAGAAGACCCCTTCCATTGTTTACAGTCACGATCAGCTGCTGGCTCTAAGACCTCAATCCTTTGCAATCGGATGGAAGCCACAACTCCCTGTGGAGCTGCGGAAAAGATGAAGAGGATGCAGGTCAGGAGTCAAACGGCGGATGAAAAAGTGGTCTCTGGGAATGTCAGGTCCCTAAGCAAATAAGATGGACGAGCTGGAAGCGCTCGCACGGATCCAGCAGGAGTACCGTGAATCTGCAGCACCTCTTCAACTGGAGCCTTCATCTTCAGAGGATTCCAGTGCTATGGAAGACGTCCTGGCTGGTCCCAGTGCCAAAGAACAACCATCCCGCTGCACCTAGTGATTACAGGCCAATAGCACTGACCTCCGATGTTATGAAGGTCATGGAGCAGCTGGTGCTATCACACCTCAGGCCCCTGGTGAGCCCTTTCCAAGACCTGCTGCAGTTTGCAGCCCAAGGTAGGGGTTGACACTGCAATGATATATCTGTTGCAAAGGGTTCACTTCTCCCTGGACACCGGAGCTCCTCAAGGAACTGTGCTGTCTCCCTTCCTTCCTCCAGAAGTACTTGGATGTCAGGATGATTTCCAGGATGGTAAGTTTTGGGGATAATGACTGTGGTAGTCCACCTCATAATCCTGAAATCTGGTGGGTCAACAGGTATGGTGCTTTGGTCTCACCTCAGGATAATCCTCTTCGTTGGACTGCATCTGAAAGTTTTCCCACCCAGCTCAAAGGACCATGTGTTGAGGAGTAGACACTAGTTCATTTAGGCTAGGAAGACAACAAGATGCTATGCCAACCAGAGCACAGGAAGAAGAAGAAGGGTAGCTTGTTCTTCACCAGGCCTCAAGAGCTGTGAATCTTTGTTAGGAACTCAGGGTAGTGGTCTCCCCAGGAGCTAGAGTACACAGGAGGGTGGCAAGGACCCCCTAAGCCCTCTAATGGGTGGCAAGAAAGTGGCGACAGTGACAGTGTGCAGGCCCCCTGTTCTTTGGATTTGAGATTTGTGTGCTTCTGGACAGCACTGTTGCCTGAGCGGACTCTGATCCTTAGCAGGTGCCATAGAAGGATGGCCGTGTCAGACGGAGGGTTCTCAGTCTCGCTTTCAACCCAGGAGGCACACAGGCCAGCCCTGGCCTCAATAAACACTCCTGTGGGCCGGAGTGGGCTTTTGTCAAGGACCCTGTGTTTAGTTGGGTTGGCAGAGGCTCTCCCATGGCAGGCAGGATGTGCCAATCAATCACACATCTGGCACTCAGTGTAGTTGAACATTAAGTGCAGTAACATATGTATCAGAGGATGTTCAGTTGGCCATTCTACATGTCAATCAAGTGACGTACTTCACAGGGAGGATGATTATTTGCTAAATATCTTGGATTATTACCAAATACCTTGGAATTCTACAGACATAGGGTAATCTGGAACAGCCAACAAGCAAAGCAGAGACAGCCAAATACCTCCAACTAGTAAGGCAAGTCCTGAGAAGCCAGCTCAATGGCAAGAACAAGACCAGGTAATAAATAATTATGCACTGCTAGTCATCAGATACACTGTGGGAATAATCAGATGGCTAAAGGAAGAGATACAAACCACAGATGTTAAGACATGAAAGTTCCACACCAGACATAGAGGGCTCCATCCCAAATCCAGAACCCTGAGACTGTATGCTAGCCCCAAGGAAGGAGGCCGAGAACTTGTGAGCGTGGAAGCCACAATCCAAGATGCACAAATACATCAAGCTCAAGGCCCCAACTGACTTTGTGCTCAGTGAATGTCTCAGGCAATGGACAGCAGAGGATGCAGCACTGGAGGACAGATCCTGATGGGATGACAAGCCCCTGCGTGGGATGTACCACCAAACCATAACTGAAGTAGTTGATGTCAAGAAGTCCTACCAGAGGCTAGAAAGGGCTGGCCTACTGGACTGGCAGCTCAGGAACAAGCCCTGAGCACCAGAGCGATAGAGGCTCAGATCTACCACCCCAGACAAGACCCACAGTGTAGGCTGTGCAAAGAGGCGCCTGAAACAATCCAGCACATACCTACAGGGTGTAAGATGCTGGCTGGGAAAGCATATATGGAACCGGTTTCACAGTTTGAAAGAACTGTGAAACCACTTTGTAGCAGCTCCAACTCTCTCAGTGAAGTTTACCCCATAAAATTTAAACCCCATACTATTCCACCTCACCCAGGTGACTTGAATAGTATACGGGAACTTGTGTGCAAAATATGAACTGGAAACCCCACGATCAAAATGGGAAACACCTCCCAAAGTGGTAGAGAATGAGAAAGCAAAGATCCTGTGGGACTTCCAGATACAGAAGGACAGTATAGTATTAGCGAACCAACCAGACATTGTAGAGGTGAATTGTTCATCTTGTTGTCAAACTTAAAGTGACTGACAAAGACAATCTCTAAGTCACTAACTTTTGTGCTGAGTTTTACTAAAAAGGTGCTGATTCTCTGGATTTTTGTGTCAGTATTATGCATTTTTTCCTCTTAATTTAATCAAAAAAAGAAGAGTTTATTTGTTGTTTCACATCCACAATGCACTAACACAAAATACTTTTCAAATTCCTTTCTAAGTTCATTAGTAAATAACATTGGAAGCTGAGCATGTTTCAGTAAAAAATATTTTCTGCCAATTAATAGTTGTCCCAACTCTACCAGGAAATTCAAACAAAAAGCAATCAGAGCAAAAATGGAGCCTGTGGCTCAGCAAAAGGCTAAGCAAAAATAGAAAGATCACAAAAAAAATGTCTTAATGATCATCAACAAAAAATCTCACTAATAAAACCTAAACAAAGTACAGTGCAAAGGAAAGCTGAACAGTCACTCAAGTTTTTTAGCAGGATACCATTATCGCTATGTAAAAGTATGCTAATTAATTTATTTTTGGTGACACAGTTATTATTTCAGCTGACAAAGAGCTTTTATAGCTAATGGAGATGTCTGTCTTGAATTTACCACCATCCTGTTATTGCACTCCAGTCAAGGCTGTCAAGGGAGTTTGATCAAGTTGCTACCAAACAACTTAATAGAAATTGGATAATTTTCAAACTGATTTAAACTGAAATGCAAAAAATCCTTTAAATTGTGTCTCTGAATTTGAAATAAATTCAATTAAACTGTGGCACAAAAATGTTATAGATTTCTATGTTTTACATTTTCTGTTTGATTCATTTTCCTGCAAAAAACATTCTTTTTTAAATCTTCAAAAGACAGCTTCAACTACTTGATCAGCATTTATTCTAACTGTAGAAAAGTAAAACTGAGAAAGGGCAGAAAAACGTAGACAGCAATGTTACTGCACCAAAACAATATCAACTGTGCGATAAACATACTCCAAATATTAATATTGACCTGAAATGTGATTATGAATATAGATTCATTTTGAGAGCTAATTTTTGTGTGCAACCCCTTGTTAAGGAGTTTAAATCTTACCTGATGAGAGCTTGTGTTGGTTTGCTTTCATCCACACAAACAGTTTGGCAAACTGGCAGTTGCACAGCCAGGGATTTCCCTCTAAGCGCAGCACTCGCAGGGAAGGCAGGTGTTCCAGAACTCTAACATCAAGAGCCGTGAAACCATTTTGTTGCAGCTCCAACTCCCTCAGTGAAGTTAACCCCATGAAAGCATTTCTTCCCACCATGCTCAGATGAGGATTGTTCCCAAGTCGCAGCTTGATAAGACTCCTCAATTCCTCAAAAGTTCCTGAAGTTATTTCCGTCAAATTATTGCACCCTAGGTCCAAGAAGACTAATCTAGATGAGGTGCTCAGGGTGCCTGGCTCAAGTTCCGAGAGGGAGTTGTTCCTGAGATCCAGATAGACCAAGTCAGTGTAAAGAACAAGGAAGTTGGCCGGGATCCAAGGAATCCAATTGTTGGAGAGCAAAAGACGGCGAACATTCAAAGGGATAGAGTCTGGGACTCTAGTAAGGCCTTGGCTTGTGCAGTTTACGGTGTGGTGATCAGGACACAAACACCTAAAAGGGCAGTTGTGGCCTTTTGTGAGTAAGGAAGAAGAAATCAATGCAAGGAGAGGCTGAAGCCAATTAATGCATGGTAGCATTGTCAAACAGCATTAACTGGGAGATTTTGGGTGGGGGTGAAGGTGATTATACAGGATCAATAGGGTGAGAGGGAAGAAAGATTGAGGAAACACAAAACATAACTAAAAATCACACAGGGGAAGAAAAGGAAATGTCAAATTTTGTAGAACAAAACACTTGCATCCTGCTGTGCTGTCTGCATTGCAAGGCACGAAAGAAATGCACAATGTGGTAGAGCAAAAGAACATTGTGTTGCAGGGGATCAGTCACAAAATATCAGCCTGTTGGCTCTGAGGAAAGACAGGGAGGAGCAAAAGACACAGGAGGAGGGGGAGCATGGAAAGAGCCAGGATTAAAACAGTCGCAACAAACAAGCTAAAAAGAAGCACAGGCAGCTGTATTTATGAAGCTTTACAAGAGCTGCATCCTGGCCCCACTATCCTTCTTCTGTCAGTCAGTGAGGAGAAGCAACTGTGGCATCATTAGCTGGATCAGTTGAGCAAACCGCAGACAATCACCACAAACTGAAAGCAGGAGCTCCTTCACCCAGACAGACCTGCAGTTCGGATGGGGATGCCTCCAGCATCTGTGACTTACATGTGACGTTTCAGAACACGTGGTCTTTGACAGCTACAACTGTTTCCTCAATTCTGTCACCTCGTACTTTTGTCCCTTCACTTCTGCTTCTCTTTCTGGAATAAAAAAAGGATTGTTGCCTTGTTGTGATGGCTAAACATAATTTGCCAAACAGAAACATTTTGATTATGCTAAATTTCTGTTTTTTCTTATACTCTTTTTTTATCAGAAAAAACAGCTCTGAATGTTTTTTAATCAATTAATTTTACAAAATGTTATATCACTACAAATTTACTGATACAAACTTTTTGCTGACCATACTTCCCACACTTATATTAAGTAAGCTATTCCATCTAAAATATTCTGCAAATGGCTATGCTTTAATTTTTCTCTTTCAGTCAGGCATCAAGACAACAGATTTTTTATGACTTTCTGCAGTTTCACAAAGTCTTAGATTCCTTTATGCAAAAATAGTGACTAAAAAAACAAATGCACAGAATGTTTTTGCTCCGCCCAGTCATGCATAAAAAGTAGGTCATGCTCAAAGCCACATTGAAGACAAGCATGGGAGCACACAGTGAGTATTTTATAGATGTACTCTCAGTGAAGTCATTTCCATCTCAGATACTGTCATTCCGTGTCAATCTTTACAACACGGTGCTGTCATTTGAAAAGAAAGCTAGAGTTACAAAAAATCTCAAGCAAAAAAATACAAAAAGCAATGGCTGAAAGAGTGTAGGCTAAAAAAAAACACAATAAAAAATAAATGAACTGTTGGAACTTTTCCTGAAAATCTACTCTGCATGTTAGGACAAGACTTACTGATGTTTGCCTTCATTGGTAAAGTTTAGTTGTTCTGTATAATTGAGGTATTAAAAGACAAGGCACGCGAGTGATAACCGATGCCAGCATGTAGCCCCCACATTGATGAGACAACAATGAGTCGGCAAGTTTACTTTTGGTACAAGAAATGATAAGGAAAAGGCAGAAAAAGCTGTTTGTATTTAAATTTACTACAATATCACATCTACAGTAAAGTAGCATGATTTTACGTTGAAGTTAATGTTTGAAGTTAATGTTCATTGAATTGTAAAAGGAAAAATTGACTTCCAACTAAGTGCAATAAATTGGTACCTTAATTGTATATTTAATTTTAAAAAAGAATTTAAATAGTAAGTTCTTTAATAGGAACTATGAATGTAAAAATGCATTTTCATGCTGCAAGTATAAACTATATATACTGGAAAAATGCCCTGTGACAGAATGGTGACCTGTCCAGGGTGTATCCTGTCTTCGCACTTGAGTGGCCGAGTTAGGCTCCAGCAACTCCGTAACCCTGAAAGGGACAAAAACAGGTTTAGAAAATGGTTGGATATAGGAAAATACATTTTGACCAAATTGTATATCAAATTGCTAATTGAGAACTACATTACATTTCTAATTAGGGGATGAGATGTCATTCCAAAACTAGCTTCTTTTATAAAAAAATATGCTTTTCATTACTTTTTGTAATCATTGACCACCTTTCCCTTAATCCCCACATCATTGTTCACTGAAACTGAAACTGTAGTAGAGGAGACAGGCAAAGTTCAATGCACAAAGAGAACAGATACAAGATGACTGCTCGACATTGTCAACCAGGCAATCAATACTTCACATTGAGCAATGTCCAAAGAGGGAACCATATATGGTGACACTGATGAGAATGATGAGATGCAGCTGGTGAGGACGTGAGTGTGGGAGCGGTGACTGCTGGGAAATGGAATGAGGAAGTAAGCTGAGCAGATCAGAACTCAGGCAAGGGCTTCCTCTGGTGGTTGGAGGGGGAACTGGAAGTCTGAGCCCTGACTAGAATAGAGAGACAACTGAGACACATAGTTATTCCTCAGGCCAAGTCATGCTTAACCATTGCTGAGATTAAAAAAAAAAAAAGCCATTCTGTCCCTATGTATACAGTGCCATGTCTTTATGGAACCAAAAGGACTTAGCCAGAGACCTTTTGTATAGTTGTTCTCATAAGTTTACATACTCTGGAAGAAATTATGATTTCTGGGACATTTTTCAGAGAATATGAACAAGGACTCATGGTTAGTGGTTGGATTACGCTATTAATTGTTGAACAATAGTGTCAACTCTTTTGGCATCATAATGACAACAGAAAATTCCCAAATGACCATGTTCAAAAGTTTCCATCCCCATTTCTTAATACCCTGTGTTGCCTCCTTTCGCATCAGTAACAGCTTGAAGTCTCTTGTGGTCGTTGTGGATGAGGTTCTTTATTTTCTCTAAAGCAGCCCATTCTTCTGGGTAGAAAACCTCAAGTTCTTTCAATTCTTGGGCTGTCTTGCTTGAACTGCCCATCTGAGATCACCCCAGAGTGGCTCAATAATATTCAGGTAAGGAGACTGAAACAGCAACAGATCCTTCACCTTATTCTGATTTAACCAATAACAGGTGGACTTGGCCTTTTGTTTTGAATTGCTGTCATGCTGAAATGTCCAAGTGCATCCCATTCGCAGCCTCCAAGCGGAAGAGTACAACTTTTCCTCTAGTATCTTCTAATAACATGCTGGATTCATCTTGGCACCAATTTGGATCAGGTTTCCTATGTCTTTGTGGCTCTCACATCCCCAAACCATCAGTGATCCGCCTCCGTGTTTCACAGTCTTTGTGCTGTTTGGTGTCTTGTAAGCGAGCTATTTTGTGGGATTAGCACAAAAAAGTCTTTCTTCTAGTGACTCAACCATGCAGCCCATTCTTCTGATGCCTCATTATTGTACGTTTTGAAACATCATCACCACATTTTTCAGTCTTGGATCACAGATGAAGTTGTTTGTGGGTTTGTCTTTGTGTCAACGATTTTTCTTGCAGTTGTGGCAGAAATTTTTGCGACCATGGTTTGGTTTTAACAAAACCCCTCACTTTCCATTTCTTGATCAACGTTTGAACACTACTGACTGGCATTCTAAGTTCCTTTAATATCTTCTTGAATCCCTTTCCTGTTTTGTCCAGTTCAATTACCTTTCCCCATAGATCTTTTGAACGCTCTAGCTTTCCCCATGACTCCATGAATCCAGAAATGCCTGCGCAGCACTAGATAAATGATGCAAGGGTCTGTTGGGAGTCCAGAAGCTCCAAGATCTTTTGTGTACACTTTGATTACAGACAAATGAGTCACAGGTGAGGATGGTTCTCTTTAGCTGCCATTCCAATCTTTTCTATATTGGCTTGTGTTCATGTTTTCAGAATAAAGTAATCAGGGTATGTAACTTTTGAACAAGGTCATCTGTGAAGTTTCCGTTGTTCTGTTGTCATTATGATTTAGAAAGGGTAAGCATTTCTTTTACCCAACCACTAACTATGGGTGGATTTGTTTTTGTTAACATTCATATCATATAAAAAATGACTAAGAAATCATAATTTCTTTCTGGGTATGTAAAAATAAGGGCACAACTGTATGGCCAACACATGTCCTGTGTGAGACCTAAGGCTAAAAACATGGAATGATATAAATGGCTTAGTAAAGTTTTTCTAAAATCATAACAATCTGCTTATCTTTGAGTTTTATACCTACTGAAAACTGCAGACACATGAAGTTGTGTGTTTGAGGATTGATCACTTTCAATGCCTCCAGGTCACAGCACTGTCCATCCCTGAGAGGTTCTGTCTTGTCGTGTTACACAGCCATAGGGAGCATGATGACTTACAAAGTTTCTGTGTGGTGTACTTGACATCGGGAGTAACTCAGTACAAAAGTTATGTAAAAAGTAATACTAATACTTTTTTTCTGTAACTAAGAGGTGCAAGGCATTACTAATTTTAGGGATTATTTCACTCTTTATGTATTTAACAGCTCATCACAAAAGACAACCTGTCTGCTTCAAAGCAGGAAGACCATTAACAGATATAATAGATTAAAATAATTATTCTAACAATTTTACATTTCGTTTGTTCTTGATCACTTGAAGCTTTTAAAATTCATGTCAATTTAAGATTATTTTCTAGTTTTCTGTTAGGGTTAATAGACCCAAAAACCTTCATTTCACTTTTGCTTTCCTAATAAATGTGTTATGTCCTGGTATTTCTAATCTTTCTGTCTTATTATTGTAAGCTAAGAGTAAAAATTTTGATCCACTTTTTTAACTGCTTTTATTCTTTTTGAGGCACACGTGCCTCTGTTCTGTCTTTGTTCCTTGTTACTGGTATAAAAAAAAACAAAAAAAAAAACAACTACTAATATTAACAGATAATAAATAGCACTAAAATAGATACGTTACACAATCACATTGAGGTGTCCAGTGTCTAGAAGGCAACAATGCAACACGTTTTAACCACAATAAAAAACGTGTTTATTTTTATCGCGAGTTTTAGATTAGTTTCATATTTTTTTTTTATATTTTTCTAAACATATTTTTTAATATACATTTGACATTGATCAGAGTATGTGTTCTAATTCTTTTCCCGACTGAATAGCGAACCGTTCAGAATCTTTCCCCGTTCCCGCCAACAACGTAGCTGGGCAAGGCTCCACCACGTGACCCTACATGTGACTCAGCGAGTTCAAGGGTGGAATTCCTCCTCCATCCTGTAGGGGGTTCAGTAGTCCTCATGCTGCACAGGAAGAAATATTTGTTTTTGTCACGTGATCGGAAGTGAGTACTAAACTCATTAAAGTGTTATGCCGTGAGTTTGGTGTCGACGAGGAGACTGTCATACTGGAAGAGAAAAGCAGGACGGCTACTTATGAGATATTTCCGAACCTCTCTGCTGTTTATCGGAACCAGCGGTAACTTGTTGGTGTCTCAGAGCGCACGGACTGGCTTATCTTGAACTCGTATGCTAAGTTTAGCTAATATAGGCGGGCTTGGGGGATCCAACCTTGGCCGTCCTGTCAGCAGAACACTGATGTGCTGATGGTTTGTTGTCCCGGCCTTTATCTTCACTGAGCTCGCGTTGGGCCAGTAGTACAAACTGATGACCAGCGGACAGGGGGAACCGAGTTGTCACCGTCTCCGTGCTTCTGCCTGGTGCTGTTTGCTCAGTCGGAGTCCACCATCGACGTTAGTGTTGCTAACCTGACTTGGACCCGGAGCAAGGCCCATGAGACGGTGAGCCCAACTCTTTACCAAGACCGAATCCGTTTACTGTCTGTTCGCCGTTTTTGTCTATCTCTCGCTGTGTTTTTTCTGGTGTTTCTGACAACATATCAACAATAACAAACTCATACTACGAACTCTCTGGACAGTAGCTTAAGGGCTCCGAGAACACAGAGGTTTGGGTCGCGCGGTGGTGATGCACGAGCGCTGTTGGGAATAAGTGCGGATGTTTTTTGGACTCTGAAAATTCAGAACCAATTCACCATGAAAAGTTCAAACCGACTCTGCAGGCACCTAATCGAGTCATTGTCAAAGTTAGGTTTTTAAATAATAAGTTTTTAAGTCGATTTAGTAAAGAATAAATGTTTTCCAAAAACAATTTTAATAAGAAAATTACATTTTACAGAAAGAGGTACTTGAAGTAATGCCTTTACATTTCATCAACCATTACTTGCAAATATTTAGTGGCCTTTAAAAAACATACAAATAGAATTAAAATGTAGAATAAACAACAAAGACATTTGCATATTTATCTGGTTTATAAGCTCCAGATTTGCCAGTTTCTTCTATCATTCATTCCTTTTAAACTAATAAATTGTCAATTAAAACCTGTTAAATGTGCAGTTATTCTTGTTTTTGGCTTATATGAATTTAACATTTGGTCTAAAGTTGCATTTAAAACATGTTTTTTTTTAATTCGGTGAATATTTTGTCTGTCAGGTTTAAATTAATAAGATCCACTTTGTATATTTGAAAAAGACTGGAAAAGCTTGTTGGAAAATCGAATCTGCTTAATTTGGTTCAGATCGAGCCCTGGACCACCTGTTTGGTCTGTATTCAGACTGCCTTCATCCCTTCTGTTTCAAACTTGTAAACAAAACCACATGACTAAAGATCTCTTCATTCATTGGCCAGGAATCAGAAGGGCGGAACAAAGCAGCAATGAAGTATTGCGCTCTGTAATCCTTGGCAGGATATTTCACTTATTCAGTCTTTATATTTCGCTGACCAATTCATTTTATTACTTTGATGCAGTCTCTCTTCGAACTTTAAACCTTATTTCTTGGCCAAAAATGTTTAATTCTGAAATCATACCAGAACTCCTCACAACTCATTAGGCACAGAATATCTATTAGATACCTAATATACATCTACTGTACATATCTACTGGATGCCTCTGATAACTCTTTGTTCCTCTATTAGATGTCTACAGATAGATGTGTAGGAGACCTCTGTATTTAAAATACTATTCCTAGACATCTAATAGAGCAACAAAAAAGAGTTGTCTAAGATGTCCCATAGACATCTACAATAGATGTCTAATAAATAACTAATAGACTTCCACAATAGTGTATTCGATAAGTAATATACACACACAGTAGATATCTATTAGTTATGTAACATACATTTCTGTCTATTACAAATGTAATAAACGTCATGTGTCTGGTACTGCTGTTTTACTGATACTTCATCCTTTTTATTTTGACGTTTGTCTTCAACTTTAGGTCAAGTTTTGTGCTTGTTCCATACCATCATGAGGACTAAAGAAATATTAAAAGATGCTAGATACAAGTTATGTTACAAGTTAGTTGCTAGAACAAGTTTATGGTCACAAACTGGCGACAAGCAGCTTAACTCGTTAGTGTAGCATAGCATGGTAGCATCAGTACTTAACAACATCGCTGTCTCCAAATCAACTCTTTCTTTTAGACTATGTGTTGCTGCTGTGAGTCCAGCCTGTTTATCCTCCGTTTCTGTTTGGATCCTGTTAAAAACGGTCCTGCTGCTCCATCAGCCTAAGCTAAATGCAACACAGAAAAGTGTACAGAAGTTACGGGGTGGGGGAGCTTTACGTGTCTCGTGCGCCGACAAGTCTTTTTTTCCCTTTGCCTCCAGAAGAAGCTTCTCTACTTGCTGCTGCTTTGTCTGCTCTTTGCAAGAGACAGACGGAAGGACTGACTTTACTCCGAACAACACAAGCCCAACAAAGCTGAGCTGTGAAATTAGAATCTTGATTTTCCCAAAAATAAATTGTCTATGACAACAAATTCAAATGTATCCATTGTATCGATATATCGCTCAGCCCTAATCTGTGGTTGCTGATCATTTTCATCATGGATGAAGGGAATCATGGATCGTTTTGAACGATCCGATTTAATTCAATTCACAGTCCTAAAATGGATCAGAACATCTTTCTCCAGAACTTCATCAGTGAGACTCAGAGATAAATTCCTGCTACTGAACAGTGAAGTTTTCCAGATTCTTGCGTTTCTTCAAGATAATAAAGTGTAAATAAATGTGTGTACAAACAAACAAACAAGTAAACAAGAATGAATGTCAAATCCATTCACATTAGAGTTTGATCAAGTTCATTCCACCGTTGTTTTTCCACATCAGAATAATCCAAAGGAACATTATTAGAACATTCTAGCAACACTGTATGGTCACATGACTTTGTAAATTCAAAGTGTTTCCACACGTTGGACTGGAATAATGGTTGATCAGTTTTTGCTGCATCGCGTGTTTTCCACTGATGGTACCTAAGTCATTTTGAAGTTATAGTAAAATTGACATATGTGAATAAATACAAGAAAATAAATTCATAGGAAATTAATAAAAACTGTATTTTATAAATATAATAGGAGATATTAATCTACTTTGTATGGAACTTTATTCATAGTCTGTAACATTACAGAGTCAGAGTTGAGTTGAAAAAGCCCCACCCCTCTCGCAAGAGTGCTGCCTTTTGACTGTAAAAACAATGGACATCGCAACCCCTCCCCTTTTGTGTCCTCGAGTAGGAAGTACCTGCTGGTTGCAAGAAGACCAAAATCCCATAGGCTTCCATTGAGAAATAGGCAGTTATTACTCAGTCATTGTATTTGTCAGAATGACTATTCCTGCTCTGTTACCTTCTTCTTAACACCTTGTTTCTAATTCAATTTTTAAAGATTTTTTTTCTTTATCGCAAGTTATTCAAGTTATAAACTAACCAATCAGATGCCTCAGTAAAAATATGTGGCGTCCGCTGGTCCCACCTCGAGTCCTGGGCTCGTTTTCAGTGGGAGGGGGGTGGAGTTCAAATAAAGCTGGAACAAGCTCCCTCCTGATTGGCGACAGTAGTTCCTCTAAAAACGTGACTCAAACGGACTTGGACCAGTCACTGTTGATGAGTTGCATTATGGTGGCAGGCATATCAGCACGCTATAGAGAAGGCTGTAGCCTGATTTTGAGGTAAGGCATTTCCTATGAGTGATGTCAATACCTTGCTATGTCCAGTAATATTTATGTCAATGGTGCTGCATCTTGGCAAGAATCATTATAATGCTTTAGGATGTTGTTGTTATGACTTCATATAAAAATGAACCACCTGAAGGAAGAATTTATGAAAATAACTACATTTTCTGTCTGTCTGCTTCCCGCTAAAGTCCCATCATACATCTAGGTGTGTGAAATTTGTTCTTTGCATTTGAATCATCTCCTGGGGGAGTGATGAGCTGCAGTCACAGCCGCGCTCAGGAACCATTTGGTGGCTTAACCCTCCAATCTAAATCCTTTTTTGAGTCTTTGGAATGAGTCGGCCTAGATTTGAACCCACAACCTTCCAGTCTCAAGCTGGACTCTACCACAAGGCCACTGAGTTGGTTTAGTAAATCTGTCCAGTTTAGATTTGAGTTTCCAGTTAGATGACTCCAACATCGTGTTCATACCATTAATGAATTACTTTTACTCAATTTAATCTCCTAAAAAAATGCCATTCTCTTCAGCTGGTTCAGACTACAAGTGACTGACTGAAACCCCTGTCTTTTCATGGGGCTGTTTTTCCGCAAGAACACCGAAACAACTCACTTGTGGTAGAATGAGTTGTGAATGAGTGTGAAGACGCCAAAAACAGAGAGCAAAGCCTTATTAGAAATCAGTAAAGGAGTTCCTTGGAAAAAGAGGTTTTAAGTTGCGTTTTAATTATGCTGTGACTTCCTCTCTGTTAACTTTCAACATAACATAGTTTTTTTTTTTTAACATATATGATTTTTTCCGTAAAATAATATAAAAAGACAAACATGGATGAGAGAAAAGATGAACACGGATGCATCCTCAATGAGGAGAAGAGCAATAGAGTCAGCATCACATGTCTGAGGTAATGACAGAATTTAAATGTCCAAAGTGGTAGAATTTCTTGCTGGACAGCCTGCTATGTTGTAAACCATTGTTCTCTGTTCACCCCGTGTTGTAAGGGTCAAAACAGGGAAAGAGCATGGACTCACCAAAAAACACACATTTCAAGTACATTTCAGGATTGTAGATCGATTGATTTCATTTGAAAACGATTTTTTAATGGTATAGGTCGGTTCCATTACCAACCTGCCCCAGACAGACTGTTCTGGTAGGACCCTCCCTACCCTAATGCTAGGATAGGAGGAACATGTTAATATCACTTCACAGAATACATTTTCCTCTTCTGTGTATCAAATTAAAACTAAATTATTGGTGTTTCAATAAATCTCATCCACAGTTGTGTGCCACAGCTGCAGACACTACAGCCACTCACCTTTTTAGATCTTATCAATTCCTAATTTCTGATCAGTTTTTGGTTTGCTGGTGTTTTTTTAGGCATTCAAAGCCTCCCCTGTGAGGCCAGCAAGCAAGAGGGTTAAGCTTTTTACCTTCACAAACAGTGAAGCCCCCACACCTGAAGCAGCAGGATGCTGGAGGGACTGGTGGCCTGGGTGCTGAACACGTACCTTGGAAAATATGTCAGCAACTTAAATACAGACCAACTGTCCATTGCCCTTCTCAAAGGTGAGTGCTGTGTCCACCTAAAGGGTTGTCTAAAATGTCTTTGTTAAACGTTGCTATTGCCTTTACTGTACAAGTAGAACATGATGATAATATCAGGCCATTACTATGTTTATGTGCGTAGATAATTAAAAAAAAAGTTGTAGAAATAGGATTTTTAGTTATGATGTATCATTATTTTGCTTCATAACATGTCATATTGATGAAGCATCTGGTCTTTTGGAGTGACATCAATGTGTCACATAGCAGAAGTTGAATTCCTCATTTTCTTTGTTTCGTTTTTATGGCACTGCCTAGAAATCACACAGTGAATATCATTTAACCAAGATGACTTGTAAATGTCTAGTCATAAATTGGAAAGTGCTAAACATTTGGACAAAAGGCTATTTTACAATGTTGAATTCTGCAAAGATTTTTACCCAAAAGTGTGTACTTGTTTGGATGTTTTCAGGTGCAGTTGAGCTGGAAAACCTCCCACTGCGGAAAGATGCTCTCCGGGAGTTTGACCTGCCTTATGAAGTGAAAACAGGTGAGAAAAGAAAACCAACGGTGGAGGAAAGGAGTTTTACCAAAGTTTAGCTTTGAACTCCTGCAGTCAGTGGGATTTTTTATGTTTCTAGGTTGCTTTTTAAAGCCTAATGACAAAGCACAATTGTGAGAAATTTTTATCACGTTGGATCCACTGATTCAAACTGATGCAAACTGTCTCTGTTGTAACTTTCCTGCTGTTTAGTAAAGCATCAGTAAATGATGTATACTGATATAGTGCTTTACTACCTTTCTTGAAGGCTCAAAGTCTTTTACAGTCACAGTCCCATTCATCCCGAAACGCACACATTCACACACTGATGGCACTCCACTACTGAACACTGGTACCAACCTATAACCACCAGGAGCAATGTGGGGTTCAGCGTCTTGCCCAAAGACACTTTAACACATGGGCAGGAATCTGCTATCTTCTGATCAGAGGTCAACTGCTCTTCCTCTGCACCATGGCTGCTGTGCATGTTACTCTCAGAGATTTACAAGCCTTTTACAGCAGCTGCCTAGATGTTCTAGCATTTCACCCATTTTATTCTATTATTATGAAAAAGCTCTGTCTAAAGAGTTGATCATATTTGAGATAGTTTTGATAAACAAATTCTTCTTCTGGATTTCTATGAGAAGAGTTCATCTTTAATTTAAAATACAACTAACATAAAAAACAAATTTACTTTCTGTATTGTTAACATGAAAGTAAAGATTCTTTACCAAAACACTTTTCTGATATTCTCAGCAATCCATGCTTAAAAACACAAACAAAAAAGCTTTCTGTGCAAGTAACAAAGTCCCTGGAAACTCTGTGCCAATGAGCCAAATCACACAAACACTGTGCAACCTATGAGGAAGGGCCAGGTTTGGACCTGGATCTTTAGACTAAGTTGGCTTTGTAACTGTTGTTACGTAATCCCTAACTTCTTCTTTGCCAGTACATGACGTTTTTATTAATGTTATCATTCTAAGTGTTTTTTTTCTCTATAAATAATGTATCAAGATTATTTGGATTATGTCTCAGTGTAAATGTAAAAATGGAGGCCTTGTAACTTTAGGAATTCTTCATCAGGTGGTCATTGTGGCGCTTAGCTGGTGCAGGTAAAGCAGTCATGATGTCTGACATTTCTGCTGATGTTTGGTATTTCTGATAACTAATGAACTCGGGAGTTTAACTTCATATTAAGATATATTGCAGTATTTGGATAATACTGCTATATTTGTCAATGTTTAGAAACTTCAAGCCTTCTTATATTTGACTTTTCTTGTTTTTTTTTTAAAAACTGATCCCGGTGGACTAAGGTTTCCAAAATAAATGTTCAATCCATGAATTGACTGTTGTAGATCATAATCCATAATGGCTGGATATTTATTGAAAAGAGGAGTCATTTTGAAGATTTTATTTTTCTTTACACATTTATTTGCAAGTTTTTATTGCAGAGTTTGCGACTCTGCCTATGATAGGCTGACGTCATGATAAGCTGACCTGTCCTTCATATTTTTAAAGTCCCACTCCAACTATATTTTTCTCTTATAAAATCTGTCCCAGTGGTCTTTTAACTATGAATATGCTATTTTTAGTCATAATCAAAAAGCCTGTCATTTTTTTAAGACATATTTTCTGCAGTGCGGCACGATTTCAACAGAAATTTGTCTCTGAATTAGGGTTAGTAACCCTTGGCTGATATTCTATCATCCCTTTGTTTACACTCCCCCCCTCACAATCCCAGGCTAACATTAGTATCTCGAAAAATGACAAGCAAAGCTGAAGCTTTCCGGCTGTACAGTTTTAAGCCACATACAGCCACATGCCAGCTCGAACGAGGAAAATGAAGACATTAATGGATCTATTTCCTTGCAAGTGAATGGATCAGAATGGAGTGGAGCAGGGAGACTTTGGCTCGCCCGTGTCAGTTGCCCCTTCACAACTGAGCTTTTACAACCTGCAGTTTTTCATCTGCTCCTGATTTGAATAATTTTAATAAAAAATACTCTGAAATGCAGATTTAATCTGAAATCTTTTTATATTTGTCCTCCATCGTGAAAAACTACTACAAGAATGTGTTTAAAATACCAAAAACAAAATGGATTCAGCAGGTTCGGAAAATGGGTAGATTCAATTGCTTCTCGTCAGTAAAGATTGGTTTAAGCCAGTTAAAGTCCTACTCGAACTATATAGATATATATACACACTTTTATGTACAATCATTCCCATTAGTCTTTTAAATTATGCTGTACAGTTTTTAGCCACAATCAAAAAGCCTTTGTTGTTTTCTGACATATTGTTTGCCCAACAGCAGCAGCTCATTAGAAATACCATTCTGGCTTGTGAGCGGGATTGTTGGCCCTGGGAAACCCCACACCCCTTCCTCTCCACATCTCTGAGAGCTCTGCCTGTCTCTGTTTCCCGCTGGAACTTATTGCCTCAAGCTAGCATTAGCGGCGCAAAAATAATAGTGAGCAATATTGGATCAATTCAGTCGTACATTTTTGAGCCAGAGGTGAGCTTGAGTAAGGAAATGATTGCACACAAGGAGCGGAGTGGTAAGAGAGACTTTGGCACGCCCATCAGTAACTGTGTCATTAAGATGAGCATTTCTAGCATCTGGTTTTCTGATCCAATGCGATTTGAATTGAGAAATACTCAGAAATGCAGTTTTGATCATAAATTGTTTTTATATATTATGAGAAAAATGCTACAAGAACATGTTAAAAAACCAAAAAGATGATTTTATTTGGATTGGGTCATTAAAGCCGGCTCCATTGTTTTTTGTTTTGCTGACAGATTATCACAGCTCTTACTTTTCACTGTGCAGTTGTTGTAGCTTGATCAGTGAAGAAGGCCTCCTTAACAATTCCTGGCATAATAAATTGTGTAGCTTAGTAGCTAGTTTCTTCTTTCACTTCAATGTTAAAATTCTGGCTGTCATATCAGTGGCACTGTGCAGTTCAGCTTATGTACGTCTATAAATTACTGATCATTTCTCTATAAAGTTCTGCTGTTTGCTAACATGCACCTGACCTATTCTGTTCTCTTGCATTTGCACTTAATTGTCCAAAGTGGTATGGCTGTTGTTAAGGAATGAACTTCACTGACATGTGAGGCACAGCACTTATCTGGCTGTCTTTACAGGCTTCATTGGTAAGATCACCCTTCAGATTCCGTTCTACCGGCCTCACAGCGACCCATGGGTCATCTCCATGTCCCAGCTCAACCTGATCATTGGCCCCGCCCCGCCACAAGAGTACGATGAAGAAAAGGAACGAGAGGATGAAAATGAACGCAAGAAACGCCTCCTGAAGGCCCTCGAAGACAAGTTTAAAGTAGGTACAGGGTTTCACTGATGTTGCTATCTTGTTTTGTTCTGGGTATGGAAGCTAAGTGGTCTAACATCAGCAGCAGCTGCAGTAGTCCTGGTCTGAGGAAGCATTTCCTGCATTAAACAGCAGAAGCTGGACTTTGGTTTCGCTGTAGTATTTGTATGCCTGATTTCTTATTTATTGTTATTCTTCATCAAACTTGTATTCATCATTATGTTGCTAGAACATGTCAAAGGTTACTTCTGTCTTTTTGGATAAAATTGCTCTTTCATTTACAGATTTTTTTTTGTACTGTCTAACAAGTGAACTGCAGCGTGTGTCTTTGGAATGGACATGTTTTGCTTTTACAGTCAAGGGTGTTTAATACTCCTTTGAGTGTGAGCTGAACTTTATTTATTGAGTTTAAGCCACTCAGACAGGACGAGAGGATGGCGGGGGAGACAGAAAGAGAAGGAGGTGGTGGTGGAGGGGTTGATGATGCAAAGTCATGATATGAGATGAATGTTATCAGTAAATTGTATGTGTTGCTCGTACACACATCTACACACACACACACACACGCACACACATATCACAGTGTTTCATAGAAAGACTTTTTTTGCATGGGGGAGAAATTCCCATTTTATCCACTGATTTGCTCATCTATGCTGTTGAGGGTTTGTGGTGGTGGTCTTGGTTGTGAAATCTGCACCTTTGCTAAAAGATGAAGTGTCAAAGATGAATACAAGTATTTATCTGTTAATCTGAGAAAACTTTTTCTGTCTTTATGTCTGCATCACAAGAAGCAGCAGAAAAGTTACAGTCAAGATCAGCTGTTAAAGTCCTACCGGGACCTGCCTATTCAAACTGTGACTGTCAGGGGAATGAATGGATTCTGCGAAAGATCGCAGTATTTAATTTGACAATACTTGTAGCGATTTTGAATGCTACTACAACCATTTTTAATTAATGTTTTATCAGCAAACATTCAGTTCTTATTTTTGTGTTCCCCCTAAACCCTGACTGTTAGTTTGGAGTACACCACACCGAGCCTCTTTCAGCAGCTCTAACCTGAAACAACAAGATCTCGCCAGATCCATCTTGTGGTTGATATTCACCTATTACTCACAGTTGGTGTTGTTACACAGCTCAGTGACTCATAAACAACTCAGTCTGAACTGAAATAGGCAGATTGCTGGAGATTGTTCATGGTTTCTTTGGTAGTTTAATCCATAACCCATTTGCTAAATTCATAGAGTTCATTTTAGCAGTGTTGGAAATAAATGCCCGTTTATGTTTTTAACCTTACTTGAAAAACCTTATTGGTCAAAGCTTCAATAAAGGGCCTATATCATGCTATTCTTAAGGTTTTTATAGTACATAATATCAATGTACACGATCATTCATTACCTTTGGCATGAATTTTTTTATGAAATATGTTTTGTTTTCCTGAGCTTTTCCAACCCGGAAGTAAGGCAACTCAGTCTCTGAGGCACCGCCTTTCGCTCCTTGTGGTTGCCGCCCATTTTATGACGTCAACCTAGAGCCGGCCTCAGCAGGGTATCCACACAGTAATGCAGTTAACGAAATAAAACAAGAGCGTCTATTCACGAGGAACAACGTGTTTGGAAATATATCATTAGTTTGTGCATTATATGCTAGTTGTATGATTTACTTACAGGTCTGGCCTCTTCGTCAGGTTTGATTGTAGGAACGGTGCCAGCTCTGAGGATCCGTCTCCCGGCCAATCCACTTTGGTACAGGCCAAGGTTAACAAAACAGTCATCCATGAAGTGGTGGTCAGAGACAAAAAGTTGCTGGCTGGTCTCCCGAAAATAAACTCCAACCATTTCTGATAAGCAGGTTCTTCTATGGGAAGGCTAAACAAAGACCTAAATATCTCGCCATTTAAATGTTAAAAGAGATTTTGTTCACTTAAAAGACATTGTCTTATACAAAAAGCGAGCTGTTGTTTTCTCTGCAGATTGGGTACAACAGGAACCACTTCTTCACAGAGTTGATGCTAAAATGAAAGCATTTTGCTGATCACCACTAGCTACGCAGAGAAAGTAGATGTTTGTGTGTTAGCCTGGTGGCGGTGCTGGCAGTGTAGACTCCCCTGGAAGGGGCTGTTGTCACTTGTCTACGTCAGCTCGTGAGAACCTGTTAGTTTTTGTAAGTTGTGAGGGGCTGGTGCTCAGCGATCGATAATTATCATTTTATGGCTCAGCACTGCTTGTTTGTAAGATGCAGTTGTAGTGCCTAATGTTTTGATAATTATATAACATTTTTATACACTTTTGTTCATTTAAAAAGTGTATTAGTATTCATACAACGTTTTTTTCAAAGTAATACTTTAACAATTGTGAAATACTGTGTCAGCTAAAGCGTTGATACAAGCATAAATTATATTGTAACTACATATCATGTCTCCAGAGTCTTGCCAGTCCTGAGCTGTAATTCATGGTCTTCTCTGTTCTTGTTTTTTGTTAATAGTTTAAATCTGCATTTTGACTGTAATGGTTTTATGTCTCTTTCAGTGTGAATGTGAACAAAAAGGTGAATCATACTGGTACTCTGTCACAGCATCTCTTGTCACCAGGATTGTGGAAAACATTGAGGTAAGAAAGGCAACATTCGAAATTAGTGAACTACACTTGATTGGACTCAGCCAATAAAGTTGTATCCACAAGTTATTACATTCTACTTGAGTGGAATAACTACTTTTAACTTTGTGTTTTGATCATCTTTGTGTCAAGACAAAAGTAAAATGAAAGAAGAAAAACTTGATATAAAAAATTGAAATCTCACTTACTGCACATGTTTTTAAAGAAAAACTCCAAAGCCGGTAAGCGTCCACACTCTTCTAGACTTTTCTCTGACAGATATGAACATTTTCACACTTTCCCCTTTTGTTTAAACTCATAAAGTTCAAATCTTCATAAAAAAAATGGATCCAGGATTATAGAATGAAAAAAATATCTGATCTTGACCCAAGATTGATGTAGATTTGGCAAACTGATTAGTTCTATACTGGAAACAACATACAGGAGATTGATTGACAATGTCAACAGGCAATTGAGATGCTGTAACAAAAAAAGATTCTATTAAGATTCCACAGAAAGTCAATGAAACCAGTGAACTGCATGTATATACTTGGCATGTATTCCAATTGTGCTAGCGACCTTAAAGACACTCGTCTTATACACTCGTCTTGCATAACCACATTTGTCTGAACTGTTGCTACTTTCACCATGCTGCAGTTTGAATAGAAAGCCGTCAGATCAAAAGCTACAATGGACTGTGCATGTGGAAAAAAGATTTCTCAAATCCAGATGGAGTTTGGTCAGATTACCAATGACCACAGGGCATTGTGTACTAGATGTACTTGGTCTACCTTTTATTTTGGTTTTGATGATTAAACTGTGAGGAAACTTTCTTTTGCTTGGCTGGTTTATGATGGGGGGTTAAAGTAGCGGCCCTAATAATAGAGCAATTGACTCCACTTTCCTGGAGTTTAACAAGTCTTATTATCAGCAAAGCTGGCAGAAGATCTTAAAGTGCTGCAAACACTCCTCCATGTTGCATTCATAGTCCTACTTCTCTGAGTAACCTGAAGCGTTGCTTCGTCTCACTAATGGCAAATGTGTGTACCTTTCACAGTCTCAGATTTTTTACTGTGAAGTTTTGCATTTTTTTCCTAACCCTTTAACTGCCTGCTCATCTAAAAAGTAGAAAAAAACATTTGGAAAACGCATTGTTAAAAACATTGTCAATTTTCTTTTTTGGTTTTTGTCTCGTTTGGGTAGTTGAAGATTAAATACAGGGCACGTCGTGATTGGCTGTTGCCCTTGTCAATAAATATCCTCCCTCCGTCTCTCTTGTACAAATGCATTTTTCCAAATCTACATAAATCTTTGCTTGCAAGCAGATCTTTGTCTTTATTTTATAAAGATTTTCTACAAAGGTTTAAACTTTGAGAATTTAAATAAAAGAGAAAAGTGAGAAAATGTTCATGTCTGTCTGAAAAAAGTGTACAGGAGTGGGGAGTTTTGCAGCCTTAAAACATCAATAATACTAATAAAAATAAACACGACTGTTTCTTTTTTTATGTTTAACTTACGTAGTTCCACAATAAAGAAGGGAACTCTGTACATTATGTTGGAACGGAAGATAAACTCAAAGCACCAAATATGATACAGCAGATTAGTCACATGATGTGTCATTCTCTCCAGGATTCGCTGCAGGCAAAATAAACATTCAATCATGACTGCTCATTATGTATTTGTAGCCTATTTAATCATGTTGATAGTAGGCTGATGCAGCTAATATGTACTTACAGCCTGTGCTGCCTTCATTTAAGGCTTTTAATCTTGTTTGGCTCCAGACTGATTTGTTTTTTGGTCACATATGGCTATTTGAATATGTTGGGTTGCCGACCCCTGGTCCAGCAACTTTTGAAATTTAGCTTCCTGCAGAGTTATTGAGCTGCATCAGATACAACAGACCGGATCAGAGGTACCAAAAGACCAGGGTTAATAAAGACTATGCTTTACATGAGCTACCATATGCTACTCCAGGGAGAGGTATTGTATATACCAATAACACATAGTGAAAAAGAAGTTCATCAACAAACACAACTGTTTGTTTGTGAAAAGAGATATTTTATGCTGTTATTACAAATCAATCTTCTGTTTGATTTTTGCAGTTGAAGATCCAAGATGTGCATCTTAGATTTGAGGATGACTCTTCCAACCTTGAGAAGCCTTTTTCTTTTGGGGTTTGCATCAACAATGTATCTGCTCAGAACCCCACCAAGGAGATGGTGAGCGTTCACACAAATCCTTCAGCAAAGCTTTTCTTGTCATAGCATGTACAATTGTCAGAGGACAAACCACACCCTATATTTGTTACAAAAGCAATCAGTAAGTGGTTATTGGACTTGGAAAATTCAAGCCGTAATGTTTTGAAAGATTTACTATCATTTAGTATGGTAATCTGTCAGTGTCAGGATGGAGCTTGGCAGGATTTCTGACAAAGATTTATTCTCGCTACTTACAGGCTTTAAGAAAATCAACCAGTTGAAAGGTTTGCCCCACTATAAACCATTAGCAATATCAGTTGTTCCCATTTTGACATTATTGAGTAACAACTGCATTTCTGAGTTTTTCTTTTGTTAAATCCTTGTGAACATGGAGCAAATGAAAAAATGCCATTTGGAAAAGCTTATTGTAGTTACGTTAAGCTCCCAGTTCCCCTCCATTCTGATGCATCTACTTGCAGGCAAATGGATCCATGAATGTCTTTGTCCTCCTCGTCTGCGCTGGTATCTGGATCAAAACTACAGCTGGATAGCTCCAATATTGCTTGTTTCACCGCCAATGTTAGCTTGGTGTTGTGAGGGGCTGTAAGATAGCAGGAGAGAGGGGCGCAATGGGAAATGAATCAGCCCACACGGTCCCACCCTCAACCCAGAGGTGGTTTTCAAATGAACTCCTGCCGCTCTGCAGAAACTGTCCTAGAAAACCTTTACTTTACCTAAAAACAACATGATCATAATTAGAAGACCACTGGGAACAATTTGACAATAGATCAAAAGATTGGAGTTGGACTTTAAACTATACTTGCATTTAAGTAAAACTTCCTGGAGAGCCTCAAAGAAGAACTTAGTTGTTGCATTGAACTGTGCAGACTGATTTGAAAAAACCTAGTCAGCACAGAGAAGCAGTGTGTGTTGCTACTTTTGATCTTTATTAACTAGAAGCATAGACGGCATTCCTGAGCAGACAACCCTATACTTTACCCACATATCATCTTTGGATCCTTCATATCTTCCATCCGGCTTTGTCTTTGCTCTTGTTTTTGCTGATGACAAAATCAGGTGGATTCAGTCCATCAGTACCTAAAACCACCTGACTCAGTAAATCAGCAGGCAGTACTAACTTCACTTTGATATTAAGCATTGCATATTCAAAAATACTACATATGAATAACATTGGTAATGTGTGGCTTGATGCTTTCATGTGATGATCGCTGCAGTTGTGGGCCGTTTTTAAGGGTCTTTGGGTATTGTCTTTCTGGAACTCTTTGCAGGTCCAGAAGCTCCTCAGACAGAAGCAGCTGGAGATTCAAGACTTCAGTGTTTACTGGGACACAGAGTGTGAAATGCTTGAAAAGCTGCCGGCAAATCAGATCCAGGTCAGTAACATTCTAAGGCTAAATACATGAAGAAAACTGGGCCCAAATTTTTTGTCTTCAACTTGACGGACTTGGACCAGACTGGATTCTGGTTTATGTGAAGGTATTTTTAAGCAAACTCTGGAATAAAAATAATCCAATAAGATATTTTTGGTACTGATCAACTCTAGCTGGAATATTACATGGCTTGAATAGGATTCATCCATGATCAGCCAGACTAAGCCATCTCATTAATGAAAAAGAACCAAAATAAGTTCCACCTGGCAATTATACCTACATTTGAAAATGAACATTCGTTTTTTTTTTCACAACAGATGTATCATATAACAATATGCCAATATTATATGAATAATATAATAAATATATCCAATAAAGAGCCAAAAATAATCTGGAATAAAAGCCAGCTGAGCTTCTAGATAAACAAAAAGCAGATTAATTTTGATGCAAAATAGCAAACAATTTTTGTAAAATTCTAGTCATGTTGAACATGCCTGACTGTTTTTGGACCAGTAATATTAATGCTTCTCTGACACCAAACGCGATCCGCTTCAATTTTGTATTGAACACTCCGTTTTTGATACTCGTCAAATTCGCTGGATGTCCACTGGATGTCCCCGGTGTGAACACAGTTTAAACGGTTATGGATCAAATGTGAAAAGAACATTTGTGGTTAGATGTAGGGTTTCTGAGTATCGGCAACATAAAAAAAGAACATAAAGAAGGAGAGATAATATGTTGGGAGTGGAGGCAATAGCTCAGATCTTCATATTTATTATCCTGTTATTGTGTTCATGTATGTTAGATACAGAACTATTGTCTTTATACCACTGCAGGATGCAATGACTCGCTGTATGCAGAACCGAGAGCACCAATACATCTTTGAACCTGTCTGTGCTTCTATACTGGTAAGAAGAAATGCATCAAAGGAGCCTCTGAGGTCAAGGAGCACTCCTCGGATTGAAGGCCTTATTCAGCTGGAGCCCATGTCTCTTCGTCTTTCACAGGTCATTCTGAAAACCTACCTGATATTGCTAAACAAATGAAACTCAAGTTAGTTTTTAAAAGCATGTTTTATACAGAAATTAAAAATGTTAACAGAATGTAGTCTAGAAAACAAGAAAAACCACAGAAACATTTGTTAAAGCACAAATGAGTTAAGTTAGCAATTGCAGTTAAAAGAGGACAGGAAGATGTACATGCTGAAAACTCCAGAAAGCATTTAGAACACAATGAAGCGTTCGTCACTTAAGCAGGTAGAGAACAGGAAGCATGCTGACAAACAAAACATTCGAAACAGCTGCTTTAGAACAAAACAAACACAAGTTGGTCACTTTAAAAATAGCATACCTGTGTTGCACTTTACTGCTTTTAAACTTGTTTTTGTTTACAATAATAATTGCTGATAATTTTTTTAATGATTTTATTGCACAGTTTTGCTTAATGTTTGTGTTTATTTCTTGTTTTAGGTTCAGTACCTGCAGATCATGACTTTCCTTAAAGAGCTAGACCGCAGAGAGCGAGGGATGCTTTACAGAAAATGGAGACCCAAAGTCCCAATTTACAACAAGTATGTTACATTTGCTACATTTTTTCTCGTAAAATCTGATTTAATCAGTTGTTATCTCCTTTCTTCTTAGCTGCCAGCAATGGTGGATGTTTGCTATTGAGGCTAACCTGAACGTAATCAGGGAGCAACGTCGGCGATGCAGCTGGATCTTTTCATTACAGCGAGCCCGGGATGCTCGGACCTACACCAGCCTCTACTTCACCAGACTGAAGGGAATCCCTTTAAGTCCTCTTGAGGAGGTAGGCTTTGGTGTCATAATGATGCTCAACTGGTACTTTTAGAGGCCCAAAGTGTGCCAATTAAATATCCACCACACCATTGCTGGTCTCCACCAGCAGAAATGAAGACTAACCAGACCAGACAACGTTTTTCCATCTTCTGTGGTCCAGTTTTGGTCATCCTGTATGGATTGTCGCTTCAGTTTCCTGTTCTTAGCTAACAGGAGTGTCACACGGTGTGGTCTGCTGCTGCTGTAGTCCATCTGCCTTAAGGTTAGACGTGTTGTGCGTTCAGAGATGTTCTTCTGCAGACCTCGGTTGTAACCAGTAATCTGAGTTACTGTTGCCTTTCTATCAGCTGGAACCAGTCTGACCGTTCTCCTCTGACCTCTGACATTAACTGGATCACTGGATATTTTCTCTTTTTCTGACCATTCTTTGTAAACCCTAGAAATGGTTGTGGGTGAAAATCCCAGTAGATCAAGAGTTTCTGAAACACTCCAACAACACGCCACGTTCAAATTCACTTTAATCGCCTTTCTTCTCCATTCTAATGCTCGGTTTGAACTTCAGCAGATCGTCCTGTCTAAGTCTACGTGACTAAATGCATTGAGTTGCCATGTGATTGGCTGATTAGAAATTTGAAGGAATGAGCAGTCAGCCGGGTGTGTCCTATAAAGTGGCCTGTGAGTTTAGATCTTCATGAACTTCTATGTTGATGGTTTGTTATTTAGAGTGAGCTGGAGCGAGTGGAAGAAGAGCAGACGTTTGAAGAGCTTCACAGTCTTAGAGAAATTGTGTATGACTGGTTTCGACAGCAAGAAGACTCCACAGAGGTATGTTTTGACAAAGAGCTTTAATATTCACACTCTTCAGTCTGTGCTTGGTCGAGGCACCCTGGATTTAATCAATTCCTTAAATTTTCTTGAAGATTTGGGGTCAAACACATTGAAGGACATTGAAACTGCAGTGTTTTTTTTTTTTTTTAAACTTTCATGTCAACATAAAACTTTTTTGTAATTTCAATATTAAGATATTTATTTAAAATCTGAACCATTTGGATTCATAGTTTTGAAATTGTTTCCACAACTTTTGAGAAAATAAGAACCTAACTGATTTTGTCTTTTTTATCATTGGTACGAGAAAGAAGCATATTAATCCACATTAAAATACCGTAGATTAAACAAGAAAAGTGGATTCCTTTGAGATCTGCTTTTCATTGTTTTAGTGGGTTTTCTTTTTGCTTTTCTGTTTTTGCAGAAAATAAAAGAGCCGAGTGTTGAATGTCAGCCTGATTTACCAGCCACAACCATTCAAAAAAGTGGGAGCTCAGGGATGATTCAGTACCTCCAGTCTTGGTTCCCTGGTTGGGGAGGCTGGTATGGTGATTCTGAGAACCTGGTCAGATCTGAGGAACCTTTGCCAAGTCCGTCCTCCTGGGATATTCTAGGTCAGAGCTTCATTCTGTAGCAGTGTCCTTGGAGGTCTCATTTTGGATGCACAAAGTCTGTTTTAGTCCCCTTTACATTGTCACACTGAAGCATGAAAATGTGCGCCTCTTTAGCAGAGACAGAAGATCTGTTTGATCCACTGGAGGACTCCCACACTCTGAACACATTCACCAGACGGGATCACATGTTTGCCCGGCTAGAGTTCCTACTGGAAAAAGGTACCATCATGCTCTTTGAACAGGACAGGAGGGGTCCTATTCTGCATGAGAGTGGTGTCATCCAGCTTGAATTCTCAGGTATGTTTTAAACTAAACCAGCACACTGAAACCTGAATCTCTACCCTGATAAAGAGAAGATGTATTTCTAGATTGAGGTTGCTATGTTCACACCTCCCTCAGTACCTTCAGTCAAAAATTAGTCTGGAAAAGTATCATCCACATAGTAGAAGCAGCTCTTGGTCCAGAAAAGAACTCAGTTTCTTTCTTGAACCTTTGTTCTCAGTGGTGAAGGTGATTGTGGAGTCCCTCCCTCGCTCAGAGTCCTCCTTACTGTCAATGAAGCTGGGCAATTTGTTCCTGCGAGATTTGACCACGCAGGGTTCCATCTTCCCTGTGCTGATGTCACCCAAAACCGTAAGCAGCAATAAGAGAATCCTGCCATGATTTTTCCTTCCAAAGGGATTTTTTCATTAAATTTAACCTATGACTTGTCACAGGATACAATTGTCACCATTAACCAGACACCACTTCAGTCTACCATTGTTTCTGGTAAGATTCTCAACAGTCACACCTACTTTCTCCCGAACTTTATACAAGATACCTTAAACTTTTCTTAGAGGATTTTCATATTGTTTGCATTGATGTTTGCAGCACAACAAGAACAAGAAAACACAGGAAAAGATTGATTACATGAAAAAGGTTTATTTCATTTCTGTGTTCCTTAAAAATAAGTAGCAATGCACTAAAGCTACAACATCAAAGATTTTTTCAGTATTTTAAGTATTAAAATATTTTAAAATTTGCTACAAAAGTTTCTTCGCTACAGCTCTATTCTAGGATGTTTGCTTGATGGTTGATTGACAGTCTGTCCCATTCGTGGGATCCTTTTCTGCAGATTCTTGTATTGTATAAGCCACCCCACAAATGTTCTAGAGGTCAAAGGTCAGGGCTTTTTGATGGTCAATAGCTTCCTCTGCTGATCTTTAGCCACTTTGTGATGAATTTGGAACCAAACTTTTGTCAGTGAATGACCAATCCACACTCCATATTTTTGTTTTTGATTAGAAATCAACAGCAAACAGAATCGGCATATTTAACATCATTAAAATTAGCAATGAATTGCAATGAATTCAATACAAACAATGAATTCCATCTGTTTTGTGTTGCGTGTTTTGTCAGAATGCAGAGTCGAGTCTACATCACCAGTGTTTGAAATGATATATGAGCGGAACCCTGCAAAATCCAAGTTTGAAAGAAGACTTGAAGTCCGCACAAGTCCACTGAACATTATCTACAACCCTCAAGCTATAAAAAAAGTGACCGAGTTCTTCTACAAAGGGAGGGTCCACACCTCAGGTTAGTATACAGCTGTGGTACACTTTGATATATTTACTGATTGTTGCTTAGCATTTTAACAATTCTGTAACAATCTCGCTGGAAGAAACTGTGTAATGTCTTTCTTTGAAGATGCTGCATGTGTAGTTCATCTAACGCTCACGTGCATGGTCAGACTTTAAGGATGTCTTAAGACATTCAGTATGGCAGAATTGGATCAGAACATTCTTCAGACAGTTTTTGTGTTGAAAAGAGGATCTTTCCAAACTTATGTTTAGATCACCACTACCATGGAGCACAGGGAGACAGACAACTGTAGAGAAATGGGGTCATTGTGCCCTATTTGTTATTGTCTGTGAATTTTCATGATTTGCCCCTTTTAGCTATTTAAGCCCATCAGTGCAAGTGACATCATTATTTCTATGTAAGACATTTCAACAACAACCCAAACATTGAACCTCCAGATGGGTCAACATATAATAAAAAAATAATGTATTTGTTGTAAAAGTTACATTTTACCAGTAAATTTAATATACAGTGCATCCAGAAAGTATTCCCAGCGCCTCTCCCTTCCACATTTTATGATGTCACAGCCTTATTTCAGAATGGATCAATGCAGTTTTCTTTCTGAAAACTTCTTTGAAAAACACCCCATGATGACAATGTTGAAAATGTTCTTTTGAGATTGTTGCAAATGTATTAAAAATGAAAAACCTAACCGTTCTTAATTTACCCAAGAGTTTGAAGAGGGGCTGTTTTTCTGTTTTTTTTTTTATCCAGGTTTTGGATATCAGTCGGAGCTGGAGCTGAGAGTAGCAGAAGCTGCCAGGAGGCAATACAACAAGCTAAAGATGCAAACCAAGGCAGAAATCCGACAAACCATTGACCAGCTTCTTGTGGGAGAGTTTATTGTAAGAATTTTGCTCAAATGTACCCTGAATGTGAGTGTTTTTAATTATTTGTAAACATAAATTTTTTTGCATGCTTCACAGGAAAACAGTAAGCGTTGGACGATGAAACTTGACATCTGTGCACCTCAGGTGATTTTCCCGGATGACTTCCAGTCAGGAGACCCTGTGCTTGTTGTGGTCGATTTAGGCAGAATTCTTCTGACAAATTCTCAAGGTAAAATTGAGTTGGAAAGGATGAAAAATAAACCCAGGCACACAAACTCTTTTGTCCTTTCAATTTGCTAATTCCCTCTATCAATTGCGTGTCCATTTTTTTAAAGATGAAAGTAGCGTCAGCTCAAATTCTGCTGGACCTGAAAGGGAAGACATGAGTGATGATGAGTACCAGACGCCGCTTGCTACGCCACCAGAATCTCCACCACCTGAACTCGACTTGCCTTTGAAGGCACAGCTTAAAAACCCTGAAGTTCCTAGTCTTAAAGTCCCAGAGGCCACACAAGCTTACAGTAGGAAACTATATGAAAAATACTGCCTGTCCTTTATGGACCTGCAGATAATGGTTGGTCGCTACAAGGATAACTGGAAACACCTTCAGGAAGGTGAAGTAGGGCCTACACATGTAGTTGAAAAGTTTAACGTGCTGCTCCAGCTTGAGCAGAGGCTGCGTTATACCTCAGATCCCCAGCTGCCCGGGGCTGTGCTTTCAGGAACACTGCCTGATCTGAAGGTTCATATTAACCTTGAGAAGATGACTGCCCTTCAAAGCTGCCTTGCGAGGCTAAGCAGTCCAGCTCCAAGTGAAGCAGACAAATTCATGGAAAAAGATCTAAATGTAAGATCTCCTGATCCTATTCCCCAGGACAAATATTTTTTCAGGGATGAGAGCTCATTGAAACTGCAGGGCTCTGCCAAGAATCTGACGCAGAGTGTGATGACGTTGGAACAGCATACACGCGAAGTCCTCGTGGAATCTCGCCTGCTGTTGGCTGAATTCAAAGTGGAATACATGCAGCTTGGTGTAGAGAGTGAAGGTCGCTATATCTCTGTTCTCAAAGTGTTCGGCACAAATGCTCATTTCGTAAAGCGGCCATACGATGCCGAAGTTTCCTTAACAGTTCATGGCCTTCTTTTGGTGGACACTATGCAGACCTATGGGTCAGACTTTGATCTTCTTGTTGCGTCTCATAAGCACCTAGGCTTTGATCTACCCACTGGGAGCCTGAAAGAAAGCCAGCCATCTTCTCCAGACTTGTGCAACAACAGTTCTGAGCGTCATGAAAAGCTTCCTGAGTTGTCCTCAAATCTCTCCATGGGTAACACATCCCCATTCAGTTCTATTCTCAAAGATGAAGATGCACTTATCAAACTTGAGTATCAGTTTGTGAGCTCAGGCTGTCCCTCCATGAACCTTGACAGCTCCCTTCAGGTCACAAGTATACAAGTCAACAACTTGGACATAATTCTTAACCCTGAGACCATTGTGGAGCTGCTAAAATTCCTTCAGAAGTCTTTTCCCAAAGAAGATAGCCCTTGGCCTTCATCAGCACAACAGCAGCCAACCAATCTTCACAATGAGGACGAAGACAGAACATACCAAGTCACGTATGACCAGAATAAAGAGTTAACTGTGGAGATCCACAGACTTAACCTGCTTCTCCTGCGGACGGTGTCCACTGGCACTGCTTTGGGTGCTGAGAAGAGAGGACTGAAGATAGCCACTGCCAGCATTTCTGGAACCAAGGTCAATGTTTCAATGGGAAGTACCTTTGATGTGAGTGGTTCACTTGGATCAATGCAGGTGGGGGACCTGACCCAGGAGGGGAACCGAAGCCAGTTTGTGGTCAGCATTGGTAGTGTTGATGGTAACTCTTCAGGTCTTGATGGGTTAACATTTCTCTCTGATGCACATGGATCCCAAACAGATGCTTTAAACTTCCACCTTCTGGAGCAGTCCAGAGGGGAATGTTCACTAAAACTCCACATGGCATCACTCCACTACAACCACTCTGCCAAGTTCCTTCGAGAGCTCAGTCTGTCAGCCAACGAACTGGAAGATAATTTCCGTTCCATGTTGAAAAATGCTGCCACAAAAGTATCAACAGTTCTGGCCTCCAAAACAGCTGAATACAGTGGGATGGTTTCACTCTTTGAGACCCCATTAAAAAAATCCAGAACCTTTAGCCACAGCTGGCCATATGCATTTGAGGAGGAAGAGGAGATTCTTGTTGAAGAACCCGAATCCACACTTGATGATTTCTCAGTGAAGCTTAACTTGAATATCAATATTGAATCTCCAGTTGTCTCCATTCCTCGTAAATTTGGACATCCTGAGCTATTGGTTGGTCACTTGGGAAGCATAAGAATACGCAATTTGCGTAATAGTCAGGACTTACCAGG
Source organism: Oryzias celebensis (assembly GCA_014656515.1). Taxonomy (NCBI): domain Eukaryota; kingdom Metazoa; phylum Chordata; class Actinopteri; order Beloniformes; family Adrianichthyidae; genus Oryzias; species Oryzias celebensis. The sequence goes on along the minus strand of BNCR01000007.1, from coordinate 26,902,134 downwards.
CGAGACCTTGCAAGTGTTGGTGAAGGATATTCGTCTGTATTCTCTCAACATGAGTCATTTGATTCCAAAAAGAGCGCCCAGAGGGGAGAAAGCTGACAGTGTGTCAAGATCCTGCATTAACCAAGAAGAAGCACCCTTCACTCGAAACGACTTCTTCGAGTCTCTCAGCAGAGGACAAGGTAAGAACATTTCAGTTGCTGCTTTTTTGTTGTTTTTTTGTATACTTTGTATGGAGTTGAAAAAATGTCTGTCTAAAAAAATTTGTCTTTTCATTGACTATTTCCTTTATCAGCTTTCCATATACTGAAAGACACTACTATTCAGTTTACTGTTGAGAAACTTCCTCTTGATGAAGATGCTCAGCAAAGCCTAAATACCACTGAGGAATCATACAGAAGCATGGAACAACTGAGAATTCAGGGTGAATTTGTTACCCCTGTGCAGGTAGGACTTTTTTGAAAGTTGTATTTTTTTATTATACACACACACAATTAAAAGTAAGTTGTGATTTTTGTCACAACCATTGGCTGTGTAAGACAACTGAACTGAGTGAATGTGACGTCACCCATAGTTCCAGTTCCATTAAAATAAAGTCAATTCAATCACCGTTTTGTTGCCATACGGGCATCGTCACGTTGGAGCCAGAAATTGTCCATGAGTAGTAGCTGATCCGAATACAAATGAGTCAACATTTCAATGGCAACTGCTCTCACCAATTAGGAGGGAGCTTGCTGGAAGTCCACTTCCCTACCACCTGAAAGTGGCTCAAGATGATCTGTCAATCAAATGTTTGACGCGAGACCACATACTTTTATTAAGGCATCTGATTGGCCGGTTTATAATTTGAATAACTTGCACTACAGAAAAAAGATGAACATAAATGAGAATTATCAAGAACGTGTTAAACAAAGGTTAGCAGAGCACGAATGGCTTTTCTGACCAATAGAATGACTGAGTAATAACTGTTTATTTCCATAGAGAAGTCAATGGGATTTTTTCTTCTCTGAGCCAGTGGGTTCTTCCTGTTTGGAACTCTGAGTTTTTTTTAATTGTTCAAATGTTCCAGTGCTTAAATGTTTTAGACTATCAAGCAGATTTTATTATAGACCCCCCAGGAATTTGCAATGTTGCGATTGCAACTATTAACACAAATTCAAGCAAACACAGTGAATTGTTGCAACTTTACATTTTCACTGCAACATCACTACTACCTTGACCGGATGGCAACATTGCTTCACACAAATATTTGAGTTATTGTGAGCAGGGGGGACCAAAAGTTCAATTTGGGTTTCACAATTCTGTTTATGTTAAATGAAAGCACAGCAATGTCGTATATGGTGATTGTGCGGTATTTTCTTATTGCACATGTCACAAAAAAAAGATTTGGGATACGAGAATGAAAGTTTCTTTCATAATTTAAAATTTGGAGGTGCTTTAAAAAATAACATAAAAAAACATCACAACTTTTCACAAAAGCTGCACTAAAACTCAGGTATTTTAGGCTGCAACAATCTCAAATAACTGCAGTGAAATCCTGGAGCGTCTGCTTCATACATGACTAATAGAGTGAATTCTTCATTTGTCTGATAGGTCTTCTTGTGCAAGCCTGTGTATGAACAAGTTCTCCAAACTTTGGACAACCTGTTCTTGATTGAGGAGCAACACACTGTGCCCAGCCAGCCACCAACCCCACCACCACCAACGCCTTCTTCTGTCAGACTCCACTGCTTTCCTGACCCCCAAGGGGGGCTGTTTGCTAGGGACCCCCCCAGTGTTAACTTTTCCCATTCGTCACTTTCTTCTCCTTTGTCTTTACACTCTCAAAAACCTGCTCTTTACTCCTCCTCCTTCACTCAGCTAAAAGTCAACCTACATGTGGCAGAACTCCAGGTCCAGCTTAGTGCAGACCTGACTCAGGGATCCCAAGGTTTAGTCAGTGTTCGCTTCCAAGATCTGGAAGGAGACTTTACCAAAGACCATCCTAACTCGCTGAGGGTGCAGCTGGCTCTACGTGCAGTTCTGATGGAAGATCTACTGGAACAGAACCCAGAGTCTAAGTACAAATATTTGATGGTGTCTCGTGGAGCTCCCAAACCATCCACATTCAGCCCAAAGGAGTACCTTTCTCAGAGCTGTCCCTCATCCTCTAATGCGTTTTACCCAGACATGCCTCGCTCACTGCCAGCCCACATGGAGGAGGCTCAGAATGTGTTTCAGCTCTACCAGAGACATTCCAGCACCCCATCAAATAGCAATCGCAAGTCCAAGAAGGACCCAGAATGTCCCAGCACCCCCCCACCTTCTCCTTTGCATCGTAAAGCCTCTCTTCAGCCTTCAGACTTTGATGATTCTTTGGTCCATATAAATGTTTTACTAGTGGACCAAAACCATCCAGAATTCAAAACGCGCTACGGCAGTGTGGGACGAAGTGTGGACATTGACTTTAACTGCCTGGATGTTCTGATCACTCTTCAGACCTGGGTGGTTATTCTGGACTTCTTTGGTATTGGGTCCACAGCCAACAATCATGCAGTGAAGGAGGAGATTCCACCCCAAGCAGTACCAGATGTCCCATTCTATGATCCAGATGTGGACGAAACAGTGCAACTTGTTAACACAAAAGTTGACCTAAAGGTAGGCAGCGGTTGCCTGAAATTGAAGATTTATTATTCTTTTAAAATCTGAGCAAAGAAAAACCAGTAGGATTTGCAAAAATGCAATTTATCTCCTCTTAGAAAATGATGATCAATTCTATGAGTCATTTTCCTTTCAAGTAATTTCTTAAAGAATTCAAGCAAGTAACTGATTTGATGTTGTTGTTTATGTAGGGATTCCTCTTTTATTAATTACATTTCCACTTTTATTCAGTTTCATTGTATGAGTAGTTTTTGGGTCAAGGCAATTTTTTTTAGATCCAAATATTTATAGCAGTTTATCAAAACTTGATAAGAAAAAAAGGTTTGAATGTTTGCATTGAAACTGTGGAACAGACAGACAGACAGACAGCAGTACCACCCAAGCCTGACCCGCAGTGGAGAATCAGACAAAAAGGACCCATCCAACTGATCAGCAGGCAGACAGCAAGTGAGCTGGAATTATGAGAACAGATTATACACAAACATTAAAACATGAATGACAGCTCTAGATGAGTCATGACTCCAGGACAAATGTCCCACCAGTGTAATTTTATCTCTAATAAAACTCATGCTGATAGATGTCATGTTGAAGATGTTCTCAAACTAGATCTAGTTAAGAAGAGGTTCAATAAATTACTGTTTACATCACACATTTTGTTTTTAGGTTTTTGAGAGCCATTGCTACTAAATGCAAAGTGTTGTAATGATCTTAGTGTTACAAATTTTACTCAAAATCTGTTTTTACATAACTTTTTTATCCATGTTTTCCACTTTTCAGGTTCATTCTTTGTCTCTTGTACTGAACAAAAAGCTCAACGAACTTGCCAGAGCCAGCGTGTCCAAGTTATCTGCTCATCTAGAGATGCTTGGTGTGTATCCTCCCCACTGTAAAGAAAAACCTTTAAACAATCGTTTGTCTTTTTAGCTTTTTATTACTTTCATGTTTTGTCTTATAAATCAACCCTTGTATTGAAAGTTGTTTTATTTTTGCAGATGGGGACGTGGCATTGCATGGAAGTTTGAGAAGTTTGTCATTGAGTGACCTGACTCCTCATGGGAACTTGTATGGAGAACGCTTTACCACCCAAGGAGGGGATGCTCTTGTTTTTAATATTCTCAAGTTTGTACATCAGTCACCGCACACACGCCACAGCATGTTAAGCATAAGAAGCAGTTTTAACGTCATATGCTGGTGAATGCAGGTACGGTAAGCCTGATCCTCACCTCGAGAGAGAATGTGACATCATGGTGAGCCTGCAGATGGCCTCAGTGCAGTATGTCCACACCCAGCGCTTCCAGGCGGAGCTGGTCGCTTTCATTCATCATTTCACGCAGCTACAGGACATTCTGGGCAGACAGAGGGCAGCCATGGAAGGCCAGATCGTAAGTACTAGTGCCAAGGCTCGTTAACACTAGTTGCTCTCTGCAGTTTGCTGAATGACAAAGAATTTGGCTGAATCCGAATTCTTCCCCTACAGCTTCTCCCTAGTCCTACATTTAGCCCTCCGAATGGAGAGTTATAAAAAAATTGTGTCTTCAAATTTGGACGTCACTCCCACTTGATGACGTCATCAGTAGTCGCCGGTCATTTATGCTAGCGCATAGCTGCCAGCGTTCATTTATGCTAGCGCATAGCTGCCAGCGTTCGGAAAACACAAAGCAGCATTGATTTTCTAACTTTAAAAAGTCAGACTAAAACAACAAGTCATTACTTGCATTTAAATGTAAACTTCTATGCTTTAGAGCACATCCACGTGAAAAAATACAATTTCTCCCTCGCCGCACAGTGCGACACTGATCACCCTCGCAGCAGGAGGATTCATAGCCCTTTGCTGCAAGGGGAAAATAGCCCCTTAGTACCCCTGCAAATGCCTCTCTAATTGGAGACGTGCGGAGAAACCGGAGAGGTAGGAGAAGAATTTGAATTCGGCCTTGTATGACAGTTTATTGTTTGGGCTTGTTTGACTTATTATCTTTAATTTTTTTTGTTTTAGGTTCGTGATTGTCCCCAGCGGGCATCCAGGGTGCTGCTTGACATCGCGGCTGGTGCACCAGTTATAGTCATCCCTGAAAGCTCACAGTCACCAAGAGTCATAGTAGCAAACTTTGGTCAGCTCAGGGTGAAAAACCACTTCCTTCCAGCCGGAGCATGTGGGACATTTTCCCTTCGAGACAAGGTAGAGAAACTCACCATGGTACATGCCTTTTTCCCTTCACTGGTGAGTCACATCGCTTGTTCATCCAAAGTCCTGCTGTGCTGTCTAATCCTTCTTCATTTCTCATGGAACTTTTCTGTATTCATTTGTGCATTTGGAGGATTTTTTTCAAACTTTTAAAATTATTTCCAAATGCTTCATGTAACAAACTTATATACTTTTCTTCAGAACCTACATACCATTGGCTGACTTGTTTTATAAAGTTGGTTGTCAAATCTGTTGGAATCACAAAGTAGAGGCAATAAGGGGGAGCTATTTGATATCTTGCTGCTCTGGAGTAGCTGTTCTTAAAACCTGACAGGAAGCTTCTAATTTTGTTCAAAATTTGTCTAATCTACACCTTGTACTTAATTCTGCTAATAATGAGCTACATTCTCTTGACAGTTATCTCAACTGTTTTCACAGTTAACATGGAAAAAGTTGAATCTATCAGTCAGAAACTATTGTTTAAAAGTGAAGCTGTATAGTCATACATTTGCCCCAAAAAAGCAATTGGTGGCACTACCCTAGCCATTTCCAGCCAACAAGTTATAACAGAATTAGAAATCCCTGTGAGATTAACATTAAAGTGACCTGCTTTTACTTGTGCATGGATGGATGGTTCTCCTAGGTAATTTCTGGTCACCACCTCCCCCAGGTAGGAAAATGACTGTGCTACCTTGATTCATATGGCTAGCTTGCTCATTGTTTTAGGTGTTCAATTTTAAAAGTGGCACATTTATTTTTCCAAATGTATGGTCTTTGATAAGGGATGCGTATCAGTCAGATTTTATCAATACTACTCCTCGTTTTGATCCGGTTTTCTTATCAATATTCTTATCGATGCTTCTCTGTGAGAAAACAAGGAAGGAGAGGACAAATAACAAACTATGCAAATGACAACCTTTTATTTCAGAAAAATGAAAACACAAAATATTAATTTACATCCTTTGCAACAATAAAATCAAATGATCAATAAATACTAATGTTACTGTGTGATGATAGAATGCACTTTAAGTGACAACTTATGTAAACAGTTCAATCAAGAACCAAAATGCAGAGTATACCAAAAAGCCTCCTCACTTCAAAGTACAATAACAGTGGGAAAACAATACACAATGTTGTATCTGAATTAATTTTACATTGTATGTCGGGTAGTTTACTATTATTAAGGCACAATATGAACGTTCAGCCTGTTTTTTAAAATCATACTAAATTATTATTATTAATTATTTATTCAACTTTCATGCACTTACCTTTGATACACAATGCTTTAGTCACATGCTCCATGTTTCTACCGCTAGCATACACTCCTTTTGAAAGAAAAGTGGTGCTAGATAGAGGTAAAATAGATCTTTTAGTGGATTTACTGCCCTAATTATTAGTTTATAAGGTTGTTGGGATTCCTTTTAACAACGGTTGGAATCGCTATTGCGATTAATAGACCATATTGGTTCATTCGGAACAATCCGACTGGATCCGATTTACTGACCTAAAATGGATCAGAACATCTTCATCCAGAACTTCAACAGTGAGACTCAGAGATAAATTCCTGCAACTGAACAGAGCAGCTGAAGTTTTCCAGATTGTTGGATTTCTTCAAGATAATCAAGCGTAAATAAATATGTGTACAAACAAACAAGTAAACAAGAATGAATGTCAAATCCATTCACATCTGAGTTTGATCAAGTTCATTCCACTGTTGTTTTTCCACATCAGAATAATCCAAAGGAACATTATTAGAATATTCTACCTCGGTGAAACGTCTACCTGTGATGGCACTTGACCGTTTTGACCTTGTACTAAAATGAACCTACTCTTTATTCACATACAGCATAAAAAATGTGAATACATTTTGCCAAAACTACAGTGAATTTCATATTTGAAGACCAGAATGAAAATAAAAAGTCTGTCAACACTAAATCTGTTGCATATAATTCACCATTAAAGCTTTTCTGTAAACTTCTAAATTTTAATCATGTGATCAGGAAAATAACCCAAATGGTTATCTAATTAAGAAGTACCACTGCTCTTTGTGTCACAGAAATAAATAAATCTGTTCCTGTCGTTTGGCCCTTAAGTTTCTAAAAATGTAATAGTCACAGGTTGTTGCCAAAGGTTTCCAAAGACTTAAAACAAAGCGTAGCCAATCACAACCAAGAAATTGCAGTCACAGTTCTTAAAAGGGCTGGATGCTGCATATTATTGATTTTAAGAAACCTGAGGGCCGATAGAAATGTGAATGTGGGCTGCATTTGGCCCACGGACTTTGGACATGCCTGGCATAGGTTGATTGGATTAACAACAGATCTATCTGGTTGAATCGTAGGAATACAAATTAATTCATTGATAAATTAAATAATCAATGAATTTTCATGTTGGTCAACCATATAAAGGGGTTAATAGTTTTCTTTTTGTAGAATGGCAGATGTTAATGCTCAGTGAATACAGAATTGAGATGAAGAAAATAACTTGCATGTTTTTCTTGCATCGTGTTGTTGTGATATACATTATTTAAATTGCAGGCCCATGACGCATACACTGCATCCGGAAGGTATTCCCAGCGCCTCTCTCCTTCCACATTTTATGATGTCAGAGCCTTATTTCAAAATGAATTATATCAGTTTGCTTCCTGAAAAATATCTTTGAAAAACATCCCATAATGACAATGTGGAAAAAGCTCTTTTGAAATTGTTGCAAATGTATTAAAAATGAAAAATCTGAAAAATGATACAGTGGGTACAGAAAGTATTCAGACCCCATTAAATGTTTCACTCATTAAAAAAATTAACTCATTAATGTACACACAGCACCCCATATTGACAAAAAAACACACAATTTTTGACATTTTTGCAGATTTATTAAAAAAGAAAAACTGAAACATCACATGGGAGAGCTGACTGCAACAATGAGACGTAGCAAAAACTTTAATCACACTGAATTTCATTATTTTGGTCGTCAGTCCTATTGAGAAACACTTTTATTGAAGATTTCACTTTGAACTTGCATATCAATGGAGTTTCTAGGACTGCCTTCTTTCTCCCCTGCATTGGATTTCCCTTTGGTCACTTGCCACATCAAAGCACCCCAGGATTTGTGTTGTCTTCAGTTTATGGGAGATACTTTTCCAGACATTTGCCTGGTTTGGGAACTAACACATGAAATAACTTGAATGCTGCTGTGACTAACTATTTTTTTATGTTGTATTACGGTATTCATTCTAGTGTATTTTGTTTCATCTCTTTTCTGTCCTCTTAGACCTAAGCCCATCCAATAAATATTCTGCAATATCATATTTGATTACTTTCATGAGCTACAATTTAAAACCTGTTAAACTCTTTGGCTTTATTGGGATGATCTGGACTCAGCTGGATTAAAAACATTTTGGAATTTATAATGAACTGTATAACAACAATCGTTATTATCACGTTATTATCCCAATCATTTTAGGGAAATATTTTAAATTGGTTTTTATAATTCTTGCTTTTTGTGTTCTGCTTTGAGACAGTGTCAATTGTGAATTGGACCTTTATTTAACCTGGGAACCTAATTGAACCTATTTAAAGAAAATCAAGTTTTTTTTTGTTTACTCAGCTCAGCACCAAAGGCCACGCCCACTCATAGGAGATTTTGGGAAAAGAGGCTTCAGATCAACATGAAATATGGCTTTTTAAGACATTTAAGTTGTGGAATATTGGTTAAAAACGTAATAAATTTAAATAAAACACCCCTCGGAATTTTTTTCTTTAAAAAAAAAATGTTATAGGGAGACCTTTATAGCCTTTTATAGTAAACAATATCAGAGACAATTCCTGGATCTGGAAACGTTGGGGGCTGAGCCCAGTCCATCACAAAAACCTGGGGGAATTTACAGAAGCTTCAAAACATATTTATTTTTTCAAGCTTAAACACAACAATGTCAAGAATATTTTATACATCAGTATTGATCTTATTATCAAGACAAAATGATCAAATTTGAAATTACAGATAATTACTATGTTTACTACATTTTTTAAAGATGGATGTGCATGTAGAGGAGCCTACACTCTTGACCCACAGAACGATCTGGAATTTCTATACATGAGGCGCAACGTGTATGGAAATGTTGCATTAGCTCGAGCATTATATGCTTCCACGGCGTCATTTCAGCTAGTTGTATGATTTCCTTACGGGTCAGTCGTCTTCATCAGGTTTGATTGAAGGAATGGCGCCAGCTCTGAGGATCAGTCTCCCCGACTATCCACTTTAATACAGGCCAAGGTTAACAACACATCATCTGTGAAGTGGTGGTCACAGACTAAAAGTTGCTGGCCGCTCTGTCGCTCCAGAAGATAAACTCCAACCATTCCTGATGAGCAGGCTCTTCTTTGGGAAGGCTGAACAAACACCCAAATCTCTCACAGCCTAAAAACATTTTCTCCTCTTTAAAGACATTTCATTGCAAACAAAGCTAGACGTTGTTTTCTCTGCAGATCAAGAGGAACCACTTCTTCTGTGAGTCGTTTTGCTCCACGGGGAAAGTGGATGTGTTTTTGTGTTGGCCTGGGGGCGGGGTTTGCACCTCAGACTCTTGCTGGTAGGGGGTGTTCTCACTGGTCTACGTCACACAGTGAGGACCTGCTCTTTTTTTGTGAGTATGCAAGGGGCTGCGGCAAAGAGCTTCATCAAAAATGTGTGAATGGATCAAAATGCCGCTTTGGGGTTCCTTATAGTGAGGAATGAACAGTATAATACACTTTAAAGCTCAGAAAGTTGATTTTTCATGGTATGGGCCCTTTAAGGCTGACTTAATCACATAAAGACCAATCTTCCCTCATATCTGTCTGTTTCACATTGGTCTTTTGTGTTTTACTTGTTTATTTTGTATAGAATGCTATATTGCTTAAAAATGCAAAGAACCATCAAGCTAAAAGGCAGAGCTGTGTGCATTTTGCTTTGTTGTGAGAAGTGTTTAGCGCTTTAATTCTCATGCAGTGTTTCAGAGTTGGTCTAAATGGACTTTTTCACCACCTCAGTCATGTTTTCTTTTCATGATTGTTGCCCATAAATGCTGTTAGAATGTCGATTGTCAAAATTATTTAATGTGTGATATCTGTATTTGCTTCAAATACCTCTGTTCACAAAGATTTCTCTAGCAGCTCTTAGCTCCTAAAAATTCCTCATTGTTAGAAAACCAACTTTTAAAATTGACACTGAAACAACAGTGTACCTCCTGTTAAAGCCTAATGCTATTGTGACTCGTAACGGTGGGCTTTGATTATATGGAAGATATTTCCAGTTTTCTTGTGACTGACAGCCATATATTTGTATTGTTTTGGAAAAGGACACAGTGAAGAGCACAACAGAGAAGAGTGATGGGCAGAACCTGCCAGAAGGCTCTGAACCCAACTCCTCAACTTCAAGTTCCACCTTTAATAGACCTCGGAGCCTGAACACAACTGGGGCTCCTGATAAGACAAGTCCTAACAGCTTAGGTAAGTAGAGATATTTATGAAAACATGGATTTAATCAAAGAATCATTTGATTGATTATTGTCTTCATACATGCTGTAATGTCACTATGCTGCTTCTCTATGATGTTGAAAGAGAAGGTAAAAAGTAGTCAACAGGACTTGGTGAAGCTTTTACTACCGTATATCTTCCGACAGTGGCCGGTCTCTAATAGCTGCAGAGTCTGACAGGTGTTCATTGCTTTAGACGCCAATCTCTAACAGTGGCCGAGCTCCTTTAAGACACACACCTGAGTGTGCGCACTGCACTGCATTTGTGTTGTGAGCCAGTTAGAAATGGCTGTTCCGATTTTTTACTTTGTGTAGTAGCGGAAGTAGATGGGTGATATGGGGACGACGGCTGCAGAATACAAAGGAACCAATCGATTTCCTGGTGGAGGTGCAGAGAAAACGAGTGATGAATTAGAACTGGATTTAGCATGGCATGCTGAGCAAAGACGCACGTGTCTCCAGGAAAATGATCGACATGAAAGTCAAGAGGATTTCTGATACGGAGATTGATGATACTTCAAAGAGAAAGAAACGTTCACAGCCGGTGCTGATCAGAACAAAATACAATGTTTTCATCATTTCAATCAATTCTGAAATGTTCATCTGGTGTTTTCTGCATTTTGTGACCACATTTCACCGTAAAATGAACCTACTAACCATCATTATTCTTTTAGTGATGGAATAAACACTGGTCTTCAATAGACGCCAGGCTGGCTGCCAATTTTTTGGTATAAACTCCATGGCTACAATTAGAAGATACATGGTATTGTAGACGTTTTACCTCTTCTCCTAGAGGCTTTCTTGAGTTTAAAATATGGTGGCAAGAGATATAATTAGTATGTATAACAGAAAAAAAATTAACATACTGCCACAAGAAGGCGTTTAAGACATGCCCTCTAAATCGTTAGGCTATCAGATTATTAGTTTAAGCCTTGGTCACATGCACCTGTACAGGGATGGACTCGTACTGGTTCTGTGAGTTTTAGGGTTGTCCGGGCCTGTGGAGGGTCAAAGAGGGGAGCAGCCGCGTCTTTTCTCCTTGATACCGATTGATGCAAAGATGCATGAAGACATGAGACACTGCCGTTTTTGTGTTTGGTCCAAAATATACTGTAGGAAGAAAGCTTGTCCACATACTCCTGAATTGTAGAATACTCTTGAATACTCTTGTTGACGCCCATGAGTAGCCGGGTTAGGCTCCGGCAGCCCCGTGACCCCGAAAGGGATAAAGCGGTTCAGAAAATGAATGAATGAATGAACTTTCTCTCAGTTGTGTGGTCATTCTTTTTACATTGTATTGTGTCATTAAGACTTGTTTGACTGTTGAATTTGCTCATTTCCAGATTGGTGACTTGCAAACATTGAAGTGTTTACGGACTAAAGAGGAAGTTATATGTAGCCTTGGAGATGACAGTAATATAGAGTTTTATTTTTGATTGCTTACGACCCACTCTGATGAAAACTGTGTTTTTGATTTATGTTGTTGTAGCATTTTTCTCATGATGGAGGACATTTGTGGGAAATTAAGCTTAAAATGGATTTTCTCAGAATTTCTTTATTCAAATTGTTGTGAATCAGGAGCAGATGAAAAAACACGGTTTAAAAAAGAGCTTATATCTGATGGAGAAAATACGCTGTGTGAGCCACAAGCTCCCTGCACTGCTCCATTGTGATGCATCTACCTGCAAACGACTAGATCTGTCTTTGTTTTCCTCATCTGAGCTGGAATCGGGCTCAAAACTGTACGGCTGGATATCTCCAATATTGCCCATCATTTTTGTTGCACCGCTAATGTTAGGTTGGAGTTGCGAGGGGCTGTAAGCTAGTGGGTAAAGCTAGAGAGTAAACAGAGAGCTCTCGGCAACAAGGAGGCTTCGCTGCAGCAATCCAACTCAGGTGAATTTCTAATGAACTGCTGCTCTGCGGAAACGATGTCCTAGAAAACAACAGTTTTTTTTGGCTAAAAATGCTAATAGATAAAATACTACTGGAAACACTTTTACAAAAGCTCAGAAGATGATTGCAGTGGGTCTTAAATGGTGTACACATTGGTTTTTCTTTTTTTTTTATTCAAATTTTGATTTTTGGAGCATTTTTTTATGGAAAATGTGGACAGTTTACTGTTCTAAAAAAGCTTTGAAAATTAAAAAAGAAAACATTTATTATTTTTACATTTGACTGAGTTATATCATTTACACACATGTGGTCCAAAATACCTGTTGACAGCTGCAGAACGCTCATTGACAAATACAGAAATCGCTTCATTGCAGTGATTGCCTCAAAAGGTTGTGCAACAAAATATGAAGTTATGGGTACCATCATTTTTGTCCAGGCCTGTTTCATTAGTTTGTTTTTTTAAATAATTATGTTAATCAGCAATTCAAAAGTGATGGCTGATTTTGATTATTTAATTTTCAATAAATTTTAATTTATTGTTACTTTTGTAAGTTTCAAGTGATTTCAGTGAGAATTGTGGGTTTTTCCTTCTTTAACTGAGGGGTACCAACAATTTTGTCCACGTGTGTATTTATTTTTTTCCTTTTCTAACATATGTTTGTCTTGGCAGCTCCTTCATAAAAAGTAGGACCCATTTATTACTTTTGTTGATGTGTTGCCAAAGATACAAATATCTACCAATGTCTTTGTGGCACATCAGCTTTTCCTCAGAACTGAATATCGCATTGAATCCTGTTGGTCCTGAAAACATCGCCTGATGTTCTTTGCTGCTGCAGGGCATACATGCTTGCTGGACTGCATGGCTTTGGACCTTCAGGAGATGGATATCTTTGCTGCTGAGCGTTTCCCTTGTTGCCTGTGGGACATGGGAAGCAACACAGAGTCTTCTGATATCATCTTTCCTTCATACTTTGTGCGTCGCACTGGAGACAACCTGCTGAAGGATTGCTGTCGCCTCAAACTTCAAGTAGAACGCAACCTGGACAGGTAAAGGCCTGATAGCAGTTGAAGAATGAAAGCTTGTTTCTCTGGGTTTGGTCCATCCTTTGGCTCCTCTTTTATTGTTGATCACTATACAAGAGTTCTGATTTTTTTGGAAAAGTTAAAGGAAAAAGATGCTTTAAATTTGAAAGTTATATAGAATCTGTTTGATCATTACTGCTTTTTTTTTAATAATGTGATGTTCCTCTCAGGGAGCTGAGCCATGCGGTGCCTGACATGTCCATTCATGGCAGTCTTTCGTCGGTGCACTGCTCTCTGGATAGAAAGCACTACCAGTTAATACGAGGGCTGCTAGAAAAAAACCTGGGAGAGCCAGTTGAGGAGTTCTTGCGACCCTACAACCTTCAAGACCCCAGCAGCTATGTTAGAATGTGTCCTTCTATCTACATTTCAGCATGGATGCAAATATCCCATTTTAAAAGCAATGACAGCAGTGTAAAAATGCTATAACTTTGTATAATTTTCAGTTTTTGGACTTCTCTGTGCAGACGGTGTTAAGTGGAGATGTCTACACCAACCTGTCTTTTCTGATGAACATGATGGATGTCAGCCTAGAGCTCTTGGAGAGCTCGAGCCACACCCAGCGCAGAGAGTCATTAGGAAGGTTAGCTTGTTCTGACTATTTTCACAAAGTCACAATCGATGCTGAAGGATCTGATAACTGCGTTGCAGAAAATACAGTGTTGCGTTCAACATTCTTTTCTGTAACTCTGCAACCATTTACGCAATTAACTGGGGTTGTCAGTAAGCAGTGATTGATCCAAGTGAGTCTAAGTCATTGTTTCTGTGACAACCACTCTCACCTATCAGGAGTGAGCTTGTTGGAAGGCCCCTAACACTTGAAAGCAGGCTTGAGAGAATCTATCAATCAAACGTTTTGAATGTTGGACATGTTACCATATTTCATCTGATCGGTCAGTTTTTACCTTGAATAACTCGGACTCCAGAAAAATTAGGATACATTCAGGATTAGGATTAGGATTAGGATCAAGAACATGTAAAAAAAAAAAAAGTATCAGAGCAATTATGGTTTTTCTGATAAATAGAATGACTGAATAATAGCTGTTTATTTCTCAATAGAAGTCGATGGGATTTTGTCTCCTTGAAGCCAGCAGGCACTTCTTGTATAGAGCATGAGGGGAGATGGGTCTAGTCAAGTGAATCAGTGATTTCCATTTATTACACAAATAGTTGGAAGAGTTCCTGTATGTCAAAGACGTACATGCGTGTTTTTAGGTGAAGCCTAGCATGGATTTTTATTAATTGTGTCTCAGAAGTCTAAAAGTTCTATAAAAATAGGTACAGTCCTAGTGGGTTGTTTAAAGCGAAAGCCCCATCAGCCGGAAAGACACTAGCTGTAGAGAGACAGGTTGACATTGCAGTGATCTTGATGCAACAATGAGGGTTCTGGCAGAAAGAACGCCATTCCAGTGGACCGATTGAAAGTGTGCATTGTGATGAAGATGTAAAAGATCCGGAGCTAATATCATAAAGATAATGTTGTCAAAACTTGGACTTTACTAGAAACATATTTTTTCCCTAACTACAAAAGTTAAACTGAACCTTGAGAACAAAAAATTGTTGAAACTCCAATTATTTAACTTTACTCCTACAGCGCCAAGTAATAACAAAAGGAACAAGCTGAGAAAATGAAACAGATGCAGTCACTTTATGTCCTTTAGCATTATCCATTACTAAGACACCGCAACCAAAATAGACTTTCGCGAGTTTTCCACAAGGCAGCAGTGCAGATGAAAAACACTTGTAATTGGAAAGTTTCAGAACCAAACGCAGGATGATCCCCATCTGACTCAACCGAGTAGTCTGAAGGGACAACAAAATAAAAGGCACACACAAAAACAAAAGCAGTCATAGGTTGATTATTTACTCGTTTGCATGTCACAGTGATTATGCACATTTTGTTAGCATTGCATTGACCTTGGAGAAGCTGAAGTTGCATTTAACCTTATTTCTTTAATGTAGTTAAGATTACAAAATGTAATTTGATGTATTAGTTTATATTAAACAATAG
The DNA here is from genome assembly GCA_014656515.1 of Oryzias celebensis. Taxonomy (NCBI): domain Eukaryota; kingdom Metazoa; phylum Chordata; class Actinopteri; order Beloniformes; family Adrianichthyidae; genus Oryzias; species Oryzias celebensis. Next base: position 26,886,813 of record BNCR01000007.1, on the reverse strand, counting down.
TTGTAGAAACTACAACAAGAAATCACACAAATATTTCAAATTTATCTCAGAAATAAAGTCATGCATTGATTTAAAAAAACAAAAGAAAAAGTGCGAAAATGAAAGAAGATGCCATCCTCTCAAAGGTGTAATTATTTATTGCTTGCAAAGGAGTGGAAATAAGCACATTTATAATCACACCTCAATTGAGTTATTTCATTTCATAGTTTTCATAATCCAGTTCTGATCAGATCGAGTGCAGTTTTTTTGTCAAGTAACAAAAAGTACTTACTTATTGATTAGCCTCAGAAAATATTCTTTTACAATTTCAATAAACAATAACATAATACACACATCATGTAATAGAACATGCTCTGATTACCATTAGAACATGTTGTTGCATTAATCCAGAAATCATTGCAAGTAAATAAATTGATATCTTATTGATTGTCTTTAGAAAAACCCTTTGATATTATTTCAGTAATCATTATACACATCACTCATTGATAAATATAAATGTAGTACTCATTGGTTGTCATCAAAAATGCACATATTTGGGATGTGTTCAAATGTCTGTTGATCTTTAAGTCCTCTTATCTTCATATTGTGAAACTTAAGTTTTGTTATACATTTATTTGAATTTATGGATGTTTGAACATTGTTTGAGCTCATTGCGTAACCTGTTCCAAAGTTCAGCTCCACACACAAAATTTTTCTATGTGGTTCTTCTCAGTTTGATCTTGAGGTTCCTACATTCCACAGTTTTTAGCCTCCTTCAGTTTCTAAAAACTGTTTTTGGATATTGCATGGTAACGTTTTTCTAATGGTCCTTTATAGAAAATGTGGAAAGAAGAGAAACAAGCTGACCGATGTGAGCCACCATCCCTTTGCCATCACTAGTGTTGCATAAATCTCTGAACCTTTTAGTTTTAAGTTTAGCCATCAACTTCTAGGAAGACTTAGCTTTCTTTTTTTTCTTTTAAAAGGTTTGACTTTGTAAAGTCAAAGTTGCTTTTTGAAAGCTTCTCCAACGGATCAAAGTCAGTCAACCTGGTGTCTCACTCCCTGCTGGCCAATGACACTCGCTACAGTGAGCCAAACAGAAAAGCTGATGGGACTCAGCCAAATGTATTTGACTGCATACTTCAACCTTCCAAGACGGGAACGAACCGAGCTTCCCTGCAGCTGGAGTTGCATTATCGGTAACTAAGATGAGTTCAAACTGTTAAAACAGTGTTCACACAAACTCACAGAGGCTTTGAACTGGTTCAACGTTTTCCTGCAGATCCACACGGGAATCCTCCTGCTTCACAGTGGTTCTCAATAACCTCAGGGTCTTCCTCATCTTTGACTGGCTGCAGCTGGTGCAAGACTTCTTGCAAATGCCAGATGAGAAACGGTCGACTGCCTCCAAGTCTAGACAGCGATGGTCTAGTCACAGTAGCACAAATTCAGGAGCCCTTGCCACTGTTATGCCAAAGACAGTAAAGAGTGGAGTTGTAACTAAGAGGTCCACCATACCTGTCAACCAGGACCACTATTTGGAGGTTAAGATCAATGTGACAGGTGAGAGAATGCTTCTGTACCTTTACGTCTATCAGAGACCTGGCTCAGAGACGCTGAACAAAACTGGAATTATTTTTCTGTTGCAGCCACATGTCTACCTAATCTTCTTGTGTTTGCTTGTACAGGTACCGAATTTGTGGTGGTGGAGGACCGATCTTCTCTGGAATCAAATGCCATCATTTTAAAGGGCACCACGGTCCTCACATATAAGCCCCGCCTTGTGGACAGACCTTTTTCTGGTAGCCTGGCTGGAGTCGAGGTGAGTCGGTTCCAAAGCTTCTTCCTCTTGATCTCAGGGTCTTGCCACAAGAAATTAATTGTTTTTCAGAACTAAATTACAATCCAAAATTGGGGTTAGTTCATTATAAAGTAGGAGCGTACCAATACAAATTAATTTTGATTCAATATTTGTGGTTGACAATTCGATTCACTTTTGATTCATTTTGAACGATCCGATTCACTGATCTAAAATGGATCAGAACATCTTCATCCAAACCCTTCATCAGTGAGACTGAGAGATAAATTCCTGCTACTGAACAGGGAAGTTTTCCAGATTCTTGTGTTTCTTCAAGATAATCAAGTGTAAATAAATATGTGTACAAACAAACAAGTAAACAAGAATGAATGTCAAATCCAATCACATTAGAGTTCAAGTTCATTCCACTGTTAAATAATACTGTAACAAAAATGTGGGTCCTTAAGAGTTCATCACATTTGTAGGAGAAATTTTCATTTTTTTCCAGGTGAACTTGTCAGGTAAAACTTTTTCTGCCAAAATTCCAAGTAAAAACAAATTCCTAAACTCAAATATGCAGGAATGAAAATTTCAATGTCAAAAAAAGAGTTGGATTTTGACGAGATTATATTTCTTCCATACCATTTTAAATTGAAGAAATGGCCGACAGACGTCAGTGCAGTTCTTCTAAAAAGCAGATGATTTGACATGTTGGGTTGATCAGGATGCAAGAGGAAGAACTCGCCCAGCTCCAGCAGCTGAGCCATCGGTGCTAAACCTGCTTTACTTGTTAGACTAGTGAGTGGTTCCAGCTGGCCTGAGGCTTTGTGCATTAAATAACGAAGCAGTTCTTTTGGTGATGATTTAACTGTTTGGTTCAGGTATTCTCGTGTCGGCTGGGCAGCGAGCAGGAGACAGCGCTATCCATTATTGATCCTGTCAACGTACAGGTGGACCTGTGTGGGAGCCCCACTTACCAGACCAGTTCTGGCCTCCTGGACGCCTTCAATGTGGAGGATATCCCTCCTTTGTTGGAGGTCAGGAGTGGCTTAGATCATGCAGCTCTCATTAGTTTGGCATTTTAAGATTCTCTCTTACTGAAAACTGTTTTTTGACAGATAACTGAACTGTTATAATCTTCTTTGAAAGATTCAGTTTCCTGCCTTGGACATCCGCCTTTCCTATAATGACATCCAGCTCTTTCTGGCCATCGCCAAGTCATTCCCTACTGCAGGTTCTATACTTTCACCTGACACTGGCCGTGTTAATGCCAGCCCTCCTCCTGCAGACACCTTCAATCAGAAGACTAGCACCAACTCAGGTTTGGAGACAAATGCCAGAGTGTAAACTGACTCCTTCTCATCAGAGGCCTTGTCCTGTCAACCTTGGCTTCAGGTTTTAATATTCATTTTGGTTCTGGGCCTTCTTTACAGAATCTCAGCTGAGCCATTTACTAGACCTTGGCTTCAGGAGAGAGGACTGCAAAAGAGCCCTAATCCACTGTGAAGGTGAGAGAGCAGTTGATGTGTCTAAAAAACATTTGAGCAAATCTTTCAAAGCCCAAAACATCAAAGGTTTGACGAAAAATTTTTTTTTTTCTTAATATCGGTGTTTTTAAACATTTTGCAATCCACTAAACATTTAGCAAAATCATTTTAAAGGACACATAGATGGTATCAATCACAGTTGGGAAAGTTTTGGCACCCCAGGTTAAATGTTACCTTATTGTACATAAAGAACCCAAGGAAAGTTTGAAAAATCTTCTAATGGCATCCATTCTGCCCCCCTTAGCAAGTATCACAGCTTGTAAAGGTTTTTGTAGCCAAGAGTCTCCATTCTTGTTGGAGGTTTCTTCATCCATTCTTCTTTCCCAAAGTCTTCTAGTTCTTTCAGGTTTCTGGGATGTCTGTTACTTTCTGCTGTTTCCAGGTCTGTCCATAGATTTTCAATGATGTTGAGGTCAGGTGATTGAAGTTCACTGTAAAACCTTCAGTTTCTGTCTCTTAATGTAAGACAGTGTGGATTTGGAGGTGTGTTTAGGATCATTATCATTTGGAGAAGTCACCCTCTCTTCTACTTCAACTTTTTCACAGATGGCATCAAGTTAGTGTCCAAAATTTGCGGAAATTTGGTGGAATCCATTCTTGTTCTACTGGTGAAATGTTTCCTGTACCGCTGGCTGCAATACAAGCCCTAATCATGATTGATCCACCTCCATGCTTAACAGTTGGACAGAGGTTCTTTTCTTGAAACTCTGGACCCTTTCTTCTCCAAACGTACCTTTGCTCATTGCAGCCAAAAAGTTCCATCTGAACCGGGTCGGTCCACAGAACTTGTTCCCAAAATGCATCAGGCTTGTTTCTATGTTCATTTGTGAACTTCAAAGGTTGAATTTTGTGGTGAGAACGTAGAAGAGGTTTTCTTCTGATGATTCTTCCATGAAGATCATGTTTGTACAAGTATCTGTGGACAGTAGAACAGTGCAGCACAACTCCAGAGTCTGCAGGTCTTTCTGGAGGGAAGCTGCAGTCAAACGTGAGATTTTTCTTGCTCTTCCAGATTTTGCTTTAACTTCCAGTGTTCCTGTTGACTGTCATTTCTTAATGACATTCTGAACAGAGGATATTTTCATCTGAAAAGGCTTTGTTATCTTCTTATAGCTTCTCCTGCTTTGTGATCAATTATTTTCAGTGTCATTGTTCTGAACCACTGCTGGAAGAACCCATGATGCTGATTGTTGGGGCGAGGTCACATGACTCAGATTATTTACAATCTTTCAGATTGAAATCATCTGGTCTTTGCAAACCATGATTGTGAATAATCCATGACACTGTCAGGTCTCAGCTTTTACAAAGGGGGCGAGGCATACTAGAAATTCCGCAGGGTGCCCCAACTTTTGTACACGCCATTACTTGTTTTTTGTTATTTTGAAAGGGTAAATGATGGAAATAAAGCCTCGTTTTTTGACACATTAAAAGAATGTCTCATCTGTAAACTGATGTCTTTAGGAGATTTTACAATCTTTCCTTGGGTTCTTTATGGACAAAAATAGAACATTTTACCTGGGCTGTCCAAACTTTTGATCCCCACTGATCTGTCGGGTGATTTTGCAAGGTTTTTGCTTCTGCTTTTGTTTTAGCAAAAATATTGACTTGTGCTCAGGGAAAAGCAGCTTATTTAGCCACTGTCTCAAATCTGATCCACAAACTTCTTTAACATGGTGTGACTGTGATTATAAATACATTTTGCATTTTATCAACAGCAAGTAGTCATGTAAAATAATGAATAACAATAGATGAGTTATTTACACCATGAACTTCGGAAAAGTAGCTCAAATTTTCCCATCAAAAAGTTTTTTTTATTTTTTGAAAGCAGCCATTTTGAAATAAAGGAAAATCCCTTCTACTGCCTCTAGTGGAATGATGTTGAACTGCAGGGCAGATAAGATGCAACAAGTTATATACAAAGGGTTTTTAAGGAAACTTTGGGTCATGCTAATGAGATAATGGTATCAGAAATGTATGTATTAGATATGGCACAAATAGTTGCATAGAGTAAATAAAACAGTATTGTTCTCCAGGCCAGTTGGATCTTGCTGCAACCTGGCTGCTGGAGAATGCAGAAAATGTGGTGGGACAATCCAGAACCATAGTGGATTCTGGTTCTGGCAGCTACTCGGCTCCTCTGTCTGGGGTGGAGATCAAGGCTGAGAATCTGTGTATCTGTTTCATTGACGACTGCCTGGACTGTGATATTCCTCTTGCTGAGCTGACCTTCTCCAGTAAGTCATGTAGCGTGATTAACCAAGTTGACAAAGTGTTGTCCAATTTTCTGTTTTTAGTGGATAAATGAAGTCACTTAAAATGTTCCCTTGTCTGTATGGTGGTCCATCACATTGGTTTATTTCAAGTAAAAATGTAAATGGGCCTTGGTTTTGTAAAATAGAAAGTAATCTGAGTTCTCGATATTATTGCAGGGTTTTGTGTGCTGCAGCGCATTGGGTCCACACAAGAAGGCAATGCCAACTTCACTCTTTCTGGAGACTACTACAACCGAGAGCTGTCAGGTTAGTAAACTTAGGTAGGAGCAAATACAAAGACCTAAACTGTTGTCAAACAACAATTACAAAGACAGAAGAAGACACGTGTGAAAACACAAGTTCAAGTTGTGAGGTTGTTTTAAAAGGCCATGGTTCCAGTTTCATGAACAGAAAACCATGTAAATGTTGAAATGAGAACACTCAAGAGAAGCCCTTAAGATGCAGTCCCTCCTCTGTATGAGCCTCTATGGCCCCAGAAAATCCAAAAACCCACAGCTGAGGGATTGTGTTCCTTTATTTTGTTGACTCAAGAAGTCCAGAATTGCTTTGTGATTTTTGTTCAGTTTATGTGGTTTATATCAAGTTTCTTTTAAACCTTCGGGCAGCACTTCAGTGTGTTCTTGCTTTTAAATTGAATAAGATTAAAGTTATTGTGAATAAATCCTCTGAAACAAGTCTTTAAAGGAGTTTGTAATATTCTGCTGATTCCAAAATTCAAAGTAGTGCAGCAAATGCACATCAACTGTGACTGCAAGGGGGCAGCACAAGCCACGTAACCAATGGCTGCTTTCACATTTTCTCAGAGTGTTCGTTCAGTGAGGAAAGACAGGGATTTGTCATGTGCTGATAACCTGAGGGTTTGTTGACTATGCAGAAAACTCCAAATCTAAAAGGTGATCGTTCTTTTTCACTCGATCACATTCATAAACATCACAAACAGTCTTAAAATAATCAGAAACACTGTCCAGTTTGTTTTCCAACATGTCTTGATAAGACTTAGACCAATGATGAATGATTTGTACTCATGTAGTTTATCTGTGTGGCAGGCTGGGAACCTTTTATCGAACCATGGCCCTGCTTCCTGTCATGGCAGCAGCAGGCCGCTGGTCGCCTCCACCCTCCAAGGTTTAAGCTGGGGGTTCGGTCCAAGCAAAGACTAGATGTTAACATCACTTCTGTTTTGCTAGGTATGTAACACGGAAACCTACCTATTTCGCTGCAGCCAAAACACAGTGAAGTCTGTTTTGGCCGTTATAGGGGGTGTTTCCCGACATTACTCAAGTTGTCTTATCAGCAGAAATGTGTTTTTGTGTCCCACGAAGAACAATACAAAACCACCAAGAGTTCCTGGATGGCTGACTACTGTAGAGAGGAAGAACACACCCCCAGCTCCTTATCCTCCCCTCCCTGGATGGGCTCCTCTGTTGACCCCCAGAGCTTTGGACAAAGTGAGTTACTGTCACAAAAATACTTTCTTTTAATAAAAAGTCTTAAACACAAGAAAAAGCAAAACATAAACAGAAAGGTGACACCAGAAGCATGAAGTGACAAAAGAGAAGAAATAAAATTCTTATCTTCACAATTCCCATCTTGGACCGTTTTATTTCACATGTATTGGTGCATATTCATTCTAAAATAATTAGGAATACCTAAAGTGGGTGTTGTAGGTGGTATTTGGTCAACACATAAAGTTCATATGAAGCCTAAATCTTGCTGTAAATCATTTCCTTTGGTCTGTCCCTACTTTCAGATGCACCGCTCACCCACCTTCGAACACGAAGCACAGTTAACATGGTTGGCCTCCAGCAGCATGTTCACTGCACAGGTACAGTTCACTACGCTGGTGGGAACATGTGTTTTGGCATTTTACATACAACTTCCTGAAAAAAAACAAAATGTTGTAAGACAGAGTATATTTTATCACAGCCGTCCCCTGTACCCAGTTACATGACAGGCTAAGTAACAAATATTGCAGCAGCCATCTATGTCAAACGTGCGCTGGAGGCTCGTATGTGGGGGGATTTAAGCTTTGTCATATACTAACAGCCAATGCGAGCACGCAAGAATTTGAGTTGATTATACGTATTTAAAGGATTTAAGAAGTTATCTAGAATCAGTGTTGGGGGGTAATTCATTACAAAGTAACACATTTATTTTGCTTTTGTCAGTAACGGAGTAACGCAACGAATTACAGTTCAGATTTGAAGCTGCACAGGTTTTTGGGTGTGGGCAATAACCAACATCATCATAATCTAAAGACCACTGGGAAGCCTTGATCTAAAGATGATTGGAGTGGGACTTTAAATACAGTTGTCAACCCCTATGTATTAACCCCTATGTATTTTTCTGTTTCATGTAGACATGAGGGTGTCAAAGAGGAGGCAGCCGTTTGTGCCGTATGCTTTGCGAAACAACACAGGATGCACTATGTGGTTTGCCACTCTGACCACAACACCAACAAGGTATGCTGACCTTTCAAATCTCTGTTGTGTAAGGAAGCAGCCAGCAATCAGAGACAAAGCACTGGGCGGCCGTAGTGCAGCGGTAGGGCCGTCGACCTCTAATTGGAAGATTGCATGTTCGATTCCCGCCTTGCCCGCCCATGTGTCAAAGTGTCCTTGGGCAAGACATTAAACCCCACTGCCTCTGGTGGTTATAGGTTGATACCAGTGTTAGACAGCTGATGCACCATCAGAGTGTGAATGGCACTGACTTTAAAGCACTTTGGGCCGAGATGCCTGCTTTGGATCCAGCCAGGATCTACTAACATATGAAAATACTGAGAAGAAAATCCTGAATAAGAAACCCTGTTCTTACCTTCTCTGTCACATTCTGAACAAATAGACCATCCTAATTCTTGCACTTTTGAAGCTGTTTAAATCAGCTTGTGTGGTGTACAGGGTTCTTCATGGTTTAGCCCCAACACCATTAAATGAATGAAGTCAATCTCCAAGGGTCTCTTCCAGAGTAACTCAAGCAAACAAGCAAACAAATACATTAACCATCTACCCACAAAAAAAGTAAAATTCCGTCACCAAACACTTTTTATTAGTAACTACTCTTGTGGCGACAGCGGTTTGTTGTTGTGCTTGTAATCCAACAATTCCAGAAATAACTGTGTTCAAATACCCCTGTTATTTTGTTTTATTTTATAAATACATAGTTGCATCATATAAAGCAAAGAGAATACAGGATTTTTCTAAAATTTCTATGAACATCTTTTTAAAAAAACAAGAAATATTAAACCAAAGGTTTCATAGACTCCATTCCAATGATGTTTAAAAGCCTAAACAATTATCCTGATGTTTTTAATTAATATTTATAGTAATGTGTGTTGAGTCATTTACCAAGAAAAGATTCAGCAAACTTGCAATGCCAGATGTGGGATTTCAACCCACAGTTCTTTCGATTACAAAAATAGTGGGCACAGGACTAACTACATTAACCCCCAGAGCAGCTGACTCAGTGTTTGTCACTGAAAACTTCACATTATTTTATGTGATTTAAGTAGCTCACATGCCCAAAAAGTGTGATCCCCCTGATTTAGAGATTTTCTGTTTTAGTGAGCTTCAGTCCCGCTGTATCTGGGTGACGGCCGCTTCTGCGGTGTTTCCGTCTTTCTCTGACCGTGTTTAAAGCCTTGCTGTCCCGCACTAACCTGAGAGAGCAAAAATAAAACAAGAATAATAAATGAAAATAGGAAAAACATCATAAAGTTCAGGAGGTCTGAGCAGGCTGTCTCTCCATCCTGCAAGAGGTCTGTCTGGCCGCCAGCTGTCTACCGGTGTCCGGCATAGCGAGCGTGACCAGCTCTGTGACAGACTGTCTACAGTGTACCCGCCTTCGCCCAACAGTAGCCGGGACAGATTCAGGAAACCTCGCTGCCTCGAAAGGGCTGCAGCGGGTTAAGAAAAGGAATAGAAGTTCAGGCCATCCAATCCACCATATTGGATGTGTATTCTACCCGCTGTCACTGAAAACGTCATGTTCCCAAATTCCTGATTGGTTGATGCGATGGGGCGACTTCCCCAGAGTTTAGATGGCAATAAAAATCACGCTATTGCCGGACCTTCGCGCCGCGCCAGCCTCTCAAGTCTCACCACAGGGCCGCAGCTCATGTCTGTACCATTGACTTAACACTGAAACTGGACACCTTCGCCGCGTGAAATGCGTTCCGTGTGAATGGAGCTTTAGAAGGGACTGTGAGCCCCAGTTCCGGCACACGTGTTCTTCACAATATTTTCGGGGTTAGCAGGGCTCACCTTTCTGGACAGCATGACTAGCACAATAAGAGAAATTGAAAGTTTTGTCACCTTTAAAACACAATTGAAATCTCAAATGTGTAATCACATATGACTAGGAAAAAGAACTCTTTACAAAACAGACACTGGTTTTAAGATGTTATATTAGGCTTAGCTTTATACTGTTAAAAAGTGTTTTAAGTATCTATGGCTCAAATCTGGCATATTTACATGCACTTTAATGTTCATTGATATGCAGTGTCCCTTTCTTAATAAATAAATGTTCAAACGGATCAGGACAGAACATGAAAAATGTAAATGAAACTTCTAAAACTCCTAAACTCTTTTGGAGTCTTGGTAGTTGTTCACCTTTGGGCATATCCCTCAGGGGTCGGCACAGTTTATCAGCTTTCACCGACTCACACATTTAGTTTGACAGAGATTTTTACTACGAAGACTTTTCCAGGCACAATCCTGTATTTAATTCGGGCTGGGGACCGGCACAGGGAGACCCAGACATGGTCCCTTTTGCTGCTACATAGTTGGGCAGTAACACAACGGTCTTTCCCACGGACCCACACTGGATGAAGCTCACGGCGCCCCCCCTGCAACATGAACCCTGATTTCCTGCTCGGAGCCGACTGAGCCATCCAGCCGCAGTTTGTTTGGAGTCTTGATTATAAGATGTTATACCAAATCCTTTTTTCATTTTTTTTCTGAACCGCTTTATCCCTTTCGGGGTCACGGGGCTGCCGGAGCCTAACCCGGCTACTCATGGGCGAAGGCAGGGGACACCCCTGGACTGGTCGCCAGTCTGTCGCAGGGGCCACATTCACACACTCACGCACACTCACATCCACACCTAGGGAGAATTTAGAGTAACCAATTAACCTATGAAGCATGTTTTTGGATGGTGGGAGGAAGCCGGAGTCCCCGGAGAAAACCCACGCATGCACGGGGAGAACATGCAAACTCCACACAGAAAGGTCCCCATCGTTGACACTACTTCAAGTCCCCCAGCCGAGACTTGAACCAGGAACCTTCTTGCTGTGAGGCAAGAGCGCTAACCACTGCGCCACCGTGCAGCCCGTTATACCAAATCTCCAAATAAAATCCCAATGGCTTCTTCAATCCTTGGTGACTATTGTGAACAGTTGAAAGCCTGAGCTGTAAATCTGTCTGCTTCAACATATGCTTTTGTTATATAGCAATAATGGTTATGATCAATCAGGGAATAGTATTACCAAAAAAACATACAATTATCGTGTTACCCAGAGTATAAGTCGCTTGAGTTAAGAAAAAAAACATAATAAAGAAGAAAAAATGGTAAATAAGTCGCTCTGAAGTATAACTCACACTTTTAGGAGAGAAGTTAACACTCCTGAACAAATCAAACAAAATGTATTGTTGTGTGAGGTGTGAAAGTCTAAATTTTGCAAACTCTTGTGTATCTCAAGAAGAGCAGAGTTTTATGAGAACAGAGTACTTTTCTGAAAACAGACACTTGTTTTTTTCCTCCACAGGGTGGCGTTGTCTCACAGCAGCAGTGCAGATTCCATCTCAGACATCCACAGCTCAGGAGTGGACGACAGCCACAATGTCAGCCAATGGAGAGAGGTGTTGCCTGGAGAGGAGCTTCCTTTTGAGTTTGAAGCGCGAGAGAAGCTGCGTCACCGGTACAGTTCAGACTCTGCACTTCACGTCACACCATTCATTCTTTTTTATCTTTAACGCTGATGCAGAATTGACTCTAAAGGAGTTTGCCACAGTTTTTATCAAATGCACAAAACCTCAAATTGTGCATGGCACAGTATTTTCTGCACCATAGGACGGACCGTCAACGAACGGGCTATTTTCAAACTTGTGATATTAAATAGGGCACACCGGACAAAAAGGCACATGAAGCAGGACGAAAGAGTTAATGATAATCCATCAGTCAGTCAGACTTCATTAACTGCACTCACAGTACGTCTAGAGCTTGTTTTTAGCATGCTAAACCTTAGCCACGTCAGTGTATTCACACAGTATCTGTAACTCCCAGCCTTCATTGCAACACGTAAAAAATCCAAACTGAAACTACTAAAAGGCATGTTGCTGTGACCACGCCAATTCCTAACATTGTTAGTTCCACAGCAAAAAACATCAGTTCAGCACTGCTATATGTTAGCATCATCTCCACCATTACGCTCAACCAAACATTTTGACAGAATCTCATGGACTTCTCAAAAATGGCTTAGGCATCAGGAAGCACAACTTGAATTGGTTCATATAGGAGGCGCTCCAGATTTAAGACACACTGTGGTTTTATGGAGAAACTGAAGGTCTTAAAGTAGGGATGTCACGATTTGAGATCATGTATTCTAAAATCAGACCTGATCGCGTAGTTTCAGACCTGTTCACAAGACTACAGGCTGTTTACAGGCTGTTTACAGGCTGTCTACAGGCTGTCTACAGGCTGTTTACAGGCTGTTTACAGGCTGTTTACAGGCTGTCTACAGGCTGTCTATAGGCTGTCTATAGGCTGTCTACAGGCTGTCCACTGGCTGTCCACTGGCTGTCCACTGGCTGTCTACAGGCTGTCTACAGGCTGTCTACAGGCTGTCTACAGGCTGTCTACAGGCTGTCTACAGGCTGTCCACTGGCTGTCCACTGGCTGTCCACTGGCTGTCTACAGGCTGTCTACAGGCTGTCTACAGGCTGTCTACAGGCTGTCTACAGGCTGTCTACAGGCTGTTTACAGGCTGTTTACAGGCTGTCTATAGGCTGTCTATAGGCTGTCTATAGGCTGTCTACTGGCTGTCTACTGGCTGTCTACAGGCTGTTTACAGGCTGTCTACAGGCTGTCCACTGGCTGTCTACAGGCTGTCTACAGGCTGTCCACTGGCTGTCTACAGGCTGTCTACAGGCTGTCTACAGGCTGTTTACAGGCTGTTTACAGGCTGTCCACTGGCTGTTTACAGGCTGTCTACAGGCTGTCCACTGGCTGTCCACTGGCTGTCCACTGGCTGTCCACTGGCTGTCCACTGGCTGTCTACAGGCTGTCTACAGGCTGTCTACAGGCTGTCCACTGGCTGTCTATAGGCTGTCTATAGGCTGTTTACAGGCTGTCTATAGGCTGTCTACTGGCTGTCTACTGGCTGTCTACAGGCTGTCTACAGGCTGTTTACAGGCTGTTTACAGGCTGTCTACAGGCTGTCTACAGGCTGTCTACAGGCTGTCTACAGGCTGTCTATAGGCTGTCTATAGGCTGTCTATAGGCTGTCTACTGGCTGTCTACTGGCTGTCTACTGGCTGTCTACAGGCTGTTTACAGGCTGTCTACAGGCTGTTTACAGGCTGTTTACAGGCTGTCTATAGGCTGTCTATAGGCTGTTTACAGGCTGTCTATAGGCTGTCTATAGGCTGTCTATAGGCTGTCTACTGGCTGTCTACAGGCTGTCTACAGGCTGTTTACAGGCTGTCCACTGGCTGTCCACTGGCTGTCTACAGGCTGTCTATAGGCTGTCTATAGGCTGTCTATAGGCTGTCTACAGGCTGTCTACTGGCTGTCTACTGGCTGTCTACTGGCTGTCTACTGGCTGTCTACTGGCTGTCTACTGGCTGTCTACAGGCTGTCTACAGGCTGTCTATAGGCTGTCTATAGGCTGTCTATAGACTGTCTACTGGCTGTCTACTGGCTGTCTACTGGCTGTCTACAGGCTGTTTACAGGCTGTTTACAGGCTGTTTACAGGCTGTCTACAGGCTGTCTACAGGCTGTCTACAGGCTGTCTACAGGCTGTCTACAGGCTGTCTACAGGCTGTCTATAGGCTGTCTATAGGCTGTCTACTGGCTGTCTACTGGCTGTCTACTGGCTGTCTACTGGCTGTCTACAGGCTGTCTACAGGCTGTTTACAGGCTGTTTACAGGCTGTCTATAGGCTGTCTACTGGCTGTCTACTGGCTGTCTACTGGCTGTTTACAGGCTGTCCACTGGCTGTCCACTGGCTGTCTACAGGCTGTCTACAGGCTGTCTACAGGCTGTCTACAGGCTGTCTACAGGCTGTCTACAGGCTGTCTATAGGCTGTCTATAGGCTGTCTACTGGCTGTCTACTGGCTGTCTACTGGCTGTCTACAGGCTGTCTACAGGCTGTTTACAGGCTGTTTACAGGCTGTTTACAGGCTGTTTACAGGCTGTCTATAGGCTGTCTACTGGCTGTCTACTGGCTGTCTACTGGCTGTTTACAGGCTGTCCACTGGCTGTCTACAGGCTGTCTACAGGCTGTCTACAGGCTGTCTATAGGCTGTCTATAGGCTGTCTATAGGCTGTCTACTGGCTGTCTACAGGCTGTCTACAGGCTGTCTACAGGCTGTCTACAGGCTGTCCACTGGCTGTCTACAGGCTGTCTACAGGCTGTCTACAGGCTGTTTACAGGCTGTCCACTGGCTGTCTACAGGCTGTTTACAGGCTGTTTACAGGCTGTCCACTGGCTGTCCACTGGCTGTCCACTGGCTGTCCACTGGCTGTCTACAGGCTGTTTACAGGCTGTCCACTGGCTGTCCACTGGCTGTCCACTGGCTGTCCACTGGCTGTCTACAGGCTGTCTACAGGCTGTCTACAGGCTGTCTACAGGCTGTTTACAGGCTGTCCACTGGCTGTCCACTGGCTGTCCACTGGCTGTCCACTGGCCGTCCACTGGCCGTCTACAGGCCGTCTACAGGCTGTTTACAGGCTGTTTACAGGCTGTCCACTGGCTGTCCACTGGCTGTCCACTGGCTGTCCACTGGCTGTCCACTGGCTGTCCACTGGCTGTCCACTGGCTGTCCACTGGCTGTCCACAGGCTGTCTACAGGCTGTCTACAGGCTGTCTACAGGCTGTCCACTGGCTGTCCACTGGCTGTCCACTGGCTGTCTACAGGCTGTCTACAGGCTGTCCACTGGCTGTCCACTGGCTGTCCACTGGCTGTCCACTGGCTGTCTACAGGCTGTTTACAGGCTGTTTACAGGCTGTCCACTGGCTGTCCACTGGCTGTCCACTGGCTGTCCACTGGCTGTCCACTGGCTGTCTACAGGCTGTCTACAGGCTGTTTACAGGCTGTGTACAGGCTGTGTACAGGCTGTTTACAGGCTGTTTTACAGGCTGTCCACTGGCTGTCCACTGGCTGTCTACAGGCTGTCTACAGGCTGTCTACAGGCTGTCTACAGGCTGTCCACTGGCTGTCCACTGGCTGTCCACTGGCTGTCTACAGGCTGTCTACAGGCTGTTTACAGGCTGTTTACAGGCTGTTTACAGGCTGTCCACTGGCTGTTTACAGGCTGTCCACTGGCTGTCCACAGGCTGTCTACAGGCTGTCTGCAGGCTGTCTGCAGGCTGTCTGCAGGCTGTCTGCAGGCTGTCTGCAGGCTGTCTACAGGCTGTCTACAGGCTGTCTACAGGCTGTCTGCAGGCTGTCCACTGGCTGTCTACAGGCTGTCTACAGGCTGTTTACAGGCTGTTTACAGGCTGTTTACAGGCTGTCCACTGGCTGTTTACAGGCTGTCCACTGGCTGTCCACAGGCTGTCTACAGGCTGTCCGCAGGCTGTCTGCAGGCTGTCTGCAGGCTGTCTGCAGGCTGTCTACAGGCTGTCTACAGGCTGTCTACAGGCTGTCTACAAGCTGTTTACAGGCTGTCTACAGTCTCAAAAACAATAAAACTAATCAATGGTTGAATTTATATGAGCTAATCATGAATCAAAACTCATCATCAGAATCCTGCTACAACAAAGATCTGGGAAGAAATCATCATTATTTTCTTAAGAATTTTGAATAGAGACATGAATCATACTTGATCAAAAATTTCAGTTACCAAACGTTTGTCATCTGACTAATTATCACCTATTTTTAGTTGTTGATAGTAACTGTTTTTTTTAGTTGATAGTTGCACTATTTATTCTTGATTGTTAAAGCTACTTTACGAAATAGCTCTGTTTCGTTGTTAAATGATTGACGAATCTTAATCAAATAAAAATAAGGACCAACCTGGATCTGTTTAGTTAATGTGTTCATTTTTTTATGTTACAAAAGTATCAGGTCAGGACTCTTTATTGGGAGATTCTCAAAATGAAATGACTTGGAAGTGGACCAAACAAACCTGATCAAGACATCCCTACTTTTAAGTGTGCGTTGTAATAAAATAAAGAAAACATGGTATGCTGTGTGTTTGATGTCTGCTGCTTATTTGCTCACAGTCACACTCACGAACTGAAGCTGCACCAGCTGCTGGTCCGGGTTTGTGGATGGGAGCAAGTCAAGCCGGTATCTGTTGACAAAGTGGGCATCTTCTTTCGCTACGCTGCTCCTGACAGGAACAGCTCTTCGAGCACCGTAAGCACAGACAGACTCTGGGAACAAAACACTGATCTCATGATACCGGCTCATGCTTTTGTCCTTAACGTCCCACAGGTTGGCAGCCCCATTAGCAGGACCAACATCATCCACCCTCATGTTTATGTAAGTCTCTGAGCATTAGTTTTTTCATGCTCAGTAGTTCCGTCTACACATTAAGCATACTCCCTCTGGAATGTGGCAGAAGCAGGATGAGAGTTTTGAAAAACTATTTGGTTAAACTTTTTTTTTATTGTTAACAATAAGTTTGTCTAAACTTTTGTCCTGATAAAAATCAGTACACACTAAAAATGTGTGAAAAATAAGGATTTGTGCGTAACTTTTGATCTGTGTGTGTAATTCTTGATTTGTAACTCATACAAAACATTTTGTGCATGAGTACAAAAATTACAAAACAAAAAAAATACAATTTACACACAAATCTTTAACTTTAATGACAACAGCTAGAAAGTGTTTGCTGACCGTTGCTGACCAGAGCTCCGTGCATTGATTGTAGGCTAGAAGTGGTGGGGATGCGTTTGCAGAATCTTGTGTTCCTGCGGAAAACTGTTGAAAGTTTGTAGTGAGGAGTTGTTCAGCCTGAAAATATCTCGAATCCTACTTTGTTGATTTCACCTGCCGCGAGTTCCTTTTAGAGGTAATTTCCACAATAAACGAGGGAAAATTATACTACTGAATGTGAAATCATTAGTAGTACACTTAGTTTTCCAGTGTTTTAAGTTTTACAAATACCTTTTTTTTTTAATAGTTTTTCATATTTTTATAGCTCTAGTCCCAGTATTTACACCATGTCCAACCAGATATCTAATCAATGGTTTTTAGTGTCAGTCTTTACTTCAGATTTTGTCAATCGACTGTCTTCCCGCTGCTATTGATCCGTAAATGTTGTGAGGTGGTTCTCTAACTTTATTTATGGGAAGCTGAAAAGTGATAAAAGGTTTTCAGAACACTACAACCTAAAAAAAACAGGATTTTCTGCTTTAAAAAACTTTTTCATGTGGGGCTATGATGGAAAACACTTGTGATGCAAGACTAACCATATTTGTGGCTTCTCAGTTTTCTGCGCTGCCCCCTGTCAGGGTAGTGTTTGCCATCACAATGGAGGGCAGTGCTAGGAAGGTGATCACTGTGCGCTCCTCCCTGATGGTGAAGAACCGCATGGATGTTCTCATGGAGGTCAGGCTCGACAGCCCCTCGGCCCCTGACAGTGAGAACTTCTTCTTGTTGTTTTGATTTGAGTTTTGTTGTTGTTTTATAATCTATTTGTATTCATTCCATCTTTTCAAGTAGCTTTTGCATTTACACTGATGATTTTTTATGACTCCTAACTCTTTCTGTGTTTTGAAAGAACCGGTGGTGATACCTCCCATTCTGCCTGGCCAGGCCTTGGCAATCCCTCTCCACCTGACATCTTGGCGACTGCAGGCCCGTCCTAAAGGCATGGGCTTGTTCTTCTGCAAAGTTCCAATCCACTGGACCAGTGTGGAACGACCTGAAGAGATAAGTAGCAGCAAGAGGGAATGTCAGTCAGCAGACTATGACGACAGCCACAAGCAAAACTTCAGGTAAAGGATGGCAGGTGGACTTTTTTTTTCTTGAATTTTGCTTTACATCTTTGACTTCTCTGCACCTTTCGTATGAAGGTTTTGTGTGGTCATCAAAAAGGAGAACTACCCGGACCAGCTGCCAGCCAAGAGGCAGGTTTCTGGCAGTACTCAGGAGATCTATCGCCAGCCAGGCCACACCATTTACCTTCTGCCTACCATGGTTCTGGTCAACCTGCTCCCCTGTGAGCTGAACTACTACATCAAAGGAGTGCATATCAAAGGCTCACTGAATCCTGGAAAAGAGGCAGTTTTGCACTTGGCTGACACGTCTCAGAACCTGGAGTTGGGTCAGAAACCATTGCCTTTGATAAGTGCTTTGCCTCTAAAGGGACTTTGGGTTCCTTCTGGTCACGTTTTAATTTTTAACATTTTTTCAGGAATCTTGCTGGAGAGCTTTCCAGTGTGCAAAGAGCTGCTGATTCCTCCTGGTACTCAGAACTATGTGGTCCGCATGAGGCTTTACGACACGGAGAAGCGCCTTCTCTGTCTCACTATCCGAATCATCCTGCGAGCTCAAGGCGCTCTGAAGATTCTCATTTCTGCCCCTTACTGGCTTGTCAACAAGACTGGTAACGCTTTCATGGCTTACTAAGATCTGGTAGAAGAACCCCATCACAAAGTGTTCTTCAAAATTCCCTAAAGCAGTTTCATTCCTCAGGGCTTCCGCTGATTTTTCGCCAGGACAATGGAAAGGCAGATGCAGCAGGACAGTTTGAGGAGCACGAGTTAGCCCGAAGCCTCAGTCCCTTACTTTTCTGCTACACTGACAAAGAGCAGCCGGCCATGTAAGTGTCTGCCTGGGATCCGTCTTCCGTTCTTGATTATTTCCTAAGCCCCTGTGTCATCCCTGATCAGTGCCTTACATGTTTACTCCACAAATGTTTTCCCAAATGTCTGTGATCCCAGGTGTACAATGCGGATTGGAAAAGGAATCCACCCAGATGGAGTTCCAGGCTGGTGCCAAGGCTTCTCCCTGGATGGAGGAAGTGGAGTGAGAGCAGTCAAAGTAATCCAGCATGGGAACAGGCCTGGCCTCATCTACAACATAGGCAAGCTGACATATAATAGTCATGCTGAAAGTTGGAAACCTGTTCTTAAAAATGGACCAACGCTAACCACCACTGACCCTTTGTCAACTTAGGGATCAGTGTGCGAAAAGGTAAAGGGCAGTACAGAGATACACACATTGTGACATTTGCCCCCCGCTACCTCCTGGATAATAGATCAACCCACAAACTAGCCTTTGCACAGAGAGAATTTGCAAGAGGAAAGGTAAGAAAGAGTCCTGCAAAGAAATATACTTGATCCTCCAAGCAAACCACAAAATACCCTCCAAACTGATGTGGTTTAGGGTGCCAGCAACCCAGAAGGTTATATCTCCACACTGCCGGGCTCCAGCGTCGTCTTCCATTGGCCTCGAAATGACTATGACCAGCTGCTGTGCGTGCGCCTCATGGACGTCCCTAACTGCACATGGAGTGGAGGCTTTGAGGTCAACAAGCCGAAGTCGTTTCACATTAATATGAGGTGACTTTTCTGTTTGCTTTTCTTTGCTAATCAATTTACATAAAAAAGCTGTGTCCTTGTAAAAAGCACAAGATAACAACAAGTTTGCACACTAACATTGATCCTTTTTCCCTTTTTAAAATATGTCAGTGAGGTAGATTAAAGCGGGTTTTGTGTTTGAACAGGGACACTTTGGGAAACTGTTTCTTCCTGCGGACTGAGGTCACCTTAAAGGGAGCCACCTATCAGATCTCTTTCACTAATTCTGACCAGCTGCCACCACCACTTCGCATCGACAACCTCTCTGAGGTACGCCACCGTCGGAATCTTTTCCTGGTGTGCTTGGCATGGTTTTGTGAAAGTACCTCTGCCATAGTCTGCTGGGCAAGATTTCAAAACTGGGTCAACTCTGAATGTTTTTTAATGTTTCACAGTTTTTGAAGTAGACAGTGAGCTCTCACTGTTTGTTTGTTTGTTTGTTTGTTATGGAAGTCCACTGCTAAAACTGAATCTTAAGGCTGTAAAAAGTTCCTTTGTTCAAGAAAGAAATTCTCGTTTTTTATCTTGCAAAAACAATAACCTTATCAAAAAATAATCATAGTTTTGTAAACATGTCTTAGTGACTGGAATTGTTTTCTTGAAATAAGAATTCTTGGTAAAACTATTTTCTTACTCCATTGGCAGATTTTGTTAGTTATTCAAAGGAAATCTGCCAATGGGGTCAGAATTTTCGATGCATTTCTAAGGGGCAGTTTCTTGGAGTGTGGGTCGCTGTTTATGTTGCATATCTATATAAACAGAATCTGTGTTTTCTCAGTGTTTTATGGTTTATCATTTGTACATTTTGACCTTTTCTATCTTTTAATCTATTCAGTTTCTTCTCAAACCATCTGCCACCTTCCATGTTATGTTTGTCTTTTGACTGTTGTTGCTTTTAGTCTTTTGTGTTTTATCACTTTTATTATTTACTTAAGTTGTATGTGTCTTTGATGTCAAGCATCTTGTGTTTTACGTATGACGTTGACAGAAGGTGCTCTGCGAATAAAGTGATTGAATCAGAGGTCAGATAAATGTCAATGAAAACATCTCAATTGAGTTCAAAGCTCTTCTTTTTGTTGCATCAGGTTCCAATCCAGTTCTGGCAGCATGGCGTGGCTGATCTGCGACTGCACACAGAAGTAAAGCCTATGTCGGTACTGGACTACGCCTGTGATGAGCCCACGCTGCCGCCATACCTCACCATCACTGTGAAGGGAGCTGGATCCTCTGATGTCACAGCTGACATGAACTTTTTTAAAGAGTTCAACAAGCTCTACTATGAGAATTTCATCTACATCGCAGCCACTCATACTTTTGCACAGTAAGTCCCAATAACAGCACCACCAAGGCTATGTATTGTTGTTGGGTTTCAAAAGGAAGTGTCTCACTGTTTGTGCAGGACTGCTAAGACGAGGCCCGCTGGGAAAACACGCCTGATGAGCTGGTCAGAGCTGGTTCTTGATGTTGACACAAAGACTCAAAGAGTCATACTGAGAAAAAAGGTATGAGAGCGCCAAAATGCATTGTCTTACAGTCAGATAAGGTTTTCAAAAAGCACCCTATGACTTCCAACTCATGAGTAATAATTACTTGAACATTAAAGGGACAACTGCAGAAACTGCATGAAAATGAGTAGTAAATGTTTACTTTGCTAAAAATGTTTATTCTGTCTGGTAGAAAGATGCGCCTGAGCAGTTTGACTTGTTTTCATGTAGGAGCCCGGAAAGCGCTCCCAGCTTTGGAGGATGTCGGGTACTGGAATGCTTTGCCATGAAGGCTCCTCTCCACCTCAGAACAAGCCAACCCAGCCTCGCCCCCTGGACTCATCCTTGGTGCTGGACATTGCTGGTCTTGCAGCTGTTAGTGACAACAGGTATGGGATGCATTGCTGAGATTAAGCCTGCAAGATGCTTTACCAAAAAATCCAAATAGAAAGTTTAGAAATTAGCATAACTAGCAAAGCTGCAACACTTATACTTGGATGTACGAGAACCCTTTCTTACTGGGACTGCTGTTTTCAGTTTTGAACCTCTAATGTTGCGAAGGCCTGACTCACGCCGCAGCACGACTCAGACGTGGTACTTCAGTTCAGGCATGCTTACCTGTGGCCTTCCTCGACTGGTGGTGCAGGTAGGACGTTCATGTGGGAGCGCTTTGAAAGCCCCTTTCAATCAAAATGTTATGGTCAATTCGTTGTTGACAATACAAGGGTATATTAATGTTAAGATTCTACACTGGTGCATGTACTTGTCTTTAGAAATAATGCAAACAGCCATAGAACACAACACACAGACACACCCGCACGTACACGTGCACAAACACATGCTCACACACACACACGCACGCGCAGACACACGCACGTGGAGACACACACACAAACACAGAGACACACACATGCACACGCACATGCAGACACACACACACACATGCAGACACACCCGCACGTACACGTGCACAAACACAGACACACCCGCACGTACACGTGCACAAACACAGACACACTCGCACGTACACATGCACAAACACATGCTCACACACTCACACGCACGCGCAGACACACGCACGTGGAGACACACACACCCACACACAGACACAGACACACACACATGCACACGCACGTGCAGACACACGCACGTGCAGACACACACACACACACACACCCACACACAGACACACACACATGCACACGCACATGCAGACACACACACACACCCACACACAGACACACACACACACACACACACACATGCAGACACACACACATGCACACGCACGTGCAGACATACACACACACCCACACACAGACACACACACACACACACACACACACATGCAGACACACAGACACACCCGCACGTACACGTGCACAAACACATGCACACACACACACCCGCACGTACACATGCACACACACACGCACACACACATTTGGTTAAATTTTTGCAGCTTTTACAAAAAATTATGTAAATAAATTATAAATTTGATAAGAAATAAAACAATAACTCTCCTGGTCACCATTTCAATACAACTGGTCTGGGAATACGGGACACTGTGGTAGACTATGATGCGAAATCAAAGGTGGGGCACAGTCCAATCGTGTGCCGACTTCATTCCGGTTAAGGGTCAGCGGTTTGCTGCTGCCTACCAGGTGCTGTTGGGCTAAACTACAAAGCACAAAATCTCCAGCTTCATCTTCCTGAACATGAAATAATACATTCACTCATTCAGTCAAAAAAGGTGAAGGTTGTGTGATTCATGGATTTGTTCTCAGAGCTGGTAAAATGCCCAAATGAACGTGCCTTACATAATTAGAAATGTTAGCTAAAGAAACAACGCGGCTGAAAGCTGTTTTTATGTTGTTGATTTTAAGGTGAAAGGTGGCATAGCAGGCCTTTACGATGGTGCAGAGGTGGTACTTGGACCAGATTCTGGTCTGGCCCCACCAGGCCCAGAGCAACAGTTTATTAACCAGAAAATGAGGCCTGGCTCTGGGGTGCTGTCTGTTCAAGTCATACCAGATGGACCAACGCGGGTTCTTCAGGTAAGAAATGTGCTTGGGTTTTGACATTTACTGAATAAATCGATGTGTCCGTCATGCCAACATTTTTACTCTGTGTTTAGATCAGTGACTTTAATCAGAGAAGAATAGTCCGGTCCTCAGCTAGCAATGAACCTGAAGAAAGCACTGAGGACACCAACAGCAAACCCCATAAGCAGGAGCTTGAGGTAACAGACAGATTACTCAACACCAACGAAGCTGGAGAAGAGTCTGTCCTAAAAACTACAAAAAACATCAGGCTTTGCAATGCATGATAAATGGTGTATACTTGTGTGGGGCTTTTCTACTATCCTTGAAGGCCCAAAGTACTTTACGGTCACAGTTCCATTCACACACTGATGGCGGCTTCGCTTGCTTCCAAAGGGAAATGCGCTGAGCCTCGCTGTGGAAAGAGTATAAAAATACATGTTTTTAAACAAACTTGCCAATATTTTCCATTTTTTTGTGTTTTTAATGTATGTATCTAATATTTTTATCAGTCAGTTGTAGCAGTTTTCAAAGGTCTTCAGGTGAAATAGCTACCTTGATTTACGTTTATGTCTTTGTACACATACCAGCTTAATTTGTTCTTCACAACATCATAATACTGTGAGTTGGTATTATCCTGCAGCCCTGTTTGTGATGTTACTCCCCCCTCACCTTCATGCCCTTATCCTCACCACAACACAGGCTTTTTTCTCACATTCTATTTCTCCACAGTTATGGTCATTTTGTCAGAATCACATTGGATGTTTTTCCTGCCTTGTAAAGGTGATTGTCAGCTTGGAGGAGGGTCTGGGGATTTCTTTAGTCAACAAGTTGCCCGAAGAGCTGGTGTTTGCTACCCTGTTTGGCGTAGACGTCCACTTCACACGAACTGTAACCAATGAGGTTCTGGAACTGAGTGTTCAGAACATCCAGGTGAGCCATCATTCTTTGGGGGTTTTTTCAGTTTCATGTTGAAGATTCACAAAAGTATGTCTTAAACACCACAGAAGACAACAAATTTTGTATATTTCCTCTTCTGACTTGCACTGATGTCTCCATCATTTCCAAACCGTCAATGATAAGGAATCACAGTTACATACCCTTAAAAAATAGCTTATCTCTAGCTAGGAAAAGATTTTTAATGAAAAAAGAAAATCTCAATCCTTGAGAGAGCTCTTTTGTTTGCAGCCATAGTCGTCATTAGCTGCGGTTCCATTACTCAGATACGCAAAACTTTATCGACACTCTAGAAATGATGAAAAAAATACAATTTCGCAATTACACTGTTTCCATTAAATCATAATTATGCAAATAAGCACAAAACAACTCACGCAATAAGTCATTCTAAACCACAGTATTGTTTTAAGTGGATTCACAAAGAGGGAGCATTTGGTTGACGTCACGGCTTCTGAAGACCGCGTTCAGCGTAGACCATTATTAATGTATATGAATGTAAACAGACGCATGAGAGAATCCTGAACAGCGGTATGCAAAAAAAAATCACCATTCTAACAAGTCAGCAGTTGAGCATCAGATCCATTCAGATTTCTGTCACGGTTCCAGCGCTCATCGTCAAAGGAGACAACTGCCCAGCCCATGGAGCTGCAAGCGGAACTGCTCCTCCTGGGTGGGAGCAGCTATGAATGAAGTGATTTTAAGGAAATGTTGGTTGGTGATTTAACAGAGGAGCTGTGACTCCAACAACATCCGTTTGACACTCAACTTTTAATGAGCTGTGACGCCGCAGGACCTCTCGTAGCGCCCGCTGTGCAGCGCTCAGCTCAGCCACTTCCATCCAAGAAGCGCTTTTAATTCCAAAAAAGTGTTTCCATTGCA
Organism: Oryzias celebensis; assembly: GCA_014656515.1. NCBI lineage: Eukaryota > Metazoa > Chordata > Actinopteri > Beloniformes > Adrianichthyidae > Oryzias > Oryzias celebensis. Next base: position 26,862,094 of record BNCR01000007.1, on the reverse strand, counting down.
GTTTAGTGAAGTAAGTCCATTTCGATACGCCCCAAGAACCCCCTCCTCCAAGCGCAAAAACTTTTTTCAATAAATGCGAGTTTTTTCCATTATAGGAGGACTATCACCGTTCAACAAAAACATCCCATTAAACATTGACGAGTACTAGGAAGGAAAAGGCCATTATTTTGTCGATTCATTCATGATATTTGCAACAGAAATTGGAATAGCACACATATGTCATTGGTCATTCCATAGTCATTCTTTAAGCGGATTTAGTATCGCAACTTCAATTTGCGCAATTTCAGAGGTAATGGAAACACGGCTAATTTCTTTACGTATCTGAGGATTAAAGGGCCTGTATTATATTATTCTTAACCCTTTCAGAGTAAACTATATCCATTTATTACCTTTGGCTCACTAAAGAAGGATTTTTTAAATGAAATATGAGTTATTTTCCTACCCGGAAGTAGGACGACTCAATCTCTGAGGCACCGCCCTTTGCTCCTTGTGGGTGCCATCGATTTCATGACATCATCCTCGAGCCGGCCATGGAAGCTTCTCTGCATTTCGCCCACAAAAACAAACAACATCCAAACTTTTGCAAAGATGCATGTGTATATTGTATATAAAAAATGAACTGGTTTTGCCAATCACCGCTAGCTCCACAGAGACGGTGCGTGTTAACCTGGGGGCGGTGCCTGTAGGCTGGCAGCCGACTCTTCCTGGAAGGAGATGTTCTCACTTGTCTACATCACAATGTGAGGACCCGCCATTTTCATGGACTGGGAGGATCTGGTTTTCAGAAAGCAGGATTCTAGAGGAATGCTCAGAGATGCATGAATGGATCAAAATACTGCCTTAGGGGTGGTTTTTGTTAGGAATTAACAAAACCAGAACCAACAAATGTAGTGCATGATATGTACCCTTTAAACAATTTTCATGGCATCTTAATCTGCTTACAGTAGCTTACAAAAGTATTCATCCTCTTGAACTTCTCCACATTTTCTCACATTATGACCACAAACACAAATTTTATGTGAAAGATCAACACAAAGTGACACACACTTGTGAAGTGGAAAGAAAATTATATAAGAGTTCTTTTTTTTTTTTTTTTACAAATAAAAAACTGAAAAGTGCAGTATGCAAAAGTATTCATCCCCTTTTCTCCGAGTGCATCCTATTGCCTTCAGAAGTTGCTTGGTGATTGGTGACTGATCAAATGTTGACTTCATGACTTCATAGACTTCACCTGTGTGTCATTTAATCTCAGGATACAAATCCAGCTGTTTGTGACAGTCTCTGTGGTTTGGGGAGAAAACAGCATCATGAAGTGTAAGGAACACACCAGACAGGTCAGGGAGAAAGTTGTGGAGAAATTCAAAGCAGGATTAGACTAGAAAAAGATTTCCCAAACTTTGAACATCCACAAACCACTGGATGACACAACTGCAAACCTACCTAGACATGGTTGTCCACATAAACTAACAGACTTTCGCACACTGACCTTTTCCGTTTTTATATTTGTTAAAAAAATTATATTGTATAAGTTTTTTTTTACACTTTACAAGTGTGTGTCATTTGGTGTTGATCTTTCACATAAATTTCCAATCAAATATATTTCTGTTTGTGGTCATGATGTGAGAAGTTCAAGGGGTGTGGATACTTTTGCAAGACACTTTATGTCCAGAGAATTGCCTCTATTATTGGGGCACACACGTGTGACCTGAGGTTTTTGTTGGTTGCACCACTAAGAAATTAGTTGCGTGTGCCATTGGATTGGTTGCACTCTAGAGACCGGATTACTTAAAGACCTGTTCTCTGTAGGGGTCCGAGTTTCCTGAGCTTGGTAGCCAAAACATTTTCTGAGTTATTGTTTTCTGTGTGTTGTTCCTGATCCAATCAGGTGGATAACCAGCTGCTTGGCAGTACTCAACCAGTCATGCTGTGCGTGACTCCCAATTCCAGTGACAGCAACTTGAATGAAAGTGGCCCTGCCTTGCAGGTCAACTCTGTCAAGGTTCCCAGCACTCTCATGCTCACAGAACTCTTCAAGGTGAGTCTGACACAAAGTACGTCTGCTTATGCACCTAAAGGAACTGTCACTGTCACTGAGGATCTTACTGTGATCTCTGTTTAGCACCTGATGGTGACAGCCCAACGTTTCACTATCATCATCGAAGAGAAACTACTCCTCAAACTGCTCAGCTTCTTTGGATATGGAGAGGCAGAAGCTGGTGGGTCTTCGTCTAATCACTACTCTTCATATTTTTGTGCAGTTGTGTGTTTAGGTTCTGTTGGTGCATTGGGCTTTAGTTGACCACACTTGACCTTGTATAAGCAGAGCTCGGATTGCTGGATGAAAATCTGCCTGAGAGGCCCAGTGAGGAGGCAGGCCCTCCCAAACGCTACTACTTTGAGAACTTGAAGATCAGCCTCCCTCAAATTAAACTCAGTGTCTTCACGTCCCAAAAACTGCCTCATGATCTCAAGGTAACCATACCTCACCAGAAAGCATCTCAAGGGTAGGCTGGGGTCAAAACATACAAACTGGACGTTGGTTCTGTTTTCTTTTCTGTGTTGTTTGTCACAACAGGCCCTGAAAGGCACTCTGGGGTTTCCTCTCATTCGCTTTGAAGACGCCGTCATCAACATGTACCCATTCACCAGAGTGCACCCCTACGAGACCCAGGAGATAATCTTTAATGATATCCTTAAGCATTTCAGGGAGGTGAGAGGACCCAAATGTCTGTGGAGAAAGCTCTCTAAGCCAGAAATGTTCACACAAGTCCTTTCTGCAAGTTCCAGTCAAGCCTCAAGTCTTAAAACTTATAGCAGAATTAATATTATGCTAAAACAAGTATCCTTTCACTAATTTTAGGCATATTGTGGGAACATAACAACAGACAGTTGATGTTTCTGCATTTTATTTTTAGAGCTGACAGCAATGTCCTGGAGCTAGGAAATGAAAACAACTACATGCACATTGTTGACAAGTCTCAAATCATGTCTCAAGTCCTGGGGATTGAGTCTCAATTCAAGTGTCTCTGCATCTGGAACTTAAGTTTCCCACGTCCTCATCTCTGTTATCAAAGTCCACATAACTGAACCTTCACACCAAGCCTCGTTTACGTCTGACCTTTTCTGTGCTCTGCTTTTGTCTGCAGGAGCTAATGAGCCAAGCAGCTCAGATCCTTGGCTCAGTAGACTTCCTGGGAAACCCCATGGGACTTCTTAATGATGTCACAGAAGGCGTGTCTGAACTCATCAAGTATGGAAATGTGGGGGGTCTCATTCGCAACGTCACCCATGGCGTCTCTAACTCTGCAGCCAAGGTTTTTGTCTCCTAATTTCTGCACAATTAGTTCCTGCGGGATGGTGTGGACATTTCTATGATTGTAGCAGCTTGAAGTCTGAATTTGCATCTGTTGTCCTAAAGTTACTTGAGGAAAAGATTCAATGAATTACATTTAACTAAAGCCTGTTGAAGGATGTACACAGTTTTTAGCAGCTGTTTTTCTTTCCCATTGTATTCAAGTTTAATTGTATGTAACCAGAAATGCACAGTCAATCCATTTTTAACAGGGTTGCGGGAGCAACATGGTAAATAAACACATATGGTAAAGTCACACACAATAAATTAACACCATGTGTCATGGTGATTCCTTCCTACCTTTGCAAACAGGAAGGAGTTCAGAGCTGATCCCTGATGTAATCCCACCTCCACCTTGAACTCCTCTGTCACTCCTACAGCACACCTCACCACTGTCTTCCTGCCCTCATACATGTCCTGCTCTAACATACTTCTCTGTCACTCCAGACTTCCTCACACAAAGCCACAGTTCCTCTCTGTCATAAGCTTTCTCCAGATCTACAAAGACACAGTGTATCTCTCTGACCTTCTCTGTGCTTCTCTATCAACATCCACAAAGCAAAGATTACATCTGTAGAGTTCTCTCTTGGCATGAAACCAAACTGCTGCTCACAAATGTTCACTTCTGCTCTTAGTCTAGCTTCAACTACTCTCTCCATACCTTCAGTGTTTGCCTCATCAGCTTTATTCTTCTTTAGTTGCCTCAGCTTCTGCACATCTCCCTTATTCTTAATAATGGAACCATCACACTTCTCCATTTCTCTGACATCTTCTCAAAACCAAAGATCCTGTTGAACAACCCACTCAGAAACTCCACTGCCATCTCTCCTAGACACTTCCATACCTGCACAGGTATATCATCAGAACAAGAGCCTTTCCACTCTCCATCCTCTTCAATGCCCCCTCACTTCACCTTTACTAATCTTTGTTACTTCCTACAGCCACCTCTTATTTTCTTTCTTCTCTCTCATTTTCTTCATTCATCAACTCTTCAAAGTATTCTTTCCATCTTTCCGTTACACTACTGACACCTGTCAACACATTACCATCACTATCCTTATTCACCCTAACCTGCTGCAGGTCCTTCCCATCTCGGTCTCTCTGCCTTTATAATCTGTAAAGGTCAGTCTCTCCATCTTTACTACCCAACCTAGCATACAAGTTATTATACGCACCTTGTTTGACCTTTGACCCCTCTACTTTCACCTTGCTCTGCATCCCTGTCAACTCTCCTAAGTCCTCTCAGTGTCCCACTTATTCTTAGCTAGCCTCTTACTCTTACACCAGGTCTTCTTATCAACTTTCTCTCCTGATGACCAGGGCCGCATGGCGCCCCAGGCGAAAAGTTGACTTACTTACTTTTAAAACCAATGCCACATTCTTGCTTTTTCAGCTTCCACCAGTTTGTCCTTTCTCCGCCTTTGCCCTTTCTTTCTTCATCTTCTTCATCACCAGAGGCATCCTACACACCACCATCCTATGCTGTCTGAATATGACACACATGGCATATTCACAGACATGATAAATTTACCATTTTACCATTTATAGCTGATTAACAGGAATCTGTGAACCATCCCATGCAGGATGTTGTGCAGCATGAAAATGCATGTGTCTTTGTGTCAGTTTGCAGGGACTTTATCAGATGGACTAGGGAAGACAATGGACAATCGTCATCAAAGTGAACGGGAATACATCAGATACCACGGGGAAACCAGTGGAGAGCACCTAGTGGCAGGCATTCACGGACTGGCTCACGGTATGGCATGTAGACTTTTATTGTAATTTCTGCCATTTTTTTAAATGTTCACAATGAAGGACACTCAGAATGCAAATTTGTAAAGGAGGATGATGCATCTTTTTTAAGTTCGGAGTTCCTCTGTGCTAAATTATGTAAACTGGTGCAAAAAAAGTATTTGTTCATCACAGATTCTGCAAGTTGTCCCACTGAAATAGATGAGTTTGTTCTGTAATGTTCATCATAGACAGAATTTCAAGAAGAAGAATCCAGGAAATCCCATAGTTTGATTCTTAAAGAAGGTATTTGTATAATGGAGCAGAAACTAATGACTTGGCGTCCCATCCCCTTTGTAGAAAAATACTCTCAAACCATGATGTTTCCACAGTGGGTATGGTGTTCTTCGGATGTAACTCAGCATTCCTCCGCCTTTCAACACTGTGAGACCGTCGCTTTTTGAAAATGTCTGGAACGCTGTGTGTATAGCCAGTGACATTGTTCGGACTGTTCTTTGCCGTTTTTATAAGAATCGACATCATTTTTCAATCCCAGCCACAGTGTGTCTCAACTGTTTAGTACTGCATTTGGTGGAACTGGGCTTTTTTTGTGCTTTTTTTTAAGCTAAGTCTTGTCCATAAGTGTATGCATATTAGAAAAATAAAAGCTCTTGGTACCCCTCAGCTCGGTACCTCCTTTAAAATGTATGTAATAATAAAGTCCATAACATTAAAAAATAAAAAGGTGAATATAAATATCAAGAAACTCAGTTCTTTTCTGCATAATGATCTACGGTCAATAGAATCACTAATAACCTAAACGCTTCTTGTTGGGACCAACAGGGTTTAGTTGAGCAGAATTTAGCAGAATAAAGCCAGGGTGTTGGAGCAAAGCATGCGCCACCATTTTATAAATCTGAAATCTCATAATTCCGTGGCACTGTGTTTGTCAAAACTATCAGTGAAAACAGATACACATAATTCTGCTGTATTTCACTCTGTTATCACTCACACAGAAGTATAAACCTTTGCACTGCCTTTTTCACAGGTATTATTGGAGGCATGACGAGCATTATCACCTCCACAGTGGAGGGGGTGAAGATGGAAGGTGGAGTCAGCGGCTTCTTTTCTGGATTGGGGAAAGGTCTGGTAGGAACAGTGACTAAACCAGTTGCTGGTGCTCTGGACTTTGCCTCAGAGACTGCTCAAACAGTACGAGACATGGCCAGTCTCAGCAGCCACAGGTGGGCCTATGTGGTACTTCACACGCAGAAGAATAGAAAGACTGTACTGTCTGCTTGTCATCCATCCATCTTCTAAACCCGCTTAATCCCTTTGGGGTCACCGGGTTGCTGGAGCCTATCCCAGCCACTGTTGGGTAAAGGCAGGGCACTTGCATTCCCACCTAGGGACAATGTAGAGTCACCATTTATCCTATGAATGTTTTTGGCCTGCAGAAATGGACATTGCTTTGCTCGTGTGGTGTAATTTTATCATCAGATTTAACTGAAACAAAATGCAAATCCACAAAGAGCCTCAACATTACAGGTTTAAATAAAAGTTGCAAAGGTCGACAAATTCTAAAAATGAATACTGTTTACGATAATCAACAAAATGCTTTTTAGTTGCAAGCTCTAAGGCTTGAGACTGGAATATGGATTTGTGGGTAAACATCATTTGATGAGCAGCAGATCAAGGCAGAGTGTGAAAGTTTTGAATGAGGGGTTGTCCATTTCAGGCTGGGAGTGCAGCGGGTCAGAAAACCCCGTTGTTGTAAGGGACCCCAGGATCTGCTGCCGCGGTATTCATCCATGCAGGCGGAGGGTCAGGAGCAACTTTTCCGCCTAACTGACAACATTCACTCAGAGTTGTGAGTCTCAACGCTCTAGTTGCTGTCCTGAAATGAAGTCTTTATTAAGCTCTTACTTGTTTGCCTTCCTCCCACACTAGCTTTATCGCTATAGAGCCGATCGACACCTATAGCGTCCTCATCTCCTCTAAGGTGGTCTACTTCCTGAAGCCGGGGGACTACGTGGACCGTGAGGGTATCTTCCTAGAGGTGAAGTACGACGACCTCTACCACTGTCTAGTGTCTAAGGATCATGGGAAGGTTTATCTACAGCTTACCAAGAAGGCGGAAAACACTACAAGTGGAGTGGCGATTCCTGGCCCCTCCCACCAAAAGCCCATGGTGAGTTTTCATGAAAAAGAAAACATGTTCTTTTCTGTTTTGAGACAGCGTAATTACAAACCTTTTTGCACTACATTTTACAGCCAGGCACCTTTTTGTGTTTCTGCTAGGGTTGTAGGAAAAACTGATTCTGTGAAATATCGCGATATGTCATTTGGCAACAGTTGTATCGATTTCAAATGCTGCCTAAACCATATTGAAGTAATGCCTCACAAGCAAACATGTAGTTCAGCACCTTGTTGTTACAGAGCTCAATGAGACATACAACTTAGTTTTCCCTGGAGATGGGTACCGAACCGAAACTCTGCCAAGTGACGGGGACCTGGTTGCAAAGACGATGGCGCCCAATCCCATCATCAGTCGGAAGCAAAAGTTTCACAACTTTAGTCTTGAGCAGGAGTTGATTCCTAACCCAGATACATTTGTGTTTTTCAACCAAAAAAGCCTATTTTTGGTTGAGGACTTCTGGCAAATGATGCCATGTTGCTGTTCGTGCCCAGGTTCTCTTGTACTAAGTTGCTAGCGGTACTGTATAAAAACATGGATTTTTCTTGTTTATTTTGTAGCTCTTTGACACATTAGATGAACTCAAAGCTTCTTCAGTGCACGTGTGACCAGGTCTACCTCCACAATGCTGGCTTTCTACACAAGTTTCTTAAAGTTTTTTAGAAAGTTGCCAAAGGGGGAAGCCCTTTTTAATAAGCTAAAGTGAAAATCTAAATAATTCAAATATCTTTGAATGGGAACAAACTTTTCTAAGGTTTTTTGGTGGATTTACTGCCTGGGTTTTCTTTTCTTTGGTTCTTTTACATTCATAGGTCATCAAAACTGAACTCTTACTGTCACAAAGTTACTGTGGTTGGTATGTTTCCATATATATGGGATGCAGATAGTTGGTAATAAATTGAAGGAGTCCCTCGTGCACCATCTGCTCCACACACTGCCGTTGGAGTTTGGTCTGCATCACTGCTGCATGCTGCTTTCTACACCAGTTGCAATGCCATTGGTAGGAAGCTGCATGCCTTCTGCAGATAACCCAATCCAGCATCAGCAGATAGCCACTGTGGAGTCAATGAACTTGTCCTGGTTGCTCAGTTTCTGGTTATTTTCTCCACAGGTCCATGTGAAGAGTGAGACTCTGGCCATCAAGATCTCTCAGGAAATAAACTATGCCAAGAGTCTGTACTACGAGCAGCAGCTCATGCTGCCCGCCAGCGAGAGCGAAGATTGCTTACTGCTTGAATCCTGACCAGACTTTTTTATGCTGAAGTACTCCACAGACTGTGTGTGCGACTTTTATTCAGCCTGATTCTACTTTTGTAAAGGGACAGACAGCTTACTGCAGTGAACACTGATCCTCTACTGCATTCGTCCTACTGTACATAAAGTTATTTAGATAATCCAGTGTAAATAGTGTGTTCATATTGGAAAGAATGCGCAGAAGGGGGATGTAACCAGCTGCCTTTATTAAATTTATATTTTCTGTACAAGAGGTTTATAAGAAGAAAGGATAATAAATTGCACTAATGCATCAACTGAGAAACACAATTTACTCTACAAATTCCAGTCAAACACCTTTCTGCGTTTCTACCCGTCTTTAGAGTTTTTAATTGAGCCAAGTTTTTTGTCTGTAAACTCACCAACAGGGTAACCAGTAGTTCTGCTTCTGTGTGCTCCACACTATTGAATAAAGAAAAAGACTGCAGGATTGTGGGTGTTGTCCTGCTTTGTTTCTGTATGTTCAAACCAATTTATTTTGATCACGGCACAATGCAGATCATAGGTTATTTGTTTTTTTCTTGTATTGTCAAACCAGGATGGTACAGCGGACTCTGTATAAATGGGGCAGTAATGCTACAACCTTTCACACATTCTCTAGTTTGGTTTGCTTTCAGACAGAGCTCTCAGAAGTACATCAAACATTAAAGTGGACCAAGCTTCCTGGAAGAATCTTGTTGTTCCAACTCCATTCAATAGAATAGAACAGAAGCTTTAAAAATCGTGAAGGAAATCTAGAAGCAGCCCCCCCTGCAGCATTCACAACCACGCCAGCACATCCAAAAAAACTCAACAAAAGAAGAAACCATTCAAAGATTTCAATCTAAAGATCTTTCTTTTGGTGCTCAGTTAGGGAGTTGTTTCATCTTATACCACGATGGAGAAACACTTCCTCAGTCTGCCTGTTGGGTGTTGGGACAGCGGTCTCCTCCCGGTGACGGCCTCCTGGGGTGAGAGGGATTGGTCACCATGGCTCTGAACTTCAGATGCAGTCCAACCACAGAGCTCGCCTTATGGATTCATTTGTTCAGCCGGGTGATGATGTTCTTACCGCTGCTGCCCCGGCACAGAGGAGGGTACTTTCCACCACGGACTGATAAAACGTGCAGCAGTTTGGAGCAGATTTTAAATGAGCGGCTTTAACACCGTCTGGACCGGCTCTTGGAACGGGGGTCCAGTCCAGCTGGTCATCCAAAACAACCCTCAGGTACCTGTAGGGCTGAATCATCTCCACGCTGTCTCCCTGGATGCAGTGGTGTGAAGTACTTGAGTAAATGGACTTCGTTACTTAAGTACTTTTCTGGGCACTTTGAACTGAGTATCAAAAATATAAGCAACTTTTACCCCCCCACTCAGCTACGTTTTTGAACAGACACTTATAGTTATCGTTACATAGTGATTGTGCGCAAAGAGCCGCATCTTTACTTCACCGTGGTTGGTTTGTTGGGCGGATTTAACAATATCACCACCTGCAGGGTACTGAAGGTACTACATGCTATTTATGAGCAACGTGAATCAGCAGCAGCTTAGCTATAAGGCGTGTTTGAGATCAACCAGGTGGACACAGAAAAAAAATCACATCTTCACCTAGTGCAGTAACCTTTTGTTTTAATCAGGGTCATTTAAATGATTACGTAAAAACAATTAAATCAAAAATCTTAAACCACACAGACAGAGCTCTTCCAGTGGGGCAGAAATTAGTTGTGCGAACGGATTAGAAGAAACATTTGTTTCATATTTTATCCCTGGTTACATTTCCAGCTTCCTCGGCCAGTGATGAAAAAGTAAATTCAGAGCCCTGTTAGTGGATAACAGCAGTGCAACAAGGAAACTGGTGTGAGTATGAAACAATTATTAATCGTGTATCTTGAATTGAGTTTATAAGACCTTTCAGCAAATGCTGCTGTTTATGATTTCCCAAAAACGTGCTTAAGAAACAAGAAAAATAGAGTTGTATTATACTTTTTTAGAATTCACAAACCCATGGATTAAGTAATGGCAAAAAAGATGAATAAAATGTGATTTGTAAGACTTTTTAAAAGCCTCCTTGTATTCAAGTGTGTGAACTTTGGGCTAAAGTTGATACAGACTCAAAGATTATTCATTGCAACAAATTAACATTTGTAAAAAAACTAAGTGCATTTGCAACTACAGAAACTACAACTAAAATCCACAAACTTGTCCTGGGAGACGGGCCAGACTCAGGGCGATTCAAACCAAAAAAAACATTTGACTACAGGATCCCATCATTCCTCCCAACAAGAGTTACCAGGGCCACAGCCTGGAGCCAGGGTTCAGAACCGCAAGGAATAAGCAGCGGCTGAGTCTTTACCCTGCTTAATGTCCAATAGATGCTCTCCTGGTTGGTTTTCGTCGATGGAATGTTGGAAAACATCACACACCAGCTGCCTGAATGAGTCATATGAGTGAAACAGCAGGGATCCTCCAGCTCAGATCACAGCTAGCCACTCTAAGGCTTCACCCGACAATAGCAAACATAGGAGGGATACCTTGGATTCCTCAGTGGGGTATTGGTGGGCCTGCTGGTGTAGATACAGCTGGCATTGCTTGAGGAAGCTGTTACAAAGCGCAGGTTTCCCACAAAACTTGTTCGGTAATGCGAGACAGGTGACTGTTGTAGACGTACCAGGCATGGAGGGGTCCCTCGTAGCGACAGGTAGAGTAGATCTAAGAGTAGGACCGGAATGACCTTGTAGGCAATTCATAATGGCTTCCGTGGCGGCCGACAAGTGTTGTAGTTGGCATCTATGTTCCATCTACAATTTGGCAAAACCGGCGAGATTGGAAGACTAAGGAACAGCCGTTGCTGAATCTGTGTTTGACGTAGTCTTCTGTAAGATCGAGGCCGAGGCGTGTGGATCCATATGCAAACAGAGTTTAATGAACAGCACAGGAGGACAAGGCAAGGCGTGGTCGAAACAGGTGAGGGTCAAAGTAGGGAGCAAGGCGGGAGACGAAGGAAACAGGCAAAGGTTCAAAAACACACTGGCAGGCAGATACAAGGAACGCTTGGACTGAACAGTCACTAGGAGGTTCAAGTCTACGCATGGAACAGAGAGGTGAGCTGGCATCAATGCAGTGGTGGTCATGAGCTGATGAGAAGCAGCTGGTGCAGACAAGATGGCTGAGGTCCAATGCATGCTGGGAGATGGAGTGTTCAGAGAACACAGGATGTTAGCATTCTGGCGATGGCTCCCTCTGGTGGTCGAAGAGGGAAACGGACGACCAGATGCTCACACAAAGTGTCATGGTCAGTAATCGTGGTGAAGACAGGGAGGAAGTAGAGACAGTCCAGTAAACAAACTTAGCTGAAGCACAAGGATTGATGCAGAATGATGCAACACATACTGATCATGAAACATTTCTATTCTTCTTCATCATCATCTGCTCTTCTACAAGTAATTCTGCAAGTTCTGTATGGGGGTTGACCAAGCAGCAATTCTAGGGGGGGTGAAGCCAACCAAGAAGTAAAAGAGGAAAAACTTTTAGTGAACAATGTCATGGTTACAAAGCATCATCTATGACAATCCTGTCTATTTCTGACTTTTGAAGAAGCTAATAAATTATCCTAAAGAGTACATTTCTACCCACTAAAAAAAATCAGTAAGAATTAAAAAAAAAAAAAAAACAGAGAATTTTAGTGCTGGGGTAAACAGCCACTGGATGTTTTCTATCATTCTGATGACCAAGTCAAAGGTCAAAGGTCGCTCCATCGCCGTCCGTCCAGTCAAACCAGGAGGTGTGGATCCCTCTGAGCCTCTGAGGGTACACTATGATTCATGGGTGTGGCCAAAAACTAAAGGGGGAAAAATGTCTGAAACAGTCCTGCCTCTTTTCTCCATATTTGGAACATCCGAGTCATGCAGTTGACTCCAGCCAATATGGCAGTGCCCGTGAGCTTACAATTTGGGCTCCAAGTAGGGGATATTTATTTATATTTATTAATGTCTATGGGGTCGACCCATACAGGTACTGCAGGTTTTTGGGTTGTCCAAGTCCGTAGAAGGTCAAAGAGAGGAGCGGCTGTATCTAAAGAGGAGAGCAGGTGTGTTTTGAAGTTCCCTTGAGACTTGAGTCTTAAGGAGACATGAAAATGGAATGTACCATTCTGATGAGTATGTTAGGTGCATCATGAAGTGTTTGTGAAGATAATCAGTCTCTCCAGGAATGTGTGATGTTGCAATTGCAACTATTAACGCAAATTCAAGCTGCGAATTTTTGCACACCCTGGAACTTTATCTTTTCACTGCAACTTTGACCAATCACCCACCACAACAGTCATGGGTGACAACGTGTCTCGACAATTCCAGATCCCTACAACGATCTGAGGTCATGCTTTCCTTCCTTCCTTCCTTTCAGCTTGGTGTCATTAACAGATGCGCTGCTCTACAGCGAGTAGCTGTGCCTTCTGTTGTTATGCATAGTGTACATATCAGGGATGTCCTGACCCAGCCAGTGGACTATGCTGATGATGTCAATGTAGCTGCAGTGTTGTCCTTGACCTCTTGGAGGCGCTGCTGCAAGTGGTTTTCATAAACAAACAGTTGTTGGCTGCTTTCCACAAAAACCACAGACCACCATAAATGTACTGGCGAAAACACTACTGTCCAAACTAAATGCTAAAAATGGAGGGGGGGGCACAGCAACATGAGCCAATGCTGTAAATATAAGTCTGGGTTTTTATTAACAGCATCAACCATTGATTCAATTGGTTTCTGAAGCAGTTCAGACTGGTAAAAAGAAATAGAAATGGGAATCTAGGTTTGATTTGTATCTGGTTTCCATAGAAACCGAGCCAACCCACAACCTCACTCTGACTGGTTTGAGGGGAAAATCTTGCACAACAGCGACACGTTTGATTGGCTCTTCTGCTGAATGAGCTGCACTTTTTCCTGACTCTTCTGGGTAATGTAGTCCTGTTGCTTCTTCCTCTTCTTCTTCTGGATCTCCTCCTCTGTCTGACGCTGTGTAAACTCCCACAGCTTTGTGTCCACCTGACAAGAAAAGCATTTTGAAAAAGGCGGTTTCCGCTTAGCTGAACAGTCTTCTGTGTCCCTGTACCTGTTCTGCTTGGCTCCGCCTCTTCCGTCCTCTGTCATCCATGCGAACGCTCTTCTCCACGTTGTTCAGGTAAAAGTTGGTCTCCCTCTTCGCCTGTGAAACTTCTGTCCTCAGTCGCTGCTGCAACACTGTCTGCTCATAGGCCAGGCGCTCGCTCAGGTGAGTCCACTGAAACCTGTGCAGGTACTGCAAACATGGGGGGTGTTACCTTGACAACATACTCGATTGACTCCCACACAAACTAACACAAAGGAGGACGAGTGAAACGCTGCACACCTGGGTCAGCCAGAGCGTAACACACCAGTAGGTGTAGAGGATGGAGACATCTGACTTCATGATATACACTCTCAGACCATTTTAATCGGCACAACTGTCCAAATGCTTGTTTACACACATTTCTAATCAGCCAAAAATATTCAGGAAGAATCCAGTGATTCAGTTGATGTCAGAGGAGAATAGTCAGACTGGGTTCAGCTGACAGACAACAGTAACTTAGATAACCACTGGTTACAACCGGGGTCTGCAGAAGAACATCTCTGAACACAGAACAACTTTGATGCAGATGAACTACAGCAGCAGAAGAACACTCTAGTACCACTGCTGTCAGCTAAGAACAGGAACCTGAGGCTACAATTCACACAGGATCACCAAAACTGGACCATCGAAGATGAAAAACGTTGTCTGGTCTGATGAGTCTCCATTTCTGCTGTAGAGTCAGAAGTTGGCATCAACAATGTGAAAGCATGGATCCATCCTGTCTTTTCAGGTTGGTGGTGTAATGGTGTGGGGGATGATTTCTAGTCACACTTTTTTGATCATGGTCCCAACACCACAGCCTCCTGAGTATTGTTGCTGACCATGTCCATCCCTTCATGACCAGTGTACCATCTTCTGATGCTGCTTCCAGCAGGATAACGTGCTCTGTCCTAAAGCTGGAATCTTCTCAGACTGGTTTCTTCAACATAATGAGTTCACTGGACTTCAATGACCTCCACAGTCACCAGATCTCAACCCAACAGATCAACTTTGGGATGTGGAGGAGCAGGAGATTGACATCATGGATGTTCAGACGACGAATCTGCAGCAACTGTGTGATGCTGTCATGTCAATGTGGACCAAACTCTGAGTGAGAGACTATGACTAAGAAGAGAGAGAGCAATGTGCCTCTGTACCACTGGAGAAAAGAAGGGTGAAGATGACTTTACCTTGATGCACCACAGGTCTGAGGAGAACCGCTGGCGTTTTCTGGTTCCCATGGGCGTGCTGTGGAGAGACGCCGCCACCCTTTTCGCCACTTGTTTGTCCCTGAACTCCACCCAGCCTTCAGTGAAGTCACACCTTCGCAACCCAGACTTCTTCTTTTTCTTCCTCACTAGATGGTCTAAGGGAGCAAAAAGCAATGCAACAAAGATCACACACATGCCCCCACGTCAGCCACAAACGCGCAGGCAGACATGCTTCACCTTCATTCAACAGCTTCAGATCTCACAAAGAAGCTTGGAGAACAGAACTTTCATGATGCGTTGCTTGACTTTTCTGATGCAAAAAAGTCCAGCCTCGTATGTTTGTTTTCTGTAGGAAGTTCAGAAATGGTTTCTTGCAGCAGATATTGGGATGCGTGACACTGCTTTACCCTCATGTACATTCATTACTACAGCCCTCTTCTGTGCTAGTGAAGGCTCACATGAAATCTGCTGCACATCAGTCTGAAGTGAAGTCAGTTCCTTTCACTATAGCACAAGTGCACATGTGTGCATCATCTATATGAGAGTTGACGTATGCAAGAGCATCTGTGTCATTTGTGTGTTTATACCTTCAGGCTGCAGGAAGATCCGTCCAATCTCTCCGTACACTGACAGCATATTCCTCAGGTGTTTGGGGCGGAGCCTTGGAGGAACGTGACCCAGGTAAACAATACCCGGAACGCACTTCCTGCCCTGAAAGGAAGTTGTTGTTTTCTTTATTACAGCCTTTTCTTCTGAAGTCTGATCTCTGGATGGTCCGTCCTCGTCCAGAGCGGAGCTCTTTCTCTCTTCTTCCGCCATCATCTCACTACACAGAAACAAGCTCAGGTCAGAAACCCTAACCTGTTAGCTCCATGAGAACATGGGGGCCATTGATTGCAAACAAGATTTGTTCATTTGCAAACACAAAAAGTGATTTTCTTTTCCCAAATAATTCAAGTCCATGTTGCAAAAATATAGTCTTAGGAGAAAATCCACTGACTACAAAACTCTAATGAACAGACATTCAACCACAGGTGAGTCTAATGATTCCTTTAAGATGTGTCCAGGACACAGGTGACTGTAAAAGAGCTTTACTGAACAAAGAAAAACCCTTCCCATTTCATGCTGTCAGAAATGCCACAAAATCTGAGAAAAGAAATCAAATTTTACACAAAAAGGTGAGAGTACAAGAAGATCAGCAAAGCTTTACATATCAGTCAAAATACTGCACCAAAAGTGATCCAAACATGTAAGAAAGATGGAAGAGAACCATCTTACAGAGAGGCTGTCCTCTGAAGTTAACATGCCGACAGGAGCATCTTCTGATGAGAAGGTTGAAAAAATCTCCATACAAGTTCACTGTAGTTAGCTAAAGCAGCAGAAAGCCAAACCTGAGAGACCGTTTTCTGTGACACCATACGGCGCACACTGCAGAGGAATGACATGCATGGGTATCGTCCATGAAGGAAGCCACTCCTAAACCCATGCAACAAAAAGCAGGCCCAGAATTAGCCAGGGCACACACTGAAAAAGAGGAAGACTACTGGGACTCTATACTCTGCAGTGATGAGACAAAGATTTTTGTTTTTGGAACAAATGCTTTTAAAGGTGAGGATTTCCAAGAAGAATGCATGGTGCCTACAGTGAAACACGGTGGTGGTAGTGTCCTAATGTGGGGCTGCATGAGTGCTGCTGGTGTTGAAGCTGCATTTCATTGATAGCATCATGAACTGCTGTATGCTGAAGGAGGAGATGCTGCCATCACTCTGTGCTCTTGGTCCTCGTGCACTTTTCCAACATGACAATGATCCAAAAATCACATGGAAAGCTAGTGTTGCATTTCTGAAGAAGAACAGTGTGAAGAGGATTGAATGTTCAAGTATGTCTCCTGATCTGAATCCAATCCAACACCTGTGGAGGATTCTGAAAGCAACAAGTTGAGCATCTCTCTCCATCCAGCATCCAGACCCTAAAAGAGGTTCTTCTGGGAGAATGGAAAAAGATAGATGCTGCCATATGTCTCCCACTTGTTCATTCCATGTCTGGAAGACTTAATGCTGTCCTTCTAAATCACCTGCTTATAAAATACTAGATGTAGTAGTTTTGATAAAGGGAGGATTCATTTTTGCTTCAACCAATTTGAGTCAAACCGAAGATTGTGTGATCAAAGTTACATGACTCACCTTCATTTCATGTTTTGGAGTTAAATAAGTGTTGAATAAAACTCATCTTGTGGGAAGTTTGGTAATTGTTCTTTAGTTCATCGCATGATTGATTAAATTAGGACTTTTAAAAAGGGTGTACTCATTCTGCTAAACACTGTAAATGAACCGTTTGGTTGGTGCAGTTTAACATATAAAATGCTTCCAAAGGCTACTGTGATGATTAAGCTATGAATGGTAACATGACAACAATAGGAGTTGAGCGCTGTAAAAACGGGGGATTCCTGTTTTTAGAGAAAAAGTTTTCCGTACCTGACAAGACCTCCAGGTGAGGTGACTTAGACGCTGGCCCGCCCCCAGCAGATCTTTCTGTGTTTGTCTCTGATCAACAGAATTAGCACCAAAAACGACGCGGACGTGCCATAAAAACAACTCATGTGACTGAGATAAAGCCTCCAGATCCTCATGCCCCAATTCGTCGCCGCTGAGTGACGGATGTGTACGTCATCAATCGTTGCCCAATATTTATTTTTTTAATTAGAAAAAAGAGCGGGAAAGCTCGTGTCTTCTGGTTATAGAGTCGTAAGTCTGCTATTTTTCATTACGTCCTACTTATTTACCATGGCACTATTGCCAATAATTACAAATAAAGCGGATGTCACCCCATATGCCGGAAACTGCAACCGGAAGTAGGCCACGTCGAAAGGCATTGTGGGAGCTCTGTACAGAGTCGCTGTCACGGCGGGGAGTTTGAACATTCAGGGGAAGTTCTGAAGTTCCAGCTCGATGTGGTTCTGTCCGAGTCTGGTTTCAGCTTTACCGAAGGTCTGGTATCTGTGTCCCGCTCCGGTTTGAAATAAGTACCGCCGAGGGAACCGACTGGACCGAGCCCAGGCAGGTGAGGATAACAGGGCGTCAGTTCTGACTGGTTCTGATCTGGTCTGGCGGCATTGAGGAGCAGAATGTAGCTGGGCCCTGGAATCCCCAGTCTGTCAGATTTTCTCCTTTATTCACCCCATCAGTCGTGATCCGGTGGCAAAGATGGCGTCCTGATGGGTCAGAGTTGAACAGAACCTGATAGGCTCCACTCCAATCATTTTTTGACATATTTTCAAATTGTTTCCAGTGGTCCTTTAACTATGATAATGCTGATTTTAGAACAAATCTAAAAACCTGCGTCATTAGGACATAGTTTCTGTGGAGCGGCAGGAGATTATGAGAAATTCACCTCTGAGTTGTGGGCGGGACTGTTGTTGGAGGGAGCCTGCGCTCATTTCCCGCTGTTTCCGTGTGCTCACGAGCTTACAGCCCCTCACACTCCAACCTAACATTAGTAGAGCAACAAAAAATGGTGACCAATATCTCATCCCTCCAGTCATACAGCTCTGATCCAGATACCAGTTCAGACGAGGAAAACCCAGATGTACATAGATGCAGTTGGGCTCACCGCTTTGCACAGTCTGGGATCTGAGTCCCTCATGAGGGGTTGGACTCTGCCATTCAGGAGTGAGAGGCGGCGTGCTGGTGTGGGCTTACTCAAGAACCACCAGCAAGTCTTCTTGTTTATCCTGGTGGATGAGAGGATCATCATGCATCTGTTAATCTGCAAGTAGATGCGCGAGAATGGCACACTTTGGCCCATTGTAGTTTTTACATAACAACTACAAGCTTTTTTCAACATGCCTTTTTCGTCTGCCCCTGAGTCAACGATTGGATCAAATAAATTCTCAGAAATGTAGTTTTAGTCTTTATCTATGTTCTTCATCATCAGAAAAATGCCATAAGAACATGTTAAAAACACCACTTTCATTGGAGTGGCTCTGTAATGTTTTCATCTGCAACATGTTTTATTCGCTGCCGTTAAAAAAACATCTTTAAATATCTTTATGATGGTTGGTGTATCCCAGGGCTCCCCAACTGGCGGACCTGCACCCTGAGATCAGCATGGAGTCTGTTGCTCTTGTTAAAAGCGCCAATTTCAAGGCACGACGAGACAAAATTTCAAACTTTTGACACAAATTACTCGCCAGGATTAGCGACAACGGGACGGAAAATACATGAACTGAAAGGACAGTACGAGTATACAACACGTGTAATTACACAGACGCTAACAGCACAACGACGGTCATACGAGTGCTCACTATGCATGGATTTTTGGGAAGCACAAAAAGCCATTTAGTGACTCCAAAATGGTCACATTTGTATGGAGGCGATAACAGAAGCTATATCGGAGGGAAAAGATTAACAGCAGCTTCAAGAAAAGCTCCGACACATTCCCATCATCAACAACAGCAACAAGAAGAGCGTCTGTTTTCTGAAGATGTGCAGTCCCAGCTCCACACCGCCATTTAAAATGCCCTCTGCTCTAGCTGCTGACAAATCAACTGACCTGAACAGGCTGTCTGGTTACAGAAGGGTGCCAAGAGCCCAGGAAAGTTGGAGAAAATCCCCCATCTTGTCTGCAATCAAGTCCCTCTTGAGAAATCTCAAAGAAAAGAAAAGGAAATTTTTCTCAAAACGCCAACTAGAAAAATGAAATGTATTAAATGGAGAAGTGATGTGATTTTTGTTTCACCGCTTATGTTAGGTTGGGGTGTGAGGGCCTGTAAGCTAGTGAGAGACCATGTAAACAGATGGATGACAGGAAGTGGGGACAGGCTTACTCTACAACACTGGTACCACCCCCAACCCAGAAGTGAATTTCTAATTAACTCCTGCCGCTCTGTAGAAAAAAAACTTCAAAGGTTTTTAGATTTGGGCTTAAAAAAAGCATAACCATAATTAAAAGACCTCTGGAAACACGTTTAGAATAAATCTAAAGATAATCGGAGTGAGACTTTTTAAAATAATACTTATTCAACCTTCATTTACAAAATAAGTCAAACTTGAGACGTTTTTGCTTGTGATAGGTGCAACACAGAAGAGCAGCACAGTCCGTCTAACTGGAGACATGATGTGCTGTGTTGTTGCAGGGGCTGTTTATAAACAGTAGGTGGAGCTGGAGGCTGCAAACAACTATGGAGGAGGTGAAGCGCTCACGGCTCTTGAGCTCCTCCAGAGGGAGAAAGAGTGTGGGAGCATCACAACCTTCTCCTCACAGCTGGACCACGCCCTTAAAGGAGGACTTCCTGTTGGGAAGGTGACAGAAATCTGTGGAGTTCCAGGAGTCGGAAAAACACAGCTGTGGTGAGGAAAGCGTGAAAAAAAGCCCACCATGCACAGATTGATGTGTGGGCAACAATTCAGATACGCAATGACATCACAGGGTTATACAGAGCAGACTCACAAACAGGAGGAAGGTGCCAGAGTGATGCAGACCTGTCATCTCTCACCTACAAGACAGTATGTTCAAGAAAGAGCACTTTGAGTGCGCAGTAAGTGTACTTGTGTTTGTCTGTGTGTTAAGTTCAGAGTTTAGACCCTCTGATCTCACAGACTAAACCCTCTGCTGTTACCTGAAATGGTAAATGGACAATGTTACTGCCCTGGCTCATGAGAACTACCATAAAAGGGCATCTGATCACAGCAGTTAAGAAAACCAGTATTTGATGAAAACCCAGAAAACAAAGCAAAACCACATGAAACCAATCATGGTCCTGCAGGAAGAAAGAATACAGTGGTGATCGAAAGTTTGGGAACCCCGGGGTAAATGTTCCATTATTGTCCATAAAGAACCCAAAGAAAAGATTAAAAAATCTCCTAAAGACATCAGTTTATTGATGAGAAATTCTTTGAAAATGTAAAAAAAATGAGGCTCTATTTCCATCATTTACTCTTTCAAAATAACAGAAAACAAAATAAAGTTGTGTACAAAAGTTTGTACACCCTGCAGAGTCAGTGCCTTGTATTGCCCCCTTAGCAAATATCACAGCTTGTAAACATGTGTTGTAGGAGCCAAGAGTCTTCATTCTTGTTTATGGTTTGTTCATCCATTCTTTCCAAAAGTCTTCCAGTTCTTTCAGGTTTCTGGGATGTCTGTTACTCTCTGCTGTTTCCAGGTCTATCCATAGATTTTCAATGATGTTGAGGTCAGGTGATTGAAGTTCACTGTAAAATCTTCAGTTTCTGTCTCTTAATGTAAGACAGTGTGGATTTGGAGGTGTGTTTAGGATCATTATCATTTGGAGAAGTCATCCTCTCTTCAACTTCAACTTTTTCACAGATGACATCAAGTTAGTGTCCAAAATTTGCTGAAATTTGGTGGAATCCATTCTTGTTTTACTGGTGAAATGTTTCTTTTGCCGCTGGCTGCAATACAAGCCCTAATCATGATTGATCCACCTCCATGCTTAACAGTTGGACAGAGGTTCTTTTCATGAAACTCGGGACCCTTTCTTCTCCAAACGTACCTTTGCTCATTGCAGCCAAAAAGTTCCATCTGAACCGGGTCGGTCCACAGAACTTGTTCCCAAAATGCATCAGGCTTGTTTCTATGTTCATTTGTGAACTTCAAAGGTTGAATTTTGTGGTGAGGACGTAGAAGAGGTTTTCTTCTGATGACTCTTCCATGAAGATCATATTTGTACAAGTATCTGTGGACAGTAGAACAGTGCAGCACAACTCCAGAGTCTACAGGTCTTTCTGGAGGGATGCTGCAGTCAAACGTGGGTTTTTTTCTTGCTCTTCCAGATTTTGCTTTAACTTCCACTGTTCATGTTGACTGATATTTCTTAATGACATTCTGAAGAGAGGATATTTTCATCTGAAAAGGCTTTACTATCTTTTTATAGCTTCTTCTGCTTTGTGATCATCAACTATTATTTACAATCTTTCAGATATACTATACTATAAATTCTGCAGTGTGCCCAAACTTTTGCACACTCCCTTATTTTGTTTTCTGTTATTTTGAAAGGGTAAATGAAGGACATATTAAATGAATGTCTCATCAGATGCCTTTAGGAGATTTTTCCACTTTTATGCACAATAATGCAGAAATTTTACCTGGGGTGTGTTTTTGAGATCTGATGAGAAAAGACAAAACAAAGGGTTTATTAAAATAAAAAAAAAACATGCCGCGAGCTCTAAAGCTGAGTAGGAAGCAGACACAGCTATTGATGGGCACAAACCACTTTGCATGACAGCAGCTTAACCTGCACCTTGGATTTGCAATAGTAAGGGTTCTAGTCTGAGCTGATCACACTTTCTGTTATTCTAGTTGAATAGGATGTGTTTTTGCAGACTGTGGCATTTTCTCTTTTGCTGGGTGTTGCCTGGCTGATTTTAACAGCTGACACATAAATAAGGATGAGAAATAATGTTCCCTAAGCATTAGTATGCTTGCACAAGCATTGTGACACAAAAACAAGTTTTATAAAGGTGTATAAGAACTTAAAGAGTACAAATGAGTTGTATAAAATATATAAGAACTGAAATTCCACTACAGGTGCCCAAATTTTTTTCAATCCCTACTGTAACTTATCAACAGGTGCAGCCAGTCAAGCCAAATAAGTGGGAAACAGAGAGGTTAACGCTTACAGGTGTGTAAGTGTGGTAAAGATGTTTTCAGATCATTACTCTGTACTGAAAAGACTGATGGACTCACAAAGGGTGTGTGCAGTGGCCCCAGTACCCATTACCTCTAGGCAAATCTCTTGGATGAACAGGTCTTAATGTTGACAGGGTGGTCAGGGTGCAGTTAATTTGTTGGCAGGGTCATCAGGAGGGCTCTTGGACTCCTGCACTTGTGGTTTATCTGTCGATTGGTTGACCTTCTGGTTTGTTTTTACTCTCAGCCTGCAGCTGTCCGTGGACATCCAGGTGCCTCGGAGCTTCGGGGGTCTGGAGGGTCGGGTGATCTTCATGGATACAGAGGGAAGCTTTGTTCTTCAGAGAGTTGTGGACATTGCAGCTGCCATTGTCAGACACTTCTCGCTTTTGGCTGCGGATAGCGAGCAGAGAGACGCCATGCAGACTTTCAATGTGGAGTCCATTTTGTCCAACATTTTTTTGGTATGAACATGGGTCACCTGCAGTGAGCATGACAATTAGCAGATTAGAAAGATACTGACTCATGCTGTGTCACCTCCCTCAGGTGCGTTGCCACGATTACATGGAGCTGTTGGCTGAGCTCCACCTGCTGCCAGACTTTTTGAGGGAGCAGCAGAGGATACGCCTCCTTGTGATTGACAGCGTGGCCTTCCCCTTCCGGCAGCATCTCGATGACTTGTCGCAAAGGACACGGCTACTCCAAGGTCTTGCGCAGCAGCTCATCTCCATAGCAACACATCACAACATCGCCGTGGTAATCACCAATCAGATGACAACCCGGCTGCAGGACAGCCAATCACATCTGGTACCAGCTCTTGGGGAAATTTGGGGCCACGCCTCCACCATCAGGATCCTTCTGCAGTGGGAGGGGTCACAGCAAGTGGCGGCCATTGTTAAATCTCCCTGTTGCATGGACACGGCCATTAAATACCATATCACCTCTGAGGGTTTTAGAGACATGAACCAACCAGAGAGCGCTCTGACCAACCAGGGAACCAGAGAGCGCTCTGACCAACCAGAGAGCGCTCTGACCAACCAGAGAGCGCTCTGACCAACCAGAGAGCGCTCTGACCAACCAGGGAACCAGAGAGCGCTCTGACCAACCAGAGAGCGCTCTGACCAACCAGAGAGCGCTCTGACCAACCAGAGAGCGCTCTGACCAACCAGAGAACGGTCTGACCAACCAGAGAGCGCTCTGACCAACCAGAGAGCGCTCTGACCAACCAGAGAGCGCTCTGACCAACCAGGGAGCGCTCTGATCAACCAGAGAGCGCTCTGATCAACCAGAGAACGCTCTGACCAACCACAGAACGCTCTGACCAACCACAGAACGCTCTGACCAACCACAGAACGCTCTGACCAACCACAGAACGCTCTGACCAACCAGGGAACCAGAGAGCGCTCTGACCAACCAGGGAACCAGAGAGCGCTCTGACCAACCAGAGAGCGCTCTGACCAACCAGAGAGCGCTCTGATGAACCAGAGAGCGCTCTGACCAACCACAGAACGCTCTGACCAACCACAGAACGCTCTGACCAACCACAGAACGCTCTGACCAACCACAGAACGCTCTGACCAACCACAGAACGCTCTGACCAACCACAGAACGCTCTGACCAACCACAGAACGCTCTGACCAACCACAGAACGCTCTGACCAACCACAGAACGCTCTGACCAACCACAGAACGCTCTGACCAACCAGAGAGCGCTCTGACCAACCAGAGAGCGCTCTGATCAACCAGAGAGCGCTCTGATCAACCAGAGAGCGCTCTGACCAACCAGAGAGCGCTCTGACCAACCAGAGAGCGCTCTGATCAACCAGAGAGCGCTCTGATCAACCAGAGAATGCTCTGACCAACCAGAGAATGCTCTGACCAACCACAGAACGCTCTGACCAACCAGAGAGCGCTCTGACCAACCAGAGAGCGCTCTGACCAACCAGGGAACCAGAGAGCGCTCTGACCAACCAGAGAGCGCTCTGATGAACCAGAGAGCGCTCTGATGAACCAGAGAGCGCTCTGACCAACCACAGAACGCTCTGACCAACCACAGAACGCTCTGACCAACCACAGAACGCTCTGACCAACCAGAGAGCGCTCTGACCAACCAGAAAATGTTCTGACCAACCAGAGAACGCTCTGACCAACCAGAGAACGTTTTGACCAACCAGTGAGAATGGGGTCTTCTAAACGTCTGTTGTTGCACTGACCTGCTGAAGCTCCTTGGAGTCCTAATGTGATTCCAGGTGTGTGTCAGGCGTTGTCTGTTGCTGGTCAGGAACTCAAATGTGTCAGATATACTGGGAAATCACAATCAAACCTGTAAAAGTGTTGGACCTTGTTGGATTTGTTAAAAGAAAAAAAAAAGAGCTACTGTCTTCAGTCTGGTTCTGGGATATTTCAGTCTTCTCTTAGCCATGCTTAGATTATGTTTTTGGGGAAAAAATCCTGTTCTGTGTGGACACACCGAGTTCAGGTAACAAGTGGACAACCCACTGGACAGGTGAGCTGATAGAAAAACCAGTGTGGGGGTAGGGTTGCATCGGCTGCGCAGAGATCATTTCTGACGGAAAGGATCCACTCAGACAATAAAAGCCTCATTAACTTAATGAATTCTGTCACATTAACCTGATTCCCAGGGAAGGCTCAGAGTCCCCAGCACACGGGAAGCCCATGGAGCTGGCCCTCAGAGTCACAAACCTGTGCAGATGTGCAGCAGAGCATGCTTAATTAGTCACAGAGGTGGGACAGTTCCATCAGCCCCTCTGGAGCATAAGCAGTAGGTGAATCAGTTTGTCCTGGGACAGCAGGCGTCTGTCAGCAGGTCTGTAAAACACCAGTAACGGGAAGAACCGGGTCCACTTTGGTAAGTTCTCACTAGTTTATTCAGAAAACCAGTTTCTATTCTGCCTAAAAACCAGTAAAGATAAAAGGATGAATATACATGTTTTCTGTGTGAAAACTGAAGTTTATGGATAAGATCAAAGAAAAAGATTTAATGAGCCTGGAACTAGAGCTTTATCAAAAATGTTTGGGACTGTAAAGTTGTTCTAAAAACGAAATGAATAAATCAGGAGTTCAGTATTCTCTGCAGTGTTTTTCTCTCACGTTCTTAAGTAATGTAATGAAATATTCTAAATATAATCAGGGAAAACAAGTTAAATTCATCGTCTGATCTATAATATTAATGTTTTAGTAAAACTTTCTGCATTTCTATGTGACTGTGTGTGTGCATTTTAGTGCATGGAAGTGTGTGTTTATTTGTATGTCTGTTTTAGTACGTTGAATTGTGTGTGTGTATTTGTATGTCTGTTTTAGTACGTTGAATTGTGTGTGTGTATTTGTATGTCTGTTTTAGTACGTTGAATTGTGTGTGTGTATTTGTATGTCTGTTTTAGTACGTTGAATTGTGTGTGTGCGTGTGTGTGTGTCTGTTTTAGTACGTTGAATTGTGTGTGTGTGTGTGTATTTGTATCTCTGTTTTAGTACGTTGAATTGTGTGTGTATTTGTATGTCTGTTTTAGTACGTTGAATTGTGTGTGTATTTGTATGTCTGTTTTAGTACGTTGAATTGTGTGTGTGTGTATTTGTATGTCTGTTTTAGTACGTTGAATTGTGTGTGTGTATTTGTATGTCTGTTTTAGTACGTTGAATTCTGTGTGTGTATTTGTATGTCTGTTTTAGTACGTTGAATTGTGTGTGTGCGCGTGTGTGTGTCTGTTTTAGTACGTTGAATTGTGTGTGTGTGTCTGTTTTAGTACGTTGAATTGTGTGTGAGTGTGTGTGTGTGTGTCTGTTTTAGTACGTTGAATTGTGTGTGTGTGTGTGTATTTGTATCTCTGTTTTAGTACGTTGAATTGTGTGTGTGTATTTGTATGTCTGTTTTAGTACGTTGAATTGTGTGTGTATTTGTATGTCTGTTTTAGTACGTTGAATTGTGTGTGCACTGTGGACGTGTGTATGTATTACCGTGTACATTTATACGTGTATGTGCATCTGTCTGTATGTATGAGTTTATCAGAGTGTGTGTGTTTTGTGCATGTGTGAGTGTGTGGTCTCCTGTGTCTATTGGCTTGTGTGTTTTGACATTGTATGTTTGTGTATCTGTTGTTTTGAGAGTGGGTGGTTTTGTGGTGGTGCTGATGTGATTTCACAAACTGGCGTCCATCATATGATCTCCTGAACTCCTGTTATTTGCTTTAAACAATAACCTGAACTGAACAGTTATGACATCACAGTCCAGCTGTCGCCATGTTGGCTGGACTCTTTACTGTTGGAATTCCTTCACTACTCGCCGGTTAGTGCACTATATCGGGCGTTTGACATTTTTTAGGGTGTCCAAATCTAAAATTCCAATAGCCAGTGCCCTGGAAATTTGCCAGAATTGACCCTCATTCCAGCCGCTTCACAATCAGCTGCAAACTGTTCCAATGCATGTTGAGGGTCCTGGCTCGATAAAGCCAACAGGACAACATCATCTGCAAAGAGCAGAGAGGAAATCCTGTGGTTCCCAAACAAGACCCCCTTCCGGACCCTGGCTGCACCTAGACCCCTGCTCCCCAGACCCCATACTCCCAGAGCATCCTACACAAGGGCACACAGTCGAATGGGCCCCTTCTGAGCTCTCCTGCAGGTGGTGGGCCCACTGGGTAGTGATCCCACGTCGATCCTTCCGGTATTACCCAATCGTCCCGTGGGACGCTCGCCTGCGAGCCCCCCAGGCCTGGCTCCAGGATGGGGCCTCGGAACCACCAATCCAGGCGATGTAACTGGATGGATCTTTGATAGTTTTTCACATGAAGGGTTTTGTGAACCGCTCTTGTCTGGCTCGTCACCCAGGCTCTACCGGGAGCTGAAGCCCAGACAGCATAGCTCCTGGGATCGCTGGAGCACTCAAACCCCTCCACCATGATAAGGCGGCCCTGCATGGAGGGATGAATAGTTTGTCATTTGTAAATTTAAAAAAAAAGTCAATATGTTTTTCATAAATCAACCAAGTTTTATCTTCAGAACACAGTGGATTATTAAAATGTTTAATTTAAATTGGGTTGTTACTCCAGGAAATCAGAGACACCATATTTGCCATTAAAAAAAAAACGTAAGCATGTGTCCGAAGTGCATTAAGATCCAGGGCACTAGATAGTTCCACACTTATAGTCTTCAAAAAGCCATTTAATTCAATGCAAGTTTGATAGAACATATAATTAATTCCCGTTTAGCTAATGGATTTAAGCAAATGGATGATGCAACTACAATGCACTGAGATTCACTGAGTCTGCTCCTCTGGTCAGTGGAGTGTAGAGACTGAGCTCATACTCTGCAGCTCAGCAGCAAACCCATCGTCACCCTTCAGGGGGCTGTAGTAATAGTTTGAACTTCCTGCTCCACCACAGAAACATCTTCCACTCTGTACACTCTAACATCACTTTCAGCTCTTCAAAGTTCTGTTTGAAGCTGGTTTGATAATCGTGTTGATCTATCCTGTCTGACAGAAACCCGGCCACAGAAAGATGATTATGTCAGCATCTCTATAATCCTCTGGTTATGAAGCATCTCCTTCCAGTGTGTCAGAGGAGCGTTGCAGCTGTTTATCACTCAGATCTCCTCATCGTTCACAGAGCAGCTTTAAGTCATTTGAGTGACTGACATTCGGTGGTTTTGTGTTTCCTTCTGTTGGATCTCCAGAGTTTCTGTAAATTCTCTGATTTTTATCAGGTTTTGTGACAAACAGATGAAATCACTGAACTGGGTAAATGTAATGACAGCATAAACAATACAATTACTCTCACTTTGAACTTCATGGGAGTTTCTCAAGTGTACGAACCTGCTCATTCACTTCAGCATGTTCTTGTAACTGATGCAGAGAAACTGAATGTTTGTTTCCTCATAACTGTCTAGTCTGATCATCTTTTAACCTTTGAGTTTACTTTGATTAACCTGCACAGCATCTGAGAGGAGGACTGAATCTACTCCATTAATGTCAGTAAATACTGTGATTGAATGTAAAGAAGTTCTAAAACAATTTTCTGACCAACTTCCAGTATGATAGAGAACTTCTTAATTTTTACTTCTGCCCAGTTTAACGCTGATGTTGATATTTTGACATCAGTGTGTTCAATGGTGTCTTGCAAAAGTGTTCATCCCCTTGAACTTCTCATTTCTCACATTATGACCACAAATATATTTTATTGGAATTTTATGTGAAAGATCAACACAAAGTGGCACTCTCTTTTGAAATGGAAAGAAAATTATGCAAGAGTTAATTTTTTTACAAACAAAAAACTGAAACGCTCGGTTTGCAAAAGTATTCATCCCTTTTTCTCAGAGTGAATTCAGTTTCCTTCAGAAGTTGCTTGATGATTGGTGACTGATCAAATGTCGACTTCATGACTTCACCTGTGTGTCATTTAATCTCAGTATATAAATCCAGCTGTTTATGAAAGTCTCTATGGTTTGTCGAGAGAATATTGGGGAGAAAACAGCATCATGAAGTGTAAGGAACACAGCAAACAGGTCAGGGAGAAAGTTGGGGAGACATTGAAAGAAGGTTTAGGCTAGAAAAAGATTTCCCAAACTTTGAACATCCATGAACCACTGTTCAGTCCATCATCCACAAATGAAAAGACTATGATACAACTGCAAACCCACCTAGACATGATCGTCCATCTAAACTAACAGACTGAACAAGGAGACACTGATCAGAGATGCAGCCAGGAGTCCATGATGACTCTGGATGAACTGCAGAGATCTACAGCTCAGGTGGAAGAATCTGTCCATAGAACAACCATCAGTCGTGAACTGCACACATCTGGACTTTATGGAAGAGTGGCAAGAA
The DNA here is from genome assembly GCA_014656515.1 of Oryzias celebensis. Lineage (NCBI taxonomy): Eukaryota > Metazoa > Chordata > Actinopteri > Beloniformes > Adrianichthyidae > Oryzias > Oryzias celebensis. The sequence continues at coordinate 26,832,750 of BNCR01000007.1, read as the reverse complement.
GAAAGTCATTGTTAAAAGAAAACCACAAGAAGTCCTGTTTGCAGTTTGACATAAACCATGAGAATGACCAGCAAACGTGTGGAAGAAGGAGCTCTGGTCAGATGAGACCAAAATGGAACTTTTTGTTCTAAATCCTAAGAGCTATGTGTGGAGGAAATCTAACACATCACTCTGAACACACCACACCCACAGTCAAACATGGTGGTGGCAGCATCATGCTCTGGGGCTGCTTCTCTTCAGCAGGAACAGGGAATCTGGTTAGAGTTGATGGGAAGATGGATGGAGCCAAATCCAGAGCAATATTGGAGGAAAACCTGTTGAAGTCTGAACACTTGAGACTGAGGCGGAGATTCACCTTCCAACAGGACAACCACCCTAAACAGAAAGCCAAAGCTACAAAAGAATGGTAAAAATGAAACGGATTCATGTGTTGGAATGACTCAGTCAAAGTCCAGACCTAAATCCAATCCAGAATCTGTGGAGAGATCTAAAAACTGCTGTTCACAAACGCTCTCCATCTAATCTGACTCAGCTTGAACTGTTTTACAGCAAGAATGAACAAAGATTTCAGTCTCTAGATGTGTAAAGCTGGTAGAGACAAACCCCAAAAGACTTGCAGCTGGAATTGCAGCAAAAAGAGGTTCCACAAAGTATTGACTCAGGGGGCTGAATACTTTTCCACACTACACTTTTCAGTTTTTATATTTGTTAAAAAGAAAGGGGAAAAAATGAACTCTTGTATAATTTTCTTTCCACTTTGTGTTGGTCTTTCACATAAAATTCTAATCAAATATATTTCTGTTTTGTGGTCATAATGTGAGAAAATGTGGAGAAGTTTTTCAGGATCCACAGCTTCAATGATCACTGAACCAGAAGTGATGAAAGTCTCTTGAGTTTTGTAAACTAATATCAATACTGTCTTCATGTCAACCTTCAACATATCTTGAATGTGTTTCCAATTGGACTGTTTAAGAAGTATCCTATATTTATGTATTAATTGGGATGAATATGTTCTTAATAACAGACTGTTCTTCTGGATTTCAAAGGATTGAGCCTTAAAAAGTTGACCTTTGATCCACTAGTTTTAGCAAACTACAGGTCTGTATCAAACATCCCCCTTTCTAAAGTTCTGGAGAGAACTGTTATGAATCATCTTTAGGCATTTGCACAGAAATGATCTTTGGGGAGTTGTCAGGATTTGGAGCACATCATAGCACTGAACCTTGTGCTGAAGGATCTCCTCATGGCTGCAGACACTGGACTCGTGTCTGTTCTTGTTCTTTTGGGCTTGGTACCAACACAGTTTCAGTTCTTTGGAGATGAGTGATGTTGAGAATTGTGCACTGCATGATTTCCTCATTGACGGATGTTTCCTCAGGTATCAACAGTAAAATGAGAGCTTGGTGGTAAACATCAGCACACGATGACGTCATCAAGTTCCGGGAATCCTTCTGTGTCGTGTCGTCAGTTTAAGTGTCTGCATGTTTTCTACAATGGCCGCCAATCTGCCCCGTGGCTCTACCTCCTACTTTGGATTTGGATTGGTGATCAGGTGGATCAGGTGTACGCCTCCCACCAGCACTTCCACCCCCACTCCATAAAGATCCCAGGAGACATCACTCTAGGGGGGCTGTTCCCTATTCACTCCCGCGGCCCACACGGTGTGAACTGTGGTGAGCTGAAGAAGGAGAAAGGGATCCACCGCATGGAGGCCATGCTGTATGCTTTGGACCAGATCAACAGCGACCCTGAACTGCTGCCCAACATCACTCTGGGAGCCCGGGTTCTGGACACCTGCTCCAGAGACACCTATGCTCTGGAGCAGTCTCTCACCTTTGTCCAGGCACTGATCCAGAAAGACACATCTGACATCCGATGCACCAATGGTGAGCCTCCCATCATCCGCAAACCTGAGAGGGTGGTGGCAGTGATCGGGGCATCAGCCAGCTCTGTGTCAATCATGGTGGCCAACATCCTGCGTCTGTTTGAGGTGAAGAGACAAAACCATTTTGAAAAGTGTATTACTGTTTCAAATGTTCTGAAGTTTGGGCTGCCTGAGGTTGTTGTAAATGTCCCTTCTGAATAAAAATAATTCTAGTGAGTAGAAAGACCAGCAGCACAAACAGGAGGCAAATAGACACGTGAGGTAAAGAGACTGTTGTTGCAGACAGATGACACACATCTGACTGGAGCAGCGTTTGTCCAAATGACTTGAATTCTTCCTATAACCTGAGTAGAACTAACACAACGGTAAAGGATCCCCTTCATCATGGTGCATGTCATAGTGAGGTCTGCTGATGTAGCACAGAGTCCTGCTTTAATCTGCAGGCAGACTCACTGTTAGGCATTAATGTGATTGTTAGTTTATTATAGGACTGACACATTTTAGCAAGGCTGTTACACAACCCTAATCCTCTGTGTGTGCGCTTCTGTCTTTAACTGTGCATCTGTGAGTGTGTCTTACTTTATTTGTGTTTGTGTCTTTTTGTGTACATATCTCTGTGTTTGTACATGTGTGTGTGTGTATTTGCATGTATGTGTTCCCAAAACTGCCTGAAGAAATTGTCTAACAAAAGGCATCATAGGCTTTTATGATTGACTATAATTTGTCAGAATGGGCTTAATAATGGTATGCACAGTGGTGTAGTGGTTAGCGCTCTTGCCTCACAGTAAGAGAACGCTGGTTCCAATCCCCACCAGTTCCTGTCTGTTAGGTTAATTGGTGACTAAATTGTTTCGTGTGTGTGTGTGTGTGTGTGTGTGTGTGTGTGTGTGTGTGTGTGTGTGTGTGTGTGTGTGTGTGTGTGTGTGTGTGTGTGTTTTTTGTCTCTTTGTTGCCCTGACATGGACTGGTGAACTCCGTGTGTGTACCCCACCTTCACCCAGCAGTAGCTGGGTAGACCCCAGCAACCCCATGACCCCAAAAAATGGGAACGTAGCAGGTTTGAAAGGTTTAGTTTATCAGGTTAGAGCTCTTCCGGGTGGCTGGTCAGGTTTTCTTAGAAAAACTTAAAACTTAGACTACATCCAACCAGGAGCTGGGATACAACATGAAAACAAGAATATGATATAATTTATGCCGCATCTGTCCAATTGTGGTTTTGTAAAACATAACCTTTCATCTACAAATCAAAGACCTTTTTGAAATCAGGGAAAGGTACTTGGAAACCATTTTAAAAACAACGTCGTCAGAGCTGTTTCATAACAACATAGAAGATTAAGTCATTGAAAATAAACCCGAAACTGTAACTAAAACCTCTACATGAACCAAAAACATAGATTAGATAGGAAGACAATTCTGTTTAAACAAAGGTATTTAGAACAAAGAATCTTAAATAAAATACACTGATCTGCTATTGGTTTTGCCTACTGCAATGATCTGTGTTTGTTTTCATTGGCTCCGGACCCATCCCTCTGCATTTATCCAGAGTTGGGACGTGCAGATGGAAACATCAGAAAGGGCGCCTGCAGGATTAAACAACGTATCAATAAAAAATACATACCTTTTTAGCATTTAGTTTCTTTGCTGTTTTGCAAAAGAAAAAGCTCAAGTTTTTTCAAGTTTCCAAAACAGAGTTCAATAAAATGGGATTTCTGTTGGACTGATGGTGAAGGATTCACATTTGAAGGAAGTGGCTTTAGGTCTTTTTGATTGACCGAGTTTGCCCAAAGGAGCTTAGATTGCATCACATGCTAATGTCCCCCTATGCAGGGGAGGGGGCCGCTGTTTAACACCCCCCCTGTGACCCCTCGTTTGAAGGTGCCATTGTGGATTACTGATAGTTTCATGTTTGATCATGTCCCTCAGATCCCTCAGGTGAGCTATGCCTCCACGGCTCCAGAGCTTAGTGACAACAACCGTTACGACTTCTTCTCCCGCGTCGTGCCTCCAGACTCGTACCAGGCCCAGGCAATGCTTGACATCGTGAAAGCTTTGGGCTGGAACTATGTGTCCACACTAGCCTCTGAAGGAAACTACGGAGAGAGCGGCGTTGAAGCCTTCATGCAGATCTCCAGGGAAGCTGGTACATTAACCCATGTGACATAGTCTGACTGATGAGCCCTCACTAACTAAACGTCTGTTAGTAACTCGTAATCCCTCCCAGTAACACTAATTGCTAAGAGAATACGACTGTCCCTTTTCCCAGATGGTTGTCTGTCAGTGACCTGTGGTTCTTGGTGTTAGGTGGTGTGTGCATTGCCCAGTCAGTGAAGATTCCCCGTGAGCCGACAGCTGGAGAGTTTGACAAGATTATTAAACGTCTGATGGAAACCAGTAATGCCAGAGGAGTTATTATCTTTGCCAATGAAGATGACATCAGGTAAATGAAGAAAGGCTTCACTCAAAAAAGCTCCTCAACCTTCCGATGTTAAAACTCCGTCCCTTTCTATGTGGCAGGCGTGTTCTTGAGGCGGCAAAGCGTGCTAACCTGACGGGACACTTCTTGTTTGTGGGGTCAGACAGTTGGGGTGCAAAGAGCTCTCCAATCACAGAGCTGGAAGATGTGGCAGAGGGCGCTGTGACTATTCTGCCAAAGCGTGCTTCCATTGATGGTATGACCAGACAAACTGCAAAAACCTAAAAGTAAAGTTCCTGATCTATGAGTTTCCAAAGCTATGTTCAAGTGGGTTCGTGTTCTTGTGCGTTACAGTAATGTGTTGTTGTGGGTTCAAGTGGTGTTGCATTTTTCATGAATTTGTTGCTTTGTGTTTCTGTCGTGTATTTTGGGGATGAAAGTGTGATGGTGGTGTTCGGCAATAAAGTGTTGTTCTTTAAAAAGTTTCTCTTCTTGTTTAGGGCTTACATGATTGTCGTGTGGTTACAAGTGTCATTGTGTTGTGCATCAAGGTTTTATTGCTGTGCTCAGGGTTTGATCAGTACTTCACATCTCGCTGTCTGGAGAACAATCGCAGGAATATCTGGTTTGCTGAGTTTTGGGAAGATGACTTTCGGTGCAAACTGACCCGACCTGGGGTTAAGATGGACCCTGAAAAGAAGAAATGTACAGGTGAACACACACCCCTGGATTACCAAAACCTAGACCCCCAGCTTTGGTAACACTTTAGGTATCCGTTAAGGTGATGAGAGGATCGGTCAGGACTCGTCCTACGAGCAGGAAGGAAAGGTCCAGTTCGTGATTGACGCTGTGTACGCCGTTGCTCACGCCCTGCACAGCATGCACCAGGACCTGTGTCCCGGCAGCCACGGCGTCTGCAGCAATATGGATCCCCTGGAAGGGCGATTACTGCTCGACTACATCAGAGCGGTCAACTTTAACGGTAAGAAAAGACAAACTTGTCACGCAACAGGGATTTCAGATCTTTAGGCATCGTCTGGGATACCTGTCTCGTACAGGTGTGCCTGTTTTTCACCACAGACAGGCTGCATCAACCCGTAACTGCAGTTTATGACTAAGGCTTAGCAAGTAAGGACCAGAATAAATGAAAAGAATAACTTATTTTATGTTAAAGTGAAGCAGATGTCTACAAACTACAGTCATGGAACTGGTTATATAAGATAAACTCCAAAACTGATAAGATAATGATTGCTTACATTAAACACCTACTCCAAAATGAATTGTGCTTTTGGTATCTTTAATGTGTTCTTGTAGCATTTTTCTCGTGATGGAGGACTTATGTAAAGAATTTAAGATTAAAACGGCATTTTTGAGTATTTCTTTACTCAAAACATGCCGGATCAGGAGCAGATAAAAACCCGCAGTTTGAAAAAGCTTGCGTTTGTGACGCAGCGACGGACATGGGAAGAAGGCCAAAGTCACGCTTCTCCACTCCAATTCAGATGCATCTACTTGCACACAAATAGATCCATTAACGTCTTCATTTTCCTCTTTGGAGCTGTCATCTGGCTCAAAACCGTACGGCTGGATAGCTCTGATATTGCTCGCCGTTTTTTGTTACATTAATGTTAGCTTGGGTTTGTGAGGTGCTGTAAGCTGTAAGTCTTTTTTTCAATGCCCATTAGTTTTATGATATGAATATCAAGCTATCTGGGCCAATCTTTTGTGGAGTTGAATGTTGGGTACATCCAGATGTTGTTCCTAATTGTTCGCTGAGGTGCGTGTCCATCCTCGGGCTGACGAGGCTCTCTGCTTGGACAGTGAAGGAGGACTTCCAGGAGCTTCAGAGGGGTCACTTCTCCGTCTTTGGCTTTCCCGCAAGACAGTTGTATGGTGGACAACAATTCTAATAAGTCCATCATCATTCAGTCGCCTTCCTTCTATCTTTCGTTCATCTGTGAGGGAGTGTTTGGGTGGGGGAAGACACTCTTAGCATCAGTTTTTCATCAGTTTGTTTGAGCAAAATCTCTGTCCTCCTGTTGGTTATCAAACGCAGTCCATGCAGTCCCCTGGTTACTTTCAGTCAATTACGGCTTATTTCAAAGTTTGAACAAAGATTTGCTCTGTTGGAAAAAATAAGAAACGTCAGAAAAGTAGGATGATGGAAAGATGTGTCTGCCCTCTTCGGATGAAAAGGAGCTCTCAGGTGACTCTAGACCCCTCTAACATGTGGAAAACGGGAAAGAAAGGATCCTGTAATTTCTGCTGCATGCATTCTCTGACAGGTGAGCACCAGCTCCTCATTCTTCAAAGATCACAGCTCACATTGATTTTCCAGAAAAACAGTGTTCCAAAGCATTGAGCTCCACCCTCCATGTCTGTCTCTCCTTTGTCACACGTGACCTGGGTTGAAAAGCTGAGATTTAACCACACGTGTTTGTGTCTTACAGGAAGTGCAGGTACGAGTGTTTTGTTCAATGAAAATGGAGACGCTCCAGGGCGATACGACATATTTCAGTTTCAGATGACCAATCACAGCCACCCTGGTTACCATGTGATTGGGCAGTGGACCAACAACTTGAGACTTAATGTGAGAGCTGGGTGTTGATGCACGATGACGGCTGCTGAGATCTGGCCTAATGACGAAGTTTGTGTCTGTTTCTCTGCCCGTCTGTAGCTAGAGGAGATGCAGTGGTCCAGAGGAGACAGATCAGTCCCAGAGTCCATCTGCAGCTTCCCCTGTAAGCCAGGAGAAAGAAAGAAGATGGTGAAGGGGGTCCCCTGCTGCTGGCACTGCGAGGTATGAGCTTCAGATCCAGTTTGCAAACCCAACAACGTTTTCTTTGCTTCAACGATTAGGTCATGGTCATGTTGTGGCTTTAAGTCAGGATGTTCAATTTCAGAATCAGATTCAGAATTGCTTTATTCTTGTTGTACAGGTACAACGACATTTTACACCAACTCCCTTGTGCTAAAAGACTCCAAGAACAAGACACTGAAAAAGTTAAAATCAACTGGTAATTTCTTTCTGAATTTAGGGCTGAGACAGCTCTGGGGTAGAAGATGTATTTAATAATAATAATAATAATAATAATAATAATAATAATGATGATTCATTCATTCATTCATTCATTTTCTAAACCGCTTTATCCCTTTCGGGGTCACGGGGCTGCCGGAGCCTAACCCGGCTACTCATGGGCGAAGGCGGGGGACACCCCTGGACTGGTCGCCAGTCTGTCGCAGGGGCCACACAGTCACACACTCATGCACACTCACATCCACACCTAGGGGCAATTTAGAGTAACCAATTAACCTATGAAGCATGTTTTTGGATGGTGGGAGGAAGCCGGAGTCCCCGGAGAAAACCCACGCATGCACGGGGAGAACATGCAAACTCCACACAGAAAGGTCCCCCATTGGTGACACTGTTTCAAGGCCCCCAGCCAGGACTTGGACCAGGAACCTTCTTGCTGTGAGGCAAGAGCGCTAACCACTGCGCCACCGTGCAGCCCAATAATGATGATGTATTGGATTTTTCTGCGTTTTCCAGAGGCTCACAGCTCCTTAGTGTGCATCCGTTATTCCGTCATGCTTGGTGATGGTAAGCTGCTGATGCAGCCACAGCTGCCCTGAGGCAGACTGACAGAGGCGTAGCTGCCAGTACGCCTCTATGGCTCCTCTGACCATCACTGGGACATTTAAGCACATTCTCACACCAGTGCAGCCACACTGGAGGCAGGGAGGGTGAAGTATCTTGCCCACACAAGCAGCGCTCAGTGCATGTGGGGGACGCGGACCTCCCGTTGTAGGTACCAGATCTACTCGGCCTGTCAAAACGACTCGGGGTCCTGCAACTGATGATGACATCACACTATGTATTGGCTGTTAAGTTGCCATGATGACGTGAAAGATAGTGATTGGCCCAAACAAATCGCTAACAATAATTAGGATAGTCATAACTTGCTGTTATTTGTGAGAAATTATGGATGACTTGATGTACATCAAAATTTCCCACTATATTGCTCAACAGACTGATCATAGCCTCACCCTCACTTCAAAGAATAATTTGTGTTTTTAATGCTTTCAACATTTTTCAAAAGGAAAATATAAACTTTGCTATGAGAACTGTTAAATCTGATGAGTTCTGCAATTCCCTAGTGTGGAATCTGATTAATGCATAGAACTGTAGGCCACTGCTTTTGATTCTAGTTATCAATATGACAATTTTTTTTTTCTGAGATATAAAAAAAGTAAAACTGACACTTGGGCCAATTAAACCAGACTGCAAACCATAAATAAATATTGTTCTTTATACAGTCATACATTTACTCACATTGGAAAAATAAGTTTATATATGGTCTCCCTTTAATACATTAACAGAACAGATATGATCTGTTAATGTATTAAAGTACAGTTTACATTTGCTGTAACAGATAATAATGTCAGACACAACAAATAATGATGTCATTCTCACCTTAAAATTACAAATGTATTTTTTAGTTATAGGTAATAAAAATAAATTAGGTTACAAAAGGAAACGTAAAATGAAAACAACAATATAATGAGCCCGAGAAGATCTCAATGCTACATAGTGTGACATAGTGGTGTTAGCGTAGGGTGATGTCATCATTAGGTGAAGGACTCTGAGCCGTTCTGACAGGCAGAGTAGATCTGGTACCGGAACGTTCGAAACCAAACGTTTGCTCCATTTTAGTTGTCTCCTGCGTGGGGGTAACTATCAGATTCATCATATGATGTAGTGACTTGATCACCTCCTGAACGAGCAGACAGTGTTTTTGAGACTGCTCTTGCATGATGACACAGGCTGGTCCAGCTTTTCCTCTGATGTGTCAATCTTTATGTTTCTGTTGCACTAAGGTGGGTCTGCTGAAACTGGAGATGTGGTATAACTTTGCCCCTGGCCACATTGTTTCCCAGAACCACAGCTTGTCAGGATCACTGTTTGTGACCCACCTGTGTCCCTCAAAATACCCACAGTGGGCTCATTTGTGCGCTCGCCACCCCAGAGTCAGTGAGAAATGGTCCAACAGTCAATCGAGCGGAGCACTTCCCAAAGTCGCACAAAAACATTTTTACAGATTTTGAAACTCTGTACAGATTTGTTCAATTTTTCTAAGAAAGTTTAGATTTTTAGTGCGCCTTATTGTGTGGAACATATGGTAAACCAAATTGGACCACACACAGAGCCTTGTGGGACACCATGACCAAGTCTTGACCAGTGAGGAAGACTCATAGTTTACTAGGACCAACTGAAATCTATCATTTGAATACAATATAAAGGAGCCTAAACCAGTTCTCATAATACCAGTGGCGTGTTTGTATCTCTCATCTGCAGCTCTGCGATGGATATCTGTACCAGCTGGATGAGTTTACCTGTGAGAGCTGCCCACTAGACCAACGTCCTGCACCCAACAGAACCGCCTGCCGTCCAACCCCAATCATCAAACTGGAGTGGAACTCCCTCTGGGCCTTAGTTCCAGCCTCCCTCGCTATGCTTGGTATCCTAGCAACTAGTGCTGTGGTGATAACCTTTATCCGCTTCAATGACACGCCCATCGTCAGGGCGTCAGGCAGAGAGCTCAGCTATGTTCTACTGACCGGTGAGTTTGGCAGCAGCCTGACATTACTGTAGAGTCTGACATCACATGTGTGTCATCTCTACAGGCATCTTCCTCATCTACCTGATCACCTTCCTGATGATTGCCGAGCCCGGTGTGGTGGTGTGTGCTTTGCGGCGCCTCTTGCTGGGTCTTGGCATGGCCATCACCTACTCTTCCATGTTAACCAAAACCAACCGCATCTACCGCATCTTTGAGCAAGGCAAGAAGTCGGTAACTCCGCCCAAATTTATTAGTCCCACCTCCCAGCTTCTCATCACCTTCATCCTGATCTCTGTTCAGGTGAGTGTTCAGATGTCACATGACACCCCTCCCTCACACCAATACATTCACAACACACACAAAATACACTGCAACATAAACAAAGACACACACACACACAGCTACTGCTGCATCACTTTCTTTAATCCAGGTCTCTGTGTATTTGTCAGGTCTTTGGTGTGTTTGTATGGTTTGCCGTCATTCCTCCTCACACCATCATTGACTATGAAGAACTCCGCCCCCCAAACCCAGACCTGGCCCGCGGCATCCTGAAGTGTGACATGTCAGATATGTCAATCATCTGTTGTCTGAGCTACAGCATCGTTCTCATGGTAACGTGGTGGCCTTGACCACATGAACCTGTCACGGCGTGCTTTTGGGAGGGTGGGGTTTATCACAATGCTACATGGCATGTACCACTTTTCGGGTACATGAAAACATCTGAACCAACAAGACATAAGATGTTGCAATAATAATCCTTCATTATCTTTACCACAGGTGACTTGTACCGTGTATGCAGTGAAGAGCCGCGGCGTTCCAGAGACCTTCAATGAAGCAAAGCCAATCGGCTTTACAATGTACACAACCTGCATTGTCTGGCTAGCCTTTGTGCCCATTTTCTTTGGTACGGCCCAATCCACTGAAAAGGTAAGAACTGACTTAGCACTTGAAAGAGTCAACAGATGAGACACTCAAACCATTGCAGCACTCACTCTGAAACTCATCAGCCTGCATGTGTGCTGATGATGAACAATAACGCCCTCAAATGAGGGGTCAAGGATTAGGTACATGTGGGGGTTAAGTCTCCTCATGTCAGCAGCTTCAGTTCATAGCAGTCACAACCTGGAGCGAGAAAGAGTGAAGGAAAGACGGAAGAAAGAAGGGAACTGTAAACAAAAGAAATGTTCAAGAAAAAAAGAAATGTTCATTAAAAATAGGTCAAATAAAAAGAGACGAATAATGTCAGCTTTACTCACCACGACCTGTTGCACATCAGCCCTGAAATCCAGACGTTCTAAGCTTGTAACGCTGGATATGAGAGATGTCTCAGTTGTCTTTACATGAGCAGAAACAGTGTCCTCTTTTTGTCTCCTTTAGTTGTGTCAGTGTCTCCTCCAGCACTCATGTTGCATATTCATCAAAGGCAAACGTTTAAAATGGTTTGGAAGTTTTATTTTCTCATTTAAAGAATGTAACTGACAAATAATCTGTGTTTCTATGCACACCAAACTTTCCAAATGTTTGGCAGGTGTGTTCCCTCATTTCCCATCATCCCTTTGTTTACACTCTCTCCCTCTGGCTTACAGCCCCTCACAACCCCAATCTAACATTACAGTGCAACAAAAATAGTGATCCATGTCAGAGCTATCCAGTTGTACAGTTCTGGGCCAGATTCCAGCTCAGACGAGGAAAACAAAGACGTTCATGGATCTGTTAGTCTGCCTGTAAGGGGATGCATCAGAATGGAGCGGAGAAGGGAGCTTATAGCCTGCTGATTGTAGTTTGTACATTAGCAACTACAATCTTTTCAAAAGGCATTTTTCATCAGCTGTTGATTCCCTACAGTATGAATAAATACTCAGAAACACTGTCTTAATCTTAATTTCCTTTATATATGTCTGCCATCATCAGAAAAATGCGACAAGAACGTGTTAAGAACACCAGAAACACCATTTTCATTGAAGTTCTCTGTGACATGGATCAGAACATTCATCTTACTTTATGTTTTCCTGCTAGTTTGGAATGAATCTTTTACAGCCACTAGACAGCTCTAGGTGGCCCGTGGGAAGTTCTGAGGATTTTGTGTGGATTATACAAAACAAATAGAAATTCGGTTGAATTACAAGTCAGCATTTGTCTCTGTTCATGTAGATGTTTATCCAGACAGCTACGCTGACCATCTCCATGTCTCTGAGCGCCTCTGTCTCCCTTGGGATGCTCTACATGCCCAAAGTCTATGTGATTATTTTCCACCCAGAGCAGAACGTTCAGAAGAGGAAGAGGAGCTTCAAGGTCCTCCTTGCACTTGCAATGTTGCTTTTCTTGCATGACCTCACAGTTGCAGAGCTGCATTGTTTCTGAGTTGCCTCACACTTACCATGGTTCTGTTACAGGCTGTGGTTCATGCTGCAAAGTCCCTGACAGAGAAGCAGAACGGGGACATGAAGATTGAACCGGACAGAACGCAGTGATGCTGCAGGTTCTCCTGCTTTCAGAGGTACTGGTCCTGAAGCCTGGAGATGGGGGGTGAAAGGTGGGGGGTGGGGGGGGGGTGGGGGGGGGTGGGGGGAATCAAACACACGGGCGTTGGCGTAGCGATGTACCGCTGAAGGCGGCATAGCTTTAGCATTGGTTTAGCAGCAGCGAGCTATAGCGAGCGTTGATGTAGCGTTGGTTGCTTCAGCGTAGGTAGAAGGCGTTCTGCGCATGCAGTGGTTTTGATGGCCTTGCACAAGCACTATGGAAAGGACACCAGGCACACGTATTTAGGGGACAATGAGACACTTGTTGTTTTCATTGAGGCAGAGAAGACAACCCATTTACCACAGAAAGTTACATATGCTTTTGACTTTGGTTCATGGTGATACCACAACTGTGCTTTTTCCCCTTTTTTGTGATAATTACGTTAAATCCAGGATGGAGGAGTAGACCTGGAATGTTAAGGGGATTGGTAGTTCTGTCAGAAGTAGTTAAAGGGCCTATACCAGGATTAAACAATGTGCATGAATGTGATCATAAATTGCCTTTGGCACATTAAAGAACAAATCATTTATGAAACATGAGTTATTTTTGTGGACTCTTTTCACACCAGAAAGTAAAACAACTCGATCTCTGAGGCTCCGCCTCTCATTCGATGTGGGTGACGCCCAGGAGCGTCACTAGGTTTTAAGAACAGAGAGATGCACACAATATGAACAAACGTAGCACATTTGCATTTGTTATCATCTATACAACGTTTCCCTGTTTGCTAGTTCTCTGGTAGCTTTTCCATCCATCAACTCTCTCCTTATACGTTTGTGTCATCTCCTGCTGGCCAAAGACGACTGAAGCTTTTTTTCCAATTCTTCACCACTACTGACTTAACTATCATGTTTGATGCTTTTGACAAACACTACATGGGAAGCAGAAAGCTGGATTCTGGTTGACTAAATATTCTAACCAGTTGTGCTTTTCAAACCAGCTGTGGTGAAATGCTGGCTTCTGTGTACTAAAGTTTTCATGTGGGTCGCTCTTCAGCTTGACCTGTCTGGGCCCTGTGTCTTTGTCCCCTAAATCAAATCATGTAGTGGAAAGAGTTGCTGCAGCACCGTCATAGTTTTCCTCTCTTGGCCTGTTTGCTTTCCTTCCCCTGGAACACCCAGATCTTCCTCTGCCTCTTAATCCACCGGCTGCATCTCCTCTGTCTCTCCTTCTCTGACCCTTCAAGAGACATGAACACGTCTTGAACTGATAACTGATCCAGAATACAGGCTGATGTCATGACTTTTGCTCACACATCACAGAATGTGTTGCTCTCAAACATTTTTAAATTACACAGGTTACATTTTGGGCACAAATGTGAGTAAAATGTTTGTGATTTAAAGCTCAGAAAAACCTGACTAAATGACTCAGACAACAACATTTTGGTCAGGTTCATTTGACTCATATATGTCTCTTGGTTCTCTCCACTTTGTAATCTTGACTCTTAAATAAAAGCTGAAGTTTCAAACATGTTGAAAGAACAGCACAATCAGTCTCACACAACAGGCTAGACAATGATATCAGAAACAAAAGCAACAATACAATCATGTTTGAAAGGGAGCAGGCAGCTTTGCTTCTGTAAACCCGCCCCTCAGAAATCAATTATGAGATTGTTTATCCATACCATTTACTTATAGTAATTTTTAAACACATATATTTTAACACTCCTTTAGTGCAGCTCCACATTATTCCAGAGTTTTACTCCACACACGGACACACAAATCCTCTACTCGACTTTTCAAAACTAAAATGAGAGAAATAACCATCATGCTAACAATGTAACTTAATGTGTTAGCCAGGTTAGTATTTATTAAAATATGTAAAAACCAAAGTAAATAGGACCAACAGATTTATATTATTATATATTTAAACTAACATTTCAGTACATTTATTTTGAATATTTCTGCAATTGTAAAAAAATAGAGTAAGTTACAAAAAAAACAAAAATACAACATCCCCAAATTATTTAGTTGGACTTAAGAATATTTAAAGGGGGCTTCAGCCCCACTAAAATAGGCCTAACGACGCCACTGGTGACGTCCAAATCATGATGTCATCCTAGAGCCGGCCTCAGCAGCATGTCTGCGCGCGTCCGCACATGAACACAGACAGAACTTTTTTAAAGATGGATGTGCATGTAGAGGAGCCTACACTCTTGACCCCCAGAACGATCTGGAATTTCTATACGTGAGGCGCAACGTGTATGGAAATGTTGCATTAGCTCGAGCATTATATGCTTCCACGGCGTCATTTCAGCTAGTTGTATGATTTCCTTACGGGTCAGTCGTCTTCATCAGGTTTGATTGAAGGAATGGCGCCAGCTCTGAGGATCAGTCTCCCCGACTATCCACTTTAATACAGGCCAAGGTTAACAACACATCATCTGTGAAGTGGTGGTCACAGACTAAAAGTTGCTGGCCGCTCTGTCGCTCCAGAAGATAAACTCCAACCATTCCTGATGAGCAGGCTCTTCTTTGGGAAGGCTGAACAAACACCCAAATCTCTCACAGCCTAAAAACATTTTCTCCTCTTTAAAGACATTTCATTGCAAACAAAGCTAGACGTTGTTTTCTCTGCAGATCAAGAGGAACCACTTCTGTGAGTCGTTTTGCTCCACGGGGAAAGTGGGTGTGTTTTTGTGTTGGCCTGGGGGCGGGGTTTGCACCTCAGACTCTTGCTGGTAGGGGGTGTTCTCACTGGTCTACGTCACACAGTGAGGACCTGCTCTTTTTTGAGCAGTTGATTTTGGAGGACTAAAAAAAGTGTTATGGACCAAAATGCCGCTTTGGGGTTCTTTATAGTGAGGAATGATCACTATAATACACTTTAAAGCTCAGAAAGTTGATTTTTCATGGTATGGGCCCTTCAAGACATCTGAAAACCTTGTCAAATGGTTTCCTGAAAAAAACATGAGCAAAAGCAACTGTGCAGCGTAGACTGTAGTGCTGCTGGAGATTCAGGATTAATAATCCCCATTGACGTACATTTTGTGGCCGTGGTGTTACCACATCAATCTAAAATAAGTTTCTGTTACATTTTACTTGCATAGTTTTATAATCTTCTTTTGGATATCTGCTGGTAAACCCTTCAGACTACCAACAATAAAAATCTTTGCTCTGTTGAGGACATTTCTAAACCTGAAGATCTCCCATCCACCACATTCTACCACATTAACTCCTTTTGGGATCTACAGAGAACATTTTTGGTTTCTCAACGAAACCAATGAGTTCAAAGAATCTGTCTTTGGTAGAGAAAACAAATTTACTGGACAACATTTTTTTTCTCTGGTAGTTGGGAAAATATGACAGTGTTAACACATTTCGGTGTATTGTCCAAAACTTTAAGACCAAACCTTTTAGAAACAATTTTTGAAGGTTTTGACTTGTTACTGGATTGCAAAGGCTAACATATATAAACTGCTAAAGACTTGAACTCTGACATACAGTAGATTCTGACTCAGACAGTTGTACATCCATCTGTCTAGCTCTTCCCTCTCATACAGAGCTGAGCTGCAGGGGCAACAGTCTCAGTACAGATGCCCAGAACTCCCTCTTCACAGAAAATTCCTCTAGTTCTGCTTCCATGCCTGCCAAAAAATTTAAAGTCCCTCCTGGATCTTTCTGAAGCCGCCTTCCAGTGCGGCATCCTCAGAATATTTCCCCAGGAACATCCAAAAGAGACGCTACCGATGTGGAGGGGCAGTGGCTCTACTCCAGGCCCGTCTCGGTTGACCAAGCCACTTTCTCTAAAGGCAGCCAGTCTTGCTGAGTTAACTGTTTCATCTGCTTGAATCCAGGATCTTGTCCGTTCAGTCATGATCCAAAGCTCATGATTATGAGTGATATGGATGAAGGAACAAAGATTGACCCGTAAATCTAAAGTTTTGCTTTTGGGCTCAACTTCTACTTAAAAACAAATGAACACAGCGACTGCATTACATCAAATTTCATAACCTGCTGAATCCCTTTCAGTGTTGCTGGAGCCTATCCCAGCTACTGTTAGGTGAAGGCAGAGTACACCCTGAACAAGTCGCCATTTTGTTGCAGGGCCACATAATCACACATTTAGACTCATTTAGAGTCAGCATTTAACCTATGATGCTTGTTTTTGGAGTGGGAGTAATCCAGAGTTCCTGGAGAAAACGAGGGCTGTCAACGGTAACCCGTGAATGCACGCAGTTAATTAAAAAAAATATCACGTTATGATTTAGTAACTCAGATTAATTACTCGTCAGAAGCAACTGTCTTCTGCTTTGCATCCAACAGTTCAGGCTTCCTTAGTGTGTGTCCATTTCTGAAAATGCACACTTCATCTGGCGTTATCCTGCTTTTAACATGGTCACTTACAAAAGAAATGAATATTCAATTGATTTTAAGTATTTTATTCTTGTCATTTTTCCGACTTAGATCACTTTGTCACAAAAAGTGGACTGTTTGAATGGTGGTGCGGCCTGTTGTCACGGTAACATGAGAAAACATCACTGAGCTGGCAGACCTTGACTGCAGTGGCAAAGCAAAGCGATATATGTCCTGATGGTCATGATAGGTTCAATAAAGCATCAGATCATAGAGAAAGTTCTCCTCTTACCGCTTGTTTTTGTCCAAAAGATGAAGGAAAAAGTTTGTTTTAAAGAAGACTGCATATATAAAACATTGTGACTGGAACTTCTTTTTGTAAGCGTGAATACCCTGCAGTCAATCAGATTTGAGTATTTACCCGGACCATTTAAAGTGCCGAAGCACAATGTTTGTTTCATACGGCTGTATCTACATCATCAATCATCAATCATTTAATAAACAGGAAAAGATAAAGAACAATCAGGCCTGACTCAGTTAAAAACTGGTTTTCAGCAGGTTGCTGCTCTGCAGAACATAAAAATTCAAACGTAATACACCACAAGACAAACATACAATCACATACTCAACTTTGTTCTCTGTGAGTAATACGGCAGACATTAAAGTCTTTACAGTTCCACTTATCACACGTTACACTTCTGGGATATCCGAGTTTTTACAAATTAAAACATTACAAACAATAAAAATGAAGGAAAAATGTTCTCTCTGGTCTTTTTTTGTTTAAAAGCTGCATATTGTTCTAGAAAATTGACCAAGTAAAACATTGTGATTAATCACAATCCAAAAGAGTGATTCTGATTATTGTTTTAATTGATTGACAGCACTAGAGAAAAGCCACGCATGCATGAGGAAAACATGAAAACCACACAGTAAGATTTCAGTTGGGATTCAAACCAGAGTATTGGCCACAGTGCCGCCGTGCAGCCCTCTTCTCTCAAAATCATCTGCACAAATAAGAAGCTCAGCGAGTACATCTTTCACCACTTGAAAAATGGCTAAACCCCGTCTAGAGTATCTAGATTCCACTTCTGGTACAAAGAGAATTTGGCAAAACAATTTTCTGGAAATATTATTTGTTTGGAGTAACTATCCACTCAAATGATTATTTTAGCTACAACTTGGGGAAATGTCCATTTCTCAAAAGTAACTTCAATTTTTATAAAGATTTTGGTTTTCTCAGGAGCTGGACTGTGGAAGTGTACAGACTCATAACTGGCTACAAAGACTTAGAAGTGGGAACAGAGTCATATCTTCTACTTTGGGGGTTGTGGTGACACTGGAGGTTGTGAGGTCATTGAGAGCTTCAAGGATGAGTCGACCTGCTGAACGCTTGCCTACGCAGGAGTCTAACTCCTCCCTCTTCTCTCTCTTGAAAGGTTAAGACGTAGCTTACACTTCTCCCAAAGAAACCAAATCCTTATTCTGCCTCAAAAAGTCAAAAACACAACAATTGTCTCGGACAGAGGGAACATCTAGAGGACAGAACCAAAGAGGCAGGTTCAGGTCAGGAAGGTTAGAGGTGCAGACAGATCAGGGACCAGATCCAGATGTACAGATCTCTGTGTGACTTTAGTTGAAAATGTTTGCGTCATCACATTTTAGAGGGTTGTGTTGACTGTAGGGGTGTGAGGATTGAGGTCTGCTTTTCTCTCTGGACTTTCACGTCTGTGGACAACGCAGCTCAACAGAACTGAGCAGAGCTCATCTGCAGCTCCTGCTCTTTAAAACTCAAACCTTTTCTTTCTCTCCCTAGGAATCTGCTGGCATCATCAGAAAAAAGGATCACATGGTCAAAGTCACAGCCAGATGAAGTATCCCCAGAGAATTTACTGTAAAAGTCAGACGGTCTGGTGGTCCAGACAGGAGGTCCTCTCTAAGGAGGGGTGGCGTAATGCTGTCATGACAACCTAAACCTTTGTCTAAGCAGTGGGCGGTTAGATACACTTCCTATCTGGCCACTTCACACTTTAGGATAATCTGCTCCACACTTCACATCAACTTTGACAGATGGGTCCCCATGAAACCTACCCAAAACCTGTTGAAACCCAGCTCACGGGACAGGTTTGAGCCAAAGGCTGGAGACAAGCTCTCTAAACCCAGCAGACGCTCAGGCTGGAGGATGGAGTCCTCACTGCACATGCTCAGTTCTGCTCTAAACACACAGCATGCTGCATCTTCATTGGTTCCACTTGTGTTTTAAATCCCAGTTTCAATTCAGTAATCAGGACTTTTTTAAGGGACGTAAATGTTATGAACCATGAAGGTGCTGCCCAAGTGCACAACCTGCATTCACCCCCTAACATCACAAACCCAGCAGATACTGCTGTCTCTACAGACCATACCTCTAGTGTTATTCATCCTTCTGCTTTGGGTGGAGCCTAAGCTCCTCCAAGGTTTAAAGATCAGGTGTGGAAAACCATCTCCATCTGTCTGTCCAGTAACATGTTGTCATTTTACTTCTAATGTATTTAGTTTCTGCTCATTTTATACTCTTCAAAGTGTCATCCATCGCCATCCACACACCTGCAGAATGTGCTGACTGTCATTTCTATCAGTTTGAGTAAAATAATTCACTGAAATAAACATTTGATCAACCCTTGTGTTCCTTTTCTTCTGGACTTTAACCAGCTGATCCTAAAATGTGCATGTAAAAGAGAAAATAGTTTAGTATATTTAAGAGCCACAGAGCAGATCTACCTAATAGCTCCCACACTTTGATGAGGTCAAGGGGGACCATCAGATGTTACCAGGCCAGTACAGAGATGTCGTCTCTCCAGCGTATCCTGGGTCTTCCCTGGGGCCCGAACATGCCCTGAACACCTCCCCATGGAGGGTTAGACATCTGAACCACATGCTTGAGCCACCTTAACTGACACGTGTTTTATTTTTAAGTATTTCTTTAATCAAATCTCGAAATATGCTGTTTGAAAACAAGCTTAGGGTTAGTCAAAATACAGTGTCTTCTAAAAGTATTCATCCCCTTGAACTTCTCCACATTTTCTCACATTATGACCATAAATATATTTGATTGGAATTTTATGTGAAAGACCAACACAAAGTGACACAGACTTGCAAAGTGGAAAGAAAATTATACAAGAGTTTAATTTTTTTTTCAAATAAAAACTAAAAAGTGCAGTGTGCAAAAGTATTCAGCCCCTTTTCTCTCAGTGCATCCAATTACCTTCAGAAGTTGCTTGATGACTGGTGACTGATCAGATGTTGACTTTATGACTTCATAGAGTTCACCTATGTGTCATTTAATCTCAGTATACAAATCAAGAATCGATAGAATAGAAAGACTATTTTCATCCAAACTGGGAAATTTGGCTGTTGCAGCAGCAGAATACACATTTCAATGGTCAAAAGAAGCAGAAAAGCCATTATTTACAGAAGATAATACTAAGGATAAGTACAAAAATAAATGTGCAATTGTAATAGTACTGTAGAGAATAATACAAGCAGTGTGCAAATTAAATTAACATGACCCAGTTGTATTTTCTGTGACACAGTGATGGCATAGTGATGAAGTATTATACACTCTGATGGCATTATTTAGGAAAGATTTCCTGTAGCAGTCCCTAGAACAACGGAGCTGTCTGAGTCTTTTGGAAAAGGCGCTCCGTTGTTTGTCCAGTACCAGGTGGACAGGGTGGTCATGGTTATCCATGATGGGTAACAGTTCGTTAAGGGTCCTCCTCTCCACCACTGCTTCGGATGTCTCTTGTCTGCAGCCGATGATAGAGCCAGCCTTCCTCATCAGCTTGTTCAGTTGGTTAGAGTCACTGGCTGCAATGCTGCCGTCCCAGCAGACCACAGAGGGAGACCTCAGCTTCCTCAGTAAGTAAAGTCTGCTGCAGGCCCTCTCATACGTAGCGGTGCTGTTGGTCCTCTAGCTCAGTTTGTTAGGGAAATTTATGGAATTTCCTTTTGTGTCTGTGTTTTGGAATGATCTGCAGACATATCCAAGAGTACCAAGCTGCAGGTAACATAAGCAGATTAACATGGCAGATGGACCCAAAGGACGTCCAACGGAAGTTATATTTTATCTAAAGGGCGGTTGTCGGGTGTCACAGATCCATCTGCCATTTTACCTGCAGCAGGGTGCCTCTCGACACATCTCACAGGCATGTTTGGGAAAATATTGCTCTAACTACTAATAGAATGTAGTTCATCTTAGAATACCCAATCTTTTATTCGAGTGAAACATATATTAAATCAAATTATATTTTTGGCAAAATACGCACACAAAAGATAAAAAACAATTAGACTACTCAAAGTTTATAAATGTATTATTTCTAATTACCACACCTCTATTTTTGTAATTCTCTTTTTTATTTCATTTCATTGTTTTATGTTGGGTTGATGACTTTGTTTTAAGATATTGTTAAACATTTTTATTCTTTGATTTGAAGACAATTTTTAAAGATAGATGCTTGCTACACTAGGTATATTGTATTGTGTTTTGGATTTTGTTAATAAAAGAAGATTAAAAAGGTTAGGTCTCTTCGTGATGACGTCTCGTCGCGTTTTAAGTGACGTCAGACCAATATGGCGGCTTTAGCAGCTTCACGTGAGCTTTTCACGGACGGGGTTCGGGCGGTTTTGCATAGCTGGCCGGTTCTACAGGTGAGCTGAAGATTCAGATCCACAGAATCTGTCGCGGTTCTCTGTTGCGGTCCAGATGGGTCCCGGTCCGGTCTAGACCCGGTTTGGGTGTTCCACTGTGAAGGCGGACTTAAACTCTAATGGTTTCGGATCTTTATCCGGGTTCGGCAATCCTTATCTGTGTATTGCAGATTGCCGTGGAGAACGGGTTCGGGGGCGCGTTCGGCCGACAGAAGGCTGACTGGATGGTGGATGTAGTTCAGCAGTATTTCCATGACAACGGTTAGTGAGTAACTATGGCAACGGCCGCTTCGTCTGGTTCTTCCATCCGCTCTCTTAACCTGAGCCTGGTGTGTGTGCGCGTACGTGCGTGCGTGTGTGCGTTTCTTTCTCCATTTGTTTGTGTGTGTAGCTGACCTGCAGCAGTGTGAGGTGGAGGACTACCTGGCTGTGCTCCTCGATCAAGAGTTCGATACCGTAGTGGAGGATGGGAGCTTGCCTCAGGTACCACGTTCACACGGACACACACACGCATGCTCAGCTTGGTGTGCTGTTCTTTCTTGCTAACAGATATATATTACCTGAGGCTCCGCCTCCTACCACGCTATTGTGGCTATCTGGCTGAAGAATCGTAAAATAGTTTTAATTTTCATCTGACTTTTAAAGTGTGGCGAATAAATACTACAGAATAAAATTATATAAAATTAAATATAATAATAATATTAAACATGATAAATGTAAACATGGTCGCAGGGCTGCTGGAGCCTAACCCTACCACTCGTGGGCAAAAGCGGGGAACACCTTGGACAGGTTGCCAGTCTGTTGCAGGGCCACAATCACACACCCATTCACACTCACATCCACACCTAGAGACAATTTAGAGTAACCAATTAACCCATAAAGCATGTTTTTTTTTTTTTTTTTTGGATGGTGGGAGGAAGCCGGAGTTCCCTGTAGAAAACCAACACATGCACGGGGAGAACATGCAAACTCCACACAGAAAGATCTCCCATTGGTGACGCAGTTTCTGGTCCTCCAGCCAGGACTTGAACCAGGGAACCTTCTTGCTGTGAGGCGAGAGCGCTAACCACTGCATCACCATAAATATAAACAAAAAAACAATAAAAAAACACAAAAATTGTCTAAATTATTTAGAAAGCTCAGAAGAAAACAGTTTCTTTGGTTCTGAAGGGTTAAAAGCAGTTTGGACACCTTGCTCACTCACCATTGATTTAAGCGGCAAATACAAATGAGATCCTTGATTTCCCCAAGTTATCGTTCAATTTTCAGTGATCACCACAGCCAATCAGCTTTCACTTTGCACAGAGGTTTTGACGCTGGATGCCCTTCCTGACAACCCAACATTTTCAAGGCACAGGGAGATCCAGATAGGCAATCAAGGGTCTTGCCTGAGGACCCACACTGGATTATCATTATCACTGGATCAATGCGCTCTGGGAAGTGAACCCGGGTTTCCCTAAGTGACAGTCCTACATTCAGCATCTCTGGTTCACGATGAGCGGACGTGTCTCTTCAGCTCTCGATTCCTGATGTTTTTTGGAGCGTTTTTTTTTTTTTTTTTTTTTTTTATATTAAACAGGAGAGATTCTGCAATAAAGAGAGGTGAACATGGGACCAAAGGCTGAACTGGCAGAACTTAAACCTGCATTAGCTGACATCCAAGCCAAACAAGCTGACATCCAAGCCAAGCTAACTCCATTGCTGGCTTTGGAGGCTAAGCTAACACCTCTGCTGGAACTTGTGCAGGAATTCCGACAAGAAAAAGTACGAAATGAACAACAGGATAATCGGCTTGACATCATGGACAGAAGACAGAACGACGTGGATCAACAACTACGAATGAATAATATCATTCTCACGGGATTTCAACTCAAACCAAGAGCTAGGCCTGGCGCAGCTAACGTTAGCATAGAGGCTAGCGGGGCTGCTATGGCAGCAGCTGAGAGCGTGGAGGCTCAAGTCGGATCATTCCTCACTTCCAAAGGAATTTCCTTGGATTTGAATAATATGGAGATCTGCCACCTGCTTCCCAGGAAAAAAGAGTCCGATACACCAGCGATCCTCATTAGGTTTGTGAATCAAAAGCACAAAATTGCTCTGATGAAGCAAAGAAAACTGCTAAAAGGGTCGGAGGTTTACATTAATCATCATTTATCGAAACAAAACGCATTGTTGGCTAAGCATGCCAGACTCCTGAATCGAAAAAACAGATCCAGAGCACATGGGTGATGAATTCCAGGATCTATGTAAGGTCCACCGGACCTGACCAAGGCTGTGGTCATCACCAACATGAAAGACTTTGAGAAGTGTGTGGTCACGGATATCTGAACCTTTATCTGAAGCGAAATAAGAATCAAAAATGATTTCAAGAAATATGGCGCCCGGGATCTACCACTGACTCTTAGATCAACTTTGACCTGATTTTTAGCAGTGATTTCTGCCCTGCAAACAACACAAAGTCTGCAGTCATAACAACGAGGAGAACTCTATAAACTCTGTTCTAACCTGAAGGACGGCTGTTAATCAGGCAGCAGAACGCAGGAAAACCGTCTTGGCCAAAGGCTTGAATTAAATCACTTGACAAAGTTCCCTGAAATGTGATCTTCCAATAAAACAATCTGCACTTATTGATTCTTTATATCTGATTAAAGTAAATGATCTTTCAGACACAAATGATTTATTGTTGCCTCTTTTTATACTTGATCTAAAGATCGGATTTTTAGTGATTTTAATTTTAATTTTTCCTAATACTTTTTAAAATTATTATTATTATTATTATTGATTTATTCACATCACCAATTCTTTTGACGAAACTATTCTGAAAAAAAAAGGGGGGGGGGGATCATTATTCTCTATTATTATTATTTTTGCATTTGCTCCAATCAAGTCTAAAATAGTGTTGTACTTGCATGCAAAGCAGTATGACTTATTGTTACTCAAGGATGTTTAATGACCTGTACTACTGTCAGTACAGTATGAATACCTGATTATTAGTTACGAACCGGTTGATATCTAATGTAAAGTCAATGGTATGGTCGAGTCGGGGTGAGATTAGATAAGTTCGCTTCCTCCCACTTCCTTTCAAGCAGTCAGTCTTCTGTTGTCTAGTTATCCTATGTTTGACATGATTACTGATGCAAATTTTTGTTGTTGTTGATTGTGTTGCACATGTCTTATATATCTTGTCTGCTTGAAATAAACCATTTCATTAATTCATTCATTCAACTGAGCCATGGATGAAGCCATAGGCATTCAGTAACTAGAGACATTCAGATTATTTTCAACAGACAAAAACATTTCAATGAAGTGCAATTTATGTCCTGGAGATGAACTGCTTTCCTCTGCCCTAGTGTCAATGAGCAACCAGTCTATACACTATTTAGGCTACTATACTATGTACATTTCTCATGTTCATGTGTTTAAATGAATGAGCTGGAGCTGAAAAACCCGATTGCCTTATATAGCCTCTATGTTTTTATTTTGTGGATTTTACAATGGGATCTTTGTGCTGCTTTATTCTTTTGAGAATTTGTTTCTGAGTGAAAAAAGGAAAGGAAAGTAACAAGTAGTGAATTACTTTTTAAATTGGAGAATGAGTTAAGTCTGAATTGTTTTTAAAATCCAGGGCACTAGATGGTCCGGTCCCGTATCATTTTGTATCAGTTGGGGAGTAGGGAGGGAATCGGGACACAATCTAGATCATAGATGGATGTGGTGGGGAGAATCTGGTGAGAATCTTGGGGACCGCTGTTGTACAGCATCCAAGGGTGCTTTGAAAAGCGTTTTTCACAATAAAGGTCAGCCTACAGATATGAGGTAGAGCAGCTGTCAACTTGGTGTTCAAACAACAACCTTCACGTCAAAGAAAACTTTGTTAGAGATGCTTCACACCCCTCGTTTGAACTGTCACCTTCAGACAAGCGACACGCAAAGCAAAGACAAACAGAACCTAGAACAGTTTTTACTCCACAATGGATCATTTAAACATTGGTAAGAAATCAGATCTGCAGCTGCTGAACCTGTACAGCATTGGATGTTTTCAAAACTTGTTACAAAATGTTTTTAGGTAGAATTTTCTTATTTATTGTGTTTCAGTAATTCTAACACAGTTTAGTCACTTTTTATTGGTTGTAAATTCTTTGTTTTTATTAAATGAATGATATATTGATCGAAGAACGCTTTTTAATATTCATTGTTGGGGGCGGCTGTGATGCAGCAGTAGAGCGGTCGTCCTCTGAGCGAAGTATTGCAGGTTCAATTCCCACCTTGCCTGCCCATGTGTCAAAGTGTTCTTGGGCAAGACACTGAACCCCACATTGTCTCTGATGGAAGGTTGGCGCCAGTGTGTGTTTGTGTGTGTGTGTGTGTGTGTGTATACACAATTTACCATTGTGACAGTGACAATATTTGTTGTTTTTCTAAAGCAGAACTGTTCAGGTTCTCTCGTGTCTTTGTGGACAGGTATCACTGAAACTGCTGCAGATGTATGCTCACTGGCAGCAGGGGGCGCTGGAAATGCTCAAAAACTCCATCCAGGCTCTGAGCCTGAAGAAGACGCAAAAAGCTAAGGTACAGGCTCCGCCCACATCATCCGACGAGGACAGTGACACTGAAATGCAGGTAAGACTCAGAGTAACCAGAAGCAGAACTGCCCCACAGAAGTTATAAAAGTCTTCAAATCTGGTTACCATGACAACAAAGCACAGGTGATTTCATATTTTACTGCAGGAAATGGAGTATGGGGAGTCTCAGCAGTCAGGTACCCACGCACACCCTCCTTCTCAGGAGGAAGATGGTTGGACCGTGGTTAGGAGGAAGAAGTGATGAGAATAAAAAGCAGCCAGCCCACGAGAAGTGCCCTTGAGGATGAGCCCTTCGTAAAGAAGAACCCTTCAGGAAGCAACCAACTGGAAGCGCCCCTAAGGAAGAGCCTTTTTACAAAACATCCTTCAGGAGGTGTCTTGCAGAACGCAGTTGACTGTTGGATTTATTTCACTATGGACTTTTCCTGATGGATCATTTTTTCCATCCAATCACAGGACAAACCTTAAAAGGAAGTGACACTTTTTAAAAAAAGAATATTTATTTAACACAAGTCAGTTACAGAATACAGCACAACATCAGAGTGAAACATGGGGGATTCAATTAGAATGAAGTAGCAGGAACTTGTCTGTGCAGAGGAGGCTTGCAAAATAAGCCCTCACTAAAAATATTTCATTTTGAAACGGGTGGAACTTCAATAAATCAAGTCACACAATTACAAATGAGCAAAAGTGTTTTATTTTTCATATATTTAAACTAAATCTTCAGAACAGATTCCAACATCAGAGTATTCCAACATTCGATCTTCTCCGGATAGAAAAATGCCCACAGTTGCAGCCTCTATGGTGTCTTTATTCTTATCCAAGTGAAATTGTAACAGTTTTTTTTTTAAACATATAAATTTGTAACCAAAAATGTGCCTTTCATGGTAGCATAATTGAACATTTACTTACATTTTGCTCTCTGACTAAAGGATCATAATCCTCATTCATACATATACTGTATTATAGGTCCTTTTATCATTCACTGGCAGCATTTATGGTGCATTTCCAGTTATGGTGCGGTGTGAAAACAATTTACAAGTCCCAAAACTTAAGTAGTGAACTAGGATAAAAGTTCAGAGCTAAGTTGACAAGTGAGCTCATTGACTACCTCTGTGACTTCAGCTTGGGTAATGGACAGCCGCACCCCAAGGCTCTCAGCCTCTGCTTCCTCAAGAGAAGGCGTCAGCAGGATTGAGGAGATCCTTGAAGTATTCCTTCCACCGCCCGACAATGTCCCCAGTCGAAGTCAGCAGCTCCCCACCTGCACTGAAAACGCTGCCTGCAGAAAACTGCTTCCCCCTCCTGAGGTGCCGGACGGTTTGCCAGAACTTCTTTGAGGCCAACCGATAGTCCTTCTCCATGGCCTCACTGAACTCCTCCCAGGACCAAGTTTTTGTCTCCACTCCGCAGCTTGTTTAGACTCCCGATACCTGTCAGCTGCCTCTGGAGTCCCACAAGCCAGCCAGGCCTGATAGGACGTCTTTTTTAGCCTAATGGCATCCCTTACTTCCGGTGTCCACCACTGGGTTCGGGGGTTGCCCCCACCACAGGCTCCAGGGACCTTGCAGCCATAGCTTTGCACAGCAGCAGAGACGATGGAGGTGGAGAACACGGTCCATTCAGACTCAATGTCAGCAGCCTCTCTCGGTACCTGTTTGAACCTCTCCCGGATGTTGAGTTAAAGACTTCCCTGACGGAGGGCTCAGCCAGACGTTCCCATGCTTGGGTCTTCCAAGTCTTTCCGGCTTCCTTCCCTGCCAACGAATTTAACTCACCACCAGGTAGTGATCAGTGGACAGCTCTGCCCCTTTCTTGACCTGAGTGTCCAAGACACACGGCCAAAGGTCGCCTGAAACGACTACAAAGTTGATCATCAATCTCCTCCCGAGGGTGTCCTGATGCCACGTTTATTGATGGACGCCCTTGTGCTCAAACATGGTGTTTGTTGTGTACAACCTATGGCGAGCACAGAAGACCAGCAACAAAACACCGCTCAGGTTCAGATCAGGAAAGCCTTCCTATCAATCACGACCCTCCAGATGCTACTGTCATTGCCCACGTGAGGACAATGGAGACCCCCCCATGGGGGTCTGTTCGGCCTGTAAGCCAAAACACAGTCAGAGACCTGTCCCCCACTCGAAGATGAAGGGTCGCGACTCTCTCATCCACCGGTGTGAACTCCAATACTCTGCAGCTGTGCTGGGGGCTTACGAGTAAGCCCACCCCACCGCCACCTCTAACCATGTGCAACTCCAGAACGGTAGAGTCCAACCCCTCTTGAGAGACTGAGTTTCAGAGCCCAGACAGTGCATAGAGATCAGACAGTACGTAGAGGTGAGCCCAACTATATCTAGCCGGTACCTCTCGACCTTTCGCACAAGCTCAGGCTCCTTCCCTCCCAGAGAGGTGACGTTTCATGTCCCAAAAGCAAAGTTCTATGACCGGGGTTTAGGCCGCTGAGGCACTCGCCCTCGACTGCCACCAAACCACATTGCACCAGCCCCTTCTGAGCTCTCCTGCAGGTGGTGGACCAACTAGGGAGTGATCCCACGTCCATCCTTTGGGTTTTACCTCACCAAGGCCACCAGGTGCTTGCCTGCGAGCCCCAACCCCAGTGTGTCTCACACTGAGTTGTTGTGTTTCTCACAAAGTGATGTATGCCACACAGTATGCCATGTTCTATACATCTAGACATTTTAATATTCTTGAGTTAATTGGTGAATCGTTTACATTTTTTCAAGGATAACATGACATTTTTCTGTCTAGCTGATAGTTTTTGGGGTGAAAAGTTAGAATATTAAAAAAAACCTGTTAAAGAAACAACGTATTGTAAATGGTTTAGGATAATGTATATCCATCCATCCATTTCCTGAGAAGGTTGAATCCTTTTTGGGGTCACTGGATTGAGCATATCCCAGCTACTCTCTGAAAGAGGTGAGGTACATCCTGGACAGGTTGCCAGTCTGCCACTCACTCTTATTTACGTTCAGAGACGATTTAGAATTACAAATTAGCCTATGAAGCTCATGTCCTTTTAAAGTTGTGAAATATTTGTTGGACAACTTTTGATTTTATTGCTGAAAATGGGATTGTCAAACCAAAAAATATAAGAAAATGATAAAACAAAGACTCAGAACATTGATTTTCTTTTTCTGGGTTTCTGGCTCTATTGCATTGAAATTCTTTCAAAGGTGCCCCATTGATGTTCAGCAGGAAACAGTCTGTAAAGCAACCCCCCAATTTTCTACCCAACATGATCTTCTGTGAGACAGTAAAGGTTAATGAGAACAAACTAGCATAATCTTGTAGCTGTTTATCTAGACATGTGGTTGTTTATTAGACATATACTTGTTATTCAACCATGTAGTTATAGAATTAATTAAGTCCACTTTTCTTTAATAGTTCTAGCACATCTCCTGTCTGTCCAGGGTTGAGGATCTCTCCTTCATGTGGGCAACCCTGAAGCTTCTTATTTTTTCCCCCAAAAAGAGAGGGTTTTTTTTTTTAGTTTTTCCTTACTGGGAAGGAGGGTGTAAGGGCAGAGATGTTTGTTCAGCTTAGTCTGCTTAACAACCTACTATTGTTTACATTTTTTGTTCTTGCAAGTACCAATGTAAGCCCAATGAGACGGCTATAGCTGTGATATTGGGCTATAAAAATTTACTTGAATTGAATTGGGTTGAATAGAGTCAGCAGAGGCTAATAAGTCCACCAAGAGAACATCTGAGCTGTTGTCGTTCGTATGGCAAATGCATCGTAAAGTATTTGTAAAGCTAATGCAAGTTGCAGCCACTTGTGTCATATATTGTTCTTATGTCACACAGTAGTGATGTTAATGCGCTGGCACCTCACTTGACCGCGCACATGCTGCATGGATCCACTGTGCATGTGATGCAAAAGGACACCCATAGGATGCCCACATAAACTGCACTCTGATTGTCTAATTACTTGATTTCAAGACCAATAAGGGTGATGTTTTTAGTGTTTTTAACATGTTTTTGTGGCATTTTATTAAATATATGAAATGAAGCTCAAATTGCATTTCTGTGTATTTCTTTGTTCAAGAGTAGATGGAAATGCTTTTTTTTTTTTTGTTTTTTAAAGAGCTTATGTCTGACGTAGAAAAAGCGCTGGGCGGAGCACAAGCTCCCTGCTCCTCTCCATTCTGATGCATCCACTTGCAGACATAGATCCATGTACACCTTTGTTTTCCTTGGCGGGATAGCTCTGATTTTGCTCACCATTTTTGCTGCACCGGTAATGTTAGGTTGGGGTTGTGAGGGGCTGTAAACTAGCAGGATAGCATGTAAACAAATAGCTCTCAGTTTTGAGAGAGGAAAGGAGGGTGGACTCACTCTGCACCACCAGTCCTGCAACTCAGAGGTGAATTTTTAATAAACTATTGCTCTGCAGAAACTTTATCAAAACAATGCAGGTTTTTTTATTTTCCCCCAAAAAATGGCATAATCATCATTAAAAGACCAGAGGAAATGATTTTACAATACATCAGAAGATGATCAGAGAGGGACTTTAACTAATATTGGGCGTAGAAATGATTGTATTTGCATTAAAGAGCTTACATCCAACGTAAAAAAAATCTGCAAACCACCAGTGCAAATCTGATTTGCTGTGGCAACCCTGGATGGGATGAACACATACATATTGAAGGGCCTATATCATGCTATTATTCACCATTCAGAGTAACTATATCCATGTATGATAATATATTACCTTTGGCATACTAAAGAACAAGTTTTTCATTAAAAAAAAATTTTGTGAGCTCTTTTCCAACCCGGAAGTAAGATGCCTCGATTTCTAAGACACCGCCTCCAAGATTGTTTTTAAAACTCTTCATTCTCTTGTTTTACTACCTTGTGGCTCAAAATTCCCAAAACATTCTCAGCCTGACTGTAGTTTATTTCTTCAGGGTTTTTCAGCTAAGGTTTTGGATGTTGGAGCAGACATCCCTTCTTTAGCCAGTGTTCGGCTCTCTCAGAGCCTTCACTGTTCACAGTCATGGTCTACTTTCTCTGACAGTTCATTCTGTGCAGAGAACGTTCAAACCCTCGTCCTACCCTTTGGATATAATTCCACCTCTGTCTTTCTGAAAGTGTTCCAGAGTATAGCTTCTACTGTTGTTGACCTCATTAATCTGACTTTGAAGTCAGAATCAGTTCCCAGCATCTTAAAGCACGCATTAATAAATCCTGTTCTTAAAAAGCCCAATCTAGACCTGTCAGATCCAAGATCTTTAGACGAATCTCAAAGCTTCCCTTCATTTCTATCATCCTGAAGAAAGTGGTCGCTGATCAGTTAAATCTGTACATGGAAAAACATAACATTACAGATACTTTTCAGTTGGGGTTTAAGAAGAACTATTCCACAGAGACAGAAGTTTCGAATAACGTGCTCATGGCTGCTGATTTGGGCCAGTACTGTGTCTTTGTGCTTTTTGATTTGAAATCTGCTTTTGACACTGTAGATCACAACATTTTAATTGCACAGCTTCACAATGACTATGGTCTCTCTGGTTCCGTTTTAAATTGGTTTATTTCATATCTCAGTGGAAGAACTTTCAATGTAGCTGTTGGTTCCTCATACTCTGCTATAGAAAATATTTCTTGTGACGTTCTCCAGGGTTCTGTACTTGCCTCTATTTTATTAATCCTATATTTGATTCCTCTTGGGAGTCTTATAAGTCAGTTCAGCCATATTTCATATCACTTCTATGAGGATGATATCCAGCTTTATTGTTTTTTCCCAGAAAAGTATTACAAACTACAAAATCTGCTGGATTTTAATGCTGAAAATGCATTAAAACATGGCAGAGTAATAGTCATTTACTCTAAAACACCAAGAAAACTGAGACATTGACCTTTGCCCCAGAAAAGAAAGTTCATTCCATCAGACAACACTTTGGTTTTCTTAGCTCTTCTGTCCAGTCGAGACTCGTAAATCTCGGGGTGTTTTTTGACATGTCTATGTCACTGGAAGGTCACTCAAAACAAAAAAACTGCTTTTATCATCTGAGGAATGTGGCAACATCTCGGTCTGACCTGGAAACAATTATACATGCTTTTATTTCTTTTCACCTGTTTTAATAAATGCTCCCTAAAATTGCCTTCAGCTCGTTCAAAACTCTGCAGCAAGGCTTTTAACAGGAACCAGTAAACAGACACACATCACTCCTCTCTTGTCTGCTTTACATTGGTTGCCTATCAAGTATCCAATTGATTTTAAAATGTTGCTTTTAGTTTTTAGAGCCTTGAATGGTCAAGCCCTGTTGTACATCTCTGACATTTTAACCCCCTGCTCTTTGGCCCGATCCCTGAGGTCTTCCAGCCAGCATCTCTTAAGTGTTCCAAAAACCCATTTTGAGACCAGAGAGGTCTCCTTTCCAGCCGTTGCTCCTCTTCTTTGGAACTCCCTCCTATTGTCACTGCACCAGAATTACTCTGTTGAGTGTTTTAAATCAAAGGGGTCAGGGTGTTTTTATTCAGGAGAGCTTTTAGCTGATTTCATCCCTTGTTTTACTGTATTTTAGTATGTTTTTAGTTTTTATCATTATAATTGGATTTTATTACCTCTTTGTGTTTTGACTTCATGATCTTTTTGTAAAGAACTTTGTGATTCTTTCTGTGAAAAGTGCTATAGAAATGAAGATATTCTCTTCAAGTGGGTGTTGCCCATTTTATGACATCATCTAAGAGCCGGCCTTGGCTTGTACTGCTAGATCTAAGTGCTGCTTTTGATACTGTTGATCACCTGATCCTGTTGAACAGACTCAAAAGTCTTGGTATATCAGGGACGGTTCTCAGGTGGTTCAAACCCTATCTCATGGAGAGATACTTTATGGTAAACATGGACACATGCTTTTCTAGGGTCCACAAAATTAAATGTGGTGTGCCTCAAGGCTCCATACTTGACCCCTTACTTTTTAACATCTACATGCTTCCTCTAGGGAATGTCATCAGGAAGCACAACATCAGCTTTCATAGCTATGCTGATGATACCCAGCTGTACATAGCTATGTGTCCTGATGACACAGGGCCAATAGAAGCACTTTTTAACTGTATTTTAGATGTAAAATCATGGATGGCAAATAATTTTCTGCAGCTCAATCAGGAGAAAACAGAAATTTTAATTATTGGTCCTGAAGCCAAGAGAGAGAAACAGTTTTTGAAGTTAAAAGAACTTTCATTAGATTATCCAGAAACAGTAAGAAACCATGGCGTTATTTTTGACTATAAGCTAACTTTCATCCCACATATTAAACATGTGGTTAAAATGTGTTTTTATCATCTTAGAAACTTGGCTAGAGTCCGCCCACTACTCCCTCTCGCTAATATGGAGATGCTGATGCATGCTTTTATCACAAGTAGAATTGATTATTGTAATGCCCTGCTTGCTGGTCTTCCAAAAACTAACTTTAAGAATCTTCAGCTTCTCCAAAATTCTGCTGCAAGACTTCTTACTAAGACCAGGCGACAGGCTCATATCACCCCAATTTTAAAATCCCTGCATTGGCTCCCCAACTGCTTCAGGATTGATTTTAAGATACTTTTAATGGTTTTTAAATGTCTTAACGGTCTTGCGCCTTCTTATCTGTCTGACCTTTTAGTTAAATATGAACCCTCGCGGACCCTGAGATCCTCTGGCACTCGTCTTCTAACCATCCAGCTGTAAAAACCAAAACTTATGGAGAGGCATCCTTTCAGTAGTATGTGTAATATAACATTATATTACACATAAAAGTTTAAAAAGTAGATTTAGCATGATATAGGCCTTAGCTCAGGGGCCTCAAAGTGTGTTCGTGGTGGTGGTGGTGTATTTACCCGCCGTTGGCTAATATTAAGTTGCTTCCTGATTCCATATATCTGTCTCTGTGATGTGTTGGAGATAATGTAGTTTTTCTAAATAAAACTTCGTTCAAGATCAGACAGTAAAAAAACAGAGCTAATGTAAGTTATGCATTTGTTTCTTTGTGGCCTGGTACCAACTGACCGGTGCCGGTAGGCAGCTCAGGGGTTGGGGACTCAGACTTAAGAATGTTTGGCTTTTTGATGTACTTGGAACTGTGTAGTTCTTCTGGTGTTTGGTAGCAGATAAAGATCTTCTGGGCTTTCCTCTGTTCAGCCAAAGAACCATGCACCAATGCAGTACATCAGGATGCCAATGACTAGACAGAGGTATGTGGAGCTCCAGTCTAAGGTCAACTGGAGTGCCTTATTAATATTGTTGTTACTTAATGTCCAAGGGAAGGCAGGCTCTGAGGCTACAGCTTTTCTGGACACTACAACAGTGCATGGTACAGTGGGCCATAAAAGGATTCAGTCAGCCACCAATTGTGCAAGTTCTCCCACTTAAAAACACGAGATGTCTGTAATTTCCATCATAGGTATTCCTCGAATATGAGACAAAATGGAAAAAAAAAATTCTGATTTTTAAAGAATTGATTTGTAAATTATGGTGGAAAATAAGTATTTGGCCACCTAGAAATACGCAAGATTTCTGGCTTTCACAGACCTGTAACTTCTCTGTCCTCCACTACCTGGATAAATGGCACCTGTTTGAACTCCATATCTATTCAGGAGTCCCCAAACCACGGGCAGCGGGTCGGACCCACATTTGACCCGGGCCCCTGACCAATTTTAGAGGCATGATTCTTTTTTTCTTTTTTTTCAATCTGGTTGCAGGATCAAAGATTACAAATCCCTGTCAAATAAAACAGAACACAGTTTTCTCTTTTCACACAGAAGTTCACCTTTTCTCGGTCTGAGTGATTATTCTGCTGCTGTGCACCCTGTTCTGTGTCCTGATTGGCTGGAGACCTTGTCAATCAACCTCCTCTGTGCTGTGTCGCCTGTGCAGAAACACGCAGCTCTGCAGATCAGGCCCGGCCCTGGGCTGCATGGCGCCCTAGGGGAAAAAGTATTTTTGCCAGACGTGGGTGTGCTTTTATCTTTATTTTCACAGATAAATAGAAAAGCTGCTTCATTTGAAGGCACTATGACTGGAGGGTGGGTAGCTGCAAATAGAAAGTCTGAAGCAGGAGGAACTGGAAGATCTTGAAGGAGGATGATGCACCATTGAATGCTGAGGGCACCTCACACACCTAACAAACAGTGAACGTGCATGTGTTGTATGCTCATGCCTGCAGCCATGGGTGCTGCAGACACTGCGCTGCCGTTGCTCGCCGTCCGGGCTGCAACTCCAGCATGGTAAGCAAGAAGTCGCTGAATGCTGCCGCCTGATCCAGAGACCACTCGTACTTCTCCAGCAGGACCTCAAACAGACCCCAGGGCTTCAGGCTGGAGATGTGCCGCAGCTCACCTGAGAGAGGGGGTGAGGCGTGAGAACAGAACAGCCTCTTTTGTCTTCATTAAAAACTTTTGGTTCGTAGAAAATTATAGCTTACCTTTTCTGTCGAAGTACTCTCTGGAGTACCTGCCAGACAAAGCAAATGGCACAGGGATGGGCCCCAGCAGCTCAATGATGTGAGCAATGTGATCTGAACAGAGAGGAAGACCAAAGAGGGATGAAGAGTAGCATTCCACCAACAAGTACAATTTGGACTTAGCACAAGATCAGCATGTGACAGGAGGAGTATTTGGAGAGAAATAAGTAACACTCTGATTTGTGCTTGGGTAATTCTTGATTTGTGCGCAACTTTAGATTTGTGCATAAGTACAAAAATTACAAAACTCAAAAAACACAAAGTACAATTTACACATGCACAAAGGGGTTTTTCCCGAGCGCTGGTCACCAGTCACGGGGATAGCAGGTGCTGCTGGAACATTCTGAACAGCCACAGATCCAAGCGGGCCGGTGGGCTGATCAACCCTCTCCCCCCTCTATGGGTTCGGGCTCGCCGCGGAAAGAACCTCCACGAGGAGACCAGACTTGAACAGGGAGGGTTAGCTGCTCGGGAAAGAGCCGTGTCTGAGGCGCTGTCAGGGGAGGAGCTGCAGAGATGAAATGTTCAGTTCTGGAAAATATTTTTATTTTTTAAAGGATACGTGCTTTAAATATTATTATTTAGCCTTTTCTTGTATTAATTATCTGGCATTTCTGTTTAAGAAAGTGGGGAAATGTCAAGTTTCACCAAATAATATTCACCATCTAAGTTCAGAGCAGCTGATACGAAAACTCTGATTAACCACACATTCCAGCAGCATTTAAACACATCACTTACATATGAATCTGGGAGGCGTCAAGAGTCTCATCAGATTCGAGCTTAAATGTGGTTTTGTGTATGCATAACAAGCGATTTGTGCGTTGTTTTGAATAATTTGTGTGTGTAGTTAGTTTTAAGTTGTTGTTATTTGTTGTTGTTGTTTAATTTCTTTGAATTTTGTAATTATGCACAAAATGTTTGATAACTTAAAAATCAAGAATTACACGTCCACAAATCTCAAGTTACGCACAAATCTAAAGTTACGCACAGAACTAAAGTTACGCACAAATCTAAAGTTACGCAAAAATCTAGTTAAGCACAAATCAAGAATTATGCACGAATCAAGAATTACACATGCACACATATATAGTTTCACACAAATCTATAGTTACGCATAAATATAGAACTACGCACCAACAAATCTAAAGTTATGCACAAATCAAGAATTGGGCACAAATCAAGAATTACGCACGCACAAATATACAGTTTCGCACAAATATACAGTTACACAAAAATCAAGAATTATGTAAAAAACAAGGAATTACGCACGAATAAATATACAGTTTCGGACAAATCTAAAGTTGCGCACAAATCAGGAATTTTGTACGGGCGAATATAAAGTTTCACACAAATCTAAAGTTTCGCAAAAATATAGAACTACGCACGCACAAATCTAAACTTATGCACAAATCAAGAATTAGGCACAAATCAAGAATTACGCACGCACAAATCTAAAGTTTCGCACAAATCAAGAATTAGGCACAAATCAAGAATCAGGCACAAATCAAGAATCAGGCACAAATCAAGAATCAGGCACAAATCAAGAATTACAAATCTAAAATTTCACACAAATTCAAAGTTTCGCCCAAATCCAAAGTTTCGCACAAATCTAAAGTTACGCACATATAAAGAACTACGCACACACAAATCTAAAGTTAAGCACAAACAAAGAATTACGCACACACAAATCTAAAGTTACGCAGAAATCAACAATGACGTACAAATCAAGAATTACGCACGCACAAAAATAAAGTTATGCACAAAGCAGGAATTACGCATGCACAAATATAAAGTTTTGCACAAATATATATTTATGCAGAAATCTAAAGTTGAGCACAAATCAAGAATTAAGCACGCTCAAATATTAAGTTATGCACATATCAGGAATTGTGCACAAATCAGGAATTATGCACATATCAACAATTACGCACGCACAAATATAAAGTTATGGACAAATATAAAGTTTTGCACAAATCAAGAATTACGGACAAATCAAGAATTACACACGCACAAATATTAAGTTATGCACAAATCAGGAATTGTGGACAAATCAGGAATTACGCACATATCAACAATTACACATGCACAAATATAAAGTTATGGACAAATATAAAGTTTTGCACAAATCGGGAATTACGCACAAATCAAGAATTACGCACGCACAAATATAAAGTTATGCACAAATCAGGAATTATGCACAAATCAGGAATTACGCACGCACAAATATAAAGTTATGCACAAATCAGGAATTATGCACAAATCAAGAATTACGCACGCACAAATATAAAGTTATGCACAAATCAGGAATTATGCACAAATCAAGAATTACGCACGCACAAAAATAAAGTTATGCACAAATCAGGAATTATGCACAAATCAAGAATTACGCACGCACAAAAATAAAGTTATGCACAAAGCAGGAATTACGCATGCACAAATATAAAGTTTTGCACAAATATATATTTATGCAGAAATCTAAAGTTGAGCACAAATCAAGAATTAAGCACGCTCAAATATTAAGTTATGCACATATCAGGAATTGTGCACAAATCAGGAATTATGCACATATCAACAATTACGCACGCACAAATATAAAGTTATGCACAAATCAGGAATTGTGGACAAATCAGGAATTACGCACATATCAACAATTACACATGCACAAATATAAAGTTATGGACAAATATAAAGTTTTGCACAAATCGGGAATTACGCACAAATCAAGAATTACGCACGCACAAATATAAAGTTATGCACAAATCAGGAATTATGCACAAATCAGGAATTACGCACGCACAAATATAAAGTTATGCACAAATCAGGAATTATGCACAAATCAAGAATTACGCACGCACAAATATAAAGTTATGCACAAATCAGGAATTATGCACAAATCAAGAATTACGCACGCACAAAAATAAAGTTATGCACAAATCAGGAATTATGCACAAATCAAGAATTACGCACGCACAAAAATAAAGTTATGCACAAAGCAGGAATTACGCATGCACAAATATAAAGTTTTGCACAAATATATATTTATGCAGAAATCTAAAGTTGAGCACAAATCAAGAATTAAGCACGCTCAAATATTAAGTTATGCACATATCAGGAATTGTGCACAAATCAGGAATTATGCACATATCAACAATTACGCACGCACAAATATAAAGTTATGCACAAATCAGGAATTGTGGACAAATCAGGAATTACGCACATATCAACAATTACACATGCACAAATATAAAGTTATGGACAAATATAAAGTTTTGCACAAATCGGGAATTACGCACAAATCAAGAATTACGCACGCACAAATATAAAATTATGCACAAATCAGGAATTATGCACAAATCAGGAATTACGCACGCACAAATATAAAGTTATGCACAAATCAGGAATTATGCACAAATCAGGAATTATGCACAAATCAAGAATTACGCACGCACAAATATAAAGTTATGCACAAATCAGGAATTATGCACAAATCAAGAATTACGCACGCACAAATATAAAGTTATGCACAAATCAGGAATTATGCACAAATTACATATAAAGTTTCACACAAATCTAAATTTTCGCACAAATCTTAAGTTACGCACAAATAAAGAACTATGCATACACAAATCTAAAGTTACGCACAAACAAAGAATTATGC
Organism: Oryzias celebensis; assembly: GCA_014656515.1. NCBI lineage: Eukaryota > Metazoa > Chordata > Actinopteri > Beloniformes > Adrianichthyidae > Oryzias > Oryzias celebensis. The sequence goes on along the minus strand of BNCR01000007.1, from coordinate 26,793,629 downwards.
ACACACAAATCTATAAATAACCATACTTAAAGAACTACACACACACATTTTCTAAAGTTGCGCATAAATCAAAAATTACGCAACCCCAAATCTGTAGTTACACATAAATAAAGAACTTCACACACTCATTATCTAAAGTTACACACAAATCAAAAATTACGCACAAATCAAGAATTATGCACAAATCAGGAATTACACACGCACAAATATAAAGTTTTGCACAAATATAAAGTTTTGCACAAATCAAGAACTACGCACAAATCAAGAATTACGTACAAATCAAGAATTCTGCTCGTACAAATCTAAAGTTTCGCACAAATCTAAAGTTTCGCACAAATCTAAAGTTTCGCACAAATCTAAAGTTTCGCACACACAAATCTATAAATACGCTTAAATAAAGAACTACACGTACACACATTATCTACAGTTACACACAAAGCAAAAATTACGCACACACAAATCCATAAATATACATAAATGAAGAACTTCACACACACTATATCTAAAGTTGTCCACAAATCTAAAGTTAAGCATGCACAAATCTAAAGTTACGCACAAATCAAAAATTACACACAAATCAAGAATTACGCACGCACAGATAAAAAGTTTTGCACAAATATAAAGTTTTGCGCAAATCAAGAATTACGCACAAATCAGGAATTGCGCATGCACAAATAAAACGTTTTGCACAAATCAAGAATTACGCACAAATTAAGATTTACGCACAAATCAAGAATTACGCACGTAAAAATCTAAAGTTTCGCACAAATTTAAAGTTACACGCAAATCAAAAGTTACACGCAAATCTAAAGTTACACGCAAATCTAAAGTTACACGCAAATCTAAAGTTACACGCAAATCTAAAGTTACACACAAATCAAAAATTACGCACAAATCAAGAATTATACACAAATCAAGAATTACGCACGCACAGATAAAAAGTTTTGCACAAATAAAACGTTTTGCACAAATCAAGAATTATGCACAAATTAAGATTTACGCACAAATCAAGATTTACGCACAAATCAAGAATTACGCACGTAAAAATCTAAAGTTTCGCACAAATTTAAAGTTACACGCAAATCAAAAGTTACACGCAAATCTAAAGTTACACGCAAATCTAAAGTTACACACAAATCTAAAGTTACACACAAATCTAAAGTTACACACACAAATCGGAGTGATTCCTATTTCTCTACATAATTTGGAAGCTGATGATGGAACGTACCTTCATCCCGTGTGTAGTCTTCTCCTGAATGAGGCTCGAATAGGTAGTCTCCTGTTGCCAGCTCAAAAGCCTAAAACATCAGTGATTGGTCAGTTCACTTCTGCACCAGCCTGGATCTTTAGGAACTCTGGGTCTCAATGGAAGACCACAGGCTTCCAAGACCACCAAGCGCACGGTCATAAATGCAATGATTGTGTGTTAAGTGTGTGAAGCGCACCATGCAGGCAGTACTCCAGATATCGGCTGGTGGCCCATACTCTGCTCCAATCAGAACCTCCAGAGCTCTGTACTGCCGGGTCTGAATGTCCTCCGTGAAGTGCTTATGCTGGTGGAAAACAGACAATTTGTGCATCTTGATGACAAGCAAAACAAGGGGGAGGATCAGGGTTTCTTACCACCCAGCAGGCATTTCCCAGGTCAGCAATCTTCACTTGGATTCTGTCTGCATTCAGAGGATCCAGTGGACTGATGATCAAGTCTGAGGAATTCACCGCTGTAAAAAAGGCCAGTTTCTTAACATTCACTCAACAGCCACCATGGTGGAGAACCCTCAGTCTGCTCAAACTTGACTGAACCCCAAGTTAAAAATGTTACATTTAATGAACTCTCACAGAATTTGCCTTGACTCACATATAAACTGGCATATAAACCGAGTTTCATCCCATTCCCATCTCATACAGTTCACTACGATGTGGGTCCACCTTTTGCAGCTTTACAGCTTCAAGGTTGAGGAGTGTTTCCAGGAATTTTTGACCATTCTTCCAAAAGCTCATTGGTGAGGTCACACACTGATGTTGGTGGAGAAGGTCTGGCTCTCAGTCTCCGCTCTAATTCATTCCAAAAATGTTCTATTGGGTTCAGGTCAGGACTCTGTGCAGGTCAGTCCAGTTCATCCTCACCAGACTCGGTCATCCATGTCTTTATGGACTTTGCTTTGTGCTCTGGTGAACAGTCATGTTGGAAGAGGAAGGGCCGCTCCAAAGTGTTCCCACAAAGTTGGGATCATGGAATTGTCCAAAATGTTTTGGTATCCTGCTGACCGCTCTCCATCAGTTTACATGGTCTACCATTTAATAGTTTTGGGGTTTTCAAAAGACTGGCTTAGTTTCAGATTTGATAGAGATGAATGAATTCAGAGAGGCATCCAGAGATGCACACAGAGATGCACACAGAGATGAACATAGATCTAACTTTGAGCTGTGGCATAGTTTTTTGTGTCATTTTTCACACTGTTCTCTGAATTCTAATGAAGCAGATTATGTCTTGAACCATGGTCATACCTTGCACAATGTTTTTGCTTTAAAAATATATAACTATTTTTTTTTGTATTTATTTACCTTTATTTAACCACAGCAGTCCTATTGAAAATAAAAATTCTTCAAAGGAGCTCTGTTAAATGAAAAACAAGAGGATCGTGTTTGTGCGAAACAGTTTTCCCTTGAGAATTTATATATGAGTGGAAAAAAGTAAAGTAAAGTAATTTAATTACAAATTTGATCCAGCAACTAAGTAATTAATTAATTTTTAGAAGTAACTTACTGCCTGTGTCCAGAACAAGAGATCAGGACACCTGATTCTGATCATTTGGATGGGGGAGCCAATACCTTTGATAATATAGTGTTTTTACATCACTTGACATTAAACACTGAAGTCTGAATTATAGCTGAGAAATGAACTCTGCAGCAAAGGTTTGGCCTTAGTCTTATTTTTTATTTGAATGACTTCAGGGTTTCAAAGTATAAATGAAAAGTGATTAAAAAGAATAAAAAACCTCAGAAGTCACATGTTTAGAAGTATTCACAGCTTTTCTCAATATTTTGTTGATGCTCCTTTGGCAGCAATGACAGCTTGAAGTTGTTTTTAATATGATACTATAAGCTTGGCACACCTTTCCTTTGCAGAATCTCTAAAGCTCCATCAGGTGGGTGCACGGCCATTTTCAGATCTCTCCAGAGATGTTCAATTGGATTCAGGTCTGGGTTCTAGCAGACATTGACAGAGTTTTTCTGAAGCCACTCCTTTGATAGCTCTGCTGGGTTTTGGGGTTACCGTCTAGCAGAAAGAGGAACCGTCGCCCCAGTCTGAGGTCCAGAGCGCTCTGGAGCAGATTTTCATCCAGCATGTCTGTACATTGCTGCATTCATCATTCTTTCTGTTCTGACAATTCTTCCAGTTCCTGCTGCTGAACAACATCCCCACAGCACGATGCTGTCACCACCATGCTTTACTGTAGGGATGGCATTGGGCTAGTGATGAGTGGTGTCTGGTTTTCTCCAAACGCAACGCCAGGCATTCACTCCAAAGAGTTCCATTTTTGTCTCATCAGACTACAGAATGTTGTTGTTGTGGGTTTGTGGGGAAGAGCTTATGAAACCACGCAATACTGGTCGCAGAGCTGCCAAGGTTAGAGTTTCTTCTCTTTTTTAAAAGGAAAGAGCCCATCCACTGCTCACAAATGCCACATCATCCCCAGACATCGCCCTCTTCACACCTTCACGCATTTCCTGTTTCCGTTTTATACAATAGGCCCCTCCTACTGGGCGTTGCTCTCAATTAACCAGTCACCGCTGCGGCCTCGGCAGGGGTCTTGGTGTGGGGATGGCTGGGAATTTTCCCTCCTTTTTTTTTTTACATTCCATCATCCACCTCAGCTTAACATAAACTTTGACCTGAGCACAGGCGTCCGCTCACCTTTGCACAGTTGGTTTACGTGACAGAATGGAATGCTTTACATGTGTTGGTTTGCATGCATGAGTGTGCGTGTGAACTGTATGTTGATAAGTTTGTGAACACTCTTGGAACCAGCAGGTATGTTCGTAACAACTGAGTGTGTGGTCAGGCCCCGCCCATTTTAGACCAACACTCACACTTGATTGTAATAATAATAAACTTCTAGTATCTTGTTGCCTGTTGTGATTCTACCCCCCCCCCCTCCCCTGTAGTCATCCTCTAACCTCTGTAATCCATTCTTTTCCCCTTTTCTTTATATATGTGCAACATGATCAGAAAAATGCCACAAGTTAACGCTAATGTTGTGTTCCAGTCTAAATGAACACTTTTATGTGTGAAAATGAGTCAGTTTTGACCCGAACAGCATATAACATGATTGTGCTGTGGTGCAGTGGAAGAGCGCTCAACCCCTAATCAGAAGATTGCAGGTTCGATTCCCCTCACGCACGCTCATGTGTTGAAGTGTCCTCGAGTTAGACACTGAACCCCACAGTGCCTCCGATGGAAGGTTGCCAGTGTTCAGCAGCGGGACCACCATCAGTGTGTGACTGTGTGAATGGGACTGTAAAACACTTTGGGCCTTCAACAAAAGGCGCCATACAAGTCATTTACCGTCATTTACCATTTAAATTGTAGTGAGTCTTTAATAAATTTGCAAATATTTCAAAAATAACATTGTTATAGTATCGTTATGTGGTGTGCAGAATGTTGAGGACATGAATGAATTTGTTACAGAAGAAGAAAAGCGCTGTGAATTATTTCTGGATGTACTGAGTCACATGGTGGTGTGTTTCATTCTGTTGGATCTCCAGAGATTCTGTGAATTCTCTGATTTTTATCAGGTTTTGTGACAAACAGATGAAATCATTGAACTCAGTAAATGTAATATTCACGTAGATGAGGATGACAGCATAAACAATACAATTACGCTCACTTTGAACTTCATGGGAGTTTCTCAAGTGTACAGACCTGCTCATTCACTTCCGCATGTTCTTGTAACTGATGCAGAGAAACTGAATGTTTGTTTCCTCATAACTCTGTCTAGTCTGATCATCTTTTAACCTTTGAATTTACTTTGACTAACCTGCACAGCATCTGAGAGGAGGACTGAATCTACAGCGCTCCATTGCTATGCTTTGAACTTTGAGTTTCCACAGGAGAATAAAGCGTGAAAATGTTCATGTCTGTCTGAGAAAAATGTATGAAGTGTGTAGTGAGGAGTTTACAGCCTTAAAACATCTGCAGTCCTACTTTATGGATTTCACCTATCACAGATGTATTCCCCACGATAAATGAGGGAACGCTGTATCGATAAACTGCTTGACTAAAGGAAGGAGAAAGATTTCCAGATATTTAAGAGTGAGGACCTGAGGATGCTGGTTCACATCCCTGTAACTTTCCATATCAACTGCTAAACACGATGGAAAAAGGAAGTTACGAGCAGGACAGGTCTGATGAATGCAAGGATGAAGATATCGAACCAAATGTGTGGTGTGTGTTCTCACCGTCTCTTCCACTTGAGTAACTGGATTGAGTGGAACGAGCCGACTCAGATGTCGCTGACATCACTGAGCTGGAGAACCCTGACAGACCAGAGGCTGGACTTGAGACTCGCCCGGTGGTGTAGCCATTACACCTGTCGTCTAACCAAGAACCTTTGGACTCTGGACTCGCTTTGCTGTTGGCTTGAGAAAGAAAAGGGAGCATAAGAATGGCGGTGTTTTTCCTATTCTTTTGTTTCTTTGTTTTGGATTTTTATGAATACCATTGTGATCATGGTTTCACGTTTAATATGAATATAGTGATTAAGTTAGTACTGTTGCTTCTTGTAATGCTGCTCTATGGATGTATTTAATGATGTTATGAAATGAAACTTTGGCAGAAGTATGGTGAGATATGAGAGGTAGCAAGTTTGACTTATCTTCTCTGTATGTTATAGATTTTATTTATAATCAATGCAAATTCATCACATTTATTGCAACTGTTACATGTTTTGTGTATTTGGACCCCCTTGAAAATGAGATGGTACATCTCAAGGGGCAATAAATTGAAATCAATTCAATGCAATTTTAAATCAAGCTTTTTCCGTAGACTCACCTTTAGAATCGATGTCATCAGGCTGACACAGACCCTCTTCTTCCTCCATTCTCTAAACACATAAAAACACATACTCTGGTGTTTTCAAGTACTTAGAAATATTTGGAAGCATTGAAGTTGAAGCCACAGTACCTGTATGTCCTCAAGTCTTTCTTCCAACAGTTTCTGCTGGCGTTTTGCTTTTCTCTTCAGTTTCTTTCTCTTATTTTTGGACATTTTTCCAGCCTACACACACACAAACACAAACAGGTCAGCAGGGCTGTAGATCAAAGCTTGCATGCTCTGGGTTACCCTCAAACTCCCACTGGTGAAGAGTTTGTATCTGAAGAACACAATGTGGAAACATCACCAAGCTTCCTTGAGCAGCCCTTTCTTTTTTAACAATGAAATTGAGCGTATCATCAGTAAAAACTGGAGCTGCCAGCAGAGATCAGGGGAGGACACGATACTAACCCTTACTGCCCCAAAAATACCAGAAATGTTAGCAGCAAAAAAAAACCTTAGGTTATATGCACCTAACTAATAAAAAAAACTCAAAAAAATTAATAACGCTTATAATTTCTTAATGCCAATTGTAGTCTTTAATGCCAAAGTCACTCAAAGTCTCACTCCAATCCTCTTTTGATCTGTTTAGTGTTCCCAGAAATCTTTTAGTTTTACTTATGTATAAAAACGAATGCACTTTTTAGCCAAAATGTAAAAACGTCATTTTTTTGGGACCGTTTCTGCAGAGTGAGCGGCAGAAGGTCATTAGAAATTCACCTCTGAGTTGTGGGCGGGACTGTAGGCGCAGAACAACACCCCCTCACCCAAAGTGAGAGCTCTCTCTCTACATGCTCTGCCAGCCTACAGCCGTCAACATCAGGGGGGCAACAAAGTTGGCGGGCAATATCAGAGCTATCCAGCTATACAATGATCCAGATTCCAGCTCAGACGAGGAAAACAAAGACGTACATGAATTTCTTTGTCTCAAGTGGACGGATCAGAATGGAGCGGAGCAGAGAGTTTGTGCCCCATATAGCATCTTTTCTACATATCAAATATTCTATTTTTCAAACAGTATTTTTGTCTGGTCCTGATTCAAAACGGTTTGTGTAAAGAAACACTCGGTGCAGTTTTGATTTTTTGTATAGATGTCCTCCATCATCAGACAAATGCCACAAGAACATGTTAAAAACACAACTGTCATGGAAGTGGGTCTTGAAGTCACTCAGGGTTGCTGTTAAGATGCATCACCATGTTGTGAGCTGTAGCAAAAGGTGCTGTCAGTGTGGTTCCTGGAGAGCTGGTATACATTGAACTATAATGGAGACAGTTCTGCACTACTATAGGTTTGGTTGGCTTTACAGAGTGTGCCAAGCTTGTTTTCAGTGGATGAGTGTTCCTTAACAAAGCAGAAGGATTTATGGTGAAGCAGCAAGTCCAGAAGCACTGGCACAGCCACTCGCCCTGCCTACCTACTGACGATATGGAGCTTTGAGCTTGATCCATTTAACTCGTACAATTTGTCTGTGAGCACTGAAAAAATCAGAACACAGCAGGCATCACACCTGGGCACTTACCTGGAGATTCCTGGGAGCCATGCTAACTAGAGACATATGGACAAACAAGCAAGAACAGGAAGAAACAGAAAGAGACAGGAAAGAAGAGAGGTTAGAACTTGACCAAACAGCAGAGAGACAGCCAATCAGAACCCAGAGTCTTGGCAGACATGTAGCTTCTTGTCCATTAAAGATTTTAAAGGAAGATTCCAGGTTGGGAGCAGGTTGACCTCTCAGAGCTCAAGAGTGCTTTCAATGAAGTCTGCTGAGCTTCACAAAGATGTGGGACGAAGGTGATGTTTGATGGTTAAAGGGCTGCCTCACACAGACTGAAAATGACGGATTAAGAAACCTGTAAGAAAATGATCTTAACAATATGCAAACAGATCCAGGTGGACTTCAGAAGATCATATATGGGAACATTCATGTCAGGATTCTAAGACTTTTGCAGTCATCCTCCCGATCAGTGCCCAGTGACAGAGCATCCTGGACTCCAATGTGCTAAGATTTGTGGAGTGTTAATATTGAAATCTGGTGACTGCCCAAACGTTCAGATGAAATTATCTTCCTTTTTACTTATCAGCCTTATCAGCTTTGTGCTTTTTCATTGACAGCAAATTCACTATTTTGTGAAAACTTTCTGTCATTCATTAGCAAATCCAGTATTTCTGCATATCTTACAACCTAAAATTTACAGATGACTTATTATCTTGACTGTCGGAAACACACAAAACTCATATTTGACATGATAAGATGGTTATCATTAATGGTTGGTGCTCAGGATCAAAGCTCAGTTGGGCTTCTGTTTGCTGGTAAAAGTGCTACAGTTAATCAACTTTATCAATAAATCTGCTTATTTTGCTATGATCCAATCAGACTGATCTGTCTGAAGCAAGTTATTAATCACATTAAATCCTAGTATACCATTATAAAATCGTTTCAAAATTAAATCAATCGATAATCAGTCTTGGAAAATACCAACTGATTTAAGACCCTTGACATACCAAGGGGATCGAAGGTTTGTGCACGTCAGGTAAAATATTCTATTATTGAGCATAAAGAATCGAAGGAAAGATCTCCTAAAGACACCAGTTTACAGACACGACATGTTTTATTTAAAAAAAAAAAAAAGGCTTTATTTTCATCATTTACTTTTTCAAAATAACAGAAAACAAAATAACGATGTGTGCAAAAGTTTAGGCTCCCTGCAGAGTTTATAGTATGCTCCACCCCCTTATGAAAAGCTGAGACCTGACAGTGTCATGGATTATTCACAATCATGGTTTGCAAAGACCAGATGATTTCAATCTGAAAGATTGTAAATAATCCGAGTCATGTGACTTCGCCCCAACAATCAGCATCACGGGTTCTTCCAGGCTCACAAAGCAGGAGAAGCTATAAGAAGATAACAAAGCCTTTTCAGATGAAAATATCCTCTGTTCAGAATGTCATTAAGAAATGACAGTCAACAGGAACAGTGGAAGTTAAAGCAAAATCTGGAAGATCAAGAAAAATCTCAGACAGAGCAGCTCACAGGATTGTAAGAGAAGCAAATCCAAACCCACGTTTGACTGCAGCTTCCCTCCAGAAAGACCTGCAGACTCTGGAGTTGTGCTGCACTGTTCTACTGTCCACAGATACTTGTACAAACATGATCTTCATGGAAGAGTCATCAGAAGAAAACCTCTTCTACGTTCTCACCACAAAATTCAACCTTTGAAGTTCACAAATGAACATAGAAACAAGCCTGATGCATTTTGGGAACAAGTTCTGTGGACCGACCCGGTTCAGATGGAACTTTTTGGCTGCAATGAGCAAAGGTACGTTTGGAGAAGAAAGGGTCCAGAGTTTCAAGAAAAGAACCTCTGTCCAACTGTTAAGCATGGAGGTGGATCAATCATGATTAGGGCTTGTATTGCAGCCAGCAGTACAGGAAACATTTCACCAGTAAAACAAGAATGGATTCCACCAAATTTCAGCAAATTTTGGACACTAACTTGATGCCATCTGTGAAAAAGTTGAAGTTGAAGAGAGGATGACTTCTTCAAATGATAATGATCCTAAACACACCTCCAAATCCACACTGTCTTACATTAAGAGACAGAAACTGAAGGTTTTACAGTGAACTTCAATCACCTGACCTCAACATCATTGAAAATCTATGGACAGACCTGGAAACAGCAGAGAGTAACAGACATCCCAGAAATCTGAAAGAACTGGAAGACTTTTGGAAAGAAGAATGGATGAAGAAACCTCCAACAAGAATGGAGACTCTTGGCTACAAAAACCTTTACAAGCTGTGATACTTGCTAAGTGGGGGCAGAATGGGGTACTAACGCTGCAGGGTGCCCAGACGTTTGTACACGCCATTATTTTGTTTTCTGTTATTTGATGGAAATAAAGCCTCATTTTTGTAGGAGATTTTTAATCTTTCCTTGGGTTCTTTATGCACAATAATAGAACATGTTACCTGGGGTGTCCAAACTTTTGATTCCCACTGTATATAGAGATGGACAAAGCGCTTGTGGTGTCACCCATAGAAAATGCCTTACCTCCAGTTCCAACAATATGAAGTCAATTCAGTCACCATTTTTCCACAATACTGACTTTGCCATGTTGGAACCAGACGTTAGTAAGCAGTGATTTGTCTGAGTCGCTCTGAGTCATTATTTCTATGGCAACCATTCTTACTAATCAGGAGTGAGCTTGTTGGAAAGCCACACCCCTTCTGCTGAAAGTGGGCTTTTTGAACAGCTAAAGTGGGACCAGCGGGCGCCACATGCTTTTACTGAGGTATCTGATTGGTCAGTTATGACTTGAATAACTTAAGAAAAAGAAAACATATAATGTAAAAAAAAAAATAGGTTTAGCAAGAACATGTTAAAAAGAGACATCAGAACAAGAATGGTTTTTCTGACTAATATAATGACTGAGTAATAGCTGTTTATTTCTCTATAGAAATTTATGAGATTTTGGCTTTCTGAGACCTGCAAGTACTTCCTGTTTGGAAACAATGTGTGTGTGTGTGTGTCAGTCCAGTTTTTATAGACTGTATAATAATAACTGAGACGTGATAGATTTATTTTACTATAAGGTTCATCCCAGCAGAACAACACACATGTGATGCTGTAAAACTGATCAACCATCATTCTAGTTCAATGAGTGGAAACACTTTGAATTTACAAAGTCATGTGACCATACAGTGTTGCTAGAATGTTCTAATAATGTTCCTTTGGATTATTCTGATGTGGAAAAACAACAGTGGAATGAACTTGATCAAACTCTAATGTGAATGGATTTGACATTCATTCTTGTTTACTTGTTTGTTTGTAAACATATTTATTTACACTTGATTATCTTGAAAAACACAAGAATCTGTAAAAACTTCACTGTTCAGTAGCAGGAACTTAACTCTGAGTCTCACTGATGAAGTTGTGGATGAAGATGTTCTGATCCATTTTAGATCAGAGAATTGGATCAAACAGGATCCTTCAAAATGAACAAACATTGAAAACAGAATCGAATTGTTGTTAAAACGAATGGTTACACCTCTAGTCACTGGTTAAAGGTCCTGGTTGGAGTTCGTATTTGGGGCTGATGGTTGGTACTAAAGGTTGAAGCTCATCCACGGTCCCTGGTTGAACTTCTTGGTTGTAGCTCATCGTCAGAGGTTATGATTAGTGCCATTGGTTTAAACCTTGTTGTTTTCAAATCAAAGCTAAGTTCACACACGATTCGCATGTCAAATTCATATTGGCTGCCTCTATTTGGATGTGCGGCAAATATGCTGCTTGACATTTGTTCAAAAATGTTCTCATTAACTTGATACCTCAGATGCATGTGGGAGGAGCTACCACCAACGGTTGTTGATTGTAACATGGAGCGGTCTCTGCCGACACTCAAAACACGCTGCAGGACTGCTGGTTGCATCTGTTTGTTAACTGAACATTGAAACTGGACACTCTGGCGCATGAATCACGCTCGGCGTGAACAGTTGTTTGTCTTTTAAATGTTTTAATTTCACTCAACTTTTTTATCAACTAGGAGTCCCACAGTTTTCATGAATTGCCACTTGTCTGAAGAGCTTATCGATGTTGGGATGGGCTTGTCTGGGGGGGTTAGGGGCCCTACATTAAAGCTGTGTTGGTGTGACCTTTGTCCCACTGTGATCTGGATAACACCTAATGTGAGTGTGAATGGGATGGTTCCCTCGCCTCAGCATCAAACTACTTGTTTCAGGTGATATTTTAACTTTATTCTAACGTCATTAGTTTTCACTTCTTTATTTCGGTGTAAAGGCCTCATGTTTTAGTATCTTAAAATGCTTTCTTTTTAAAAAGGCATCATACTGCCTTGCACCAAATGTGCTCTTCAAACAAAGTTTGGTCATGTTTTGTCTGGAGATCACTGTTGGTGCTTTGATCTGGTCTGATGAGCATTAGTCTGGTTTAGGCAGGGTCCTCCTCCAACTGTGAAAAGTAAACCATCAACAGCTGTATCATCATCCCTTTCAGAGGCTCATTCCCAACAGCAGTGGAAACACAACTACTAACAACAGCACTTTTTTGACCTGGTGCCTGTGCAGGTGTTTGTAACCTAAACTTTGATCAACAGAGCCCCTAACCTGAGGATCCAGAGGGAGGTGGAGCTCCAATCCTCTGCCAGACGGTGGCTTCAGCTGCCAATCTCCGAACATATACGTCATCTACCACCAACAGGATGTTCTCTGGTTTGATGTCTGTGTGGATGATCTTACACTTGGTGTGCAGGTAGTCAAGACCCTGAAGCACCTGAATCCAGACAGACAAGTTAAAAGCAGCCATCCATGTTACAAAACGTTGTGCTTCTCAAAAATCCCAGTCAATCTTTTAAGCACCCAGCCAAGACAAAAGCAGTTGTGTGTGCTCACGCTGTTTGGTATTTCTCCGTGCAGGGTGGACAGTTTTTCATTTCTTAACGTGCGATTAAAAGTGTTAGACATTTGCCTTAAAAGTGACCGCCCTATTTACTAGTAGCATGACACGCCGAGGACTGAGTGCACGGTTTACATAACCATTCAGATCAAGCGTAACAATGTCGCACGGCTGCACCCGAATCAAAATAACCAGTTCAATATCGGCCTGTCAGATTTAAAAAGCCATATCCTGATAAACGTCAAAATGACACACTTTGCGCGATTCACTTAATTTTTCACAAAGTTCCAGCTCACGAATAACCATAACATTTTTATCCGACTTCCTTCATAACAAGTTTTAATTCAAATTTAGTCCAAGTAAATGGAGTGACCAGCAGATTACTTGGAAGGGTTTTCAGTGTAATACTGAGCAAAGAGCTGAGACTGGAGAGGAAAATTCCCTCTGTCCATGTGTGAGGCTCACCTGTCTGATGATAGTTTTCACGCAGACCAGAGGAAGTCCCATATAGTTTGACTTAATAATCCACTTCAGGAGTTGATGACCTAAAACCTCCAGAACCATGCAAACATCTGGGAGCAGCTGAGGAAACCATTCAGAGACGGACAGCAGAAGAAGCACAGACACAGGCCTGAGTGGCCAAGGATACGAACTCCGCTGACTCCAGAGACCTTGAAGTCATCAATGAGCTGAACAATGGTCTCCCTGTGTGGGTCAGAGGGGTCACTGTCCCTGACCTGAAAGACAGACGGGTGAATGAGGACCCCTCAGTGAGCATGGCCACATCAGGACGTCCAGACACTCACACATCGGAGCAGCCTGATCTCATCCAGGGCTGTCTCTGTGTAATGAGGAGCGCTCTTCACCACCTTCAGGGCAACAAAGCGCTTTTTCCTGAAGCAGACACAGTCACAGCATGAAAGCACAGTCAAACGTTCTTCAAGTGACCTGAAGCGTATCATGGTCATCTTACTGCAGGTCCCAGCAGAGCCAGACGGTGGAGAAGTGGCCCCATCCCAATTTTCTCACCACATGGTACCTCCCGTTGAACAAGTCACCTATTTTCACAGGGTAGTATCCCCCTGAAAGATGCAATTACAGAATGAATGTAAAGATCTTTAACACTTTTTGCTTCGTGAGGTCATGAGGTCACCATCATCCATGCCAGAAGACTTTCTGCTGGATGTAGAAGTGTTTAGTGGAGAACCCTCACACTCACACACTGCTCTACACTGACCAGACCGCCAGGAGCAAGGACGTTTCAGTGTCTCGCCCGAGGACACTTTCACACATGGGAAAAGGTAGGAACCGAATCTGTTATCTTCATCAACTACTGTACCTCTACACCACAGCCACCCACTGGTTTATTCAGCCAAGAAAAAGCCTTATGGGTGCAGTTTCAAAACAGACAGCTTAACGCTTAAAGTCTAAATTTCAACACCTATGGTCTTATTGACTGTAAATGAAAACTGGGCGGAGTGTGATGTCACCGTCTGAAAATGTCTTACTTCCAGTCTCACCCAAATGAAGTCACTTCAGCCACCTGTGAATTCAGACGAGGTTAGTAAGCAGTGATTGATCCGAATCCGTCAACATTTCTAGGGAGGGAGCTTGTTGGAAGTACACACCCCTTCCACAGAGAGTGGGCTTGGAGAATCTGTCAAATGTTTAGAACGTTGGGCGTGGGGGGTCAGCAGGCACCACCTATTTGTACTGAGCCATCTGATTGGTCAGTTTATAAGTTGAAAAACTTCCACTAAAGAAAAACATCATGAAAAACATGGAGATTATCAAGAACATGTTAAAAAAGGTATCAGGGCAGGAATGGTCATTCTGAGCAACCGAATGAGTAATAAGTGTCTATTTCTCAATGGAAGTCAATTGGATTTTGGCTTCTTGTAACCGGCGGGTACTTCCTGTTTGGAACACGAGAGGGGAGGGGTTGAGCTGTCCATTGTTTTAATAGTCAATAGTTTATAGCTGATGATCACGCTGAAGTTTCTGTGAAATATTCAAGGCTTTCAGACCTTGTCCAAGACACTCAACTGTTTCTTTTTTTTTTCAGCAGCACAGATCCTTTTTCTTTCCCGAGTTGCTTGAAAATGTTGGTCTCTTTAGTAATGTGAACGTCCTTCTTTAGTAGTTCTTCCTTTATTTGAACTCACCTGGAAAACTAATGATCACAGATCGATGTCAGTGATCCAAAGAGCCTCGAGACTCAATATCATCCACGAGTTTCATTGAAAAACAAAGAATTTGATCTTTTTGACCCTTAAATACATTCTGAATAATAATTTGGAACACACTGTAGAGTCAATGGTTGGACATCAAAGTAAACTCCAGTGAACTAAACAGATCAAGAAGGGCTTTTGGGGATGGAGAAGCTCTGAATCTTCTCAGACCGGGGCTGTGGAATACCTCTGCTGAACTCACCTCTGCAGTAATCTGAAGGGTCTTCCTGCTCTTCATCATCAGAGCCCAGGAGCTGAGCAGGCGGTGGGGTAAACTCTGGAGGGGGTGGGCTCGGCTGATGGACAGCTGAATGCATGATGGGAGACACATCATGAGAGCAGGGAAGAGAGGGTGGAGGAGAGAAAGACAGGGGGGTGTACAGGTGGGAGGGCACACTGGAGGTGAACGTCTGAGCGGTCAACATGCAGGAGTCATGATGGGAGGGGCAAGGTTGAACTGTGGGAGGGGCTTTGGATGGTGATAGTGTTTCAGGCGCACTTAAAGGAGGCCCACAAAGCTCTGACTGGTTGTCTGCACAGAAACTCTGAAAGGCTGGGGGGGGCAAGCAGGTGTCATCCTGGGTCATCTGCGGGTCAACGGCTGGTGGTGATTGGCTGAGACGGTGCACGGGGGAATCTGCTGTGACAGGAGATGACTGGCTGAGACTGAAGGTTTGAAGAACGGTCTCAAGGGGAAGCGGGGGGGACGCTGGAGCACTTCCTGTGTCGGGTCCAGGTGGGGTCGTCTCTCCGGGCCTCTCAGGTTCAGGTGATGGACTGCGGGAGGGGCTCTGAGGCAGTAGTAGGGTTTTGTGCACATCCTCTGGGGCTGTTCTGGACATTTCTGGACACTGAGAGGGCAGTAGGTTTGTTTGGGGAGTCTGGGGGAGTGCCTGAGCAGAGCTGCTTCTGCGGTTTGAAGTCTGAACGTCAAAGAACTCATCAGGGCTGAAACAAGATAGAAGAAGGAAACTGAGTTCCACAGACAGGAAGCAGAAGTGCAGCAAATCACAAAACAGAGACTTATCTTTTGGCAATGCACACGTGTGTGAGAGTCTGTGCATGTTTATGTAAAAAAAAGACCAAAAAGCTGTCCTGCTGGAACAAATAAAACACCTGCAGAACTGACATATTTTACACATGAGGTGCAGACTGTTTTCTAGGACCGGACCCAGCTGATCCACCTGAATCTGCTCTGATGACAGTAACCCTTACAGGAGGGTCACATTTGGGGACTAGGCCAGAAATGGGAAACTCCAGGCCTCGATGACCATATTCTTGCATGTTTTCCAACATACCACGCTCTGGCATGTTCACATGGCTGGACACACCTCAACCAAATCAGTCATGAGTAGGGCTTGGATATCTGGAAAACATGCAGACACAGCAGACCTCGAGGCCTGGAGTTGCCTTTCCCTGATCTGGACCCTTAATGACAGCTGCCCCAGAGCACAGCAGCTCAGACCTGGAGGGAGGAAGAGCGCAGCAGAAATGAAGAAGAGGAGCAGAGACTTCCATGGTAACACTGAAAGTTTGGAAGAAGAAGAAAAGAAAAAGATGTTCAGCTTTAATTACCATGAGTGATTCATAACTGAACTTAGCAAATGCAGAAGCTCAAAGTTTGTAATAGTGGGTATGTCTTTATAATCTTTGTCTCGAAAGTTGTCATGAGCAGAAATGATGCACTCTTTGTTTCCTTTGAAGGCATCAGTATCTCATCTTTAAAACATATACTGCTGACATTTGTGTGTTAAATTGCTGCAGTTTGCACCTGCCTTGCGGATATGATTCAAAAACATTGTTGCTTCATTTTTGAGAAATCACAATAACCTTCATTTGTATTTACACCCCCTAATTAACTAGTTAAAACACCCATTTTTACATTTGTGAAAGACAAAAGTGTTAAAGTGATTGCATGTGTCATTTTGCTCATTTAACAAACCTAATGTCTGTGTGCCGTATTAACTGATCTCGCACAGGTGCTGACCCGCACAGGTGCTGACCCGCACAGGTGTTGACCCGCACAGGTGTTGACCCGCACAGGTGTTGACTCGCACAGGTGTTGACCCGCACAGGTGTTGACCCGCACAGGTGTTGACCCGCACAGGTGTTGACTCAAACAGGTGCTGACCCGCACAGGTGTTGACCCGCACAGGTGTTGACCCGCACAGGTGTTGACTCAAACAGGTGCTGACCCGCACAGGTGTTGACCCGCACAGGTGTTGACTCAAACAGGTGTTGACCCGCACAGGGTTAAAACACCCATTTTTACATTTGTGAAAGACAAAAGTGTTAAAGCGATTGCATGTGTCATTTTGCTCATTTAACAAACCTAATGTCTGTGTGCCGTATTAACTGATCTCAAACAGGTGTTGACCCGCACAGGTGCTGACCCGCACAGGTGTTGACCCGCACAGGTGTTGACTCAAACAGGTGTTGACCCGCACAGGTGCTGACCCGCACAGGTGCTGACTCAAACAGGTGTTGACCCGCACAGGTGTTGACCCGCACAGGTGTTGACCCGCACAGGTGTTGACTCAAACAGGTGTTGACCCGCACAGGTGTTGACTCAAACAGGTGTTGACTCAAACAGGTGTTGACGGTTTTTGTGTCCAGGTTTGTGGAGGGTCGTATAGAGGAGCGGCTGCATCTTAAGGGGAGCGCAGGTGTGACTTACAGTTCCCTTGAGGCTCATATTGACGCTTCAATAGAGGTCATGAAAATGGAATGTCCCATTGTTGTGTGGTAAGTCGCTGTCACTCACAGCATGCCCATACAAAAACAATGCGCATGAACATTTTTCTCTACAGGCTCATCAAGTGGTCTACGACCTTGACATTTGTGTGGGTAACTTGCATTCCTCTGTACAGGTTTGCTCATTTTTTTACTCCCAGACAGCCTGTATCCTCCGATCCCCATGAGGGCAGTAGTGACTAAGGCTTAGGGCGTATTCAGACTGGCAAAATTGTTTGGTTTGGTCCAAGACCACAAATTTGCTTCAGACTTGGGTCCTAAAGACTGCATTTGGTCTGGGTTGGTCAGACTGCCGCCCATGGAAGATTTCTGTTCCGGACAGAAGTTAATTGGTCAGGAAGTATGAGGTGGGTCAAAACAACAAGAGAAAGTTGGAGTTCTCCTCAGGATGGTTAACTTATCAAAACTTTATATTTCAATTACCAGCTCTGAACGTCAGAAACAACCATTTTTGTACGTCGGGGAATGCTGCAAGACAGATTCTGACAAGAACCATGCCGTGTGTGCTTTAACTCAGAGGACGTTAGAGCAGCTGCAGTTCTGAGGAGACGTCTGCTATGAAGGTACGATGATAAGTGTTCATGACAAATAGATTGTCGGGAAAACAGTGAAAAGCAATGTGGATCAGGTCAAAAGTTGTCTCAACCAACTTGCATTCACCCTACCACATTTCAATGAGTGTCTCATCGTTGACTAAAAGCTACAAGCTAGCTTTTAGAATGACGTCACAGCACCGCGTGCCGTTCAATGAGACACAGAAAAGCATGAAAGAAGTGTCTCGGCTGTGTTAAAATAAGCATTCTAACAAGTAAACAGTTGGACTTCCACTTTGATAACACGAATCAATGCTTTACATTTGTCTGCGACTCACCAGTGGCTAATATGTTTACATCACATGACTTTTGGCAACGGTGGCCATGTTGGTCCAATTATATTGCTCCCAGAGCGTTTTGTATTCAGATTGAGGAATCTGGGAGCAAACTGAACCTCAGTCCGATTGGAAACGAACCGAGATGAACAATTGATCAGTTTAAAGTGAACCAGAGATCGTTTCCCCCGAGAATCTGGAACAAATGTTCAGTCTGAATACGATCAAGCGAACCCTGGTCCGGGACCAGGAACCACTCTTGGACCCATCGTTCGAGGTGGTCTCGGTTCGATTCCTTAGTCTCTTATTTGTGGGCAAACACAGCAGAAGAAAACCACTACCATGAGCCAAATCTTACAATGACTCTGCACGGCCCCCTGTGGTTTTCAGGGGGGGGCTGACTGGGGGCCAGAACCCAGAAATCTTCTTGCACTTTAACCCAGATTCAAGCGTTCAGGTCCAGCAGGGAAGAACTGGGTCTCAGTCTTTGACAAGAACTGACTGGATTCCTTCATCTTCAAGGCAGACATGCTATTAATGAAGCGTAAAGGCAGGGAAGGCTCTGATTCTCCAGGTGATGTCTTGAAGTTGAGTCATAGCAACTGGACTTCAAATCTTTTGGAACGTTTCATAAAGGCGACACTCAAACGGGTTTTTCTCTGCTGAAAGCCAGAAACTACCTTGTGTGTTTGTGTGTCCTGGATTTTTACCGGGTTTGTTGAGGTCGCACTCGTTTGTGTTTTTTGCCTCTGCGGCGTTGTTTCTTGCTTGTGGGGGCGGAGCCTCTGGTTCCATCGCCTACTGCAGCTGTGAACAGAACTTCAACTTCAGACAGAATCACACGTTTACTTGTTTATGAAAGCATTTAGGCATGACGTCATAAAGTATTTCCCCTTACTGACAGGCATTAGAAAACACTTCATTCCTTTTTAGAAAGAACCATCAACAAATGTAATCACTCAAGTCCGTTAGCTGTTGGGTCGAGGCATGAAGACTGATCTGGAACATGACTTCATCTGGTACGGAGTTAAACTGGGTTGTGACCTTATTCTGGTTTACATTTGGTATCGCTTCAGTTGCAATATGGTTATTCTAGGATGTGACTTTATTCTAGATTATGGTTCATCTGGAACATCTTTTCAGTCCAGAACTTGACTTTTTCTGCGTGAAAATGTTGTGTTTTTTAACATGACCTCATTCAGGAACGTAGTAAATCTAGAACAGGGAAAGAATTTGTGGCTCAGATTATTTTAATCATGACGTGGTTCTGGATTACGAATTATCAGAAAGTCTTAATCTGGGAACAAGCGGGAAGAAAACCCACTAAACTTACTTTTTACAGAGTCATTTTGGGCCAGACTCGTGAACAGAACTGAAAAGTTCGAACCGAGCCTGTAGTGTCGGTTAGCAGAGCTCGCTGACCACACACTGCTACCGGGTCTCTGACCCAACACGACCTCACCTATCAACATGTCGGCCTGTGCCGGTCTGACCGAACCGGTGACAGCCTGGTCCTCCTTCAGAACTCAAACTTCAGCAGGAGCAGAATCGTGGGCGCGGGGGCATGCCGGACGGGGGCGGGTCCGTGGAGCTCGTGGAGCTAAATGGACCGGAGCCGCGTGGTTGGTCCGGTCCAGCAGAGGATTGCAGGTTCGCCTCAGTTAGCTGGCTAGCTCCTCCTTCGGCTCCAGGGCAGACCCGCGGGTCGGTTCAGTCCCCGCTCGTGTGGGTTTTGGACCCGTTTTTGACCGGGTCCTCGCGGTTATTCTGGGCAGGCTTCACGTGCTGTGTCGGTTCTGCTCTCCACCAGCTCGACAGCTGTTGACACCTGACACCGGGCTGTGCGCATGCGCACTGACCCAGCACACGAGCGAGGGGGGAGTGGGGGTCACTGCTGCGGAGTGGGTCTGAGTAGAAGGAGGTCTTGATGAGGTTCTGTCCGCTTCTGACCAGAACCTCAACATCCAAAGCCAACCAGATGTTCTGGTGAAAGGTTCCGGGTCAGGATCGATCAGAACTGAGCTTTAGAAGAGTTGACCTCTTGATGGACAGTCTGCTGCAGGTGTGACCGCTGGCCACGCCCCCTCCCTGTCACGACGTGGCTCAGATGAAGTCCTGCCACTGCGCTACACAGCGCTGATGGTTCACAGAACGAAGGCGCTGGTTCAAATCCCAGCTGTCTCTTCTCTTTGTGCAGTTTGCGCGTTCTCCTCGTGCGTGAACGGGGTTTCTTCAGGTACCAGTTCAGGTACCAGGCTCAAAAAACGGGCACCATAGGTTAATGATTCAAACGCTCACTTAAGACACACACTTAAACTCATACACGGAGGGAGGGACCGCTGGAGTGTCCAGCCTGGAATAGGCTCCAGCATCCCCCATAACCCGGAACTGGACAAAGAGGGAATAGATCGATTGAAGTCCTTTCAGTTATGTGGATTGTCAGGCTTTTGATTTTTCTGGAGTGTGCGTGCAGACATGGGGCTGACAATCATTTTAATCAGGGCCTTTGTACAAGTTACAGTAAAGGAGAAAGATCTGCTTTTTTGAACATAAATGCCTTCTTAGCAACTGTATGAATAATGTTAAAATCACAATAGTTTTCTGCATCAAACCTAATATTGGCTTTGCAGGGTCACGAGGGTTGCTGGAGCCTATACCATCTATTGCAGGGCAAAGCTGGAAATCAACTCAGACAGTTTGCAGACATCATCATCACTGGACCATTTTACTATCTTTTGTGAAGAAGAAAAATAGTTACAATAAAGAAAAAGTAGCCTACGCTATTATTTAGGACTTTTGTCCAACTTTACATTAGAATAAAAATATAGCATTGTTGCTAGAAGAGATATTCTAAACTATAGACAAAGAAAGAATTTCTTCTCATGACTTCTTTAAAAAATTCCTTTCCATAAAAAGAAGTGGTCAAACTTCAAACTCAAATTTGAGACATTTCTTCAAGAACCCCGACAATATTGTTGCATCCCCGTCATTTATTCTTTGAAGAATTAGCACAACAAAACGAAGGATGAACAAATGAGGGGATCAACAATATTTAATAAAGGATCGAATACTTAAGTGTAGGTTATACTAAGAATTTGTTTACCTTCAGCACGCAGGACCAAACCAACGTTGTTCACTAAATTCAAATATAAAACATTACTTCAGTCTAATAATAAAACATCCTACAATAATATGAAGAGATTATAGATCCTATTTTCAGGAGATTTTGTTTCATCCACTTAAGTTGAACCTGTGTTTTATTGTTTGGATTATTCTCTATTGTGATGTTTTATCGATGAGACCTAAGTGTGGAGGTCTGGAGCTCATGCTACGTCAACACGTTCACGTGTAGTCTTGTAACTGGTCATGGTTGTTATGCTCTGTTTACTAAAGAAAAACTTTATTCCTTAAAAAATGAAGCCGATTTTGTTCGTCTTTGAGTTCATCACTGGCAATGCTGCAAAGCTCAACACAGTCAGACAGAACAGATGGAGGCTATCATCAGCTATCAAATCATTTACAAAGACTTTAAAGACAGAGATCTGATAGTTAACGGATGGCATTGAATTTTGTTGATGTTGTCTCTTTTGTCATTTATTGAGAAACTAGAACTGCACCATTCAAAGCAGTTTCACCGAAGAAGATCAGGCTTTCACTGAAAGCTATTGTAACTGTTGACGTGGCCCGGATCGGCCCGGATCCAGCGGGTCAGGGACGGCTAACCATGTCACCAATGGGTGATTTAGGCGGGGGGGCAAAATAACCTTCTGAAATCATCTCCAACCAGTGCCAGGTTGGGAACTCAATGATGTCATTCTCCTTCCTGTGTCTCTTTATCCTAAAAAAGACCCAAGAGTCAATTCAGAATCACACATATTGGTAGCACATGTCACTGCTGAGCAGCAGATTCAAACTCCGTTTACCACTGGCTACAGCTAACAATGTGTAAGAACAGGAGGCATAAACACACTCCTGTATGTGAAGTCTGCACTTACAGGAACAACTTCTAACCACTACAACCATATCAAAGAAATTTTAATGTCATTTAAATGACATATCTGCATAAAAAACAATGAAGAAGCAACAACATGAAGAAGACTGACCACCTGCTTGACCAGACTGTTTACACCATTCACAGAGACTCAGAAACAGAGTAGTATAGAATTCTTCTGAAGCTGATCCTGATTACTTCATGCTTTCCTTAGAGATCCCCAAAGTTTAGTTAAATTCCTGTTACTGTTTCTCCAAAGTTTTTGACACTCCTTTAAAGTTCTTTTAAAGAACTTCTGACGGGTCCTTGCAGTTCCTCTGATGCTCCACTAAAGTCCATCTGAAGATCAACATTATGATGAACTGGCCTCCTCTTCTGTTGCTTTCATCATAAATATGCATGTTTTTTTAGATGGAAAAAGAAAATGTGTGAACATATATTGTGTTTTTTTTGTTGTTATTTGACTTTGACACATTACAGAGTAGTTAAAATTATAACTTTATTTTTATCATACAAAATGAGTTTGGTCTTTTCATAATAAAACCTTATTCGAGAGCGAGTCCTCTTCTTCACAGACATATTTACATATCATTAACAAACTGTACACAGCTTCCTCACATGGATCTCAAACTCCCTTGGGAAACAGTATCGAGCAGAGCTTCCCCAATCAAAGCACAAAACTGAACTGTACAAAGGAACATGGCAGCCTGTAAGTCCCGCCCCCTGACGTGCAGATCTAAACAATGAAAAGAGAGAAGAGAGCACCATAAAGCATCATCATCATCAAGGCATGCAGGACTTTACGAGATCAAGAACTACAACTACAAACACAAAAAGAAACATCTAAATAAGAAGAAAGGTCAGAGTGCTGCAGAACCGGGTCTGTTCCACTGTTGTTCTGGGTTTTCTGATTTCCCTGTTGTGCCGAGTCCAAAGGATTTTAAGTTCCCATCATGCATTGGGACAGTTAAACAAAACAGCTGCCAATAAAAACAAACACTGCCAGGTAGCTGCAGCAGTGAAGGCACAGCTGGAGTCGATAAATATAAACACACAATAATAAGTTAGTGTCTAGCTAAAACACACAAACATGCACACTCACACTTAGGCTCCACCCACAGATCACAGATTGCTTTTTTAGCGTCGAATACCAGCAACTTCGACGTTCAAGTTTAACTTTCTTCTGTGTGAATTCAGGTTCTCGTCTAAAAATAGAAGTGTTGTTCTTGTTTGGAGTGGTTCTGCTCACACTGCTCACCAGCCTTGTCCGCTAGTGCAGCAGCTTGCAGGATTCTCATTCTAAAGGACTTAGAAAACAAGTTTAGCTAAAGGTAAAAAAGTTTTCTCTTAGAAACGTTTTATTTTTCCTTTCTTTCACAAAAAAACGTCCTCCCAGAGATCTGTTGACTGAGACAGCATCGCCAGTGGTGGCCAGATCCAGGCCTATAAGAATACTGTTTGGTTTGTCACTCCAGAGTTACCGATTACCTGGACCTATCAGGTGTGCTTTCCTAAGGAGAAGCTCCAATGACAGGGTTGTGTGGAATAGTAGTGAAACAATGGCCCTCAGGTCTGGAGTTGGACACACCCTTAACCAGAGCAATCCCAGCTTTGTGAGGCCTGGGGAAGTATCGGTCACTATCAGTGGGTGTCACTGAGTTTAAGCTGACCTGTACAGAAGCCTCGAGCTTTAAGTATACAAAGACTGAGCAAGGAGGATGCTTAGATGAATTCACATGAGCAGACCACAGAAACTGGAATCACACTGAAAAAAGCTCCCTGATTCAGATTCCCTTATTGCCTTGAAGAATTCTCGGAACATCTAAGAACTGCCGGCTCAAGTAGAAAAGTCAGAATATACAAAATAGCAGATCTGAGATCAGCACATCAATGACCAGTAGATCATAGCAAACATCAGTGAAGTTGTGCTTTTGACTCACAAACAGCAGAGGGCTCTGGGAAATGTAGTCCAAGGCAGAAGGTGACGTTATTCCCTGATTTTTCATTCGATTGTCGTGGTCAGGCTGGTGTCAGGCCGGCTTCGTTTAACATGAATTTAAAATTAACAGAAATTCTATTGCAATTGAAAGTTAATCCAACTCCAGTTTTACATCTGATAGCTGAGAGCGGCTGCTGAGTGAAGGAGTCACCATGACTGACTAGAACTTCCTAAAATCAGATCACTGCATAACACACACACACACAATAAGTCCCAGTTCTAGTTCCTGCTTTGATCCAGGTTCTGCGTCCTTTTCTCCTCTGCATACATTAATCAGAGGTCAGTGACTTTGTTTTCCACCAGGGCAGCAACCTGCTGCAGTCGGTATGCCAGCTGCATCTTCTGACCCGAGGCGTCCTCCTCCAGGGACATGATGATCTGACAGAAGAGTGACAGCCATTCAGTTTCTCACACCAACTTTTATGTCCTCTTCAGGTTAAACACGTTCATTTGGACTTCAACAGAACCATTTGAAAAGAAATTCAGCCACAAGGAATAATTAAAAGAGAGAGAGACACACACAAAAAGTGTGAGGTCATGTGACCTGTGTGAGTTACCTGGTCGTAATACTTGCTGATGTACTTGTAAAGTTCGTGAAGAGCAACAATGGTATTCATCTCTGACGCAAAACTCTGCAGACAGACAGACCCAGTGAGACAGGAACAGAGCGATGATGCAGACCAACAAATGCAAACCTGTAGACAAACTGGTGCAGACAGACAGACACAGACACAAAGATGGAGCTAGGCAGGTTGCAGACAGAAAGACAGGCACGGTGAGACAAGTGCGTACAATCTGGTGCAAACAGACAGATGCAGATAGTCAGGTGCAGACAGAAAGACAGGTGCAAAGAGACAGATGCAGGTCCAAACAGACAGGTGTAGTTAGACAGGAGCATGTGCTTACAAACAGATGCAGTTAGACAGGTGCAATGAGACAGCTGCAGGTGCAGACAGACAGACAGATGCAGTTAGACAGGTGCAATGAGACAGCTGCAGGTGCAGACAGACAGATGCAGTTAGACAGGTGCAATGAGACAGCTGCAGGTGCAGACAGACAGATGCAGTTAGACAGGTGCATGTGCATACTGACAGAAACATTTAGGTGTAGTGAGGCAGGTGCAGACAGACAGACAGCCGCAGTGAGACTGGAACAAACAGGCATGTACAGAAAATCAACAACAAAAAGATGTGGTCACACTGGTTTGTGTTTACTAACCCCAGAAAGTTCAGTCAGATAAGAGTTCATCTCCTGATAACATCCAGATGCAGCACTGCGGATGTCACTGTAATACCTTCACACACACAAACACACACACAAACATTACTGTTTGTCTGTGACTCACTGACAGCTGTGATAGAAAGTGTCTGAAAGTTCCAACTACAACAGGGTTCCCCAACTCTGCTCTCAAGATCTATCACTCTGTTTTCCAGCTCTCCCTGAACTTCATGCTGCTGATTACCTGGGTCAGGTGTGTTCAGCCTATCAGAATGAGGAGATACCTGAGTAGTGCCTTAGTCATAACTGCCCTTACAGGTGGACACAGGCAGTCTGCAGATGAAAAATGAGCCAATCTGTACGAGGCAAGCAGGTGGCCCGCAGAAAAGATCAAAGTCGTAGACCGCTCAGTAAGCCCGTAGAGCGAAAATGTTTCTGCACATTTTTCCCTTCGAGCATGCTGTGGGTGACAGGTCATTTGTGTCAACGCAACAGAAACACAAAGGAGACACACCGCAGACGGCCCAGTGTGAATCAGTCTTAAGGGCATCACCCATAAGTCTGTGTAACTTACATTAACGTTACAAATTCTTCATGATACATTTTTGGAAGGACAAGAACCTAGAGCTGAGTGGAAGGTTGGGAGGGACCAGCTCGACAAAGTTAGGCTCCAAACAGCCTAGGATTTGGAACTCAATCCCTCAAGAGGAGTGTGACTCTCTTGCATCCTGTAGTTGCTCTCAATGAGAGGCGGCAGGCTGGTGTGGGCTTATTCATGTGCCCCTTACCCACTAAGTGTTGGAGTTCACCCTGGTGGCTGAAAGGGTCATGCCCCTCGCCGTCGGGTGGTGGACAGGCTCTGACAGGGTGAGGCCACCCGGAGAAACTCAAAGGACAGCTTCTCCTCCTCCACATTGAGAGGAGCCACTTGAAGTGGTCCTGATGGCTCCTTGACACCTCCCTGCTCCAGGCATATCCCAGCAGGTGGAAACCCCAGGTACTGCTGGAGACCCCGGATACACTGCATCTACTTCTCTGTTATTCTATGTCAGTCTTTTGTCAGTTCTTAGAGTCAAACTAAACATGGAGAATCAGATTCAGCTTCTATGCTCCACAGATCTGGAACAGACTTCCAGAAAGCCTTAGATCAGCTGAAACACTGAGTGTAGTAGTGTAGTTCTCAGCTGCATTTGATTCATTTGGATTTAAGAGTTTACATCCGAACTGTTCTATACAAATAAACTTGCCTTGCCTATGTGCAATTCCCGACTCCCCAGTTTTGGATAATCATCAAAGGCAAGTGTTCCGAATGAATTGTAAGGTTTATTTTGCTCATTAAACAGATGTAATCCTCAGTGGATCCAGTTATTACATCAAAAAACAACAGGCTTTTGTATGTCTTAAGTTTGCACATCATCTTGTGCGTAAACTTTAGGAAATGGAGGTTTTAGTTTTTCAGAAGGGCAATCTTACCTCTCCACTAGCTGTTTGTATCTGGGAATCTCTCTGGCATACAGGAGTTTGTTTACAGGAGAGTCCTGGTTGGACAAAAGAATAATATGAAGCTTTGTGACACTAGGACACTGAGCAGGCTGAAAGACAGACAAGGCTAACCCGTCCAACTTTGTGTTCAGAGGTTGTGCATGAGTCGATGAATGTCTGAGCAATGACAGACAGGATGGCGTCGATGCTGTCTGTGATCTGAACATCCAGAACAAACTGGGGATTCTTCAGAATGTTGACCCAGAACCTCAGGGGGAGACTGGGGAAAAACAGTCAAATTGACAGGTCAACCAGGCATTCATGGTCAATAATTCAGTGACAAATCCCATTCCATACTCCAGATGTGATGCTCACCTGTTGGTCTTCCAGATGTGGACAGTGTCTGGATCATCAATCCCATGTTTCTCAGCCATGTCATCCAAAAAGTCAAAGAAGAACCTGACGGCAATGGGAGGAGGACGCTTTGTATTGAGGATGGCCACAAAGACGTCATCCACAAACTTCTGTAGTGTCCCCTGTGAGGATCCCGGGTCAAGAAGACGTGCCGGTGGTCAGCTTATCAGATAAACATTGCTAGAAGCTAAGCATAGGTTTGTGTAATGCTACCTTCATGGACAGCAGCCGGGTCAGGTAAATCTCGGGTATGGCTTTGGCCCTCTCCCTCTCCCTCATGCTGCTCTTCCTGTGTTTTGGGATTTCTGGATCTTCACTGCTCTTCACCAGGTGCCACAAACGGAAACCCTCCTCCTCCTCACCCTCCAGCATTGGCGTTTCTATGGGAGTACAAAAAAAATGAGTCTTGCGGTCAATAAGAAACTGGACTACTGAGATTTATTGTTTAAAACCCCTTTCAGCAACTTTGAATGATGTAGGTTGGATCTTATCCTACACCTGTCCTGTCCAATAGGTAAGCAAACAGTTTCTGAGATTCTCTTGTTTTGGACAGATATTATTTTTACGATTTGGGATCAGTTGTACTGTATACTTCTTTGGTAAACCAATTGTATATTTTCATGTTGTACCAACGAGCAAGTAAGAATTCTGTCCTTCATAGATCTGCTTCTTCTTCCTTAGGAAAATCTTCTTCCTCCACTTGTTCTCTGTATTACTGTTTGAACTGGCTATCTGTATAAAGACATCTGTATGCACTCTTAAACATTCGGACTGCAACCTCTGTATTCTTACTCTCGCCAGTCTGGAAAACCTGACTGATTCCTCCTGAACTCTGTGATCGAGGTATCAGAGCCACAGTGGCTCCATCTGGAACCTGAGGAGAGCAGACCAGGATGTGAACAGAGATGGAGGAGACTGCTTCATCTTGAGGACTTGAGGAGAAATGCAGTGGTTGGCTCTTACCTTGTAGTGCTGCAGTGTATTAAGACGTTTCCAGTGACCCTGAACAACTGCTGTGACATCATCATCCGAGAGTGTCAGGTGACCAGCCTGACCCGAACGCCACTCTGTTGAAAACAGGAGAACGGGTCAGGAAGAGCTGTGTGCCAAACTACTGAACAGCAGAAAACAAGGTGCGACAGGTTCGACAATACCCAAATCCAGGCTGTCGGCTGCAGGTCTCTGAGAGAAGGGAGCCCCTCTGTAGACCTGATCCAAGATTTTATCTTTCACCTAAACATGTGGGACAGGCAGAGGTTAAAAACATCTTGGTGAAAAACTGACAGACAACCTAGCAGACAGACAGGAGGTCACCTGTGTGATGGTGTCGATGTCGAGGACTTTAACCGGACACGGTTGAACCTCCACCCCATTCTTTACCAAGACAGTTAGAGTCTGTGAGACAGGTGCGGAGACAGACAGGTGCATTATGAAAACCCTTTTCCAGGTGTAAATGAGCCAATGATGTGCTGCACAGGCTATTGTATCCACGGTTACCATGGCACAGTAATCAATGTCCTCTCGCAGGAGGTGGCTGTCATTTAGCGTCCGCTTGGCTTTTCCTGTCACCGCGTCCACCGGACCCTTGTCTACCTGGTACTTTATGGCCCGGTAGAGCATGTAGAGTGGCTCACCTGCCACGTCCTGGTAGACAGTCAGGTTAGGGTGAGACAGGCAGTTGAACAGAGGCAGACAGTCAAGCACATTGACACGCATGCAGCCAGTTACCTTAAGAAAGGAGTAGAGGCAGATAGACATCCAGTTGGTCAACATCTTTTCAACAACTGTTTCTGTCCTGGAAGTTAGAACAAGACAAGCAAGTCAGATGAACAGGTCCAGAACTTGTTCCTACTTCATCAAATGGCCTGACCACAGTCCTTCCCAGCCCACACAGCTTGCTTAGAGACACTTCCTCTGTTTATTTCCTTGCTTTGCTTTTAGTCTCCATTTAAAACTACACAACACTCAAAGCAGTCTGCTATTCCATAACCAAATCGGCTTGGCAAAGGTTGGCTTATGAACCAGAATCAGGTTAAAAAATGAAGTCTATTTGGAATTTGGTTCTGATTCCACAAACCTAAACTGTGTACCCAAAAACATGAATGCTTTTCATGGTTCCTGGATGAATAGGATCAATACGAAAAATCCCCTATAAGTAGTTCAGGTGTATCTTCTGCACCATAATCGGTGCTGCTGAACAGAACCGGTAGGACAGATATGTGGAATCTATATTCAGTGTTTATTTTTCGTACCGGCGCAGCATGAGTTTGGGGTTTTTGGTGACATACTGCTGCACCAAGTCCTGCAGCAGACTCTTCATGACCTCTGTAAAGTACTCCAGCTTGTCGTGCAGAGCTATGGTGAGCAGGCTGGCCACGTAACCCCGGTCTCTCTGAGAGAAACCCTGCTGGGCCTCCAGAGTGTGGATGAACTATGACAGAGAAAAAAGCGGCTCAGTGTCGTTGCAGGTCCAGGTTTAATGGGTCTAAAGCACCAACACCCACCCTAGTGAGGAAGAGTCTATTGTTGAGAAGGTTAATGAGCTGCTGAAGGCCTTGCTCCACGGTCAGCCTTCTGGACTCTGGCAGATCCAGTTGGCGGCTAAGCAGAACCATCTGTTGGCCTGGAAAGAAGACTCTCTCTGCATAGGCCTTGTACTCCAGCAAAGGAAGCCCAGGACCCCCAACATCACTGCTCAGATCCATCATCTCGGTCATCAGGTCTGCAGGGAAAAAAGAATGTTAAAGAACAGCCCGGGTCAGGACCAGCAGCCTGCAAAAACTGGGCTTGGTGTACCGGTGAACTCTTTGCGGCACTGATCTCCAACGTTGATCTCCATAGTTTCCAACTGGAGCAAAACCTTCTTGTAATCTCTGAGAGCCTGTTTGCTTTTCCTCCTGCACAAAACACAGCAGAGGTATTCAGCTGCTCATTGGAGCTAAAATGACTGTATTCCATTATGGATCCAGCTTTTTTAAATTGAATCCGGTACTGAAGCACAGCTGGGTTCTAAACTCTTTCATCACAGTTAGGAGCATCGACCTATCATACATGTCTTGATATGCTCTAACATTAAGAGTTCCTTACCCTGAAGCAAACAGCTTGAACACCGTAAGTTTTAATCTTTAAGTCCCGCTCCGATCATCTTTTGATCCAGATTTTAGACAAAATAAAAAGAAAAACTGTGTTGTTTTCTAGGACGTAGTTTCTGCAGAGCAGCAGGAGCTCATTTGAAATTCACCTCTGAGTTGTAGACAGGATCATTAGCGTGGAGTAATCTCGCCTTCATTTCCCATCATCTTTGTTTACACTCTCTCCCATGAGCTTACAGCCCCTCACACCCCCAAGCTAACATTTCAGCAACAAAAGTAACAAAACCGGTGAGCAGTATCAGAGCAATCCAGCTGTACTCATGATCCAGATTCCAGTTCAGACAAGAAGAAAAAGGAGTACATGGATCTATTTTGTCTGCAAGTGGATGAATCCGAACGGACAAAGCAGGGAGCTTAAAGGTGCATTAACATCCAATGCGATTCACACGGCCAATTCGAGTGTGCTGCCTCACCCTTACTGCGCAGAGAATTTGTTGCTCGACGCATGGCCAAAAATGTGTTACCTAAGCTCGCTGCCTTAGCTACGTGTGGGAGGAGCGACCAGCTAATATTTTTAGCCTGATTGCTACATGGAGCATGCAGCTAATGTTTTTAACCTGATTGCTACATGGAGCTAGCAGCTAATGTTTTTAGCCTGATTTCTACATGCACAAGCAGCTAATTTCTTTAGTCAAGTTGCTACATGGAGCTATCAGCTAATTTTTTTAGACTGATTGCTACATGGAGCTAGCAGCTAATTTTTTTTAGACTGATTGCTACATGGAGCTAGCAGCTAATTTTTTTAGACTGATTGTTACATGGAGCTAGCAGCTAATTTCTTTAGTCAAGTTGCTACATGGAGCTAGTAGCTAATGTTTTTAGGCTGATTTCTACACTGAGCTGCGTCTGTTTATCTTGTTTACAATGCATGGGAGACATGGATGATGTTTAGAGATCAGGTTTGTTTACTTTGATCACGTCTACATGTTTGGGTTCATGAAAAACATTTAGTCTCCCTTTAGCTACAGCAAGTTTCTCTCCTGCTGCTGTGTCTGATTGATGGTCTCTTCTGCGGGGTTTCTGTCTCTCTCTAATTGAGTTCAAATGCTTACTGTCGCGCATTAACATGAGAGGGGAAAAATAAAAACAAGAATGAAAGGAGGGGACCTTTTTATTGTTCATGTCATTTCATCATAAAGTTCAGGAGGCCTATGATCTATCCACCATCGATCAATTCGCGCCGCAGAACCTTAATTCGTGTCTAAAACGTTGATTTTATATTGAAATTGGCCGCCCCCGCTGCGCGAATCACGTTTGGTGTGAGTGCACCTTCAGGCCTGCTGACTGTAGCAGCTGTGTCACAGCTACAAGCCTTTTTAAAATGCATTTTTTTCATCTGCCTCTGATTCACAGTGATTTGAATAAAGAACTACTCAGAAATGCAGTCCTAATCATAATTTTTGATGTCCTCCATCATCAGAAAAAATGCCACTAGAACATGTTAATAACACCAAGAAACACCCTTTTGGGTCTTTAAATCTCCAGTTTAACACAGTCTCTGTGACTTTAAATATAGTACAGCTTCTAGGTCGAGTTGCTGTTTCCACTTTTGTTTTTAAAATTGTGATCTCTAACCCTGGGCACGGTTGATCCTAAGGATGACTGACTGAACACCCCTGACTCCTCAAATTTACAGGACAGGAGCTCCCAAGGACCAGAGCACAAGTACACACCTGTACATGAGAATGACCACCAGCACCATGAGAATGATGGCAGCAGCTCCCGCCCCCAGACCAATCTGAGCAGCCAATGGGACAGGAGACAGCATGGAATCACTGTCATACTGAACCAGCCCCAGGTCCACCTTTAGGTTCCCCATGAACACCTGAGAGACAAAACAGATTCACACAGTCCAGAGTCATGATGAAAAGCCTCCACTACAGTTTTGGTTTGTCAAAACAGAACTAAAGAATCAGCGTCTATGGGTCTGCATATCGAAAGGAACTTTAGCTGATTACTTTTGGTCATGTCATTTCAAAATCAAACATATTAATAATTAAATTAACTAATAAAATACCACATGTATTATTTTGTGTAAAAACATAGACCTCTGTTCAAAATGGAATGGACTAAACCAAACTTTCCTCTCCGACTGTGTTACCTTTAGTCTTGGAAGTTGGTGGCCGTCGTCGACACTCATTGGCTGAACCTCTGGGGGTTCACAGTACAGGTGAGTGCTGTCCAAGGTCTTCACCTCACACTTCTGATTCCCAAGTCGAGCTATCACTTCCCTTCTACCCATGGCTCTGGTCAGGTCCCGACCCTGCAGGACACCAGAAGAGTAGGAGCAATTAAAAGTGATGAAGTGTTGGGACTCAGAGCCCATGGTTTTATCGTACCTCCACGGCGATCACTCCTCCAGGTTTGAAACGATACGGTACATCTGCAGCTTCACTGTTTAGAGGGAAAATCTTTGGGTTTGGATAATAGGTAAAGCTTTTACCCTGAAAGACAGACAGAGAGGCAAAAAGGTCAGCACACAGACAGGTGAGCAGACTGATGAGTGGACCGACAGGTACCTTGATGCTCTCGAAGTGGACTTGGACATTGTCCAGCTGAAACCAAACACCTTTCACTTTAAGATCTGGAGATACGGCGGGGGTTGGACAGGTAATCTGGGAGGATGACAGGACAGAGCAGCGCTCTGACACCTGACAGACAGACAGACGGGTAGAGGAGAGACAGGTAAGTACAGATGGTATCCTGTCAGGTAAAGGTATCCTGTCTTATCAATGGGCTTTCCTCACCGTTGTCATTGTGCTGTTGAAGACCAGCTGCTGTTTGGCGGTGAGAAAAGCCACTCGTCTCTTCCGTTTGACCCTCTGTACCTCCTGAGGCTCCACCCACACCGACATAATTGGCTGCTGCACCACATCCAGATTCCTGCCCATTACCACAACGATGCGTCCACCACTGAAGACAGTAAGCTGTTGTTAGGAAGTTGTTCTGAAAAAAAGTCACGTTTTTGTCCAGAAACACAGCTCAAAACAAAACCAAGCTCAGTCCAGTCAGCCTGGTTTGTGTTTACATGAGAGCAGTCTCCCATGTTTACCCTGAACACGTCCTAATGTTCAGGATGGAGAGACTTTCTGCATTCATTGGAGGATCATCATTGTCTATCTGCTGCAGCCTGGAGGGAACCTCAGCAGCCTAACTACCGTAACATCTGTTGCCAACTCTGCAGAAACTTCTTTAAACCCTGTTGGCTACAATTCAAGGTGTAATGAAGTTGTATGAAAAAATAGTTCAGCATTAAGGTTGTATGGATCAAAAATAAAAAACAAAAATAATAATCAGATGATTTTTTTCTTGACGTCACAAACAAATAATGAAATGATGGTCTTTTTTCACTGTTGAGTTTGAAACAAAGAAATAAAGCAAAACTCCACCTCCAACAGCAGCAAACCACAGCCTGATAAGTTCTTACGCGCAGAAGCTCTCAGCAGGCATGGCGTCCGTGATAACTGGGTCGTCAAGGTAACGAAAGGCACGCTTTGGAACCGTTCGCTTAGCTTTTCCAAACAAAACCCAAACTGGAACTTCCCCAGTCTGATTACTGGATCCAGTC
The DNA here is from genome assembly GCA_014656515.1 of Oryzias celebensis. NCBI lineage: Eukaryota > Metazoa > Chordata > Actinopteri > Beloniformes > Adrianichthyidae > Oryzias > Oryzias celebensis. The sequence continues at coordinate 26,759,443 of BNCR01000007.1, read as the reverse complement.
TGACACACCAGCCTAGTGTCGTTCACCTCCCCCATGCTGAAGAGGAAAACAAGCAGAAGAGGAGCTTAGCAGATGAAACAAGGTCAAGGTTGAGCCCAGTGTTTGGTTCAGTTTAGAGGCTGCAGAACCACTGCAGTACTCACACACGGCAGGGCCATGGACCCAAGAAGACACTCAGGTCTGATATTTGACCTGTCAGCAGGTGGCGCCCTCTAATGGTCACTCTGGTCCCTCCTGAGACTGGACCTTTGTCAGGAACAAGATCCAGTAACTGGGGGTCCTGAGGAAAGACCCCCCCTGGATTCAGTTACTGGTTGCATAGACTAAGTGTACAGCAGGTCTGAACTGAGGGTGTGGTTACACATCTTACCTGATAGGTGAAAATGGGTGTGGACCCTCCAGGCTGACTGGTTCCCATAGAAAACAGGACAGGCCCCACCCTCTGCTTCCCACTGGGCTGCAGCTCACACACAACCCTAACACAGGTCAGGACAAAGGTAAGGACACATCTCTGAGCAGGACTTGACTTCTGGGTCTTACATGAGTCAAGTTTCTAGGACATCCTTCTTTCAAACACAGATCCAGTTTTTGATTTGATTCGTCACATGCATACATGCACATAGTACAACATGTAGTGAAATGTATTGCACAACTGTCCCTTAGAGTACAAGGCCTAATTATAAGAGCAGCAAGTATAACATAGTTTAAGAGAAAGTGAAGTTTAAGTATTTAAGTATAAAAAATACATTTCAATAAAATATATGACCATAAAACCTACTATGCGGTTTGTACTATACAGCAATAATAGTGTTAAGGTCACTAAGATAAAGTGTCCATGTGCTGCAGAGTGCTAAAAGGGGATGATGGGACAATACTGTGCACAGATTGTGTAGAGTAGTTAGCAGTTAGTTCCTGTTAAAAAAAAACATCAGAGATATTTATGAAACATTTATTCATTCTTTCTAAAAGCGGATAATTGGTCCTGCAGGATTGCTAGTCGTTCTGAGAATTTCTCAAACTAAAGTGAGGGGCGGAAGCAGCACTTTAGTTAAATCAACTCCCTGTTTCAGTTCAAGAGCCAAACATCATCTGTGTCTATACGTTCTTTGTCACCAGAGCCACAGCCTCTGCACTGTGTGTGCAGTGGAAGCAAAATCTCCTCCAAGCAGCGCATCATTTGGTGCTGTTTGACATCCCGTAAATCTTCCAATAGTAGCAGGGGCGTTTATTTAAAAAAGTCGGCCGACCAGCTTCTGTTGGAGATCAGCAGCTATTAGTGACCGTCCATTATTGGAAGAAATACGGTACTTTTGAGATCTCACGTTAACCAGCAGGACAAGCCGAGTCTTAAAAAAGTAATTAAGATAGAAAGTGCTGCACCTGTGTTGTAGTTGATCAAGAAACCCTGATTCTTGAGAAAGTCGTTGTTAGTGAATGACATTTATTGAACAATAATTGCAGTCATGATTATAAACGGACGGCTCAGTGGGTTGGGTGTAGGACTGTCACACAGGACACCTTAGTTCTTAGTCTAGTGCGGGTCCTTAGGCCAGAACCTTCCCACTGCTGCCCAACTGTCTAGGTCTGCCTGTGTCTTGAACATACAGGGTAGTGTCAGAAAGGGCATCCTGTGCAAATATCTCCACCAAAAGCACTCCTGTGCAAATGAATGGAAGCTGATTTGCCATAGTTACCCCACAGCATAAGGTGAACAACAAAATGCTTGTTAGTAAATAATGAATTAAAGAGGACAAAGAACATAAAAGTGGAGCTTAGCTGATGGGTTACCTGGTGGAGATCTGGTAACCCTCCAACTGGGGCACACATGGAACACCTGCCACATGAACTCGGCCCACCACATCCTGGTACCTCATGCCCAGATTAGACCCAGTGATTGTCAGGAGGACCCCTCCCTCCAAAGGCCCAGTGACAGGAAGCACCTGCACACACTCGGATGCTCAGACGTTTCCACTGTAGCAATCAAACAACTGCTGGACTCACCTGTGTTATTTGAGGAGGTGGACAGGTGTCAGCAGGCTCGCTAAAGCATGACTGGTTGTAAACACAGATGGGAGTGGGTCTTCCAGGACACCAAACACACCCATACTCCCTAGGTACCGCCCAGCACTGTGAGCAATCGGATTGACCGGCTGAACAATCGTAGAGATGGACTAAACATTGAGAAGACAGACACGTGTTTGTGCAGCTAAAGGTTCTTGAAAATCAAATCTAGACCAGACCCAGTTCTGCCTGAAAGTGGTCTCAAAGCATGTCTCAGGTGGGACCACACGGGCCAAAACCTCTGACACAAGCAGGCAGAACTGTCTTACACAGGTGTTTCTTACCCTGAAGTTCAGGAAGTGTGTCAATGCGCCTGTGTCCTCTTCGCAGGAACACTGGGGCTGAATACTGCAGCCTGCTGGAGGAATACTGGAACTGCACAGACAAAAGTCAAAGGATCAAGGACACACAGAAGCAGCTTTGTCATCTATAAACAAATAAATGCACAACTTCAGGGGGTGTGTTTGTCTGTGTGTTCGTGCTTTCTTTGTGTACTTGTGCAAGTATTTCTGTTTGTATGGAGGTGTTTGTATACGTCTGGTGTGTGTTTATTTAGGTTTCTTTGTGTCCATGTGTTGGCCTGTTTGTGTCCTTGAGTACATGTTTATGTTGGTGTATGACTGCGTATGCACATCTGTTTGTGTGTGTGTACGTGTTTGTGTGTATTTGTGAGTGTGTTAACGTTTGTCCGTGTGCTTACATGTACGTGTGGTATCATTACATGTTTTTTTGTCTATGCTCATGTGCGTGTTTCTGTTTTTGTATGTCTGTGAAACAAATCTTTATTTATTTATTTAACTTTATTTATAAGGGACTTATTTATTTGTGGCACAAAGAGCTTGATAAAATAATTGTGAGCATAAAATGGTTCAAAGTCAGAGAACATTTCCTGGGAGCGGACTTTAAGACGTGGCTGATAAATGCAACACATTTCATTCATGGATGTGCGTAAAACAAAAACAATAACAGATTTTTTTTTAATGAAACTTTATCGGCAGTATCTTGCATTACAGAGCCAGTGTTGAGCTGAGCCCCAAACACCCACCCATGAAAGCTCTGCATCTTTACTGTCAAACACACAAGAAACTAAAACTGGGGTGTCAAGCTCATTTTGGTTCAGGGGCCACGTTCAACACGTCTGATCTCAAGGGGCCGGAATAGTAACATAAATTTACCTGTTGCTTTGAGTTTGGTTTTTTCTCAGTTGGAAGAAATGCCTTCAAACTACTCTGGGTTTTTGAGCTATTATTGAGCTATCACAGAGGCCCATGCCAATGCAAAAAAAATGCTATTTACTAAAAGGAAAAGGGTTTATTCAGTTTGACACAGACTGAATATTTTACAGCTGACACTGAAGCAATCCTGATAGTAAACACAAAAGGGGGCTTCAGAAAAAAATTAAACACAGCCTAAAATACAAATGTGCAAATCAATCAAAAATGAAACTAAATTAAACTCACAAAAATGTGTGAGTTTAATAAATTGGAGTAAACTTCCCCTTCTCTCCTGAAACTCGGCATAGTTTGACCTTCACCAGGCCGTCAATATCAGGATTCAAATCATGAACACATTTCACGTCATTCAAGTTTGCAAAATACAATGAAATGTCCAGAAACCTTTTCCTGTGTTAGCTGAATTTCGTGGCAACACCTGCCTTCTTCCAGACCACTGATGTGGCGCCATCAGTGGGCAGACGGACATCATGTGACCAGTTCTCTCCACATGGTCCAGCGCAGTAATGAGAGCGCTGGCATCATCACTCAAGAAACTCCTCAGAGTGACAGTCAAAGACTCATCAACACCTCAAATAAATATGCATAGTTGTGTAATATCTGTGAGGGCATCAATAGGTGTCTGGATTCTGTCCTTCATTTGGCTGCTCCAGTCTCCTGAGAGATCATGGATCTGCAATCGTAATCCTGGATGTTTGCAGCAACTTGTTTGCAGTGAGGTAGCCAGCTTTCACTGCTTCATCCCCGACATGCAGTCGATTCAGACGGCTGTTTTTCAGTCCAGCTAATAGTTAGTTAACCTTCTCTTTCCTTAACTGCCCCTGCTAATGGTGAAACTTTTCTTTATGGTGAGTCTCATGGTGGCGCTGAATGTTATATTCCGTGAGAACTGTGACCTGTTTGTTACATGAGAATAAATTGAGAATAAATAAAACTGGCAATTTTTCCTGGAAAGCTCAGCACTCCACGTCAGCCTTTCTTCTTTTTGACAAAGACATTTTGGTAACTGTGGTGTTACACCTGATCATTTTTATAGCAACTTAACAGCGGTGAGGCTCCGGGAATCAAACCGCAGCTTACCCAGATGTGGCACACGCTAGCAAAGATCTGCTGTTTATTTCTAGATCCCTTGTCACGACAGTTTTGCTTTTCCTTTGCTTCCCCTAGTGGCGGAATTGCACATTCCGGTCAATCTTTACAGAACCAGAACTTGCCACAGGAAGGGACTTGAAACATGCTTTTTTTCCAACATCCTTATATTTTTGTCTCTTCATGACTGGGCCGGATTAAACCATCTGGCGGGCCGGATACAGTACCTCTGATCTACAACATGATGTTTTAGGCTTTTTTCGTTATGATTTTATATCGAAATGAATCAACTGGAGGCAGAATAGAGAAAAGAGCATTTTCTGTCAATCTGCTCTCCTGTAGTAAATCTGTCTTTGTTTTCTCAGCATGTTTCAGTTTACAGTTAGATGACATTCAAGATGTGTTCATACTATTTATGTTGTACTTTCATGCTATTTCATTTTCTTAATAAAATGATGAAAGTAATTTTTATTCTCTATATATGTCCGTGGTTCAGACTAAAGGTGACAGACAGCTCTCCTCATAGGGGTCACAGGGATACTTGTTAGCTGTGCTAAAGAGAAGAAACAACACATTTGTGATAGAAAAAATAAAACACTTCAAAACTGTGTGAAAATGCCAAAAGCAGAGCAAAGAAGGATTAGAATCTAAGTCACTTTTGTTTTTGACGTTCTTTCTCTCTGCATTCAACACATCATTTTTTAAAATAACACCTATGGTTTTTCTTTGCAAAATAATGTCATCATTTGTCTGGTAAAATGTGTCTGACTGGTAGATTTTTTCATCCTCCTGCCAACTTGGCTGGTGAATAACATTTGGTGAGTAATGTTTGAGCAATCTTCCAAAGGAGATGTTAAATTAAAATATTCATTCATTCATTCGTTCATTTTCCAAACCGTTTTATCCCTTTCGGGGTCACGGGGCTGCCGGAGCCTAACCCGGCTACTCATGGGCGAGGGCAGGGGACACCCCTGATCTGGTCGCCAGTCTGTCGCAGGGGCAACAGTCACACACCCACACACACTCACCTAGAGACAATTTAGAGTGACCAATGAACCTATGAACAAATATTAACAAATTAACCTCACTTTTTTTTGCTTTTGATTCAGATGGAGACTCAACATCGAGCGTAACAACACATGGTGCAGGTAAAAGAAATAAAATAAAAATAAAGCTTTCAGTCACATCAGAAGTTGTGTATCGCTTCTTCACAGTTCTCTCCAGGGATTCTTATGGCTAAACGTGGTGATATTACAAATTCTCAATAGTGATCTGGCACGGCCATGTCAACAGCAAAGAGAACACATTGGATGACAGGCCATCAGTTATGACCACGTCCAGAGAGCACCCTCTATTGTAAGCAGGCTGTATGACACACATCCACACAGTCTAAAGGTTTGAATAAACATCACAATGTTTGTCAATGAGGAGATCACATTAAGCAGTAATTAAAACCCTATTACACTTTGAATGTAGCAGGGCTAAAAACTCAGATATCTTGAATAAAACAGGAGGGAGGGCTCTGTAACACATAAAACAAGCATCTGCTAAAGGCAAATGAATGATGCTCAAATGTGGAGAAACTACTTAATGTGACAGTTTTCGTTTAATACAAGTCACTGGGCATTGATGCAGTTATTAATAATAAAAAGTTCAATGAAAACAGCAGAAACATTAGTGCCAAGCCAGCTTTCAAAGAGGCGATCCCTGTTTTCATCTAAACTAGATCATCATTGATAAAACATGTCAGACTGCAAAGCTTATAGTTTTCTGTGAGGACAGATGATGACTTGGTTTTTTTCTAACCAATGTGAAGAGATATCCAACACTGTTTGTGGTGAGTGTAACATGTACCAGGATATGTCATGTGACAGATGTGGGTCCAACTGAAGATGTATTCTGTCAGCTGCATTTATTATGTGCGTCTGTGATTGTATATGTGTGTTTGGGTTATGTGAGTGTGTGTGCTTGAGTGTTACCTTTTGGCTTTTGCAGGTAAGGACGTGAGTGTTTTCTGGAGTTTTCTCCTCTGTGGCGGTCAGGTTGAGCTGCACATTCTCGATTTCAATGACACACTGGAATTCGCCTTCATTCTGCCACAAAGTCAAACAACAAGTCTTTACTCATCCTAAACAGCAGGGCCTCAACAAAACCTGAAGCCACTCAGCTAAACCAAATCGGAATCTGAGCAGGGCCCAGCAAGAAGCTCCACTGAACAAAAACCCAAACAGAATCCTGGAAGAACCCTAACAAAACCTGAGAGGAATCCAAACAGACGCTAAGTAGTGGCTGGAACCCACACTGAATGTGATTCCAAAAGTAACCCAAACCATCCTGTGGAAAACTGAACTGCAGTCACAGAGAAATGTCAGGAACAAAATCTCATGCTGCATCAAGCAGAGAGGCAGTGGGGCCCAGACTATAACATGGACTGGAATCCACGACTTCCCAGTCTCAGGGTGGACGTTCTACCACTAGGCCATGAGCTGCTGGCTTCATTGAACTGGAATCTTTAATGAGCACTGGGGGGGTTAAACTCCAGAGTGAAGCAGCTTCAATAGGAATTAGCACTGCAAGTCGGAGGCCATTGCTCTTGCCTGGAAAAGGTGGTTGGCCCCCTCCGAAAAGGGGTGACGACCTCTGTCACCCAGAAACCTCTTGAGAGGTTTTGCAGCCATGTTCCAATGGGAAAAGAGCCGGAGGAATATTTGGGAAGCATTGGAGGGACAATGCACGCCATCTGACCGCGGAGGGCTTTAGGGTTCCCCTGACACAGAAAGTGTCTTTGAATGGGGGAGGACTTGTCATCTCTGCTGCCCCCCCATGACCCAGCTCCACACAAGAGGAACAAGACGATGAATGGACCGTCCCACAAACAGTATTGGGACCCAATGCACCCCTGCTTGGCACACAGCTCAGGCGCTAGGTTGTACTAACCAGCAAATGCTTTCTGAACATGACTGTAGTCACAGCTACCGCTCCCCCCAGGCATGGGTCCAATGTGGACACACTAACGGGACTTTAACTAGATATCTCAACTGTCTCAGAAGTCTCACAGTAATAATTTTGCTTAATGTCATGTATTCAGATGTGGTGTTTGATCAGAAATGTCTTTGAAACAACCCTCTGTGTTCTGTCCTGAGGTTCTCAACCAGAACAGACAGGATAACAACCATCTACACTGCTGTACTTGGTTAAGCTGTGTGCTGCATAACCCCTTCAGACGGTTTCTGGGGTTAAATGACAGAATCAGAACTTCAGTCCATTTTTTGCAGCAGTAATATTAGACTCTCTGAACTCATTAGCAGGACATGCATACACACGTGGACAAAATTGTTGGTACCCCTCAGTTAAAGAAGGAAAAACTCACCATTCTCACTGAAATCACTTGAAACTTACAAAAGTAACAATAAATAAAAATGTATTGAAAATTAAATAATCAAAATCAGCCATCACTTTTGAATTGCTGATTAACATAATTATTAAAAAAAAAAAAAAACTAATGAAACAGGCCTGGACAAAAATGATGGTACCTCTATAAAAGATTGAAAACTATTTGACCAGACTGACATGATTAACTCAGGTGTGTCCTTTAATTGACATCACAGGTGTTACCAAACTCATAATCAGTCAGTCTGCCTATTTAAAGGGAGACAAGTAGTCACTCTGCTGTTTGGTGAAAAGGTGTGTACCACACTGAACATGGACAACAGAAAGCGAAGGAGAGAATTGTCCCAGGACATCCGAAAAAAAATGATAAACGTCTTAAAGGTAAAGGCTATAAGACCATCTCTAAACAGCTTGAACTTCCTGTGACAACAGTGGCTCATATTATTCAGAAGTTTAAGACCCACGGGACAGTAGCCAACCTCTCTGGACGTGGCCGCAAGAGGAAAATTGATGACAAATTGAAGAGACGGATCGTTGGAATTGTATCCAAAGAGCCCAGAACAACCTCCAAAGAAATTAAAGGTGAACTCCAAGGCCAAGGTACATCAGTGTCAGATCGCACCATTCGTCGTTGTTTGAGCCAAAGTGGACTTCATGGGAGACCACCAAGGAGGACACCACTGCTGAAAAACAATCCTAAAAAAGCCAGACTGGAATTTGCAAAAATGCATGTTGACAAGCCCCAAAGCTTCTGGGAGAATGTCCTTTGGACAGATGAGACCAAACTGGAGCTTTTTGGTAAGGCACATCAACTCTATGTTCATAGACTCAAAAACCAAGCATAGGAAGAAAAGAACACTGTCCCTACGGTGAAACATGGAGGAGGCTCAGTCATGTTTTGGGGCTGCTTTGCTGCATCTGGCACAGGGTGTCTTGAATGTGTGCAAGGTACAATGAAATCTGTAGACTATCAAGGCATTCTGGAGAGAAATGTGCTGCCTTGTGTCAGAAAGCTTGGTCTCAGTCGCAGGTCATGGGTCTTCCAACAGGACAACGATCCAAAACACACAGCCAAAAACACCCAAGAATGGCTGAGAGAAAAGCGTTGGACTATTCTAAAGTGGCCTTCCATGAGCCCAGATCTGAATCCCATTGAACATCTGTGGAAGGAGCTGAAACATGCCATTTGGAGAAGACACCCATCAAACCTGAGACAACTGGAGCAGTTTGCTCATGAGGAGTGGGCCAAAATACCTGTTGACAGCTGCAGAACGCTCATTGACAAATACAGAAATGGCTTCATTGCAGTGATTGCCTCAAAAGGTTGTGCAACAAAATATGAAGTTATGGGTACCATCATTTTTGTCCAGGCCTGTTTCATTAGGTTGTTTTTTTTAATAATTATGTTAATCAGCAATTCAAAAGTGATGGCTGATTTTGATTATTTAATTTTCAATACATTTTTATTTATTGTTGCTTTTGTAAGTTTCAAGTGATTTCAGTGAGAATTGTGGGTTTTTCCTTCTTTAACTGAGGGGTACCAACAATTTTGTCCACGTGTGTATGCCACAGGCAGACACTCACAGTGTACAGGTCCAAGTTCCTTCCTTCCAGCACTATTGTAGTGCTCTGGCCCATAGGCACTAAGGCAGAACTTTTCAGGGAGAATACCAGAGGACAAGACGATAGACCAAATGAACCCTGGAGGACAGACAACAGGAGACCAGATTAGAAATGTGATCAAATAAAAGTCGATTAAATAAAGAAAAAAAACCCACAATGTGTCATTATGCTGACTAAGATAACAGAAAAACACAACAGAAAACATGTGTTCACATGACGGACAGACAGCTGTCTCACCCTCTGGCTTAGGATGATGTTTGGGGTGGGGCAGCTGTGGTTGTGAGTGCACAGCTGTTCTACAGGACACCAGTTACACCCCCACACACTGCTGACACAGGCAATACACCTGAAACACAGGACACCATGTGACCTTTATTGTGACCTTCTCCTCCCCTCTCAGTGATGTGGTGCGTTCAAAGTCTTACTGGGTGCTCTGGTTCAGTCGGCTCACAGACCCACAATCGTAGAAAGTCATGCTTCCCGTGGTGATGGTTACATGACCGAGCGTGAGAGAGACGGGCAGGGTCATGTGATCTGCAGAGAGGACACGTGCTGCCATGAAGCCTGAACACACTCATACACACACACACAGCCATCATGTGTCAGAGGTGAAGGCTCCACTCTCCAATCTGAAAGGGATACCAGACTGGACAACTGAAGGTGGTTCATGTCATACAGCAGTGAGTGAATAACACAATCCAATCAGGACAAAAACACAACACCATTGTGTTGGTTTTCTACTCAGCCAGGAGTGGTGGGAAGCCCAAGTCCAAAAACGTTTCTTTATCTCCTCCCTGAGATGAAAATGAGCACCCACTCACCTTTTCCTGTGGGCGTGGTGGGGAGAAGCTCTGGCTCAGGTGACTGACAGGTGACTTTTGTTCCTACAATGACAGCCGGATGGGGGGGGAGGAGTCCGAAGATGCAAGACAGAGACTCTGTCTTTTCTAGGGCAGGAAGCTGGGCAACGGACAAGGTCACCTTGAAAACAGAGAACCAAGTTCTAGTTCTTTTGGTCAGGTCGTGAGGCTTCCATGGTCTTTGCAAGTCACTCAATCTATTCCATCCTCACAGTTCCCTGACACCACAGTGGGGCGTCAGAACTTTTTTCCTTCAAAACTACTATCAGGACTCCCTTCCAAACGGAAAAAGCGTCCCTAGCAGACCTGCATTAGAAAGGGGGAGGTCGGGTCTAAGCGGGAGCGGGTTCAGTACCAGACCGCTTGAGACGGTACCGATCTTTTCAGTTAAGGACATGCCTGATCTGTTGAACATTGAATGCCTGTTTGACAGCTGCTGCCCTCCAATGACTTTTCAAGTTTGACTGGATTTTCAGTTTAAAGCTCCAGCCACCAGCCTGTGGTTCCCGGACATACCTGGTGTAGGTATGCAGTCATTTTACGTAGCCTCTACTCATATAGTACCGTTCTACCTCGTTGAGGCTCAAATTGCTTTACAGTCCTCTTCTAACCAGAGGTTGACCACTCTACCTCTGCGCTACGGCTGCCCAGGTAGGCAGGAGCTGGACACACCCCTCTATTCATGCACGTGTCAAAATGACCTCCAGAGTCTCACTTGAACTGTTGGGAGCCCGGCCTGCTTTGCAAAGACAGTTTGACCCCTGCATGCTCTCGTTCTGCTGAACTGTCAGTCAGCAGCACTCACCTGGGTCTGCTCTGCCCTGCTCTGATTGGCTGGCTGCAGATTCTGCACTGTGACACACTGATTGGTTGATTCAAAGCTCCAGAGCCAGTGGTTGGCCTGCAGGTGGCGCTGACACATGTGTTTTTGAACACACCTGGGTATAGGAAAATATTAGTGAAGAGTCAGGGTCTGCTTATCTTCACACACTGCAAAAAAGTTATTCTACCAAAAACCCCACAGAGTTCCCCTGCTACCCTGCAGTTCACCTGACGTGGTTTTGCAGATTTTTTTTCATTGCAACGGAGCTTTTTTTTTACAGCTCATCCAGATTGGCTGTTGACCAATCAGCCTTCTCTGTGCCGTGTTTCCTCTACAGAAATGTTCAGGTTGCCACATTTTTCAAAGATTTTGCCCAAATCTTTGATCGCGACCAGATCTTTGTTTTCATTCAATAATACTGGACTTATTTTTCTCTGAAGGTTTGAACTTTGAGTTTATCAAAAGAGAAACGTGTAACAAATGTGTCTGTCTGAGAGCAGTGTACAGTGAGCAGTGAGGAGTTTTACGGCCTTAAAACATCTGGGATCCAACTTTGTGGATTTTGTGGGATACATGAGGGAGCACAGTATACAAAGAAGTGACAAACAAGGGCTCACCGTCCCTCCAGGACACACCAGCCGCAGTACGGGTCTCTGACAGACAGACAGGAGCTGCAGTCTGTCTGTCTCTCACAGGATGACACAGGCACCTTAGAAAGCTAATAAAAACCACAAGCAGCCAATTCAAATCCAAGCTTGTGATTGAGCAAGACAGAAGAATGAGGAAGGAGTCACATGGAGGGCAGGCTGTGACTCACCTTATCATTAGTTAAAATGTAAAGGTACTGTTGGCTCTCATCAAGCAGCAGGTCAGCACCAATAGCACCACTGTCCACTAGCAAGCTGCCATACAAATCACCGGACTGATCAGGACGCACAAATACCTGCAACACGAAGGCACAGGGCATCAAGAAAGGTCCAAGAGGGGTCCTGGACAGCAGTCCTCAGAGTTAAAAGAACACAGAAGAGACTGGAGATTCAATAGGATGTTAAAAAAAAACCTTTTATGATCTGCTTTTTGAAAGAATCTAAAGGAGGAATGGTGGCAGTGCTGCCGGTTGATGTTCACATGGACACCACAAGCTATAATGCAGACAGAATGATGCACAAAATCATCACCAAACCTGCTGCTCTCAACCAGCTTTCCAGTAACTCAAGGGTCAAATTTAGGATTTTGTTGTTTTAAGGCTCTGAGTTTATCAGATGCAGTCAAATGCTGCAGGCAGAAGCTGAAGTCTTCTGCTCAGCTTCGTTTGGAGGTTTCTCACTGTAGAATTCAATCCAGGGATGACAGAGCTCTGGAGGTGTTTCTACCCTGGGGTCAGATGGAGTAAAACCTTGTGGTGCTGGAAAAAACACACCTGTAAGCATCTAAATGAAGGGTCAAACATTTGTTTACAGCAACTTCGAAACCATGAGGAACAAAGTTTCATGAGAACCAATGATTCTGATAGAAATATAAAATGTTAAACAACCCAAGAGTCTGGGGGAGACTGCTGATGTGGGTTCGGGGGGGTTCTGTGACTCCATGGATGTGGTGGAGGTGGAGTTGGCTGGGGTGCGGTGGGGTGTGAAGGTGGCTCTAAACATGTGGGGCTCTGTTGGTGGGCTATGAGGTCCTCCTGGATAAGCTACATTTGCTTTTTGCCCCCCTCCCCGACTGATCCTTACAGGTAGGTGAAAGCATAAACTGCTTTAGCCTCTGGCTGTGTGTTTGTTGTGCGATTGTGGGTCACCTTGTGCAGTTGCCCCTCGGCATCTCCCAGAAAAGCGACAGTGTGTCCAGCCTCTGTTGCTACAGTGACAGCAGTCAGCAGCTTGAGCATGGTCACAGTGGGTAAGGCTGGAAGAGCCACAGCACTAGCAATTGGGCTGGGGGTGTGCTCCCCCCCACAGGGATACTCTGACAGAGAGTCCTTTAGAAAAGATGGAGAGAGAGAGTGGGACAGTGAGACAAGTCCAACGCAATCACACACTCACAAAGTAACACATTTACACAATCCTTTACCTACAGAAGGAGCATAATGTTTTATAACAGGGGTGGTGGGAAGGGGGGCTGCACTTCTGCTAGTTGCCATCATAGTCTGCTCTGGTCTGTTCTAATTGACAAGACACACATGAACCAGGTGCAGGCCTGAACCCGGTACACACCTAAACCAGGTACACACCTGAACCAGGTGCACACCTGAACCAGGTGCACACCTGAACCAGGTACACACCTAAACCAGGTACACACCTAAACCAGGTGCACACCTAAAGCAGGTGCACACCTAAAGCAGGTGCACACCTGAACCAGGTGCACACCTGAACCAGGTACACACCTAAACCAGGTGCACACCTAAAGCAGGTGCACACCTGAACCAGGTGCACACCTGAACCAGGTACACGCCTGAACCAGGTACACGCCTGAACCAGGTACACGCCTGAACCAGGTGCACGCCTGAACCAGGTACACGCCTGAACCAGGTGCACGCCTAAAGCAGGTGCACGCCTGAACCAGGTGCACGCCTGAACCAGGTGCACGCCTGAACCAGGTGCACGCCTGAACCAGGTGCACGCCTGAACCAGGTGCACGCCTGAACCAGGTGCACGCCTGAACCAGGTGCACGCCTGAACCAGGTGCACCCTGAACCAGGTGCATGCATGAACCAGGTGCACGCCTGAACCAGGTGCACGCCTGAACCAGGTGCACGCCTGAACCAGGTGCACGCCTGAACCAGGTGCACGCCTGAACCAGGTGCACGCATGAAAAAGGTACACACCTGAACCAGGTACACACCTGAACCAGATACACACCTGAACCAGGTACACACCTGAACCAGGTGCACGCATGAACCAGGTGCACACCTAAACCAGGTACACACCTAAACCAGGTGCACACCTAAAGCAGGTGCACACCTAAAGCAGGTGCACACCTGAACCAGGTGCACACCTGAACCAGGTACACACCTAAACCAGGTGCACACCTAAAGCAGGTGCACACCTGAACCAGGTGCACACCTGAACCAGGTACACACCTGAACCAGGTACACACCTGAACCAGGTGCACGCCTGAACCAGGTGCACGCCTAAAGCAGGTGCACGCCTGAACCAGGTGCACGCCTGAACCAGGTGCACGCCTGAACCAGGTGCACGCCTGAACCAGGTGCACGCCTGAACCAGGTGCACGCCTGAACCAGGTGCACGCATGAACCAGGTGCACGCCTGAACCAGGTGCACGCCTGAACCAGGTGCACGCCTGAACCAGGTGCACGCCTGAACCAGGTGCACGCCTGAACCAGGTGCACGCATGAAAAAGGTACACACCTGAACCAGGTACACACCTGAACCAGATACACACCTGAACCAGGTACACACCTGAACCAGGTGCACGCATGAACCAGGTGCACGCATGAAAAAGGTATACACATGAACCAGGTACACACCTGAACCAGGTACACACCTAAACCAGGTACACACCTGAACCAGGTACACACCTGAACCAGGTGCACGCATGAACCAGGTGCACGCATGAACCAGGTGCACGCATGAACCAGGTATACACCTGACTCAGGTGCATACCTGAACCAAGTACACATCTAAACCAGGTGCATGCCTGAACCAGGTGCACAGATGAACCAAGTGCACACATGAACCAGGTGCACACATGAACCAGGTGCACACACGAACCAGGTATACACCTGAAACAGGTAATTTGATGTGTATCTGTAAACATGTGGACACACTTGACCTAGAGAAGTGAAGTTTCCCCACTTCTCCCCTAAAGGTTGGTCAGAACACATACACTTACAGGCCACTTTATCAGGTACACCTGGACAACTGCATGTTAATATAAACTTCTGATCAGCCAATCACATGGCAGCAACTCTGTGCATTTGGTCATGTAGAGATAGTCAGGACGGCCTGCTGCAGTTCAAACCGAGCATCAGAAAGGAGAAGAAAGGCAATTAAAGTGACTTTGAACATGTCAGATGGGCTGGTCTGAGTATTTCAGAAACTGCTGATCTACAGGGATTTTCACCCTCAAACATCTCTAGGGTTTACAGAGAATGGTCAGAAAAAGAGAATATATCCAGTGAGGAGCAGTTCTGTGGGCAGAAATGCCTTGTTGATGTCAGAGGTCAGAAGAGAATGGTCAGATTGGTTCCAGCTGATTGAAAGGCAACAGTAAGTCAGGTAATCGCTGATTACAAATGAGGTCTGCAGAAGAACTTCTCTGAACGCACTGACTGTCTGAATGTTATGTTGGGGTTGTGAGGGGCTGTAAGCCAGCAGGAGAAAGTGCAAACAGGTGGCTGGTTGGAAATGAGTACAGGATTACTCCACACCAACAATCCTGCCTTCAACTGATATGTGAATTTTTGCTGAACTCCTGTCGCTCTGCAGAAACTACATCCCAGAAAAGCACACAGGCTAAAACAGGATCATCATAATGAAAGGACCACTGGGAACACTTTGAGAATAGATCAAAAGATGACTGAACTTTAAGGGAAAGTTTTAAACAAAAGGAAGGCTTTGAGGCATTCATGTAAAAGACAGCAGCAAGAAAAATACGGTCAGAACGAACCACGCTTTAAAGTTTACCTTTGGCAGTCTCAGACATTTGGAGGATACGGCGTATTCAATGTAGGCCTCTTCCTCTCCGCTGCTGCCCTGTCCTCCCTGTGTATAGCACACCTCATGTGCTTTTCGCATTATAGCATCCAGAGCGTCCATCCCATAAACACAAAGTGCAGAGCGACTTGTTGCTACAGGTGTTGATGCTTGTCCAGCTGCCATGACCACAAACAGGGCAGCTCTTCCTGAATGTTCCCATAACCATGCCCCCTGTGCAAGGTTGTAGCCACCTTGGCATAACAGTGGTACCTCCACATAGGAGTAGAAGCTCCGATCAGATATGCAGAGTCGTGAGACGTACGTCCGGTACTCCTTTCTGTGCCACATGTCCCGCCGGGAGAACAGGAAGTAAGCATGGTTACCGTGTATAAAAGCTTTCACAAAATGGTTGTTGTATTCAGAGTAACTTCCAACAACAAGCTTCCCAAGCTCCTCTTCCTGAGAAAACGCTCTCCGAAGGGAATTCACTGGGAATAGGCGTCGTGTTGTGATTGGTGGGATGTCACCCGGTCCTCTGCTGGTGTAACCTCGACCAACAAGCATCAAATGCAGTGTGCCTGAAGCCCCCTCTCCTTCCTGTTTGCCCTTTGTTGTTATTATCACACCAACAGTGGAGACACGAGGATCATTGGCAGCAACATACTGAGTGTCAACTGGGTTCGATGTCTGATAGATGACCTGAGAGATGTTGGAAAGACTTCTGCAGAGAAATAAGATGAAAAGAAATAGTTAGCGTTTTTACCGCAGACTGAAAAAACATCTGTATGTGATCATGTAATCCTATCAAATGAATTTCAACCAGGACCAGAAAATTACCAAGGTCTTTGTTTAGATGTCATATTCAATGTTCCACAAAAATATCATCTTTAGTGATCATTTCAATGACTTAAAATTAACCTGACATTGCAGGATAAATATAGGCAAAATGGTGGAGGAAGATACCTCCCATTCTGTCCCATGAATTTCATTACAACACAGTTATAGTGGTCACTGAGAGTGCCTTTGGACCACCAGCACAGGGTGGTGATGTCTTTTTATAGGAGGCAGAACCAGAGGGTGTGGAGCAGTGCCTCTGCCTCAAATAGTGGAGTTTAAGCCTTTTCAGGTCTTGCTCATATGAAAAAGTTAAACAGCAGGATACTGACGAGCAGAAATGAGCACAACTACAATTAAGGAGAAGTTGATTTGGCGTGGAAGAGTAGGAGCTAACTCAAACAGCAGAAGATGTCATTTTTTTTAGTTCTTTCCATAGTTGTAAGCTTTGGATCATGACTTAAATGTTAAGATTCCAAGTGCAAGTTGCCGTAATGAATTTTCTCTGCAGGGTGACCTAGCCCACACTGGAGCAGCTATGTCTCTTGGCTGGCCTGGGAACACTTTGAGGTCATTTGTGGAGAGCAAGGTCTGAGCATCTTTGCTGAGACTGCTGTTCCCATGGTCTGTGAAATGTCTGAAAAATGAAGTCTAAAGCAGTAAAAATGTCAGCAGAAGATCAGCTATAATTGAAAGTATGACAAACAAATGTTGGCTTTCTATATAAAGAAACTGAAAAATGCTCATATTTATGTGAGATTTAGAATATCATGGTGTAATGTATAGTGTTGTTAGATGTTACCATGTCTTACCCATCTTCCATTTGGTATCTTCCCTGAAGGTGTGGTGAGCAGCAGCTCTCAGAAACTATTTGGTTGTTTCAAACCGATGACTTAAAGAGACCAGGACTGAACAAATGTGACGTCACCCATAGAAAATGCTTTGTTTTCAGTTCCAACAAAATTAGCCTTATTCAGTCTCCATTTTTTCATCATACGGATGCTGCCATTTTAGAACCAGAATTTGTCGGTAAGCTCTGACTGGTATGAGTTGGAGCGATTCAATGTTTATGGAAACTTCGCTTGCCAATCAGGAGTGAGATTGGTAAAAGTCAAATGCTTTGAATGTTGGATGTGAGACCACTTACTTTTATTGAGGCCTCTGATTGGCCAGTTTATAACTTGAACTACAGACAAAATATCATGAGAATTGCCAAGAACATGCTAAAAAAGGTCTCAGATGAAGAATGGTTATTCTGACCAATAGAAGGACTCCATAGCAGCAGTTATTTCTCATTAGAAGTCTATGGGATTTAGGCTTCTTGGAGCCAGTCGGTACTTCCTGTTGGTCACACCAGGAGGGAGGGGTCACTCAGTCCAGTTCTCAAAAACAGCCAATATTTCAAACCCACAGGACAAAAGAGAACCAACTTGGATTTACCTTTTGTTGCAGATACCTTGAAAGAGAGAACCGCAAACAATCAGGTTCCCTGGCTCCTCCCCCACACCATCCTCCAGCAGAAGCAGCTTGTTGTGGTTGTGAGTGACAGTTGCTGATGGACAGTCCTCCTGAATGATTGGAGGGAGACAGTCTGGGGAGTCCAGGTTGGGGCCAGTCTTCACATGTGCTATAACCTCCAGGTTAGAGTTCAGCTGATACAGGTTGTTGACTCCGCCCACATACAGACGTCCAGTCTGAACATCAAGCAGAAGGTGAGACAAAGGTCCACTTTCCAGCTTCACCCACTGCACTGAGGCCTCCACTTGAGAAGTGCAGAGGAGGGAAAGAGTGACGAGGAGGGTGTATAGATGGGAGGAGGAGGCCAACATGGCAGCTCCCCTTTACCTGAAAAACGGTAGAGATAAGACTATCAAGAACAGCAGCAAGCAAACAATAGATATGGAGAAAAACATCCACAGTGGAGAAGACCTGCCAAAAGGCTTGCATATTTCCTGTAGAACATTTCCATGAAGAACATATGAACTTGGCTAAAATCCTTGGACCAGCAGCATTGAACTTAGGAGGCACAGATAGAAGTCAAATACTCTGAACAGACCTGCAATCCTACTTGCTGCAGCTATGTCAGACAGTCTCTTTAGGGAGATCTGTGGGGGCACCACACAGCTCCCAGTTATGAACGCAGCGTCCTTGGGAAAGGCTCTGCTCTTAATGTATTGCTGATCTATAAACCAAAGTTAGAAAAATGGTCCAAAACATGTCCGTTTGCCCTCATCTTGTCTAACCAAAGTGTCTCAACATTTCTGAACTTCACAGTTATTTCAGACAAAAGCGTGAAGCATGCTGTGCTGGTGAGGATTGCTGAAGCTGACCTGCGATCTCCAGCCGCCCACTAACAGCAGCATCTGAATGCCAAAAAAGGAAACGGTTTCAAATCTGAGTTCCACTTTTGCCCTGAAGGAGGTAGCCTCTTAGTGTGAGCGCAGCATTCAGGGGAAATAAGAAATATGCAAAGCAGCTAAGCAGGTGATTCCCAGCCCAGCATGCCCTTCATCATTTCCTCTTTGAAGTTAATAAAATATTTTTCCACTTCACACTTTCATCTGACAGTCAAACTGTATTTGCCTGTAATAATATCACCATGGCAACAACGTTGTATCCACAGCAACACTCCCAAAGCAGAGAACCTCTGGCTGAGTTTTATTACAATTTTTAAAACTGAACTCAGATTCCTGACCCTGATGCTCCAGTTTGTCATCAAAAGATCTCCTTCATGTCTGCACAGAAGCTGCCTGCATTCAGGTCCAGAACCACAACATACCAGTTCGATTTTATCTTTGAAAAAAACCACAAACTACCTTCTTTAAGGTGAGAACATACAGCAGATTTGGCAGACCAATCCAGACAGGAATCATTAACTATTTCCTGGTTCACATCAAGAAAGCAGACTCTGTTCAAGTGGCCCAGAGTGCTGCCCTGCAGTCTGGTTTTCTTTCTCAAGTGGAGCTGTCAGAAGTAAGACACCACCTGGAAACATCACGCAGTTCTGACAGCTGCTCATTTGGGGACGCTGTTGCCTGGTCAAGAGAGGGAAATAGAGGAAAAGTGGCTATTCCTGCTAGTCCTCTGGATATCACATATAAATGTGCATATACAGCTGCTCAATACAGCACATTTTAACCCTGCAGACCTGTTCAAACTTCTTCTGGATTCCATCTTCTTCAGCTCATGCCGTGGGCTGTTTTTTCTCTTTCTCATACACAGAACATATGTCATCTCCTCCCTTTGGTGCCTCCCTCAAAATGAATATAGACCCACGTTCTAAAGTAGGCCAGGTGTGTTTGATCACTACAGGTGATCAAACAAGTGCAGGTTTGACCTGGAGTTCAGGTGAGCTTTCAAACTGAAAAAATGAAGTGGGACATCTAAGCCCACTGTATGAAAGACAGAAAGGCCTCATGGCAGGGGAGTCGGGGTGTGGAGGGTCATTATGTGCGTGATAGAAAGCCCACAGTCCCAAATGCACACACACTCCATAACTTTTAAACATCCTCACACGATCTGTATGCTAATGAGCTCCTGACTGCGCCTGATGGGTTTCATCAATAATTCATGCAGCTGAGCAGCCATCCGGAGAGGAGGTGCAGAAAAAGGAGGAGCAGAAAAAGGAGGAGCAGATGAAGGGTTGGGAAGTTCAGTTTCAAAACTCAGACCTCTCTCTCAGCGGCACAACCCAACAAGAGGCCACGTGTTTCATATAGGTGCTACATCCAGAATGTTTAAAAGTTTATTAATATACTACAATGTCACGGGACACCAGAAGTCTTTTTTAAGGCTATGTTTGGATTTTTTATGTATTACACAACACCCAAACCCATGATCAGGGCCTGAAAAAACAGAGAAAGATGTTGAAGATGAAGATAGCAGATGAATGGAGCATCTGTCAGCTCTACAATACACCTGCTCCCTGATTGGCTGAAGGAGAAACTTCCCAGTTCTCGTTTGAGTCCAGGGCGTGTCATTCACTGGAAACCATAGCAAGAGAGAAGATGCTGCAGGCAGGTGTGACTGCAGCACTTTATTCTTTTATCCTTTATTTGTCCTCCATTGTGGTAAACCCGTCATCAATTCCTACCGAGTGCTCCCCTTCTTCCTTCATCACAGTGAGCAGATAATTAAAGGCTGCTTTACCTCAGGCGAACACACCAACACCCCCATATTATCTCTGTGCTTTCCTGCTGACTCCCAGTCTTCAAAGAGATGAAACACATGTATGGTTGACTCCACCCTACCGGATTTTTTCTTTTGTTCATTTTTGTTTTTCCTTTGCTCTCATCATTAACGTTTATCATTGTGCTACTCGCAGTCAGCTGCTTGATGTGTGGAGGGTCCAGGCTGTGAAATTACCCACTGTCATGACTTTCTCCAGAAAAACCTGGGACCCTGATCATTAGAAACTTACACTATTCCTGTGCTTGTTACTAACAGGAGGAATTTAGTTTGACCAAAACACAGAGAAAGGATTTTAACTGAGGTAAACATACCTTCTGTCTATCCAGAAACATAAGGTATACAACACTGTTACTCCTAGATCTCTTAAGTTATCATTATTAAATGTCAGGTCTTTAAAAGGAAAAACATTTTAATTAATAATTTTATTACTGAGTACGACCTTGATTTTATGTTTTTATCTGAAACCTCGTTAGATGAAAATAACAGTTTAGCTGTTCTCATGGAGTCAACCCCTCCCAACAATAGTGTTATCAATGAGGAAAGAACAGAAAGAAAGGGCGGCGGCGGGGGGCGGGGGGTGTTGCAGTTTTGTTCAATGAAATTTTTCCGTGTAAGAAGAAAACTTTTGGAAGCTTTCCATGTTTTGAATACGTGGCCCTACAGCTCAAGGCCTCATTCAAAACCATATTTATAAATATCTACCGGCCCCCAAGATACTTTGCAGATTATAACCATGAGTTTAGTGAACTGCTGTCAATGATCTGTGTAGATTTTGACTGTATAATTATGGTTGGAGATTTTAACATCCATGTTGACAACTCTCAGAACAAGAGGACTAAAGACCTGAATAAGACTGGAACATTTTGGGTTGACCAAACATGCAACAGAGCCCACACACAACAGAGAACATATTCTTGATTTATTGATTTCCAAAGGTCTGAACACACAATTGTTTTGAAGGAGATCACAAAACTGTATATAACGGAAAATACTAGTGAGTTGTTCAACCTGATTTTCTCTCTAACACCTCCCCTCTCAGGGGGGTCAGTCATTGAACCTGTCAAGAGCTTTAATGCAAATATGTTAAGTATCATGGATAGTATTGCTCCCCATAAAAGGTGAAGGTGATCTATG
The DNA here is from genome assembly GCA_014656515.1 of Oryzias celebensis. Taxonomy (NCBI): domain Eukaryota; kingdom Metazoa; phylum Chordata; class Actinopteri; order Beloniformes; family Adrianichthyidae; genus Oryzias; species Oryzias celebensis. The sequence continues at coordinate 26,737,551 of BNCR01000007.1, read as the reverse complement.
GAAAAATAAAATATCCATGGAGAAATTCTATACTCGTAAAAAATGAAAAAAGAGAATTTCAGAAATCTGAACGCAAATGGCGGAAGAATAAACTGCAGGTTGATCACGACATCTATAAAGAGAAACTTCTTTTTTATAATTTACAAGTCCTATTTCTCTGACATCATTACCAAAAACTCTGATAATTCCCGGCCCTTATCCTTTACAGTCGACAAGCTAACAAACCCCATTGTGTCAGTGGCACCAGAACTTTACTCCACTAACGCTTGCAACGACTTTGCTAAATTCTTTACAGAGAAAATCAAAAACATCAGGCAAACTATTGTTTCATCAACTACAAGTCCAGAAAACCAATATAAACCCCATGGCTCACTTTCAACCCATAAACCATAATGACCTGGACCTCCTCCTGCTGTCTGGATATTCTACCTACAAGTTTTTTCAAACAACTTTGAAAGATCATGGAGTCGGTTCTGCTCCACATTTTGAACTTTTCTTTAACGTCTGGTGTTTTTCTAGAACCACTGAAAATAGCTGTAATCAAACCACTCCTAAAAAAGGTACAGTTTGGATAAAACACAAATGAGCAACTACAGACCGATATCAAATCTGCCATTTTTAGGTAAGACCCCTAAAAAAGCTGTTTTTCATCAATTAAATGAACTCTTACTAAGAAACAACTGAGACGGCTCTGACCAATGTGACTAATGACATACGTTTGAATACAGACAGTGGAAATATGTAAGTTCTAGTTTTAATTGATCTCAGTGCTGCATTTGATACAATCGACCACGCTATATTACTCAAACGACTAGATGGGTCTCATTGGGCCAGCACTAAACTGGTTCAAAACGTACTTGGAAAACAGAAAATATTTTGTCACTTGGTAACTTCACATCAGAGCCGACAGAAATTACATGTGGAGTTCCCCGAGGCTCCATCTTGGGGCCCCTCCTATTTAATATCTACATGCTCCCACTGGCTCAGGTTATAAAGAACAACAACATTAGTTACCTTAGTTATGGAGATGACACAGATATATATTACAATGACACCAGGAGACCGATGCCCTGTACAGGCTCTTGATAAATACATTGAGACATTAATGACTGGATGTGTCACAACTTACTTCAATTAAACAAAAAACAAAACTGAGGTTATTGTCTTTGGAGCTAAAGAGAAACGGTTGGACGTCACTACAGAGCTTCAATCTATTCATCTTAACGCCACCAACCAGACCAGAAACTTGGGTGTAGTAATGGACACAGATCTACATTTTGATAAACACATTAAGGCAGTGACAAAATCAGCCTACTATCATCTCAAAAATATTTCAATGATTAAAGATCTGATGTCCAAGCAGGACCTGGAAAAACTAGTTCATGTTTTCATCTTTAGTCGACTTGACTACTGTAACAGTGTTTTCACAGGACGACCAAAAAAATAAATTTGGAAACTACAGCTTTTTCAGAACTCAGCTGCTCGTGTTCTCACAGGAACATTTATATTGTGTAACTTTTAAATAGTCATGATAACAGTGTTATATTTTCCAATAAGCTTTATAAATTTTGATTTATTTTAATCTAACAGCAGCACCTAAAAGTTCCTTTCAAAATAAAATAAAAAAAGTAAAAAATTAAAAATCCATATAAAGATCCTCCTAAAGCAGTAAATTTACAGAATTTATTATTCTGCAATTCTATCACTGAAGAACTTTGCTTCTGAACAAAAACTATAGGTACTGCTGTGCAACAGAAAATAAGAACTAAATCCAACAATGGTTACATTACATTTATATAACAGTTCTGACAATAGATGTCATCATTTTACTCAATCATCTGACGTGTGCATTTTGGAGGATCGATAAAACACACAAAGCCTCTTAATTTAGTGTCAGGTCAGGAGTGGTTAAAAACACATTTATTTAACTATTCTAAGATTATCTCATTAGGAAAAATAAAATTAAATACAGTAACAAAATGTAACTAAGAAACCCATTATTGATCCACACTAAGAAACAAATCAAGCTTCTGTGAAGCTCCATGAAAAAGCTTCTGGTGAAACATTTGAACAAAACAACAATTTTACAATCAGAACAACTCCAACTTTATAAACTGCAGAGCGACTGAGCACCCCTTTTGGAGACCTCGAAAGACTAAAGAACACCAGCTGATGTTCAAAGAAGAGTTAACATAGCAACTGGACTCCAAAACAACAACTGCATACTAAAAAAGCATGAAGATGAACATGAACGTGAAAAACTTGTAGAAGAAATAAACATTTGAAGGATATAGAGTAGACTAATACTAACCACCAGGAAACTTAGGAAACCCCTGCAGAAAAAATGAAAACGTTTCCAGATTTAAAAAAACCTGATGATTAAAGAAACATCTGTGGAACACCTAAAGAGTTGAGAAATATGCAAAATAAAGAAAAATATGAAGATGACACCTGGATAATAAAAAAACACTGCACTACACTTTTAGTGTAGTTTAGCAATCCTGCAAAGTTTAGCAATCCTGCAAACTTAACATCTAAAAAGAACACATGCAGACAACAGTACCATGTGGTCTAAATAAAACACCTGCAGACTAAAGAAACACTACCAAATATAACAAACCAACTAAAGTTTAATGCAACACCTGCACACCTAAAAATAATGCAGACTGTGACACCCTTAGAATTAGAAAACACAGGAGAAAACACAAGAGTAAAAACATATAGACTAATGAAGCACCTGCAGACATGACATTCTTCAGAAAACGTAAGAAACCCATACAGACGAAAGAGACATTAAAGAAACACCTGAAAACAGAGAAACATATAATTCACCTACAAGTGTAATAAACACCTGCAGGCATAAATGCACCAGAAGACTAAAGAAAAACCAGAAGACATAAAAAAAAACCCTGCAGAAATTAGGAACACTTGCAAACAAATAAATTCCTTCAGAATAAATAAATATCTGCAGACATAAGAAACACCTGCAGACATAAAGACACACCTGGAGACAAAAAAAAAAACATTTGCAAACATATAAGACACTAGACATTAAATGATTACCTGGAGACATAAGACACCTGCAGACACAAAACCGACCTGCATATATAAAAAACACCTGCAGACACAAAACCGACCTGCATATTTAAAAAACACCTGCAGACACAAAAATCTGCAAAGACTTAAGAAACACCTGTAGACATAAAAGAAAAACACTTGAAGTCTAAAGGAAGACCCCTGGCTCCTGCCGGTGACCAGAGGGTGAGAGAGAGAGAGCTGACCTGCAGCTATAAAGACACCTGCAAATATTAAAAAACCCACCTGAAAACTAATGGAACATCTGTAGCTAGTAAAAACACATGAAAACTAAAGTAACACCTGCAGCTAGTAAAAACACATGAAAACTAAATGAACATTTGCAGCTAGTAAAAACACATGAAAACTAAAAGAACATCTGTGGCTAGTAAAAACACATGAAAACTAAAGGAACATCTGCAGCTTTAAAAAACATGAAAACTAAAAGAACATCTGTGGCTAGTAAAAACACATGAAAACTAAAGGAACATCTGCAGCTAGTAAAAATACATGAAAACTAAAGGAACATCTGCAGCTAGTAAAAACACGTGAAAACTAAAGGAACATCTGCAGCTAGTAAAAACACATGAAAACTAAAGGAACATTTGCAGCTAGTAAAAACACATGAAAACTAAAAAAACATCTGCGGCTAGTAAAGATACATGAAAACTAAAGGAACACCTGCAGCTTTAAAAAACACATGAAAACTAAAAGAACATCTGCAGCTAGTAAAAATACATGAAAACTAAAGCAACACCTGCAGCTAGTAGAAATACATGAAAACTAAAGCAACATCTGCAGCTTTAAAAAAACATGAAAACTAAAAGAACATCTGCAGCTCGTAGAAATACATGAAAACTAAAGGAACATCTGCAGCTAGTAGAAATACATGAAAACTAAAAGAACACCTGCAGCTCGTAGAAATACATGAAAACTAAAGGAACATCTGCAGCTAGTAAAAACACATGAAAACTAAAGGAACATTTGCAGCTAGTAAAAACACATGAAAACTAAAAAAACATCTGCGGCTAGTAAAGATACATGAAAACTAAAGGAACACCTGCAGCTTTAAAAAACACATGAAAACTAAAAGAACATCTGCAGCTAGTAAAAATACATGAAAACTAAAGCAACACCTGCAGCTGGTAGAAATACATGAAAACTAAAGCAACATCTGCAGCTTTAAAAAAACATGAAAACTAAAAGAACATCTGCAGCTCGTAGAAATACATGAAAACTAAAGGAACATCTGCAGCTAGTAGAAATACATGAAAACTAAAAGAACACCTGCAGCTCGTAGAAATACATGAAAACTAAAGCAACATCTGCAGCTTTAAAAAAAAAATGAAAACTAAAAGAACACCTGCAGCTCGTAGAAATACATGAAAACTAAAGGAACATCTGCAGCTAGTAGAAATACATGAAAACTAAAGGAGCACCTGCAGCTAGTAAAACTACATGAAAACTAAAGGAACCCCTGCAGCTTTAAAAAACACATGAAAACTAAAAGAACATCTGCAGCTAGTAGAAATACATGAAAACTAAAGGAACACCTGCAGCTAGTAAAATATATGAAAACTAAAGGAACATCTGCAGCTAGTAGAAAAACATGAAAACTAAAGGAACACCTGCAGCTAGTAAAAATACATAAAAACTAAAGGAACACCTGCAGCTAATAAAAATACATGAAAACTAAAGGAACACCTGCAGCTAGTAAAACTACATGAAAACTAAAGGAACCCCTGCAGGTAGTAAAAATACAAGAAAAGTAAAGGAACATCTGCAGCTAGTAAAAACACAAGAACAGTAAAGGAACATTTGTAGCTAGTAAAAACACATGAAAACTAAAGGAACATCTGCAGCTTTAAAAAACACATGAAAACTAAAGAAACACCTGCAGCTAGTAGAAATACATGAAAACTAAAGAAACACCTGCAGCTAGAAAAATATGTTGAAAACTAAAGGAACACCTGCAGCTAGTAAAAATACATGAAAACTAAAGGAACACCGGCAGCTAGTAAAACTACATGAAAACTAAAGGAACACCGGCAGCTAGTAAAACTACATGAAAACTAAAGGAACCCCTGCAGCTTTAAAAAACACATGAAAACTAAAAGAACATCTGCAGCTAGTAGAAATACATGAAAACTAAAGGAACACCTGCAGCTAGTAAAATATATGAAAACTAAAGGAACATCTGCAGCTAGTAGAAAAACATGAAAACTAAAGGAACACCTGCAGCTAGTAAAAATACATAAAAACTAAAGGAACACCTGCAGCTAATAAAAATACATGAAAACTAAAGGAACATCTGCAGCTAGTAAAACTACATAAAAACTAAAGGAACACCTGCAGCTAATAAAAATACATGAAAACTAAAGGAACATCTGCAGCTAGTAAAACTACATGAAAACTAAAGGAACCCCTGCAGGTAGTAAAAATACAAGAAAACTAAAGAAACACCTGCAGCTAGTAAAAACACAAGAACAGTAAAGGAACATCTGCAGCTAGTAAAAACACAAGAACAGTAAAGGAACATCTGCAGCTAGTAAAAACACAAGAACAGTAAAGGAACATCTGCAGCTAGTAAAAATATGTTGAAAACTAAAGGAACACCTGCAGCTAGTAAAACTACATGAAAACTAAAGGAACCCCTGCAGCTTTAAAAAATACATGAAAACTAAAAGAACATCTGCAGCTAGTAGAAATACATGAAAACTAAAGGAACACCTGCAGCTAGTAAAATATATGAAAACTAAAGGAACATCTGCAGCTAGTAGAAAAACATGAAAACTAAAGGAACACCTGCAGCTAGTAAAAATACATAAAAACTAAAGGAACACCTGCAGCTAATAAAAATACATGAAAACTAAAGGAACATCTGCAGCTAGTAAAACTACATGAAAACTAAAGGAACCCCTGCAGGTAGTAAAAATACAAGAAAACTAAAGAAACACTTGCAGCTAGTAAAAACACAAGAACAGTAAAGGAACATCTGCAGCTAGTAAAAACACAAGAACAGTAAAGGAACATCTGCAGCTAGTAAAAACACAAGAACAGTAAAGGAACATCTGCAGCTAGTAAAAACACAAGAACAGTAAAGGAACATCTGCAGCTAGTAAAAACATGAAAACTAAAGGAACACCTGCAGCTAGTAAAAACACAAGAACAGTAAAGGAACATCTGCAGCTAGTAAAAACACAAGAACAGTAAAGGAACATCTGTAGCTAGTAAAAACACATGAAAACTAAAGGAACATCTGCAGCTTTAAAAAACACATGAAAACTAAAGAAACACCTGCAGCTAGTAGAAATACATGAAAACTAAAGAAACACCTGCAGCTAGTAAAAATACATGAAAACTAAAGGAACACCGGCAGCTAGTAAAAACATGAAAACTAAAGGAACACCTGCAGCTTTAAAAAACACCTGCAGACTATAGGAACTTCTGCAGACTTAAAGAAGCACCTGTAGACCAACGAAATGGCTCCAAATTAATGGTACAGTCAGTCGCACTGTAGGACTGTTTGATATCTTTTGTGTTTCTTTTGTGCTTTATTTATTTTGTGACGTCTGGGTGGTTCATCGAAGCAGGAAAAAAGAACACACTACACTGCCTAATTCTGAAACAATACTCTTGCAGAAGATTAATAATGCTCACTTTACTACAGACAACCATCAGCACCACGCTAGACATTCAGAGCACAAAATGTGCCTTTCTTAATGTTCTCTTTCTGTCTTCCTGCCCCAGAATCATGCAGTGTCTGCATTTATCTAGCTTTGTTCTTTTTTTTTTTTTTTTTTTTTTTAATTTGGGGAGGTGGGGGGTGTTTTCTTTCTTTTTCTTTCTCGAATACACACCAACACACTCACACATGGTGTGTTCACACCTTTTTTGAGCTCACAAATGCTATATCTGGGTTGTTGGGATGTTTGACAGGACAGGAAGTGAGAGCAGCTGTATCCTATCCAACTAAGTGTCCCCCCCCAAACATCTGGATTTCAAGGTTTTCAAGGCTACGTCACTACCACTTCCCAGACCTTTTGACTCATTTCTTCTTTGTACTCCTCTTCCATGGGTTGTTAATATTTAATGTCCAAAGCTGTTTATGTGAATCAAAAATTTAAAGCAGGCCCTTATGTCGTTTATCTCCTGATAAGCCGGAGTTTTTCTTTGGAAAAAAGAAAGATGGAGCCCTGAGACATTGTATTATTGTCAAATGAAACATATAACCATAAAAATTGTTTTCATCTTTTCCAGATAAACTCTGCTTTTAAATTGTTGAAATGCTTCACTATATTTACCAAAGTGGTTTTATCATATGTAAGTCATATAGAGGTTTAATGATGAAGCGATTTATTCAACCAGATCAATGTGTGTGAGGCAAGCTGTTGATCGAATTGGCCTATACTCAAACTTTCTGAGTAAAAGAACTAAAGCTTGCAATTAATTATGGTCAACCAATTAACATTTCTGTCATTATCTTTGCCTTCACTGTCCTAATAGGGCTGCTATTGAATAGAAAGTTATCAGTTTAGTTGAGAACAGTCCTTGGGATTTCCTTGCTTGTATATTGTTAAGGATTTAACAGCACAAAGGATGGCAAGAGGTGCAAAGATGGTTCTGAGACGGTGGAGTACACAGGTGAAACAGAGGCGCTATTAAGGTAAAGAGACAGCGCAGGAGTTGTAAAGACAGATTTGTAAAGGGACTTTGAGAGAATTCAAGTGCAGGGCTGCATTGACACATTTTTCGTGCTATGGAGGCGGCTGGTTTGTCAATGGTTCAGAAGTGATCTGAGGTTATGCAGCACGATTTGAGTGGCAGGTGTTGCATGAAGGTCTAGCAGCAGTGCGAATTGGACAGCGAGGGGCCAGAGTTAAAAAAAAAAATCTAAAGTCTAGGCCCCATCGCATCAACCAATCAGGGACTTTGGGAACGTGACGTTTTCAGTAACAGCGGGTAGAATACACATCCAATATGATCGGATGGCCTGAACTTCAATTCATTTTCTTAACCCGCTGCAGCCCTTTCGAGGCAGCGAGGTTTCCTGAATCTGTCCCGGCTACTGTTGGGCGAAGGCGGGTACACCGTAGACAGTCTGTCACAGAGCTGGTCACGCTCGCTATGCCGGACACCGGTAGACAGCTGGCGGCCAGACAGACCTCTTGCAGGATGGAAAGACAGCCCGCTCAGGCCTCCTGAACTTTATGATTTTTTCAGACAATTCTGAGAAAAAAAAAAAGTCCCATAATTTTATTCTTGTTTTATTTTTGCTTTCTCAGGTTAGTGAGCGGCAGCAAGCCTTTAACCACGGTCAGAGAGAGACGGAAACACAGCGGAAGCGGCCGTCACCCAGACACAGCGGGACTGAAGCTCACTATACCAGAGAATCTCTAGATCAGGGAGGATCACACTTTTTGGGCATGTGAGCTACTTAAAACACATAAAATAATGTGAAGTTTTCATTTTTAAGTGCTCAAACATACAACCAACAGAGACACGATTCCTGTTAAAAAAACATGAAAAATCCATGGATGAACAAATCTTTCTTGATAACCCGCGGGAACTCTGCACTCAGCCTTCTGTGGGTGGCTGTCTTTATTAAGGGACAAATAAACGTCCCTGTCAGCTGCTCTTGTGGCAGTTTCAGTTAGTCCCAGGCATAGAATATTTCTACTTGGAAAGACCACAGATTCAAATCCCTCATTCGCAGTGCTTTAAGTGGACAACAAGAAGGGGTGGTTCACTCTTTCATGGAAGTCGAAACATAAAATGCAGAGAATCTTGAATGTAAAATTTGATCGATTAAATAACGTCTTTTTTTTTATGCATTATAACATGAAATAAGACCACAATGCATTTTTTTGTAGTCATCAGCTGTGTTGCCTAAGTGGGCGCCTTGCACCTCCCCTTTCTCTTATTTTTATGATGACTGACGTGATGTTGGAGCAAAAAACTAACTAGCACACACCACACACGCGCTGCGTCCACCTGGGTCATCTTAAACACGTCTGATGTCTTGAAGCGATGGTCACAGAAACATTGGGCCTGCTGACAGATCTGACAGGGCAAGGAATTGTGGGATACCATTCATTTTGCTTGTCTGGGTGGATTGGGGTTTAAATGTGTGTTTTTGTCTTTGTTTTTTATGTCTATTTGCCCCTTAGATATTTTATCCTGTCTGCACCATGAATGAGACGGAGCAGAGAACGACAGCTCCTACGTACACAAGCTTATTGTTATAGTGAGACATATCAATGGTTGATGCCTTTTGCTGTAAGCTAGTGGGTGTAGGATAGTTTACCACTATACTATGGATAGAGGTGGGGTTTGTGGCTCTTTTCAGGGATGCAAATCATTTGGATCCGTTCATTTCAAAGCTCCAAAGACTGGCTCTTTTGGTTCTTTTTTTATTTATTCAATTTTAAAAAGCCATCCTGGAGTTGACTTGTTTTATTCTTAAAATAATCACAGTGAGGATTGATGGGCTGGGATCTGGATCAGAATAATTCAAATTCAGTTTCAGGAAGAGACTTTGCCAGAGCAGAATGATATGATGCTTAAGACATTTATTCTGCTGGTTCCAGGTGCCATCATGGGAAAAGTATTGTCCTTTTTAATTGGATGAACTGACAGTGTGCTTATTTAAACTCAGAGGGAAAATTTTGAAAACAGTTTGTGATGAGCAAGAATATACTTTATAGGATCAATAAAATCTTTCTCAACACGACAGCAATCCTGCGCTGAGAACCTTTACCAGCAGATGGAACAGGGAACCAATTGCATCTGCTGTGACCTACATTTCTCTTTTTATGGAAACTTTCTTTTCCAGTGGGCTTGTTCTCAAAATAGACAACACATTTTCTTAATTGGCAATTGGGTAATCAACTCTATTGACCTCATAAATGAGTAACATATGTTCCTTTTTAGATTGCTCCAAAAAATTAGCAATGGCAGCCTTTTTTAATGCAGCAATAATGGGTGTGTTTAAGAAAAAATGAGACCGTGCACAGCCTCCCTATCACTCATCTACCGGACATGCAAAGACCAGCCGAAAACTTAACCCTAGTGTTATTGACAGCGCATGTGGTGGGGTCCTTATGTACCATAAGTGGGTGCCAGCAAATGTGAAGCAAGGGAACCAGCAAATGGCTACTAGAACTACCTGGCTTCTCTGGTCGATTGTAAAAAATCCCTTTTAGAAATGCTGCATTATAATGAACAATAATAACAGCAAAAATTATGACTTAACCATTTCAGTCCAGCTAACTATTTATCTATACCAACTTCTTGCTCAGAGTGGTTGTTGGAGCCTATCCCGTTTACTTACGAATGAAGGTGGAGTACACCCTGGACAGTCACTAATGAACCTATGAAGCACGTCTTTGGACTGTGGAAGGAAGCCAGAGTGCCTGGAGAAAGTCACACATGCATGAGGAGAACATGCAAAGTCCACGCAGAAAGAACCCAGTTGGGATTTGAACCTGGACCTTCACACTGTGAGGCAAGGATGCTAACCACTATACCATTGAGCAGTCACAGCACCAGTAAGAAAGACAATATTAACGCTTTAGTGCAGACAAAAAAAATGAACAGACACTTAACAGCCCTTAAGATGTGACCATCTCCATTTTCTGTCCACATAATCATTTTTAGATCATTCCAGCATTTATGCTAATCACTGTAAGGCTGCTGAGATGTTTGTGTTCAATTGATGGCTTGCTGCTGTCATTTAATCACAGTGGTACAGTATGAGCTGCACTTGACTTTATTGACTTTACTGACTTTATTGAAGCTAAGACTAAAAAGGGGCCCCTGGGTTAAGTTAAACAAACATGTTTAAGTAAATTATTCAACCAAAATGGTAATTTATGAAAATCAGACTAACCTTCAGATGTGTATGTGGAGATGGATAGGACAACTAAATGTGTATGTATGTATGCTGGTGGTGGTGGTGGTGGTGGTGGGGTGGGGGGTGTAATGAACAAAAAGAACCAAAGGCATGAGGATGAGAGGCGACAGGCGTTTCAAAGATTATAAATTCTGGAGGAACCAGCCAAGTCAAGGGTTCACAGGTTCAGGCTCCGCCCCAACCAGGATTTGCAACACATTAAAGGGAAAACAGACAGGCCCAGCTGAGGGGGCGCTGGGACATGACAGCAGGGACAGTACAAAGGGGGGACAGTGAAAATGAGAACAGTGTAGCAGCAAACAGACAGCGGGCAGGGACACATCGTTAAAGGGGCCTCTGAGGTCACTGAATCCGCTGGTAGAAGCTAATTTACCACCAATGGCTAGGTCAGGCTAGCTGCTGTATAAAATATGGCTATTAGCACTTTTGAGGTTCACAGTGGAGTAAAAATAAAGCAGATCCGTCAGCAGAGACAGCACCTGAAGGCATGAGGTGTAGATCATCAGAACTCTGATGTAATCTAGGCGGTGGGGGGTTAATGATAAACTGAGCTTCTGTACTGCATCTGTGGCTGTAATCTGGATTAAGACCGTTCTTCTGGAGTGTAGACACACTAACAGTTTGAGGGGAAGATTGGATCCGAATAAAACAGAAAAATGCTGCTCGTCATAATCCTGAACAGAAGTAGGGAATAACGGACAAACAACAGCAGATTAGGAGCACAGATGCAGATCTGCTAAAGGAAAAATGAATGCAAGTCCTAAAAATACCTAAAGGATTGTTACAGTTTGAGCTTTCTTCTGTGATTCTCTTATCCACAAAATACCTGCGATTGCAGCAACTCCAAGATTTACAGAACACCCCCCATCTCAACCCAGACCATTTATGTTGATGACAGCCATCCACATGACTGAGCCTGACGAGTATTATCCTCGTTTGTAAGTGATGTTATAAAGATTGGGGCCTTTTGCTTCAGTTTCAGCACATTAGAGGTCTTTTGGTAAAGCTTTTAAACCCCCAGAACAACCCAGAGACACAATGTGAGGGAGCTCAGAAAGGTCAGCTAGGCCAGCAGGGGGCTGCGGCACAGAGAAACAATAATAGTCTGAACTGAATGCTCCCCAAATCCAATGCTGTTGACTGTAAACTGAGTGATGACCAAAACCCAACAACATTAAAATGACTGCTGATCAAAAAATGTGAGCTTTAAGGGAGGACTTAGCAGGCATTTAAATACATTCTAAATACTTTCTAAAAATTGGAATATCAAGCTCTCAAGTTTTTGTCCTACAGTTTAGACCAACAGAAGCTTTTTACAGTTGAGGGCCTCATATCTAATATCACTTTAGAACACAATGCACCCAAATCAGAAAATGTTAGCTGCATGTCATTCATCCATTGTCTTTGCCTGCTAAGTCAAGCTAAGAGTATCAAGGTTGATGGAACCAACCCAACTACTGTTGGGTGAAGGTAGGGCACGCCCTGGACAAATCTCCAGTCCATTTCAGGGCCACACGGGGTCAGACAACAACACAATCACATCCATTGTTTAGACACACCAATTAACCTATGAAGCCTGTTTTTGGTCTGTGGAAAAAAGTCGAAGCACCTGCAGGAAACCCCCACATGCATGAGGAGAAGATGCGAACGCCACACGGAAAAAAAACCTAGCTGGAATTTAAACCAGGGCCTTCTGCAATAAGGCAAGAGTGCAAACCACTGCACCACAGGGCAAGTTTGGTCTTAACTCATTGATTGTAGTGTAGTATAATGGATTTTGGACTATCTACCAGTAAAATCTATCTTTAATCATTCCTCCTTCGTCTTATTAATATCTGGGTGACAAAACAAATGACATCAGAGCACCAATGTGTCATATCTGACTGTGTAGGCTATGCCAGTGGCCTGTTCTTTTTGTTTCATCCATCAAATGGCTCCTATGCTCCTATGCTATGAAAATTTGGGTGGTGTCTTACACATGGTTCTACGCCAGAATGAAAATGTGCACAACAAACAATTTTTCCTTAAAGATAATAATGTTTACTGTTACGTTCGTCTGTAGTATGCCACTCTCACAAGAGTGGTTACATTTGCATATCTCTGCCTTGTTTCAATGTACAGAGGTACCACTGTACCTGACAGTTTTTGCTCAGCTCCAGTTTAAAGCTTTTTCTGCTGCGCAGCTCTGAGCCAAATCCCCACAAACTGAATACTGATCACTGCACACATAAAATATTCATAACTATGATACTTTGATTCTGCAACTCCACATTTCACATACACATATAAGAGCTGGCTGAATAAGCACTGAGCCTTAGATACCAGATTCAATGTATCCATATGTGTGAGTTTATGATGTGTGTAATTTTGTTTGTAAGTTTGTATGTGTATGTGTGTTCATGTGTGAGTTTGTGTGCATGTGTATGAGAGGTTTGACCATTAGAAGATCAAATAAATCTCATCTTCTACAGGGGTGTTTCTCAGGGACCATTAGTTCACACTCTAAGCCAAGGGTTATTACCCTTCACCCACCCCTGATCCCAGCTGAGGCCCCGACTTTATGCACAGGAGGGGCTATCAGGCTGAACTCTGACCTGAGGCATTCCCCGCCCCCTAACTACCATATACACCCCCAGAACCTCACCTTTAACATGTCCCAGACCTATCAGACCTCCTTCATATTTCAAAGAGGTCCTGATGTTGTTGTCATGGAAACCAAATATAAGAATCACGATTAGTTTGACAACAGGCAAAGCATCTAGAACATTTCTGAAAAACAGCACCAGAACATTTGAAAAACACCTGGAGAAGGTGTGCAAAACACCTGGAGAACACCTGCTAAATATCGAGAAAATGTCAGTAGAACAAGTGCAAAAAATTTGCGAAGCAACTGCAGAACACCTGTAAAACCTCAGCTGAACTTTCGGTGCTTGTCTGAACATCTGTAAGTAAAACACTACTAAACATCTGTGAAACACCTGCACAGCATCTGTGAAACACCTGCACAGCATCTGTAAAACACCTGCACAGCATCTGTGAAACACCTGCACAGCATCTGTGAAACATCTACACAGCATCTGTGAAACACCTGCACAGCATCTGTGAAACATCTACACAGCATCTGTGAAACACCTGCACAGCATCTGTGAAACACCTGCACAGCATCTGTGAAACACCTGCACAGCATCTGTGAAACATCTACTAAAGATCTGTAAAACATCTGCAGAACTTCTGTGAAACACCTACTAAACATCTGTGAAACACCTGCAGAACAACAGAGAAACACCTGATACACCTAACTCCTGTACAACAAAAACAGAGCATCTGTAAAATATTTGCAGAATGTATGAATTGTGGCAGAACATGTTCTTTTATATTGTCTGCTTCTTTTGTTTGCTGTCCACAAGTGACATTTAGCAGAAACACAACACATGTTCACACAGACTGTTAATAACACACAGAAACATGTACATTTACATAACCATGCTGACAGAATTTAAAAATAAAACATTTGACAAAAGACTTTACAGAGAGAAACAGTTGGAGTGAAGGTCTTCTGTATCTAATTAAATAACAGCTTAACTAATGAGCTGCTGTCAACCAAAGCTTGATCAGCGACAGACAAACATGCAAGCAGAGAGAGACTTACTGACGGCCTTCTTTCATTCCAAAATGAAGGAGAGACAAGGAACAACGCCGTGGAAGCAGCTGAAAACCCATCATTGTTCTAAGAGAGGGGATGAGAGACTACAGCAGAGAAGAGGAAGAGAGAGGGACGTTCTAACAGGGAACTCCACAGTAGGAGGAGGGGCTTATCCACCGAAGGGTGGTGCTTGTCTCATTAATATTTAATGAGTTGCCTGAGGTGTGAAGAGAAAGAGGGAGAGGGAAAGCAAGGTAGTAAATCAATGCAGCCACGCCCTCAACCCACTGACAAGATACAATGCACAAAGACCGTCAGAAGAACAACACAATATTGCAACACAACAAACAACACAGCAACAAGAAAACACAGCCAAAAACAACCTCATAGAACAACAACAACAAAACAACATTAAAAACCCAACCAACTGAAAAAGAACTAAATAAAGTTTAATCAAACATTTCCTCCTGATGTTTAACCCTCACACAATTTTCTCAGATATGAAGGAAGATCAGCATTTGCTGCAGGATGAAGATAAAACAATAATGATAATGATAACAACAACTGCCATATATCCAAAACTGTTTGTCAATATTGATCAAGACTGATTAAACCAATAGGCCAAAAAAACCTGCCTGTGTTCCCTGTCAGGTGTTTGATCCTTGTCTGACAGATGACAGTTTGTGTGTTTGAATCTGTGTGCGCTTGTGTGTGTCGGGGTTCAGCTGGGAGAGTGTCCACTTGTCATCAGGACCTTCATGTAATATTCATTTTATAAACGCACGTAGAAACACCAACACAAAAACAGACACACACTTGCACACACGCTTAGCCACACACAAACACCTACCGAAGCGCACACACACTCAAACACAATGGAAGCAAACGCATACAGATAGCCTCACTTCGATGGTGGAGCTCAGAGGTCCTGTGTTCAACCCTGATCATCAATTACGAGCACACAAATGCACACCAGGCGGCTGAGTGACCAATCACACAACACTGTCATTTCAAAGTGATGTACCGCAACACAAGCTTCTTAGAAGATAACCAGACGTTGGTCTTGATCAAAACTATATATTTGTGAGTGTTCTGCAAGCTTTTTACATGTGTTCAGTGTGTGCTCTGTTCACCTTCCACGTGTTCTGTAAATATGCAGCAGATTTTCTGTGGGGATTCTTCAAGTGTTCTGTAAATTGTCTGTGTTCTGCATATTTAATAAGAGTTCTGCAGATACTTGGAAATATTAAACAGTTTTTTGAATGGGCATTTTCTGTTCTAAGTGTTCCTGAAGTGTTCAATTGTTGCTCTCTTCTGCAGAAGTTCTGTTTACTTCCCTGTTTTATCTTAGTCTTTCCTTTTCTTCTTCCTTTCCTTTGGTTTTTCCCTTCAGGGTCGCCACAGCGGATCAGCTTTCATAGGTCTGATTGGCATGTTTGGTTTAGCTAAGATTTGACGTCTAATGCCCTTCCTGACACAACCTTCTGTATTTTTCTGGGCTTGGGACCAGCACAATGAGAACAAGGTTCGGGTCCCCTCGTGGCTGCATTACCCTGTTTTAAAGATGGATTTTTGAAAAAAACCATTAAAAATAATGTCAAACTATATCTTTGCAGCAGTAATATTATATGAGTTTTGTATGCATGACTCCTCAATTTAGAGGAACAACATCTCTGAAATACTGAAACATTGGCATTTTGTTGCCATTTCTGTTTAAGACAGTTCAGTGAAAAGTACATTTGCGGGTACTGTGATTTTTACATGTGAATGTCAATCACACAGGCTGCACGTGAAGGCTCTGGGGGGGTGAATGGGGCTTTGGGGAGTGGCAGATTAAGCAACCGTGAAAAACCTGAAGCACAAAAGACAGCAGTCAAAAGGAAGGGATGGGTTGGGGAGGGGGGTTAAAGGTGAGCTTCAGCAATTAGGGAGAGATGTGTGCGAAAAACCAGGCGAGTTACAGATATAATCCAACAGAACTTCACTAAACTGCTCCAAGGTACAGCAGGGGGGGTGCGTGGGAGTCCTGGGTGGGGGAGCTGCACATTCAAACATGAACACAAAAACATAGAAGGAACAATGGACTGATACACTGAAGCCTCATTTCCACGGAGCAGTCTGGCACAATACGGTCCGGTTCAGTGTTTTGAGCGTTTCCATTGTAATAAGGACCCATTAAAAAGAATCAGTCACCAGTACCTCTTGTGGTACGGTTGTAGGTCCATAGAAAAGTGGAAGGGAACGGAGAGGAGCCGCTCGATTGGCATAAAGTGACGACATTAGAAAGCGCCAATATAGCTAATTTAAGCCAACGTTTCCAACGTTTCTTTACGGCAGTATTCATCTCAGGCGCCGGCAATCTTCTTTCAAACAACATTAAATTCCTGTTGTACACGATAAACCAGAAATAAAGCAATAAAAAGACGAGCTGGTGGATGGCCTCCATCGTTATTGTTTTTCTAATCGTCGCACCACGATGACGCAATGACACGCTAGCGGTCGACACCACTCATGCGCCGTGAAAACAAACGCTCACCAGAATTAACTGGACCGCACCATACCACTCTTACCGGACCAGACCGCTCAGTGGAAACAAGGCTTTGGTCTTTTTAAAGTTTTGGTCCATTTTGTTTTGGACCCCTGGGGCAGCAGCTAGCTCCGGATACAACCAGCCTACCCCTCTTCAAACCCCATCCCCTTTCCCCAAAATCCAATCCATCCCTTCATGCTCAGATGAACCGGGTTATTTTCAAAGTCTTTGTTCTTACCTGTCCATGGATTTATTACATTTATCTGTCTGAATTCTACAGAGACTGACCCCCCCACCTCCTGAGTTTCTGCAATCACGTGACCGGGCCTCAGCATGTAAGAATTACTGCTCCTCTCAAAAATAACTGCAGGTTTGTGTTTCCTGTCACCATCAGCTAATCTTCTTTAAACACTAATATAGCAGCTGGTTGCCGCGGTGACCAGATGCCCCGACTGAGTGGGTGTTTGCAGTTTAAAGAGACTGAAGTTGCACAAGCCTGCTACAACGAGGACTGTGGGAAGGAACCCCCTTCATCGGGTGGCAGGTTCCTACAAACACAAAAACACAAACACTTTAGCCCAGGAGACAGAAAACAAGAACAAAATATAACACACAACAGACAATTTATTCTTTGTTTCTGAGACTTTTATGTCTTTTTTGTTGTTGTTTCGAGCTGAATAAGTTGGGGGCAGACAGTTTCAAGAGGAGTATTGGGGGATAGCAGCAGGTGGGAAGATTCAGACAAGGGAAGAGTAGAACTCCACTATTTTCTGTTCTCAGTGTTGATTTGTCAAATATTTGTTTATTATTATCGTAAAATAATCTACATTTCTAAAAGTGGAAAACAGCATCATCTAAAATTGCTTGCTTGAAATCTAAGAGACCAGATTACCAAGATTAAGATTCAGACACAGTAAACACTGTGATGATGCAATAAAGTCAGTACGGCACAGTTTCTAACCCACTATGTTTTTTCACCACACATCATGGCTTTCGTACAACCAAGAGTCCAAACTACTCACTGATGATACCAATAAATCGGTTTACTTTCGGCTCCAACCAAATGAAGTCAACCCAGTTGCTATTTCGTTGTGATGCAGAAGTCGCCATGTTGGAACCAGACCTTGCCAGTAAGAAGATGTTGAAAAAATAGCTATTTTTACCAATAGAATGACTGAGTAACAGCTGATTATTTCTCATTAAATTTTAGCTTCTTGGAGCCAGCAGTTACTTCCTGTTTGGAATGCCAGGGAGGAGGGGTCACTCAGTCCAGTTCTCATGTACAGTCAATGATCCAGTCTAAATATGCTTCAAAGCTATTTAGATCCATGCCTGGTGTGGCTCTATGCCAAGAAATGTTGGAGTTTTAGAGCAGCCTGACTTCCTGGACAAAGAAAAAACAAAACAAGAAAACCAGACATAGCAAGTAAGAGCGACAATCCAATCAATGATGTGGAAACAACAAGGGAGAGTATAAATAGTGAAGCAGGAGGAACACAACCCAGGGGAACACAACTAAGATCATGATCCAAGCTGACTGAAAGCAAATATCAGGAAGCATTTCAAAGTAACACCCAAAAGTTAGGATGTGAAAACAGAATGGATGCCATCATTCCCACAAAGACCACGCTTTTCCCATAAGCTTTTTCAACTGGAGGTGAATACCACCTAGACAGCCAATGGCTGGAAGACAACATGCTGCTAAATATGTCATCATTGGTATCATTTGATTCTGGCCCTGGGATAGCCTGACATGGTTACTGAAAATTAAACAATGAAGCTAAATGATCTTTGCTGACCTCTGACTGTCAAAACTGTTTGATCACTGCAGCCAACATTGACATGTATGTATTTACATTGGCCCTGAAGGCACCATCCAAAACAAACATGGAAGAAAAACTCATTGTTCTCCTCCTGAACTTGCAAACTTTTCTTATTTGCATCAAGATATTATTATTCTTTTTATATTATGTATTTATGTAGTATTTATTTTTTCCTTCCTCTGACTCATGCAGGGCAGCAAGTCATCAAACTGGGTTACAGAAACTAGGAAGTACCGCTGAAAGCACAGTCATCTTTCCTTTTCTAAAACAATATTTAGCACCTTTCAGCTCACAACACAACTTCCGTCATATTAATCAAGCTTATTTTCACAAACCCAGATTTGAAAGAAATTCCGTATCACGCTCCCAAAGAACGGAATAACCTTCCCACTTCTGTTCATTCTTTTACATCTTTAATTTCATTTAGGAAAGCTCTTTCAAAACATTTACAATCTACCTGTTTTTGGGAAAAAATTCTTTGCATGTCCCTTTTCTTTCTCTGTTCTTTCTTAGGATATGAAAATATCAGTTATGTTCTGTGTTTTCATTTCATATGTTTTGTAAAACTGTATTGGGATGAGGAGTAAAAGTGAGAGTTATTACGTGTATGTGTGCGTGTCACTTGTATATTTAGCCTGTATCATAATTTGCATAGTCTTTTGTTTGTTTCTTTTTATTGTCTTGTTATTTCACCTCATGCTGTTTCGTTTGTTATAATCTAAAAGGAGAAAGCCCTTATAAAACAAGACGTTGCATCTCCAGGGACTAATCCTCCCATTACTAATTAAATGCTTAAATAATAAAGTTCAGATCCTGGCTCCAGGAGTTGACGATAAAAAGAAAGATCTCATGACGTCAGACGTGGACACGTCAGTTATTCAATATAGCAATGAGGCTAAAGACTTGACGGTAGTTTCTCCCACACGTGAATGGAGCGTCTACTTTACAAACACATTTTTGGACAAGTGTTGAGCATTGAATTTAAAGCGCTCCAAAATAAGTAGCAGATGCAAATTTGATGCCTAAATGGTGTTCGGTGTGAACACAGCATTATACTGAACTTGGCAGGATTTCTCAGAAGCGTTGCACTGTTCTACCCAAAGGTGCAACCTATTCTTCAGAGCAACTTCTAGGGATGGGTATTGTTAAGGTTTTATGAACATTTCTGCTTGTTTATCCTGTATTCTTATAGATACTTTTCTATCTGAAAACTAGGATGGAGAAGACAAAAAAGCTATTTTCCCTGAAATATTTTTTAGAACAATTTAAAACACAATATATTAATTTAACATCCTTGGCAACACTGAAATAAAATGATCAACAAATACTAAAGTGACTTTGTAACAAAAACATATACTTTAAGGTAGCAACTTAAATCAACACAGTTCCAAATAAAAACCAGAATGCAGAGTATATCAAATACCCTCCTCATTTCAAAGTACAAATACAGTGGGAATTAGAAAAACACAATGTTGTGTTTTAATCATAGTACATGATTTACATAGTATATGAGGTAATACATTATTATTAAGGCATGATATGAACATTCAACCTGTTAATATAATATGATAATTGTTTTTTACAGTGCTGGTAGCTGTGTTGGCTGCACGGTGGCGCAGTGGTTAGCACTTTTGCCTTACAGCAAGAAGGTTTCCGGTTCAAGTCCTGGCCGGGGGACTTGAAACAGTGTCACCAATGGGTGACCTTTCTGTGTGGAGTTTGCATGTTCTCCTCGTGCATGTGTGGGTTTTCTCCGGGGACTCCGGCTTCCTCCCACCATCCAAAAACATGCTTCAGGTTAATTAGTTACTCTAAATTGTCCCTAGGTGTGGATGTGAGTGTGTGTGGGTGTGTGATTGTGGCCCCTGCGACAGACTGGCGACCAGTCCAGGGGTGTCCCCTGTCTTCGCCCATCAGTAGCTGGGTTAGGCTCCGGCAGCCCCGTGACCCCAAAAGGGATAAAGCGGTTCAGAAAATGAATGAATGGTAGCAGTGTTCATTTTCTCCTGCTTTATATTAACATTTCCTACAACTACATGTTTGAATAACAACTAAATGTAGGAATTACAAATTCATGTATAAATAACAACTACATGTATGAATAACAACAACGTGTATGAATAACAACAACATGTTTCAATAATAACTACATGTTTGATAAAAACTACATGTCTGATTAACAACTACATGTATGAATAACAACAACGTGTATGAATAACAACAACATGTTTCAATAATAACTACATGTTTGATAAAAACTACATGTTTGATTAACAACTACATGTATGAATAACAACAACGTGTATGAATAACAACAACATGTTTCAATAATAACTACATGTTTGATAAAAACTACATGTCTGATTAACAACTACATGTATGAATAACAACAACGTGTATGAATAACAACAACATGTTTCAATAATAACTACATGTTTGATAAAAACTACATGTCTGATTAACAACTACATGTATGAATAACAACAACGTGTATGAATAACAACAACATGTTTCAATAATAACTACATGTTTGATAAAAACTACATGTCTGAATAACAACTACATGTCTGAGTAACAACTACATGTTTGAATAACAACTACATGTTTGAATAACAGCTACATGTATGAACAACAACTACATGTAGGAATAACAACTTCATGTATAAATAACAACTACATGTATGAATAACAACTACATGTATGAATAACAACCACATGTATGAACAACAACTACATATTTGAATAACAACTACATGTATGAATTACAACTATATGTTTAAAGAACAACTACATGTATGAAAAACAACTACATGTATGAATAACAGCTACATGTTTGAATAACAACTACACATGTGAACAACAACTACATGTTTGAATAACAACTACATGTATGAATAACAACTACATGTCTGAATAACAACTACATGTATGAATAACAACTACATGTATGAATAACAACTACATGTATGTATAAAAACTACATGTTTGAATGACAACTACATATGTGAACAACAACTACATGTTTGAATAACAACTACATGTATGAATAACAACTACATGTCTGAATAACAACTACATGTATGAATAACAACTACATGTCTGAATAACAACTACATGTCTGAATAACAACTACATGTCTGAATAACAACTACATGTATGAATAACAACTACATGTCTGAATAACAACTACATGTATGAATAACAACTACATGTATGTATAAAAACTACATGTTTGAATGACAACTACATATGTGAACAACAACTACATGTCTGAATAACAACTACATGTCTGAATAACAACTACATGTATGAATAACAACTACATGTATGTATAAAAACTACATGTTTGAATGACAACTACATATGTGAACAACAACTACATGTTTGAATAACAACTACATGTATGAATAACAACTACATGTCTGAATAACAACTACATGTATGAATAACAACTACATGTCTGAATAACAACTACATGTTTGAATAACAACTACATGTATGAATAACAACTACATGTCTGAATAACAACTACATGTCTGAATAACAACTACATGTATGAATAACAACTACATGTCTGAATAACAACTACATGTATGAATAACAACTACATGTATGTATAAAAACTACATGTTTGAATGACAACTACATATGTGAACAACAACTACATGTATGTATAAAAACTACATGTTTGAATGACAACTACATGTCTGAATAACAACTACATGTCTGAATAACAACTACATGTCTGAATAACAACTACATGTATGAATAACAACTACATGTCTGAATAACAACTACATGTATGAATAACAACTACATGTATGTATAAAAACTACATGTTTGAATGACAACTACATATGTGAACAACAACTACATGTTTGAATAACAACTACATGTATGAATAACAACTACATGTCTGAATAACAACTACATGTATGAATAACAACTACATGTCTGAATAACAACTACATGTCTGAATAACAACTACATGTCTGAATAACAACTACATGTCTGAATAACAACTACATGTCTGAATAACAACTACATGCATGAATAACTTCATTGAGTTTTACTTGGACAAGGAGTGTGGGCAGATGATAATACACTCTCATGGGAAATGAAGCGTCCTACGTAAATTAAAGTTAATGCGTTGATGGTCGTACACACACAGACACCATCACACGGCAACCACACTGTTTACAAGTCTTAAGCATATCTATACAAAAATTGCAGTGTCTATACAAGACTTCCTGCCACACATCACTCCGACCGGCACTTCTTCATGCGCACAGACTTGTTTAAGTGGGATTGTGCATCCAACAAATAAACAAAAAAGACATCCGCAGCAGGGAGCAGGGGACATTTTTTAATGTATTTCCCTGTTCCTCTCCTAGATTAATTTACTCCTTTATTATAATAAATATTTATTTAATGATAGTTCATTCACTAGTTATAAAACTTTTTTTTCTAAAAATCTTTTGTGCCTCCAAATCTACAGAAATGAGGCTGCTGGTCTTGGTTTTTACAGTCACCCTAGCTGTCCTTGTGTAATTTAATAAGCCCTGTCAACTTTTTTAGATGGAGCTTTTATCTGTTTTGCCAGGTCGGCTTACTTCAGTTGAGTTTTTATCTTGTTCATGTTTTAGTGTGTCATGTTTTTTATATGATGTTCTCACTTTTGTTCCCGTTTTCTCCTGTCCACCAGTTTCCCTGCATTTGGGTTTCCCATCTTCACCCATCCATGCAATCATCGCAGATTGAACAGCTCAGATAATGTTGTGTTCATGAAGCCATTCATGTGATTGTGAGCATCTGCCCCTTTGAGCCCCCAACCCGAAGCTTTGTTTTAGGATGGGGTCTCCTTTCCTGGCTCCACATCAGCCATCTGCCTTCAAGGCCAACTGTGAGGTCATGTCATGAATCACTTCCTCTGAGTGTCACACTACATGGTGTGTTAATGAGCTCCAATGAGTGCAGAAGTAATCAATCACCACAGCCTCTGACTGGAGATCCAGGGTGCCCAAAAAAGAATCTGCTTCCTGCTGATCAGCATCTACTGGAGGTTGAAGGAGCACCTGAGGAAACAGGGAGGTCTCAGGGGCCTCTTGGCTCTGCCAGCTCCAGTCTGGGGCCACCATGTCAGTGCTCCAGTATTTTTTAACAAGCAGCTGGCCCCACCTCTTCACAGATTTAACCACGCATCAGGAAAACAATCGTCAATCAATGCAGATCAATCACTGATCCCCGTGGCCCTTAAGTTGATTGACAAAGAAACATTTGATTGAAATTACCAATCACCAGTGTTTGGACCAATAACATTTAAAGTAACACTGTTATTTTGTCAGTAATGGAGTAATCTTACTGTTGTCATTGCTGATTTACCATGCTAAATACTGTGCCACGCTTCTGACTACAATACCCATAATGCCCCAGTAGTCCATCAAGTGGTGTATCTTTGTCATTCTAAAACATCCTGGCAGATTTTTGAGGGCCATGTACATCAGAAACTAGTTCCAGCTCAGTAAGTACAGTGTTCACTCATTTGACATGGGGGTTATGTTCTATACAGAACCTGCGATAGGGTAAAGCAATGAAGTAGAATTACAGATGTTATTGCTGGTAAACTCCTCAAGACACTTTCTACACTTTTCTTTAACAGATGTGAACATTTACACACTTTTCTCTCTTGTTTAAAGTATCACAGTATCAGCTATCAGGACGCAGAACACAAAGTTCTGTAAAAGAAAAAAAAAAAAAGAAAAATTGCACTGAAAAAAATCCAAAAAACAGTGAGAGCGCAACTGCGCAATAGCAAGGGGAACAATGAACAATCAAAATTCACTCATAAAGGGCACCAGATTATGAGTCTGTTTGGTGATCCAAAAAAAATGTACTTATGAATACAGGTTGTTTACCTGTATCAGTTGTCTCAACTTTTTATTGTTGTTGAACACGCTATAATTTAACAGTTTCCTATTGTTGCAAAAATAATGAGTGCATAATAAATCTTTGGTCATCTGTTGATGGTTGTTTTTATACTAGAAACTACTAAATGTTGCTGCCACCTGAAGGCTCACTGTAAGAGGGAGCAATTCTTCATCCTCTGATTATTCCCATGTTAAAAAGTCCAATTTACACAAAAACAATGTTTGTTTGGTTGCTTTTGTGCCGTTTTTGCTTCCTTTTCCTATTCATGACAACTCTGTAGTGAGGAACGGGGGGCTAATCATCCATTAAAAGAGTTCACCTACTAATATTAGGGGCATGGTCATTTGAATGAAAGATGGGTGGACTCATTGGCGGAAGCCACAGACTTTCAAACTTGACTTTTGTCCTTCCCACTTGAACCATTGAGGTGGGTGGAGCAAGCTCCTGTCACTGTGGCTCTTTCAATTCAGGCTTCATTATCTCTGTGCAGAATCTAATGGGAGACTTCAGAGTTTATCGATTCAGTGTTTATGTCTGTGAGGACTCATTCACAGCGAGCCTTTATTCTTTGCTATTAAGACTGGCTGACCGTGTCTGTCTGCAGAACCCCCACAAAAATGTGTTTCTGAGCTGGGGGGTGTAACACAAGCCACTGAATGAAGACAGCAGCTGCACTGCACAATACCAATTATAGACACACACACACACACACACACCCACACACACACCTACATACACACAAACAAAATTGGGTGTGGAACTGAATCCTAATTCAATCATATTTCCACCAGAAATGGACAATAACTTATAAAAATCTATGCGTATTACTATATGACTAAAAAATGTATCAATTATTATAAATGAAAAAGGTAAAAAAGCAGTTCTTCTTAATCCCCTCTCCTTACTCATGGTGTGTCAGAGCATAAAAACATGGAAGGTTTTGTCCATCTTTCTTCAACAATTACTTCACTTCATTTTCATCCATCTGTCTGTCTGTCTGTCTGTCTGTCCAGCCATCCAGCTTCTTCCTTCTATCTAGAGCTGAGTCAAAAGGCAGCAGTCTAACCGCAGGCGTCCCTCTCCACAGAAACTTTCTCAAACTCTGTCAGGTAAGCCCAAGGCACTCTCAGCCCAGCTGAGACATAGTCCCTTCAGCACATTCCTGGTCTTCTCTGGGGCCTCTTCCTGGTGGGACATTCCCAGAATACCTCTCCAGGAGACATCCAAGAGACAAGCCTGAGCCACCTCAACTGGCTTCTTTTGATGTGGAGAAGCAGCTCCTCCCAGGTGACTGAGCTCCTCAACCTCTCTCTGTGGAGGAAACACATTTCTGTCGTTGATCATTAGATCCAGAGCTCTTTCTTTTGTTCCAGCTTCCGTCAGTACTACAGATCAATACAGCGTCCGCATTACTGCACCTGCTACAGCTACTGGTGGATACCTGTCAATCTATTGTTCAATCCTCTTTTGCTCGGGAACAAGAACCCACTACAACTAAAACTCCTCTACTGTCCTACTTGGAGCGAGAACTCTCCACTTACCCAAAAAGGACAAACTACCTTTTCCGGTTGCAGGTGCTAATTTCCATTCAGCAACTGGTAAATCCTTCTTTAGAGCCTAGAGCACAACACTCATTTTGTGTTAGAATCCAGCTGAGCCCACAATGAGGATGTGGTTCCTGTGATCACTTTAGTCCTGTTCTCTGGCACAGACCATGAGCCCACAGAAGTGTCCAGCCCCGTTACCCAGACCCCAAAACAGTGTTGTTGTGCAAAGAGCCCAGTTACCAGTTGAGTTAAAGTATAAAAAGTGAGAATGAGACCTTTCAGATCATGGCAGTTAAATTCCAGACATGCATAAATGATCTGGTCTGGACCTGAAATGGAATGTCTGCTGGAAGTTTGGACCGACAATGCAGTCCACAATCCACTGATCAAAATGGACAAAAACGCACAAACTAACTCCCAAAATACAAATATGACAACCAAACAATTTCTGCGTCTTGGGGACATGGCCGTGACTTGCAAGTGACAGGAAAAGTAAACCCCTACATTGTTGAATCATTGTCTTCATTAGGCTGAGCAAATATAACGCAGGGGGTTTATTTTGAGCTAAGGTGGGGTGGGTGAGCCCCCACACAAACACGCACACCACATTCCCAGCATGGTATCACATGAACGAGTGCTGTGGGTTGGTCCGTAGTATATCATACACTCATTTCCAGTCAATGGAGCCTCCTTTCTCGACTCAGTTCATCATCAAGAGTTAGAAGATTCCTCAACGTAGATCCTATTGGGTTTAGATCTATTTTCAGCCCTTTTTCTTGTTCCTCAGCATCCCACTGAGGTCTGGATTTTGAGACCTTGCAGTTCATTTGTTCTTGTTTTTGTTGCTGTTCCATTGGAGATCTGCTCTTGTGCTTGGATCTTAGGTCTCTACAGTCTCTGACCTGGTCTGAGCTTCACACAGATAAACTTTTACAGAATCAAAATTCTTCTCTTACCCCTCCAGTTGTAGGGGCATTTGTAGGAAGAGGGGAATCTGAAATAGTTCTTTAAGGGCTAACCCTCGCGGCGGAGGGATACAGAGCCCTCCGTGAGGGTAAACCGCATCGCGCCGTGAGGTTCATTTCTTCACGTGGATGCGCTCTGAAATGTAAGTCATAACTTTTTGTTTTAGAATAACTGTTTAAAAGTTATAAAAGGTTTTTCTTATTCCTTTCCGAGTGCTGGCAGCTCTGCGCTAATGTTGCTGACCTGACCGGCGACTGTTGGTGACGTCATCGAGTGGGAGTGTTGTTCGAATTTGAAGACACTATTTTTCCACAACTCTCATTTTGGAGGGCTGAACGTAGGGGTAGGGAGTAGCTGTAGGGGAGGGGTAGAATGCGGATGCAGCCTTACATTACAGTACTTTGATTAGAGAGGAGATCATGGTTCCGTCCAGGTCCCGAAAAGTCCATATCATCAACCTTCTTCTCAAGTTTGTTGGGCTACAGTTTAGTGAACCTCAAACATGGTTTCACGTTCTTCTCTAGTGTTCTTGTGTCTGAGCTGGGACACAAACTGGGACTAAGATGAAGCTGCTGTGATCCACTTCTCAATAAATCATCTCTGCACTGTTGTAGTCTGATGATCTCCGTACTGATGCGCAGCAGCAGTTTTGATGTCTCTGTACATCTGAACACTGCAGAGAGCAGCTTTCAACACAAGCTGGGAAATGTGGACTCCTAAATGATTTGATTCAACACAGCAAACACTTTCCTGGAAAGCTTGTGGTTGAGCTTGTGAGTTTCAGGATCTGTTGCTCACTTCTAACCTGCCTGGATCACTCTGACGTTACCAGCCGAAATATCACCCTCACCCTCAGTGTGGTGCTGCAGCACGTCTGAGCAGATCTGACCCCCCCAGCATGACGGAGGCAAGAAGGACAGACAGACAGAGAGGAAGGAAGAGGCAGAGCGAGGCAGGAAATGGAACAAACAACAGTAAAAACAGCTCATTGTGTGGCGCAGAGGGAACTTCCTCCATCACACACACACACACACACACACACACACACATGCACACACACACACATGCACAGTGCCTGATCAGGACAGACCATCCATTATAACAGACTCTGTTGCTGTGAATCCAAATGTGAGCGAGTAGAGAGGAATTTGCTGCATACTGGTTTGACGTAGCCTCATACTCCTGTTTCTGATACCTGTCAGCGGACAGTATCTGCTGAAACACTCCCCCTGCCCTTTGCACCACCTATTGTTGCTAGGGTGGAGCTGGGGGTTGTAGAAGTTCCTTCATCATGTCTTGTTCCTCAACTTCTAAGAAAAATTTCAATAAGATGCAATTACACAGCAACACAAAGACTTTATCGTTCTAGGGTCCTGCTCTCATCTTCATCACCATGGTTACCTCAGCCATCTCCATGGAAACCACTTCAGTCACACAGACACGCCTTGATTTCACCCAAAGTACAGTTCCCTCCAGTCCTGAACCCCCCACCACCAAAGCCTGACATGGAGGGGGGGCTGCATTTGACCTTGGGGGCTCTCGTGTGACATGAAAACGTGGGAGGAGGACGCAATCCAGAAACAGTTTCTGAGGTGAAGATATGGAGGAAAAAAGTTTTACGCCGCTCTGAACAGCCCCCACTTGAGCCCCCAGGAGCCCCCAGCCAGCTAGAACAGCCGACAACATTTCTGCCTGTTCCTGTTGAGACGTGACCCCCCACCACCCAGACACAATATTATACACTTTCTATCTGGAAAAAGCAGCAAAGAAAAAACTACTATTAGAATGAAGGCTCATTTTTGGGTCATTTTATTTATTTATTTTATTCCCACTTTCTGACACCCCCCCAGCACCACCACCACCACCACCAAAAAAAACAAAAAAAACAGCACAGAGCTGATTTGCACATCAAAAAAGGTGTCGACAAAGAACCTACAAGATCGTCCTGACAAGGATGTGAACCCTCACAGCTGCTGCAAGGAGAACCACAAGTAGATCCCACAGAACCACCTGCACAACCAGGTTCATCAACCCAGAACCACATGAAGAACGCACAGAACCTTGGAGAAGGTGCTTGCAGAAGCTGATTTGTCTTTTGAAAACAGCGTCATTCATAACTTCATGGTCCAGAAACACACAGAGGTGGGGGTCACATCATCTGGATTGAAGGACGGCCTCATCAGTGTCAGATGGACCTGGACCAGGAGGAGTCTAAAAGAGTCTGCCAGAATCCAACAGGACTCCATAAAACCGAAAGCAGCAGCTGTCTGTCTGACGTGCAGTGAGACAGACAGCTGCTTCAGTGCGTCTGTTTAAGTGTGTGTGTGTTGGGGGGGGGGGTCTCTACAGGGAGCAATTGAGGGGAACCAGCATCTTTATGGATTATTAATATCTCCTCCAGCTACACACAGCATGTATGGGGGTGTGCTTGTGATCTGACATACGGGAGGAGGGGAGACTGCGGGGGGGGGGGGGGTGTTGAAGGAGGGGGGGCTCACACTTGGTGTAATCAAGGACTCTTCATTCACACTCCACTCAGTTGTGTGTCTGTGTGATAATCACTGTGGAGGCCCCACCCTAATCTGGATTCAACAAAAGCCCCCCCGTTTCACACCCCCATCTGCTTTGGGACTTCATTGTTTCTGGTCGTTCTGCTCTGACCCCAGATCTGCACAATCCCAGGTTTTTGCTCAAGAAACGTTGTGAAGGTCCAGACCTCCACAGATCATGAAAGTTCTTCAAGGACCTGCAATCATATGTCTGCTGGAGACAGAACTGAAGAACGGCTCTGAGTCCAGCCTGGTTTGAGTTTTAAACATTATGTCTTTATAAACACTATTTACACACTATGTTTCTCTGGAGGTTGTGATTATGTGATTTTTTTTTTTTAGTTAAAAACAACAGAATCTAATTTCATGTGACCGTTATTTCTAATGTTCTAATGGGAAAGCAACAACAGAGGTTAGTGAAGCTGGACCAGAGGCTCAGGAATTCATTTATAACCAGTGAACCCATTGCTGTTAGGCTCTTCTCAAATGTGTTGACTGTAACATTGGTAAAAACAGATTTTTCAACAGTTTAGGCTTCACTTTATGCTGCCTGTTACGAAACAGAATTGATTTTACAATTATTTTACAAATATAAAAAGCTTTATACTTCACTTTATCAGGTCCACGTTGCTAGTACTGGGCTGGACCCCCTTTTGCCCTCAGAACTGTCTTCATCCTTGGTGGAATAGATTAAACAAGGTTCTGGAAACATTCCTCAGAGTTTGGTCCACGTTGACATGACGGCATCACACAGTTGCTGCAGATTTGTCGGCTGAACATCCATGAGGACAGTCTCCGTGACAATCAGTGGCCAATCCATGAAGCATGTTTTTGGATGGTGGGAGGAAGACCCCAGAGAAAACCCACGCATGCACAAGGAGAACATGCAAACACAGAAAGGTCCCACAGTGGTGACTCTGTTTCAGGTGCCTCAGCCGGGACTCGAACCGGCGGGCCTTCTTGCTGTGATACAAAAGCGCTAACCACTGCCCCACCGTGCAAGCCCAAACTCATTGTTATGCTTAAGAAACTATTCTGAAATGATTCCAGCTTTGTGACATGGCGCCGTATCCTGATGGAAGTATCATCAGAAGATGGTACTCTGTAGTCACAAAGGCATGGAAGTGGTCAACAGAAACTATGTCCCAGAAAACAACAAATGTTTATAATTTTGTATTAAAGACAGCATAATCATAATATAAAGACCACTGGGAACAGATGATTGGAGTGGGACTTTCAAAAGAAAAGCTCTATCTGAGCTCATAGTTCTACATTTTGTTCTGGTTATTCCCAGAATGTCCAACACTAGAGTGCGGGGCAGAACCTTCAGCTATCAGGCTCCTCTTTTGTTGAACCAACTCCCTGATTCCGTTCAGACACACCTTTTGTCCATAAGACTTCAAAGTGTCCTGTGTGATGAAGTGGAAAGTCTAGGTTAACGTAGTGTTTCTTCGTCTCTGTGTATCGTC
The DNA here is from genome assembly GCA_014656515.1 of Oryzias celebensis. Lineage (NCBI taxonomy): Eukaryota > Metazoa > Chordata > Actinopteri > Beloniformes > Adrianichthyidae > Oryzias > Oryzias celebensis. Next base: position 26,706,106 of record BNCR01000007.1, on the reverse strand, counting down.
TTTGTTTCATTAAAGATCCAGCTCGTGAAGGGAGACTTTGAATTCAAGTTGCTTAAATTGTAAAGTCTGCAGACATTTCAGGACATAGTTAGAGTCAACTGTCAGGATGGTCTTTAACACCAAACAGGCTCAAGAGATTTTTTAGGATTACAGAGATTTTAAATCCACCACACAAAGCCCATAACACCCTCCTGGAGAGGGGTCTGCCAGATGAAATGCCAACATTGGGCTGGCTATGGACCAGTGTTGCTTCAGAACCACGTGGACCCATCCCAAAGGCTCATACTCAGGTCCATACAATTTATACACAGGTGGTTCTACAGTGCGTTCCAAATGATTCTGCAAATGATATGTTTCTCAATGCAAACAACAGGCAAGATATTTTCAAGCCACTAATCATTAGAGTAAATATGAAATGTTATTGAACAAACCTCCTAAAGAGAGCAGCATCTCTTTCAAAACTAAAACCCTTCAGATCCACATTATTACACACAACAGAGTCCCACTACCACTGAGAGATTCTAAAGAACTGAAAAAGATCATTTGTTGAATTTGCTGCATATTTACCGAAATCTAAAGACATTCCAATAAAAACCATCTTCATCGGTCCATAACTTCCAGTATGTGACGAGGGCCCAGAAAAAAACGTAGTCATGTTTATCAGTTCTTCTACTGGTGAATTTCTTTTCTCCTCTACCGTCTGTATGCAAGGTAAACAAACCTGTTTTTTTTAATCAACTGGTCAACGTGTCCAGTGTTTCAGAAATTATATTTGGTCCCCGGTGTGGAGGTATTATACAGTAGTTACTTAAAATCCCACAAAAACAGAGTAACGTGCACCGCAAATTGTGCAGAAAGCATGTTCATTCTAAAACTGGAAATCCCGCAAACTAGCATCACCTGAAGCAGTGACACCAAGCATGCTCAACCTGAGACTGAAATGAACCAGAATTCTCCAGAAAAACAACAAAGTTCAGACCTTCACAGCAGCAACAGTCTAAACTACCAGAAGACATAACCGGGTCAAAATTCTGGAGCAAAGAGCGGACCTTGACAAAAAAGGCAGAATAATGTAATTCTCACAGGATTACCGATCAAACTCCGGGCGACGCCTGCCGAAGTTACCACTAGCTGCAATGCTGGTGGGCTGCTTCTGATCCTGGAGACAGGGTGGAATGTCACATGAATCATGTCTGAGGTCTAAAGGGATCTTCCTGGATCTAGATACCATCGAGACCTGCAACCTGGTCCCCAGAGGAAAGGATACAAGCAAATCAGCGATTCTTATCCCGTTTGTGAATCATAAACACAAAGTAGAAGCAAAGGAGATATCTAATAGGATCAGATGTCTACATTATTGATCATTTAACAAAAAGAAATGTTGAAATCCCAAAACATGGCAGGATGTTAAAACACTGTAAGGAAATACTAAACACATGGGTGATGAACTGCAGGAGCTTCGTTAAACCACTTGGTCGTCCGGACTGGTCTAAAGCAATTTGTTGTCAACAATATGAGAGATTTTGGGAAGTGCTTTATCACAGATGTCTGAACAAACAAATGGAATAATAAAATAGCCGAACAATTTCAAGAAAATCATGGCGTCCGGGATCTTCCACTATCTCTAATCTTCAACTGTGATTTCCAGGAGAGTTCTGACCTGTAGACAACGTGCTCGCTGCAATATCAGCTGCAGACGTACAAGAACCCTGACAAACAAACACCGAAGAAAAACTTTATGTAAACTCTCTTAAACCCAGAAGGACAACTGTTAATCAGGCAGCAGAAAATGGAATACAATCCACAATCAATAAACAGAATATGGATCAGCATCACCATTTAATCGTAACAATAAACTTCCTGAATCAATCATTAATTATTGTTGAAATGATTGATCTCTGATCATCACTTCACTTCCAAAAATGTGACTTATAACTACTGATTTTTCAAATGAAAAATAACCTGCACACATTATTAGTATTTGATACTTGATCTATATTATTATTTTTTTTATGAATAATTATCTGCACTTATTTGTAAATTTGATACTTAATTTAGATTACTGCCTTTTCTAACAAAAAATAATCTGAACATATTTTTAAAATATGATTCTAGATCTGCATATGCAAAGTTGAATTGTGAAATAACTTCACTTCTTTCCCCTTCCTTTGATGCAATCTACAATTATCCAATGTCTGACATGTCTTTGTATGGATTTAATCTGTTGTTGATTAGACCATTTATGCACTATTACTTGCTATGATTGATTGAAATAAACCATTTCCAATTCCCCAAAAATTCAGAGAATATGCCATTAGTTCCTAGTTAATTGACAGGATATTGACCAAAATGTTTGTCAATTTGATGTTTGTTCTGTACAACTTTAAAAAAACCTTATAGAATTTTTCTGTAGAAATAATGCTTTGTTTTCAAATGGAACTGATCAAGCAGTTTAGTGTGCTGTTTTCTTGATGTTCTCTTCTGTATTGTGACGTTTTGAGTTTTCTTGGGAAAAAACCTGTTGCATCATGTTGCTTCAGCGCATCTGTAATGATTAAAGTAAGGTAATGCATATTAGTGTGAATTCAGAGCCTTGAAGTTTGACAGATTTAGTTATTTAGTTTATATGGTGATATATATCGTTATCACCTGATATGAGAAAAACAACAAAACAATATGGTGATATAAAAAATTCACTCTCCCAGCCTTAGGTGCTTCCTTAACTACAATCTGGACAAACGGAAACAATTAAAAACCAGGTTCCAAACTGTATTTAGATTTCAATCATAGATTTGATGCCTTTTGTTTTTGGACCTAAAAATCACTTTTATTTTTAATTGAAGACTAAAAAGTTTGTTTAGAAGAAAATTGTGCTTCAGAGCGTCAGATTACTGGTATATTTACAGCCAGTGGATGAGAGGTTGTTTACCAGACGACTGAAAAAAGGCGGAGCATCATTAGTGTGACGTCTCCATCACACAGCGAGGGCCTTTCTTCACTGCTTTCCGTGGCTGTTTCCTGAGGACGATGCCAAGTCGTTGACTAATTTTCCAACTCAACATCAGACCCTCTGCTGATAACATTCCCATCTGTGAAGTCTGAGAGGCCTTTGGTGAAACCATGTTCCGTGACCTGACAGTGGCATGAGTGTTATGTGAAAATATAAGAGGATTCAGTCGGCATGAAGTTTGACCGTAGCAGGAAAAAGACTGTAATGTCTGCGAAACTGTGAATAATGTGTTGGATTTTAACCTTTTGTCAGAATTTTCTTCTTCTCCAAAGGAGGAGACTGTTTAAGAACCACTGATGGTGAAGGCGAAGACAAGATCAGGTTCTGATTTCTTCCATCACTAGCAAAGTTACAAGAAGAAACAGAAACCGTCTGCAATCAGGAGGAGGTCCAACAGAACCAGTTCTCCTGCTGTCCTGATGATAATCAGTGTGACCCCGCCCCGCCCCCATCTGAGCTTCAAGACTAAAACACTAACTGGTGGGTTTGGTTTGAGTCCAGTTGGGTAAAACCTGAAGATTAAAGCACATTAAGAGTGTGTGTGTGTCCGTGTGTTTGTGTGTGCATGAGTGTAGGTGTGTGTTTGCGTGTGTGGATTTAGAGGCGATTATGCACAAAGCGTAATCGGACTCTGAAACTGGGCTCAGTTTAAATCCTTCAGATTAGTAAAATGGATGTTTCTGGTTAATAATCTTCATCTCACTGATGGTCAGGAGAATGATGTCATGGCATCATGTGGGTCACATGACCTGCTGTACTATGTTTTTTCTGGGTCAAAAGCTTGTAACTGCTTTTACCTGAAGATAACTAGGATTGTAATCTGGAGTTCAAACCACGGAGGAGCCTGTTTGATGCCTACCCTGAAATGCCGACACTGCAGTTTTTTAACTAATCACTAGGGGCTGGGCCAGTCCCACCAAAGACATGTCCAGTTCATAGCACTCTTTTGACATCAGTAGCTAGATTTCATCGCATCGTGAACATTTAGGAGTTTATACAAATAATCGGTTTTCCTTATAAATTGTGCACATCAGGGCATGGTCTTTTGACTGACAGCTGCCATGGTAGCACTGACCCAACAGGCAGACACATCTCAACGTAGAAAGTGACAGATCTGCATCAGACGAGTTCCCCGTCTTCTGTGGATGCGTTCAGCTGAGGGTGTTACCGCTGTTACTGCACACTGTCAGCTTTAGCTTCATCGGTTGTTTGGCTTCTTGTTAGCTAACTATAACAATCATGTCTCCACCTGGAGTTGCAGAGCTCAGTGATATGACCTACATCGAATGTATTGGAGCAGACAGGTGAACCTGATAAGGCGGCTCCATTAACATAGACGATCTTTTTCTTTGTGAAGACAAACTGCAGCTCTGAGGTTCAGGCTGAGGAGATTCTGATCCAGCAGCTTTCTGTACACCAAGCTCGCTCTGATGTGGATTCCACGCAAGACAAAACAAGAACAAGACTGAAAGATGTTCCTGTGAAAATCTGACATTTCTTGTTCACCACTGAAGTAGAATCTGTTTCAAATGTGTTTGGATTAATGAAAGTTCTGTGTTGGCACAAGAAAAAGGGGAAAAATAAACGGAAACATTTGGGTGTATTCAGACGGGAAAGGTCAGTGGGTCCGGACCGAGTCCGCTTAATTTGGTTTGGATCAATCCTGAACCTTACACTTGGTCTGTATTCAGACTGCCGTCAACCGGACATTTCCGTTTCAAGCCAAATCTTGTAAACAAAACCTAGAGTTTGTGAGGGGCCTAAAGAAACCTCGAGAAACCAAGACTAAACATCTCTTCAGCCATTGGTCAGGACTTACGAGGGCGGGGCAAAGCAAGGAGAGAAGCGTTTCTCCATGGCTCATCGGTTGCTTCCTTCCTACTCTTCTTTCACCCCATAATGTTTAGGTCGAGTTGTTCCGCTCAGAGCATTGGACTCTAGTCAGACTGAGGAAACTCGGAGTGAATCTGAGCTCAGTCCGATCGGAAATTAACCCAGACCAACGATCAAGTATTCTTCTTAGTCTGAAACCGCTGGTTGTGGATGAACAGCATCTGTCTGGAGCTATGGTGGTTCAGTCATTTCAAGTCTATGAAATTCCCATAACAAAGGTAAGGAAGTTGGAATAATCGGTTTTTCCATTAGACGGTAGCTCGGAAGGCCATGATGCCAAAGCCTTAAGGCTTTTTATGGAGGATATCTGGTTCAACGGAGCAGTTTCAATGGGCTAAAGCAGCACTAGAGATGACTGATTATGTGCAAGCATAAACCAAGATGTTGTTTGTATTCCAGAAACATGGTATGCCTTCCTAAGATTTTTCTGAATCAATTGGTGATTATTTTTTTTGGAGTGAAAAGAGGGAAGCATTGTTAAATGGAATAATTTTGTTTTACATGAAATACAATTGAAAATGATGCAGATAGATCTGAAGTTGGAATATACTGTCATTAAAGTTTACTATATTAAAGTTGTGCATTTTTAAAATCCCTCCAAGAACCTGTCTCTAGATCACCTACAACGAATACCAGGACATTTAACAGATGCACTTTTGAAATTTGGTGATTTAAGGCGGATAAGACATTATGGAATAGTGGGACTGATAGTGGGGAAAAATTGTTTGATGGGAATGTCAGAACTGGAGGTGCAAACTGACCCTTGTTCAGATAAGACTGAGACAAAGACAGATTGATTCTGAGCAGGAGATGGGAGAACTAAATGAATGCTAGCTCTGAGGTGGAGAAGCAGTAACAAAGTAAAAGGTCAAAGTCAACATACTGTAGGTTTGACGTGTGGAATGGAGTTCACTTTGTGAGGTTTCAATGAAAGTCCCCCCACTCTGACCCTCCTTTGATTGATGTTCAAAGCATTCACAGTGGGCTTTTAGTGATGATTATGCCGCTTTGTTGATTTCTAGGACATAGTTTCTGCAGATCGGCAGGAGTTCATTAGAAATTTGCCTCTGAGTTGTAGGCTGGAATGCTAGCTTACAGCCCTTCACACCCCCAAACTAACATTAGCAGTGCAACAAAAATGGTGAGCAATGTCGGAGATATCCAGTCGTAGTTTTCAGCCAGCACTAGTTCAGACGAGGAAAACAAAGACGTTCATGGATCTGTTTGTCTGCCGGTGGATGCATCAGAATGGAGCAGCTAGTGGCCTGTTGATTGTAGTTTGTATGTAAAAACAACACTTTTTCAAATGGTATTTTTGTCTGCTCCCGATTCACAACAATTAGAATAAAGAAATACTCAGAAACGCAGTTTTAATCTTAATTTTCTTTTTATATGTCCCCCATAGTGAGAGAAATTCTACAAGAACATGTTACAGATACCAGCACCACCATTTTTATAAGACGGGGTCTTTAAAGCTTTTAAACGGCTGGAAAGATGTCATTGTTTACAAAATTAGTGATACATTGGACTTTATTTCTGCTCAGATTGAAGTTTATCAGTGGTCAGCATGCAGATGAGTCTTTCAGAAAGCTCTTTTCCTGCAGAGCAGTAATACCACAAAGCCCAAACCTGCTGGGCTCCTATTGGCTCTTCTCCTGTAGGTCAGGGTTGGGTGGGTTTATCCTTTGTCTGTGGATCTGGATTGTTTGGGATAGTTATAGTTGTTGTTGTTAGCACCATGATTGTTGGCTAATCACGGCTGGGGTGGTGGTGGGTATGTGTGCAGGGGGGCCACACACCAATGGTCCTGCTCACAACTCAGAGGTGAATTTCTATTGAACTCCTGCCACTCTGCAGAAAACAACACACGCTTTTTAAGATAAAAATGGCATCATTACCATTAAGACCACTGGGAAGGATTTGACAATAGATCACACATTGATCGGAGTGGGGCTTGAATATTGTCATCAACAACCGGTAAAGCAATAGGCTATAAGCCTACATCAAAATGATCTTTGAAACTTTCAGTTCCGTCTGTTTATTGTTGGTCTAAAATCAGATTTTAAAAACATGAGCGTCAATGGGAACCTGCCTCTAGTGGCGTTTGGGGGAACTGCAACACCTGCGTCTTTCTGCTGATGGTCACATTGGAGAGAAAAGTTGGTGTTTAGCTTATAACGGATCAACATTTACATGACAAAACGTAAGACCCAAAACCAGGTTCGGACCTCTGATTCAGCGGTGAACTGGGCTCAAAACGGTCTGTCCAGAATCAGGCTGTGACTGATCTACGGTTTCTGTGGGTCAGAGCGTTCCAGAGCCCCCTCCAGAGTCCAGTGGGCCCCCGGGGGCCTCCTTAGTCCGCCTGTCATCCTAAGTCACATGACCTGACCCTGTGACTCCAGCAAAGGGAACGCCGTTCCAACGGCACCGTCCCAGAGTCTGCGGTGTTCCTGTGCGCGCGTGCCCCGACACGAGCTGGAATGCCCGGGAAACGGTGCAGAAGCCCCATTCCAGCGGACTGGTGTCGGTCTGTGTGGACCGGACCGCCACGAAAACGGGCTCGATGATCCGTCCCACAGTCACGGAACCGGTGCAGAACGGTCCAAGCGACTTCTCTAATGAAAGACCCCCAACCCCCGCACTCAGAACCGCTTCCGAACCACGAGTTCAGTAACAGAACGCCAGCGAACAGAATCCACGCGTCTGAAGGTCGGTTCGGGGACTGACCTGAACGCGGGTTCCAGTCCCACGGTCCGCCGGGTTTCAGGAGGTCCGGATAAAAGTTCCAGAGAGTCCAACAACGTGAGGAGATCCGCACAACAGGTCCGGCTCAGACCCCGCCCCGATGCACGCGCTCCGGGAGGCGCCGGGACGCCTGAGCGGCGCAGCAGGTTCGGAGGGTTCTGTGGACCGGGGTCAGCTCAAACCCAGCCAGCCTCAGGAGGGAGGCGCTGGAGTCACAATGTGTCCCCCAAGTTACAGCGGCCGACCTGGTCTTCCGGGACTCCGAACCCCCCCCATACACACGCACACACACACGCACACACACACACACACATAAACACACACACAGCCTTTATTTTGAAATGATCAGATGGTCATTCATGAGCTTTATTTTGAAGGCACCTTCATTTTCCTCGTGATTGAAAAAGCAGCGCAGCAGAATATTGATCTTTGTAGAAGAATTCCGGTTTCCTAAAGTAGGGATCAATAAGAACATTTATCCACGTTTCCTGAAATTTCATTTCTAGTTTTCATCAATCATGTCCAATGACATCACTAGTCACATGACCAGCTGGAGGTCACCTGGAAGCAGACAGGTGTGCAAACAAATTCAGCAAATGCAGCACTAAGATTCTGGTTCTGTTATGGTCCTTCCAGATGTCTCTGTGGTGCAGTGTCTTTCCTGAGGTTGTGGGTTAGATTCTGGAAATGGACTAGGGGTTCAAACTCTGAGTGTGGGAGTTTGAGCTTCCAAATCCAGATGAGACTGAAATGTCGGACCACCCTTCTGGAACTGTCACTCCACAGACCCATGTCCACCGTTATCATGCTCCTCCTCCCCCAGAAGGTGGCGCAGCTCTGACAGCCTTTGCTGCATCCTGGGAATCCCTGACAGCTGAGTCTCCAGCCGCTGCTTCTCATCCTGCAGAGACGGACACAATCAACACCTGTGAGCGCCAACGCAGAGCCACGCCCCCTGATGATGTCAGATCTCAGAAGGAAGATGACGCTTGGTTCTGCATCACCTTCAGCTCGCCTGTCAGTCTGACATGAACAAAACACCAAAACAGGTACACACATCCACACACAGCTCCACACATGCAGGCTAATGCACATACACAGGCACAAACACACATACACACAAACCAACGGACACACAAAAAACACACACCCCAAAGCACAGACAGCTGAACATATGCTGACTGGTTAATGCTCTAACACACACACACACACACAACACAGTAACGTGCACTAACACACACACACACAACACAGTAACGTGCACTAACACACACACACAACACAGTAACGTGCACTAACACACACACCAACACACACACATAAAACACACACTATCCCACATCCTTATGCAGGTACACACACACACACACACACACATGCACTAATGCACACACTCATGCAAACTAAGTCCACCCCCCACCCCCACCCCAATAGCTCAGAGTCAATAGTTACCCTGGTAACCACAGACCAGGTCTGAATCATAGATAATCCAACTGACAGATAAATCTTACATCAGTCAGATGTCATTGAACAGTTAGTTTGCTCCGCCCACCTTCACTTTCAAAATGGAAAGTGGGAGGAGCTCTGAGGAGACCACCCATTGTGACATGCTCCCTGAAATAAACAAATCTGACTTCTGATAAAAGACAGAGTTAATATTCTAAATTATGCACATTTTGACCCCCCCACCCCCCCACCCCCCCCACCCCCAAAAAAAAAAAAAAAGAAACTCAGGGAAGTGGTGGTCTTGTAATTATGGTCATGCCAGTTTTAGCCACAATCTAAAGCCTGTGCCGTTTTCTAGGACATTGTTTCTGCAGAGCTCAGAGGCAGGGGTTCAGGGAAAACTTGCCTTGGAGTCGTCAGGCTGTTGCGCAGAGTAAGCCTTCCCATCACTCTCTGCTACGTGCTTAAAGCCCCTCACAAAATGGATAGCAACATTGGAGCTATCCAGCTATCCGATGCCAGCTCAGAGGAGGAAAACGATCTATTTGTCTGCAAGTGGATGTAAAAGGCTGGAGTGGAGCAGGATCCTTATGGTCTGTCCATTGCAGTTTGTACTTAACAACAACAACAGCATTGTTGTTTCCTGAGTCACAACGATTTGAATAAAGAAAAACTCAGAAAAGCAGTTTTAAAGGGCCTAAACCATGCTTTTAGCCACATAATCTCTGTAAAGTATATCTATTTTCATCAATCTCCATATCAAAAATCCTCTTCACTTTCCTGCCAATCATTTTCCTGGAGACACGCATTATTCCATCTTTGCTCAAATATCCATGTTCAGACCAATTTATTTTATTCGTCACTCGCTTTCTCTGCACCTCCACCAGGAAATCATTTGCCTTTTTTTCTGCAGCCGTCTTCTTCACATCACCATCTACTTGGGCCATTCTCAGAAACGTTTAGGATCCTCCTCAAAATGTGCAGATTCCTCACCAGAATGTCCTTTGGGGTATGCCACCACACAAAGCTTCAAAGCTAAATGGAATGAACGTTTCTTCATCGCCATCGCTACACAACACAAACACCACAGACCGCCGGCGTCTGCACGGCCGGGTGGCGGTGAAGACCCCTGTTAGACCCACCTGAATTAGATATTCAGTATTGTTCCTTTGAAATGAAAGTGTCTTGCTGATCAGCTTCGTGGAGAAAGTGGGTGTGTGTGTTAGCCTGGGGGCGGTACTGGCATTGCAGACTCTTCTTGGAAGGGGCTGTTCTCACTTTGTGACGTCAGCTCATGAGAACCCGCCCGTTTTTGTGGGTGGAAAGGGGCTGGTGCTCAGAGCGCAGGTTTTTAGACAATTACTCAGAAATAAATGCCGCTTTGGGGTTTTTTTATTGTGAGAAATAAACATTATAATACACTTGGAAACTCAAAAAGTTGATTTTGCATGATAAAGGCCCTTTACTCTTACTCGCCTTTGAATATGTCCTTCATCATCAAAATAATTATACAAGAATGTGTTAAAACACAATTTTCCTTGGAGTGAGTCTTTAATCTAAATATCAAATCAGGCTTTTTCACAACATAGGTGTCAGTGGGAATTACCCCTCCCCTATCAATGTAGCTGTCAGTGGTCTTTGGAGGAATTTTAGCATTTAATTCTTCCTGGTTTTTTGTAAAATTTAGGACAAGAAAGTGGCAGCTTGATCTGGATCCACTTCAGTGGGACAATGCAAGTCTGCCATCACACAAGAGGGACCCACCTGCAACGACAAACGGGTGGAGGCGTCCAGCGGCTCAAACTTCCACCCTCCTTCACCATCAAACTGCAGCAGGTGGGAGTGGTACTTCCTGTCAGACAAAGAAAAAGGTGACCAGGAGAAGACACGGCTCTGCTGCCCCCTGTAGGCCAAACCGGCTCATACAGCAGGAACTACGTGCCTCTTCTCTGAATTATGTTGCAGTGACAATCAGAGGATCTTCAATCATCTGAGTGACTGAATCTGCACTCAGCCGTTCAGAAGTCACTAACCAAAGGGAGGGTCTGTGGGTGATTGAAAGCAGGGAAATCCCAGCATCCTTTGCAGCCTGGAAGATGCTTCCCTCCACATCGATGCTAACGGCGCTGGTACACTCATCCAGGAGAGCGTACCGCGGGCTTGGTGAGAGACGGTCCAACACAAAGTGAGAGAGAGAAATCAGCAGCAGAGGTAGATGAGCACCAAGCGTTCTAAAGTTTAGACGGCTGAGCATCTTAAAACTGTGCTGGAGTTGAGCTAAGATTGAACCGGAGTCCAGATACATGGTTATAGAGTCTGTCCAGGGCTAAACTACCACATCTGCTGAAGAATGGCTCTGAGTCTGAAAACATCAGAAATGTGTCTTACCGGTGATAGAACATGCGGGCCATGCCCATCCTCTGCTTCTCTCCTCCAGACAACACGTCCTTCCAGTCGCTGATCGATTCCCATCCTGACACACAAATACACACTACTGACTGAACGCATGTTCATATCAACGCACTGGAAGCTGACCGCCTCAGACTGACCTCCCTCTCGGTCCAGGATGTAGAGCAAGTGGACGGTCTTCAGGATCTCCTCCAGGACTGAATCAGTCACACCCTTCTGAAGCATGTCCTCCACTGAGTCTGGATAGATCACCTGATCTCTGAGGGTCCCCTCTGACATGTAGGGCCTGCATGGAAACTACATCAACAGCTGGGAAGGGAAAGGCTGTCCAGGGCTGCAGCCACAGCAGACTCACCTCTGTGGGATGTAGAACATATGCTGTGGTTCTGGACGGTACAGGATTCCTCCATAAACCGGCCACAGTCCACTGAGGATCCTGAACAGGGAGCTCTTCCCACAACCATTTGGACCAGTGATGAGGACGTCCATGCCCTCCTCCACCTGAGGCACAAGCATGTGACTACATCTGTACAGAGTCCAGGTCACCTCCAGGTCAGGTGACTCTCTATGGCTAATGCTGCATTCACACCAAACACAATTGTTGCGCCAAATTGGCTGCTCGACACCTGTCCAAAAGTTCATAAACTAGACGCTCCCCCAGGGTGTGGGAGGAGCTGCTGTCTGAAGCTTTTTGCCTGATCGCTACATGGATGGATCGGCATCTCATTTACAGATAATGCTTGGAAGACGCAGGTGATGTTAAGATCCGGTTCATTTATTTTAAAGCGCTCTACCAAACCATTGTTAATCACGTCTCCATCTGGGTTCATGATGATTCAGAGGGTGTATTCAAACATTTTTTTGTTTGAAAAAATGAAGTTTTGGGGTAAAATAATGACTTTGATCACTGCTCTGTGCTACATTCACACTGAATTTTTGAGGAAGAAGTTCAGGTCCCCTCAGCAGAGCTGACATTTGCACACCTGTCTGTCCACAGCTGCCCTCCTTTGAACTGTAAACTGACTATTCAAAGAAAAGATTGTGCACGATGGTAGAATAGGGCTTCCTGGTGAGCTGCAGGGCTCCAAGAATTCCACTGAAATCCCTACAAGATTAAATCACCTGTCTGCACCAAGTGAAGTGCATGTGCTCCAATTACCTGGATGTTCAGGCTGGACACCACCACATCCCCGGACGGTGTGATGATTGGCAGGTTTTGACAGCGAATCCCCTTCTCCACGCTAATTACCTGACCTGCACACCACACAGCGGTCATATTCTCCTTCACCCACAGTAACAGCTGAGCTGGTTCTGAACCTACCTTTGATCTCCAGCACACCGCAGACTCTCTGCTTGGGTTGGATCTCATGTCCTCCTGTTTGTGAAGACTCTTCCACTCTGTATGCAGACCTCTGGTAAATTCCTCGACTAACATCCTCAAACACATCCAACATCTCGGAGACCCGGGAAGTGTAGCCTGCCAGCTCGGTCACCTGTGAGGAGAACCGACATGTGCGCTCAGTCCTGACAGCCCCCATCACTCATCAACAGCAAATGGAGACACAAACCTCCTTGTAGGAGCTCATGATCCTCTCCACTGCATCGGCAGCGGCGTTCAGTAGGTTCCTGGCTGTGGTGAAAGCCTGCGTCCGCTCACTCACCAGCTCCTCCTCCTTCATCACCATCGCTGCCCTCTTCACCTCCTCCGAGTCTGTACACATCAGGTCACATGACGTGCCACACTCTCAAATCCTGATCTGCACAGCCTCACACAGCAAAGCTTTACCAGATTCTGAGTATCCTGTAGCGGTGATGATGGGCACGGCTACCATCACAAGGCCGGACGCACTCCACACGTACTTCATGAGGAACTGCTCCAGCATGATGTACCAGAGGCGCTTCAGAAGGATCTGATGGATGTGAGTTGACAGGGACCGGTAGCTCTGCTGCAGCTGGGCCATCTCCACCTGCAAGTCAAGGGAGTCCCATGGTGATGCTGGGGAGCCTTTCTGTCTCAGAAAACTTCAGCTAAACACGTGCTTGCTTTGTCCAGAAGGGGGCACTCACCTTGTGTCCCCCATAGAAAGCAATCTCCTCTGAGTTGGCAATGATGCGCGAGTGCATGTAGCGCAGGTCGCCCTTCCTTTTAGCTTCCTCGGCCACCAGCTTCCCAAAGTGTGGCGAGCAGGAGCGCAGCACCTTAGCCGTGAGCACCACCACCAGGCCAGCAATGGCAGCAGGCCATGAGGTGTTTGCTCCTGTAAAATGTGAGGATGGACGGTCACATTCCAGCTAACACTTGTGTAACTCATCACACACACCACACACCTTTGGCATGAGCAGTGCTCAGGAGCGTGTAGCAGGTGACCACCACATCCAGGATAGGCTTGGTCAAGTTAGAATACAGGTGTGCGATGGAAGAGGAAAACATGACAATGTCTTCTGTCAGAGACTGATCGGGGTTGGACAGACGGCCATCCATGTTGCTGACTCTGTAGTATGTCTGTGGACACAATAAGAGGCTGCTTCAGGGGGCGTCCCACTCACACTGACAGACACCCCAACAAGGAGGTTGAGGTTGCACACAAAAGTCTGAAGGTGGAAGAAAGACAATGCCCTAAAACACGCTTCTGACATGTGACTCAATGCTAGCATATGTGACAGTCCATGTGTGCAGGGTTTAATCTTTGAGTTAAATCTGAGATCTTTTCATACTTTCTGCCTTTAGAATTGTTTTTACCATCATGAAACAGAGTTTCAAGCATTAACCATGAACCTTGCTCAAAGGAGGCAGGCGAGGCACTGCCTCATCTGTACGGGTCAACCCGCATTCGAGTGAATGTGAACAAGGCATGAGACAATAACACATCAGATATGCATAGGTAAAAGATAAATATGTACAAAAGAAAGTGTAAAAAACGAATGTTTCAGAAATAAACCTGTGACGGTTCGTACGCTCGTGAAAAACCTGGAAAAGCTCTGGAAAGTGAAAATGCAATTTCTAGGTCCTTGAAAAGTTTGTGAAAAAGGAAATCTTCTAAAAAGGTTTGGAAAAGTCACGGAATTGTAACATTTTGGAAGCAAACAAACTATTAAAAAAATAAAATAGTTTATTGGTCTATCGGTGATGGAAGTTTATGTTGCCGTAAATGGTCTTCGACAAGCAGCATGAGAGCAGTGGGGCTGGTGAGCTGCATAAAAGCAAAGAAATGATGACTGCTGCCGAACAGTGCAGAAGCCAGCCAGTCAGAGAATTTTTAAAAACAGGTAACGATGCCAATACTATACAAAAAATGAGGGACATTTTTAAAATATTTTCTGTGATTTTTGTTCAAATATTCTTAAGAACTAAAAAGCAAAGAAAACAGGCTGGGCACTAACCTCATCCACTATTGAAAACTATAAGATGAGCTACAATTAGAAGTTGAAGAGCCACAATGTGTTGGTGTCATAGACGTGATCCGTTTTGCGTGCTTGTCACGTTATCGCCATCTGCTTTGTTCCTCCTACATCTACAAATATCTACAATTATTACACAGCAAAACATTGGGGAAGGAATAAATATTGACCAGTATGTACTGTTTATTCGTTTTATTGTGAATCAATCCAGACAAAAATATTGGGCACAAAGCAGCGACGTCTGTGGTTGAGCTGCTGAATGCTTGTGGGTTTGGTCAGTTTTTTCAACTTTGCTATAATTTTTTCTGAATTTTGTTATAATTTTTGTCTAGTTTTTCCCCCTAATTTTTTCTATACTTTTTCTGAATTAACTATTAAAGTAAATGTTAAAAGTCTGTTATGATAAAAAAATTCATAAAGACACTTTTTGTTGTATTTTGATCTTTTCCTGCGCTACAATAGCCAAAATTGAAATAAAAATACCTTAAAATGAGGCTTTTTACAACAAATAGAAGATTGGATTAAAAAAAAGATTATTAGATTAATTATGCAGGTCATGATTAATTATTTGCACAAAAAATGATTGGGATGACAGCACATCCTGCAGCTGGTCAGATTGGCACTAACTGAAATGTGTTCATTTAGTTTTGGAATTTCACTGAAAGGTTATGGAAAAGTTTTGGAAAACCATTGCTAAAAAGTGCACGAACCCTGCTGTAAGAACTTAACACATCAGAAATGTTTGTTAAACATTTATTGGTCAGAATCGAATGGATTTTCTATTTAAGTCACTTAGAGGTGTTGTCCTTCATGTAACAAAATAATGTATACAAGAAAAAAGTGTGCAAACTAATGGTCTTAGAAAGGAACTTGTCAGATATAAAAGTGTCACCCGGGCTCACACGGCATGCGGTCTGGCTCAAGTTGCTCTGCATAGTGAGGCAGTGGTTAGCGCTCTTGCCTCACAGCAAGAAGGTTCCTGGTTCAAGTCCTGGCTGGGGGACTTGAAACAGTGTCACCAATAGGGAGAACTTTCTGTGTGCATGTGTGGGTTTTCTCCAGCTTTCTCCTACAGTCCAAAAACATGCTTCATAGGTTCATTGGTCACTCTAAATTGTCCCTAGGTGTGGATGTGAGTGTGCATGTGTGTGTGTGATTGTGGCCCTGCAACAGACTGGTGACCTGTCCAGGGGTGTCCCCTGCCTTTGCCCATGAGTGGCCAGGTTAGGCTCCAGCAGCCCCGTTACCCAGAAATGGAAAACGGTATAGAAGATGAATGAATGAAAAAATGAAAAGTATGCCCACCAATCAGAGTATGCTCTCCTACAAGTTTGTTATTATGCCACCGGATTTTTGGCGAACATCTCCTCCTTGGCAAAACAAGCTATTGAGATGCCAACAAAAGTACTTTGTAAAGCTCCATTGTGAGAAGTGAGCTAAGACTTTAGTTCTGAAAGTTTAAGGAACTGCATTTAAAGGCTACAAATGATCCAGTGAACTTGTTAATGCTGCTAAGCTTTATCTCTGAAACTGGAGTAAATAAAAGTCTTGGTCACCTAAACTGCGCTATTTGTTAATTTTTTTTGTCTTTACTGCCTCTTAGTGGTGGCTTAAAAAGGTTTGAACAGCTATTTCATTAAAATGGTGAAACCTAAAGTTGCATGCATATTTAAACTGGGTATTTTTGGCCTTTGATAACAGATTTAAAATGCCTAAAATCTTCATTGCTTTCAGCAATCAGACCGTTTTCTTTAAAGAAATGGCAGATCTTGTTTAAACTGCTAGCAGGTTAATCTATCCTTATGACGGACAGATGGCTGAATGTGCTCGTCTTTGACCATTCCTAATTTGTTTTTTTGACAGCACCAAGACACATGTCAATCAATTTGGGTGACACTTGTCTACAGCGGCTTCTTACCTGGTTTGCAAAGTACACCTGGTAGGCATGGTTAACCAGCCGACTTCTAAATCTGAGGGAGAGCTGACCCTCCAGGAACCTGATTGCACTGTTGATGAAGGTAGCTGGAACAGCAACAAGCAGCCATTTGGAGAGCTGCAGCACAAAAGCTTGAGGGTCTTTCTGTACGATGCACTTGACAATGACACCTGAGAAATCAATGGCAACATTGGTGATCACAGATCAATAACACATTTACTTTATCAGCTGAGGGTGCAAATCTCTGCATCTCCATCCTCTCTGGAAGGCAATCTGAGATCACACATAGGAAGGGACCCCCTGGTGACCCTGGGCCCAAAGCTAAAGCTGACTGGATGAAGCTGAGCAGCATCTGCAGGTGACTACAGGTACAAACCGTCCAAAGACGCCACATATATGGACAGGAAGGTCCTGGTCATCAGTGTGAGAGTGTGGAGGGCAAGCAGGCCGCATTCTGGGCACAGCAACCGGGGAAACAAGAGCTTCAGGAGGCGGGACAGTCGAAGCAGGAAGTCTCTATTCACAGACACAGACCTGAAAGCAGAAACAGTGCAAGAGTGAGGCGTCTCCAACACACAAGTACAAACACAATTTACACACACACACATGTGTGCATACATCCAAACACGACTTTCTAACGACTTCTTACCCCCACCACCACCCACACACACACCTTCCCTCCATAAACTGCCAACTGAATGTGGAGGAACGGTTTGACAGCTCCAATAACCACAGGACCTTTGCTGTTCAGGGATTTTGTCCCTGATATGGTCTCCCATGGCAGACAGGGCCTAGATGATGAGCCAGACAAAGAGTGGTTCAGCACCCCCTTCATGAGTAAAAACCAAAAAGATGTAGTCATGTCGTCTGCATTGGTGTTGGCAGGGCCCCACTCTGGGACCAGACCTGGGTTGGGGTTAGTGTGGGCTTACTAAGTAGTCCCCAAGTCTGCCAACCAAGGGTTCACCAAGTTCACCACGGTGGACGAGAGGGTCATGTTCCTTTGCCTTTTGAACCATGGGTAGGCCTCTGACTGTAGTTTTGGCCTGAACAGCAGTTTAGAAAGCCCAGCAACAGCTGATCACCACTCCATTTACTGGGGGTGAAAAAAAGGAAGAATGACACTCTCCAAGTGCAGAAAATGTATATTACTTTATTTAGCAAAACAAAGAAAAAGTAAAAACATTTATTTTACATGCAATAAAAGCACCATCACAGAATTAACTTACATTAAGTTACTTAGGCTTTGTCTCAAAAGATGAATGAGCCAAAAGCATACACTTATTTTATGTCATGGTTGTGAAGTTCTTGATGGTATTTTGTTCTGTCGCATCCAGTCCTATTCCTGTGGGTATGAAATACCACAAATGCAGTACTTTTTGTTTCAAACCAACATAGTTACAAAACTATTTCAACTATTTTCCCTGTGCAATATTGTTATGAAAGCCCTTTTTGATTTAATGCCAACAATGTTTAAAAAGCTATTTGACCTGCTGTTTGTGAATGGAATATTATCT
The DNA here is from genome assembly GCA_014656515.1 of Oryzias celebensis. Classification (NCBI taxonomy): domain Eukaryota; kingdom Metazoa; phylum Chordata; class Actinopteri; order Beloniformes; family Adrianichthyidae; genus Oryzias; species Oryzias celebensis. The sequence goes on along the minus strand of BNCR01000007.1, from coordinate 26,687,748 downwards.
CAGATATAATATTTATGTTTTGGATTTCTCTGCATTTGTTTGCATTATAGTTGGTGATGGAGAAAATTTCAAATTGGCCCTTCATGTCATTAACATTGCTGACCCCTGCTCTAGGCAAAAGATTGATGATCAACTTAGTCGTTTTTATCGGCAGCCTTAGACAGTAGCATTCTAAGTGAGCTCCAGGCCAGGCAAAAAACTTGGTCCTTAGAGGAGTGCAGTGGGACCACGGAGAAGGACTTTCGGTTGGTCTCAAAGAGATTCTTGTAAGTCATCCAGCCCCTTAAGAGGGAGGACCAGAAGGGGACTTTGGTGTAGGGTTGTCCTGGACCCAAGCTGAAGTCATCAAGGTAGCTGAATAGGTCCTCAGCAGCAAGGCACTGGGAGTGGATGGAGTCCGCCTAAGGAACCTCACGTTTCTGTATTCTTGGGACTGTCTTAGCTGTCACATCTCCTGAACCTCAGATTCAGGATTAACAGTCGGGCTGGCCCTGTGAAGACAATGTAAGCATGGCAAACCAGCCAATGATCCTTGCTGAGGGCCTGGTGATACAAAGGACCGCAGAACACGCCAGCAATTAGCAGGGTTCTAAGTAAGGAGATATTTAGACATTATTAAGAACAAAAAAAGACCATTAATGAAAAAAAAAACATTTTACATTTCAATCTCAAAGTTTAACTACTGATAAAAAAAAGGATGTAAAAAAAATCATAAATCTTTCCCACTCCAACTTTATTTCTATCTGTTGTAAAATTGTTCCCAGTGGTCTTTTAATTATGATTATGCAGCTTTTAGCTGCATAAAAAAGCCTATTTTGTTTTAAAGAAATATTTTTGCAGCACAGAAGTTCATAAGAAATTTGCCTCTGAGTTGTGGACGGAAGTAAGCCTTGCTAATTTCACATCAACCCTTTGTTCACACTTTCTCCTGCTAGCATACAGCCTTTCATAATTCCAAACTAACATTTATAAGATGAGAAAAATAAAGACGTTAATAGAACTATTTGTCTGCATGTGGATGCATTAAAAATGGAGCAGAGCAGGCTGACTTTGGCCCGCCTTTGGCAGGTACTGTGTCACAAACCTGAGCTTTTTCATCTGTTCCGGATTCATCGTGATTTAAATAAAAAATACTCAGAAACTGTTTTATTTGTGTCCTCCCTCATGAGAAAAATGCTACAAAACATGAGTCATTATTAGAAAACTCACAGCCCATATCTTCTTTTCAGTTATGCGACAAAGAAGCTGAGTCATTTGGATCCATATGCAACCAGCTTTATTAGCAAGAGCAAAACAGACAAGGGCTAGGCAGGACGTGGTCAGAAAACAGGCAGAGGATCAAAGGCTGGACTGAAAGACTAGGAATGCAATCAAGACTCCGCGAGGAGCTAAGTCTGGTGTGGGTATAAATACAGTAGTTTGTAATGATGCAGACCAGCTGGTGAGAACAGGAAGGATGACAGTACATGATGAGAAATGAAAAAGGAAGGCGCCAGGAACCTCAGCACTCAGGAGAGGGCTTCCTCTGGTGGTCGGAGGAGGAACTGGCTTGTGTAACTCTATATTTGGGACCTTGGAGGTTTGGTGGGTCTCCATTTTCGATTATTGCAGGGGGCCTCGACTGGTCGGGCTGCCTCGGTCCCATCGATGCCCAACCAGAGATCTAACTGGGGCGGAACTTGCCCCTTGGACTGGCTTCCTTTTGGAACCTCTCTCTTTGGCTCATATCTCTCTCAGTGCCCTACCCTCCAATTTTAACTACACCGTAGAAATTTAGGACCCCTTGGTGGAAGGGTGACTGGACATCAATGTGAGCAATCAGGAGATGTCCTCTCAGTGCCCTACTTGCTAATTTTAACTGCACCTTTTATTACACACAAAAAAGTTTTAAAAATATATTTAAAAGATTAAAAATAGCCAACATTCACTGATCCAGCTCTAAAAAGCTCTGCTTTATTTAATACATAGAATATACTTAAAAAAATAAAATATAAGGCCAATGTATAAAACAGCAAAACTCCAGACAATGCTGTTCTTAAAATTTGTAAAAAAACGAATTACAAACAAATGTAAAATGTGTTATTAAATGATGTCATAACATCATTTAGCTCATGATGTCGTCTGACATCATGACATCAAACGACACCATGAGCTAAATGATTTAGCTCATGATGTCATTTGATGTCAATTGATGTCATTTGATGTCATGATGTCGTCTGACATCCTACAACAACCTAATTTGATGTCAGAAACCTGTAAAGCAAAAAAACTATATATATATCCAGCATAAATCTTTTTGAGTCACAATTCCTGTAACCAGAGACATTGCAACGACACAAGAACAACAGCCACCAACACTCCAACACAGACAAAGAACGGAGAGGCAACACAGAGGAAAGTCTTGTTTAACAGCAGCCATAAAAAAGTGGATTTGACACCAACAATGTCTGTGAACACAGATTTCAAAAAGGTGAATCCTGAGCTGACGGTTCAAAAGACTGAAACAGTGGTAAATCAGCCTTCAAATAAAATGGAACAAGACCAGGTTTGCACAGAAGAAACAACAAAGACGGTCACCAACGTTCCAACTGAGGAGAAGAACGGAAATAAGAAAAATAAGAAAAAGGTGTTTGATAATGCCCAAAAAATAGTGTTTTCTTCCATGTCCACGTTTGACAACAGACGTTTTAAAACGGTGGAACCACAGCAGGGCTATCAAAAGAAAAAGAGAGTGGAAAACAGGACAAAAAGAGAAGAACATCAGCCTCCAAAGAAAACGGAAAAAGTCTACACAGAACGTGACCTCCTAGACCAGGTTCAGACATTGAAAGAAAAACTACTGAACAAGGACATGTTTCTTGACTTGGAAGAACAAAAGAGAAGTTCAGCTCAGATCCAATTGGACTCTTACAACCAAAGAATTTCACAGCTGGAAAAAGAGTTCAACACTGACCATGAGTGTAGGCAGCTTTTGGAAAAGGAAATCTCCAAACATAAAGAGGTCATTGGTGATTTCCAGGGTCCTGTGGGTCATGAGGTTGAATTTACCAAAGATATTCAACCTACTGAATTCAAACGCAAAAGAAAACAGAAAACCTGGTGTTTGAATGAACTCGATGACTTTGGGGAAGTTGAAGATTTAAAAAATCAAAATCTACAACTTGATGAGTTAGTTACTTCCAACCTGGACCTGCAAACCAAGTTGAAAGCGCAGGAAGAGGAAATTGAAATGCTTCAACAGCAGGTAACTGAGCTCACCAAACGAGTGGCTGCTCTCAGCTTATGCTGAGTCCTGCTGCTAACGAAGCGAAAGAGGGGAGGGGTCATTTAGACAAAAATAATAGGTTTAGTGTTGAAATAGGGTAGGGGTCATTTAGATAAAGAGTAGGTTTAGGGTTGAAAGGGGTGGGAAGGGGTTAGGGGTCATTTAGACAAAAAGTAGGTTTACAAATGAAAGGGGTTAGGGGTCATTTAGATAAAGAGTAGGTTTAGGGTTGAAAGGGGTGGGAAGGGGTTAGGGGTCATTTAGACAAAAAGTAGGTTTACAAATGAAAGGGGTTAGGGGTCATTTAGATAAATAGTAGGTTTAGATTATAATCTTGTTCTTAAAGCAAGAAAAAGGGGCCTGCTCTTCACTTTTTTATGTGATTGATCTAAATGATCATCATAACTTTATGTTAATGCGTGTAATTGAAAAGAACCTTTTAGAATGCTGTAGATGATAAAACATACAAATGTACATTTTTCACTGTTTTGGGTTAAAAAAAAACAAAAAAACAAAAAAACAAAAAATAAAAAATAAAAAAATAAAAAAAAAATAAAAATAAAAACAAAAATAAAATAAAAAAAATTATAAAATAAAATAAAATAAAAAAATAAAAAAATAAATAAAAAAAATTAAAAAATTAAAAACAAAAAAATAAAATAAAAAAATTAAAAAATTAAAAAAAACAAAAAAAATTAAAAACAAAACAAAAAAAAATTAATAAAATAAAATAAAAACAAAAAAGAATAAAAACAAAAAAAATAAAAAATAAAAAAAAAATAAAAATAAAATAAACTAACAAACTACATCTGTCACCCAGAAATTAAAAACGGTTGAGTAAGCCTTTGGGTTTCCTCCGAGCACTTCGGTTTTCCCACCCAAATAATTAGTAATTGGGTAAAAAAAAAAAGTCCCCTCCATGAATCGCCACCTTATCGTGGTGGAGGGGTTTGAGTGCCTGAAATTACCCCCAGGAGCAATGTTGTCTAGGGGATTTGCCCTGCCTATGTTTGGGTCATGGCAAATCCACCATCATGATGGTGTTGTTCCTGGGGGGATCAGGCAGGACTAAGGGCGATTCAAAAGATTCTCATCAAAATAGAAAAAAGAGATCTGGTTTCCATGTCCTGAACCAGGGATAATCAACTCCTGGCCTCGAGGTCCGCTGTGTCTGCATGGTTTCCAGATATCCAAGCCCTGCTAATGACTGATTACCTGGTTCAGGTGTGTCCAGCCAATTAGAACATATCAGAGCAGGTTATGTTGGAAAACATGCTGGAATGCAGCCCTCGAGGCCTGGAGTTTCCTATACCTGTCCTAAGCAAAAGTTAACAGAATCAAAAATGATTGCAAAGATGATGCAAGTCAGGTAGCTGGTGGAATGCACTGCTGCAGTGTCCTCTGCTAAATGGAGTCTCACATCCACTGAATTCAAGCTTGGATTCAGTGGATGTGAATCTTCTTCAAACAGAGACGGTTGCTCCATTCTGTAGAGGTTGTTTATTTGTCCGTGGAATTAGCTGTTCTCGTTTAACTTCCTTAGACCCGAGCTAGCATTTGAGTTAACCCTCTGCACACATACAGTGTAGTCAAAGGGTCCTGGTTAAGCAGAACTAACTGATGTGGTGTAGAGCCGCTGCTCCTCAACATCCAGAGGAGCCAGATGTGGCTCAAGCATCTGGTCCGGCTGCGTCCTGGACGTCTCAAAAGTTAGGCTAGGATCAATGCTGCAGCAGGATGGTTCTTGAGTTTCATGTCATGAATTTAATATTTATGAGCACTTGATGAGATGTCCCAGAGGGAGACAGCAATAAGCTGGAAAGACCTCCAGAAACTTTGTTTTCAGCACATCCAAAGACGACCATGATTGAGTCTGACTGAGTTCTGTCCAGGATGTAAAGAACTGTTCTGTTATCTTCAAGTCAGCATTGTTTGGAAATGAATAAACGTGTACACGTGTTTAAAGTCAGTTTCATCTGCAGCTGGGTGCCTCTTGTTTTTTACTCCTTCAAAGCAATAGAAGTAATAACAGCTGAAAACTGTTGATGACATGTTCCTGAGGGAGATTACAAGTGGCTGGAAAGACTTCATGAATCTTTGTTTTCCAGCAGATCCAAAGACGGCCATGATTGAGTCTGAGTTAGTCCTAAACCAGACTCAATCATAGTCAACACAGCAAATCACAGCAACCGTAAACTTGTCTTGAGTTGAACAAAGAAAGTGTCTATTTGCTCGTAATTCTTAAAATACGTTCATTCAGTGCTCAATTCTTTTCTTGGCCGCACGGACCCTGAGGAAGGGTTAAGGATAGGATTACGGTAACGGTTAGGGTTAAACCGCCAAATGCCTCTTGAGCGCGGCTGTTTCTGCAGCTCACTGCTCCTCCAGAGGATGGATGGATGTGTGGAGAACACCTATCATGCACATGGGTGCGTGACAGTTAATGGGACTTTAAGTGTAATTTGAAATACGTGCGGCAAACACAAAATCCAGCCTTGGATGCACTTAAAATACATGTGGGCAATACGCATCATGTTTGCATGTATTACATGTGGCAAACAAAAGATCTGCAAAAACATAATATTAATAATATTAAATTTCACCCTAAAAAATAATAATAATAAAACAAAAGGACAACAAAAAATAATCATAACACTCCTGCTCTGGAGCAGCTTAGGTCGACTCGCTTCTTCACCAAACTGGACCTCAGGAGCGCATATAACCTTATCCGCAAAAGTAAGGAGGACAAGTGGAAGACCGCTTTTTCAACCACTTCTGGACATTATTAGTATCTGGTCATGCCCTTCGGTCTATGTAATGCCCCCTCTGTGTTCCAGACATTTGTAAATGAAGTCTTCCGCGGCATGCTGCAACCCTTTGTTATCGTTTACACCGACGACATCCTGGTTTATTACAACGCGTTTAAGGAGCATGTCGAACATGTTCGGCAGGTGTTGCAGCGGCTCATAGAACACAGACTGTCTGCCAAGGGGTGGCTCCTCTCACCTCTCTCCTGAAAGGGACTCCCAAGTGCCTATTCTGGACCTCAGTGGGCGCTGAGGCATTCCAGACCCTGAAGCAGCGGTTTTCTCAGGCACTCATCCTTCGTCACCCGGACCCAGCTGAACAGTTCATTGTGGAGGCGGTTGCCTACAGCTCAGGAACTGAGACAGAGCTCTCGCAATGCCAGGGATAGCCCCCAAACTGTTCTCCTGTGCCTATTTCTCAAAGACGTTGAGTGACGCAGAGCAAAATTATGACGTGGGTGACCGTAAACTGCTGGCAATGAAGGAGGCCTCCTCTGAATGGAGGCACTGGCTCGAGGGGTCGGCTCACCCTTTCCTTGTTCTTACCAACCACAAGAACTTAGAATATATCAATACCGCCAAGCGGTTGAACCCATGACAAGCATGTTGGTCCCTGTTCTTTTCCCGTTTCTGATTCCAGATCACCTACCATCCAGGCTCCAGGAACGGGACAGATGACAGATGCTCTGTCTCGTCTCTATGATGGATCTGCGGAGGGTTCAGTCACACCAGAACCGCTCTTGCCCTCATCAGTGATCCGGGCTCCGGTTCAGAGGGACATTTTGACTGATGTGACTGAGCTCAATGCTTTGGAGGCACCACCACCGTCCTGTCCAGTCAACAAGGTGTACATCCCTCCGTCTCATCTGCAACGGGTTCTCCGCTTTGCATAATTCACCGGCAGCTGGACACCCAGGTATGGCCATCACACAGGCCCTAACCGCACGATTCCCGCAATTCTGAGGCAAAATTCAGGCCCTGTAGCTGTTTGATGAGTGTTAACCAGCGCACCACCACACAGACTCCTTCTTTTCCAATGGTTAAAAACCACTTAGTTTGAATTCCCTTCTATCAGAGAGGCCATTTCTAACTTTTACTGATGAAACATCAGCTGAGACCATGCCAAAAAAACAACTGCAGAGTTGCCATCCACATTTATTTCCACTCTCATCTATGTACACACATACGCACACACACGCAGACACACTTGCACACATATGCACATACTTGCTGTCTTTTTTCCTCTTCTTCTCCTCTGCGCTGTTGGGCACGCTGACAGCTGATTTAGCTCCACTTTCCTTGCTCCCAGGTATAGTCCTCTGAAACAGAAAACATGGTCAGCGGATGTGTGCGTCCTAGACCTCTGGACACTATGTCTGCAGCTAATTTACTAATTTGATTAGTAAATTATTTATAAACTGTGTTGTGTAAATTACTTCCAAACTCTATTACACTACAAATGACTTGTTATTGATTTTCAAAAGAAGTTGTTTACATTAAAATATTAGTCTTTTTAACTACAATGTGTTAAAATCTATATCAAAAATAATTTTCAGTAACTTTGTCAAAATTATTTGCAGAGGTAGAAGAAACATCAGAAGTGACAATTTAACACATTCATATGAGGGTTTATATTCTTTAATACTTATGACCAGGAGCGTCACTAGGTTTTAGAAGCGAAAAAAGAGATGCACACAATACGAACAAACGTAGCACATTTGCAGTCATTATCATCTATACAACGTTTCCCTGTTTGCTATATCCCTGGTAGCTTTTACATGCAACAGCACTGTCCTTACATGTTTGTGTCATCTCCTGCTGGCCAAAGACGACTGAAGCTTTTTTTCCAATTCTTAACCACTACTGACTTAACTATCATGTTTGATGCTTTTGACAAACACTACATGGGAAGCAGAAAGCTGGATTCTGGTTGACTAAATATTCTAACCAGTTGTGCTTTTCAAACCAGCTGTGGTGAAATGCTGGCTTCTGTGTACCAAATGTATCACGTGGACAGCTCTTCGGCTTGACCTGTCTGGGTCCTGTGTCTTTGTCCCCTAAATCAAATCATGTAGTGGAAAGAGTTGCTGCAGCAGCTTCATAACTTTTCCTCTCTTGGCTTGTTTGCTCTCCTTTCTTTGGAACACTCAGATCTTCCTCTGCCTCTTAATCCACCTGCTGCATCTCCTCTGTCTCTCCTTGCTCTCTGTCTTGAGCTCGTCTGATGACCTTTTTCTCCCTTCGCCTCTCGTCCAATAAAGAGACTGATTGACTGACTTTTGCTCACACATCACAGTAATTTCTTGGTCTTGAATTTTTGGAAATTACCCAGATTACATTTTGAAATTACATTTTGGGCACAAATGTGAGTCCCTGGAGAAAACCCACGCATGCACGGGGAGAACATGCAAACTCCACACAGAAAGGTCCCCCATCGGTGACACTGTTTCAAGTCCCCCAGCCAGGACTTGAACCAGGAACCTTCTTGCTGTGAGGCAAGAGTGCTAACCACTGCGTCACCGTGCAACCCTGTAGTACTTTTTCTCTATAGTAAAATAAGCCTATCACAATAGACTTTTATTTTGAAGGGTCCAATATGAACACTCACCAGTCGCGAGCATTTTCGCCTCTTTGGCGAGTAAAAGTTTGGGGGTTAGTCACCACATGGAGAGTAAATGTTTGTGTAAATGTAGTCATGTCTATCAGCTCTTCTTCTGGTGAATTTCTTTTCTCCTCGTCTCCTCTACTGTCTGCACGCGAGGTAAACAAAACACACTCTGTGCGAGACACAACACCAACCCCTGCAGTCACTTCACCTGTGCAGCGTTTAGTTTGGCTGATGAAACAGCAGAATATGTGGCAATTTTCTTACATCATCCAGTCAGAACTGGAGGATAAAGCTGCTTCACTTAAAGCAGCAACAGACTGATGAATATAATGTGTTGATTTGGAGACAGCGCTGTTGTTAGACACTGATGCAATGGTGCTAACTAGCTGTCCTGTGTGATCACAGACCGGTTTAAAGTCGGACAGTATTTTCATGGACCGGCCTTTAAGACGTGGCGGATAAATACAACAAGATTGATTCCAAGAACATTCATAAAAACAATATATTCTAAATAATAACAAAATTAAATCCACTGCTTTGGCAGTGTGTGTGTAGCATAACAAGAAAGCAAATTTATTTGTATAGCACATTTCGTATAAAAAAGTAATTCAAAGTGCTTCACAAAACAGGTAAATGCATTAAAATCACAATACATATCAAAAACATTAATAATCCTTGTGAAAATTTACTTCAAAAGAAAAGAAAAGATACAACGTGCTGAAACCTCCTGAAGGTTTTCAACACGTTGTAGAATGTATTAAAATCACAATATGTAATAATGCAGAGATTAGGATCATAAAATTGACTTCAAATAAGGAAAGAGAAAAAGAAAAGAGAGGAGTACAGATAGGACCCTTCAGTTATACACCCAGCTAAACAGAAATGTTTTGAGTCTAGATTTGAACATGAGCACAGACGAGGCCTGTCTCACAACCACAGGGAGACTTCCAGGTTTTAGCTGCAGAAAACTGAAACACTGATTCCCGTTGTTTAGTCCTGAATCTGGGCACCAGCAGCAGGTAGGCCCCTGAGGTGACCGGGTGACACTAACATGACAGAGATGTATTTTGATGCAAGTTCACTGAAAGACTTGTAAACAAATAGAGCTGCTTTAAAGTCTATTCTTTGAGCTACAGGAAGCCAGTGCAGAGATCTGAGCACAGGACTAATGTGATGGTACTTCCTGATTCTGGTCAGGACTCGAGCAGGATGTATTGAAGCTGTTTTACAGATCGTTTGGAGAGGCTGGTAAGCAGGCCGTTACAGTAGTCTAATCTACTGGAGACAAATGAATGAATAAGTATCTCCAGGTCTGGATTTGACATCATGTTTTTGATTTTGCCTTTTTTACAGGTGGTAAAATGCTTCTGATGTTACTGACTTGATATGGCTGTTAAAGTAATCATGTCAGAGTCCATGATTACCCCTAGATTTCTGACTTGATTTAAAGATTTTAGAGACAGAGAGTGAAGGTAAAATGTTCTCTTTGTTTCTGTGGGCCAAAGACGATGATTTCATTCTTGTCTGAGTTTAGTTGGAGAAAGTTGTTTTGCATCCACACACTGATCTGTTGGAGGCAGTGACTAAGTGAATCCACTGGTCCAAATTCATCTGCTGTCAGTAACACATAGATCTGAGTATCATCTGCATAGATGTGATAAGATATGTTTTTACTGCAAATTAACTGGCCTAGTGGCAACAGAAGGGGTGCCAGGATTGATCCCTGGGGCACACCACAATTCAAGGCCATGTAGTCTGAGACACAACTCCCAATTTCAACAAAATATTTCCTGTCTTCTAGATAGTACTCAAACCAACTTAGGGCATAGCCACAAATGCCGACCCAGTCTTGGAGTCTGTGTAAAAGGATCCCATGATCAACAGTGTCAAAGGCAGCGCTCAGGTCTAGCAGGATTATGACAGAGACTTTGGCAGCATCAGTGTTTAAAAGTATATAGTTTGAAAGCAGAACTGATCAGTTTAATTCATGAAAAAGAGGCTTTCTACCAGAGGCCCGTGTGTCTCAAGAAGACTAAACCAAAGAAAAGAGTGTTGCTTCACAAAAGCAAGTTATACCAGCACCTCATTTCCATCAGTAACAACACAGACTGATGGTGGCTCTCTAAAAAACACAGAATTTAACACACAACTACCTCAGCCATTTAAGTCTAAACGAAACGATAAAAGCATGCGAGACCTTGTTTGTGACATTTATGTATTTATACTGTAAGCACCATACAACGTTATGCTTTAAACAGGTAAATGTTGAGGAGTAATTCTGTTTAAATGACTGTATTTGAGAACTGGACTGAGCGAGAGTGAGGTCACCCAAAGAAAATTGTTTAATTCCAGCTTCAACCAAATAAAGTCTGTTAATTTGCCATTTTTTCACAATACAGATCCTGTCATGTTGGTGGCAGTGATTGATTTGAGTCAGTTTGAATCAACATTTCTATGGTAACTACTCTCGCCAATCAGAAGCAAGCTTTTTGGAAGGCCACACCCCTACCACTTGAAAATAGGCTACATGAAATTTGTCAATCGGACGTTTCAATCATTTGATGTGGGACCAGATATTTTTAATGAGGAATCTGATTGGCCAGTTTATAGCTTGAATACCTTTCAATACAGAAAATAATAAGAGGATTACATGTTAAAAATGTATCAGAGCAAGAATGGTTATCCTGACAAATAGAATGACTGAGTAATAGCTGTTTATTTCACTTGAAGCCAGCAGGTACTTCCTGTTTGGAATGTGAAAAGGAAGGGGTCATTCAGTCCAGTTTTCTTATACAGTCAATGGCTGGAATGCGGGCATTACTGAGAACATGTTGTGAGTAGAATATTACTCTGATGTTACTGTATTACATTACTTGTGCAATTAGTTAGACTGTTTATGAAGCATGTGTTTCTTCCTTCTTCCAGCCACATGGGTTTAAAAACAGGAAGGAAGAAAACCTCTAGACAAATCTAATGTCATCATAAGCTTGATAGTCATCATAAAGGCAAGATGTAATTTAGTTGAAGCAAGCTTTTTAGCAACTTAAATCTAAATCATATAACATTTGCATTGTAAGAACAGTTTCAGTTAATATTGCAATACCGGTAGTATATTGGATGTTGTAGCTATGTGTATGGTCAGACAATTCATTTTGAGGAAAACACTATCAACAGAAAACAGGCATAAAAGAAACTGGACTGAATTTTAGATTAAAGCTATTCAGTTTATTTTACGGAGCTTCAGATCACTAACCTAACAATGGTTAGGTCAAAGGAAGATGGAGCTTTATCTTTTTGACTGTAATTCAGTCCAGAAACTTTTCAAATGTTATCAGATTATCCTAAAGAATCTGCGTGAGTGACCAACATTTTACATGAAGGGATTTTTGGTGTAATCTGTACTAAGCAAAGCAAAAGGCAACATTGGAGAGAAAAACTCCCTCAAAATGGTAGATTTGAACCTTTATTCTTTTTATTTTGTGTTGATGGAAGTTTGAGTGGCAGGTTCAATGGCAATCTATTGTATGTACGTGTAGGTGTGCCTCACCTGCAATCTTTTCCACAGGTACGGAGACAGTCTCCGGACAGCATAAGCAGCCAGCAGCAGGGCTGACAGCTTCCTGAGCTTCGAGCTCCGCCTCAGCTGAGCTGGCATCTTCTCATAGGCCACCTGCATGCTGAAAGCCAGTCAGAGCGCCAAGAACAAGAAGAGGTCAAAGGTCGTTGTCAAGGACACATGTTGACATCCGTCTGGCTCCACCTGCACAGGCGAGAGCGTAACAGATCAGAGCCTACACCAATCACAGCCACAAACAAGTGGACGTTTATGTAATCTCAAAGAACGGTTCTGATCACAATTGTTCAGAGGAGAACCGTACCCAGAACCACAGACCAAACTCTATCCTGTGCCACAGAGGTGATGCTGACAGGGTCCAGTTTGCACCAAGATGGACAGTTAATCAGGACCCACAGCAGTAACAAATGCATGACTGTGAAGCAGAATGTTTCTGGAACATTAAGGACATGGACAAAAACATTCCTGAAACTGGAATTTAAGGAGCTCTGGTCAGGATTCATTCAAACTGACTCCAGGTTTCCCTCAGCAGGACCGTAAACTAAATCAGAGGTGTTTTTACTGCGCGCTTTACTGTCTTTCCTGTGCGCTTTACTGTCTTTACTACGCATTACTGTCTTTCCTGCGCTTTACTGTCTTTATTGCGCGCTTTACTGGGCGCGTTACCGTCTTTACTGTCTTTCCTGTGCGCTTTACTGTCTTTCCTGCGTGCTTTACTGTCTTTCCTGCGTGCTTTACTCTTTCCTGCGCGCCTTACTGTCTTTCCTACGCATTACTGTCTTTACTGCACGCGTTACTGTCTTTCCCGCGCTTTACTGTCTTTATTGCGCGCTTTACTGTGCGCATTACTGTCTTTACTGCGCGTTACTGTCTTTACTGCGCGCATTACTGTCTTTACTGCACGTGATACTGTCTTTACTGCGCTTTACTGTCTTTACTGCACGTGATACTGTCTTTACTGCGCACTTTACTGTGTTTACTGCGCGTAATACTGTCTTTACTGCGCGTAATACTGTCTTTACTGCGCGTTTTACTGTCTTTACTGCGCGCTTTACTGTCTTTACTGCGCGCTTTACTGTCTTTCCTACGCGCTTTACTGTCTTTACTGCGCGTGATACTGTCTTTACTGCACGCGTTACTGTCTTTACTGCGCACTTTACTGTCTTTACTGTGCGCGTTACTGTCTTTACTGCGCCTGATACAGTCTTTACTGCACACGTTACTGTCTTTACTGTGCATGATACTGTTTTTACTGCGCGCTATACTGTCTTTCCTATGCGCTTTACTGTCTTTACCGCGGGCTTTACTGTCTTTCCTATGCGCTTTACTGTCTTTACTGCGGGCTTTACTGTCTTTCCTACGCGCCTTACTGTCTTTACTGCGGGCTTTACTCTCTTTCCTATGAGCTTTACTGTCCTTACTGCGCGTGATACTGTCTTTACTGCGGGCTTAACTGTCTTTACTGCGCGTAATACTGTCTTTACTGCGCGATTTACTGTCTTTCCTACGCGCTTTACTGTCTTTACTGTGCGTGATACTGTCTTTACTGCACGCGTTACTGTCTTTACTGCGCGCTTTACTGTCTTTACTGCGAGTGATACTGTCCTTACTGCACTTTACTGTCTTTACTGCACGTGATACTGTCTTTACTGCGCACTTTATTGTGTTTACTGCGCGTGATACTATCTTTACTGCGCGCTTTACTGTCTTTACTGCGAGTGATACTGTCTTTACTGCGCTTTACTGTCTTTACTGCACGTGATGCTGTCTTTACTGCACACTTTATTGTGTTTACTGCGCGTAATACTGTCTTTACTGCGCGCTTTACTGTCTTTACTGCGCGCTTTACTGTCTTTACTGCGCGTGATACAGTCTTTACTGCACGCGTTACTGTCTTCACTGCGCGCGTTACCGTCTTTACTGTGTGCTTAACTGGCTTTACTGCACGCGTTACTGTCTTTACTGCGCGCTTTACTGTCTTTACTGCACTTTTTACTGTCTTTACTGCGCGCTTTACTGTCTTTACTGCGAGTGATACTGTCTTTACTGCGCTTTACTGTCTTTACTGCACTTTTTACTGTCTTTACTGCGCGCTTTACTGTCTTTACTGCGAGTGATACTGTCTTTACTGCGCTTTACTGTCTTTACTGCGCGCTTTACTGTCTTTACTGCGAGTGATACTGTCTTTACTGCGCTTTACAGTCTTTACTGCACGTGATACTGTCTTTACTGCACACTTTATTGTGTTTACTGCGCGTAATACTGTCTTTACTGCGCGCTTTACTGTCTTTACTGCGCGCTTTACTGTCTTTCCTACGCGCTTTACTCTTTACTGCGAGTGATACTGTCTTTACTGCACGCGTTACTGTCTTTACTGCACGCGTTACTGTCTTTACTGCGCGCATTACTGTCTTTACTGCGCGCTTTACTGTCTTCACTGCGCGCGTTACCGTCTTTACTGTCTTTCCTGCACGCTGTACTGTCTTTACTGCGTGCTTTACTGTCTTTACTGCACGCTTTACTGTCTTTACTGCGCGTTGCTGTCTATACTGCGCACTTTACTGTCTTTATTGCACGCTTTACTGTCTTTACTGCGCGCGTTACCGTCTTTACTGTCTTTCCTGCACGCTGTACTGTCTTTACTGCGTGCTTTACTGTCTTTACTGCACGCTTTACTGTCTTTACTGCGCGTTGCTGTCTTTACTGCGCACTTTACTGTCTTTACTGTGCACGCTACTGTCTTTACTGCGCGTGATACAGTCTTTACTGCACACGTTACTGTCTTTACTGTGCGTGATACTGTTTTTACTGCGCGCTATACTGTCTTTCCTATGCGCTTTACTGTCTTTACTGCGGGCTTTACTGTCTTTCCTACGCGCCTTACTGTCTTTACTGCGGGCTTTACTCTCTTTCCTATGAGCTTTACTGTCCTTACTGCGCGTGATACTGTCTTTACTGCGGGCTTAACTGTCTTTACTGCGCGTGATACTGTCTTTACTGCATGCTTTACTGTCTTTCCTACGCGCCTTACTGTCTTTACTGTGGGCTTTACTGTATTTCCTACGCGCGTTTCTGTCCTTACTGCGGGCTTTACTGTCTTTCCTACGCGCGTTTCTGTCCTTACTGCGGGCTTTACTGTCTTTACTGCGAGTGATACTGTCTTTACTGCGCTTTACAGTCTTTACTGCACGTGATACTGTCTTTACTGCGCACACTGCTGTATTTACTGCGCGTAATACTGTCTTTACTGCGCGCTTTACTGTCTTTACTGCGCGCTTTACTGTCTTTCCTACGCGCTTTACTGTCTTTACTGTGCGTGATACTGTCTTTACTGCACGCGTTACTGTCTTTACTGCGCGGTTTACTGTCTTTACTGCGTGTGATACAGTCTTTACTGCGCGCTTTACTGTCTTCACTGCGCGCGTTACCGTTTTTACTGTCTTTCCTGCACGCTGTACTGTCTTTACAGCGTGCTTTACTGTCTTTACTGCACGCTTTACTGTCTTTACTGCGCGCTTTACTGTCTTTACTGCGAGTGATACTGTCTTTACTGCGCCTTACTGTCTTTACTGCGGGCTTTACTGTATTTCCTACGCGCTTTTCTGTCCTTACTGCGGGCTTTACTGTCTTTACTGCGGGCTTTACTGTCTTTACTGAGGGTTTTACTGTCTTTCCTATGCGCTTTACTGTCTTTCCCGCGCGCCTTACTGACTTTACTGCGCGCTATACCGTCTTTCACGCGCGCGTTACTGTATTTACTGCGCGCTTTACTGTCTTTACTGCGCGTGATACTGTCTT